>CAJVRI010000882.1:0-600000 GCA_911649635.1 Poeciliopsis gracilis | reverse complement strand
TCACCGTAAATTAAAATCTGAAATTATGTGGTGAAAAGAGAGCTCTTTCACCTACAGGTAAAGTAAAAGCTGCTTTTCTGCTTCCACACACACACACACAGACACACACACACACACACACACACACACACACACACAAAGGCTCGCTTGTCTTATGCAGCGCATCTTTGGGGACAGCTGGCGTGCGCGGCGGGGAAGGAGGCAGCCTTCATTTACCAAAAACCAAGCCAAAATGTCACCGTATGACCGCCGGCAAGTGCCTCCCTTACCTTGGCAAAGTTCCTGACATCAAAAAGGTCAAAGGCGTCGAACAGTTCGCTCTTCTTCATCCCGAAAGAGTCGCTGCACGCCGCCAGGAACGTCCGGATGTTCTTCAGGCACAGGAACTGCATTTGGAAGACAAAAAAAAAAAAAAATCAAAATAAAATACAAAACGGTTAATCGCTGTGTGGCTCCCAATCAACAAAGGAGCTGCGTGGCATTAATAAATGATCTAGCCTGTTATTATTCTATTATGTCTCACTTTCTTCGCTAACGGGTGTTCACATGTGCTGGAGCCGCTCTGCTAGTTTTGCCTGTGAGCTTCAATGTGACTGTCTAATTAGACGATGCAAAAAGATGGAGCCTCTGAAAGCTCTTGGGTTAGTGTTTGAAGCCAACATGAGAGCATTGCGTTTTATTGGAATAATAAAACAAAAAGTCATACGAGAGCACCGGAGTAGCGTGGTGCGGTAAGAAAAGTTTGACGCATAACCCCAATTTCAAGTTTTAAAGGCGTAAAACAAATGGATCCAAATGAGCTTGATCTGTGTCTGTCATTAGAACTATTTCTATTGGCTTTAAAAAAAAAAAAAAAGAAGTGTGACGTTTACGACCAATTGTTTAGCAGATGACAGTTTTTAGACTGACTTGCTGATCTGTCGTTCAAACAGTTTCGTGTAAATGAAGTGGTAAGGTGAGTTTTTAGTGTTTGAATCGTTCTGACGATATGCAGAGGCAAAGGCATTGGTAAAAAAATAACACAAAAATTACAGTAGCATGTTTTTCACAATAAGTGTCTCACCACGGCATTATGCCACTGTATTGGCAGTCAATGTGAAATGCCAAAAACGTTAAGTCCTCGAAATTGTCCTCAGTGAAAAAACCTTGTGAAAAACATCTGTTCTTGCAAATATTGGAAATACAAACACATCTGACCCTGATTAAAAAAAGGTTTGTAAAAGAAATCCAAAATTTTCTCTTTTCAATCAGACTGGAGGTCTAACAAGGATATGTTCAGTTTTATTATATAGTAGTCAGATTTTTGAGAGGAGGAGACCATGAATGTCTCATAACCAAACACAAACACCTCTAAATAATATCTAACATAAAGAGGGTAACTCAGCGAAGATGCTTCCAGGTTTTAGTCCAACCTAAAGCCTGGACTCTGAACGTGGCCGAGAGCTGGCCACGTTAAGCCAGAAGCCTCGGCACTAAAGCCGAGGGCCTAAATCCATGCTCTCTGAGCTAATTCACATTCTTCAGAGCTGCAGCCAGGGTTAACAGGAATGTAGCAACAGTGTGCAGTTGGCCAACACGCCGCGTGTCTGCGACTTCCCGTAAAATAAAGGCCAGAAGCGCGCCTCTGCTGATAGACTGGCTGGAGGGGAATTGTGGGGTTTTTTTTTGCTCCACTTCTCTGGCTCTGCTGGATCGCCTTTGACGGATGACTTCATCCTTGGGTGTAACCAACCAACAATGTGTTTGTGGCGTTTTCCCCTCTGCTCGACGTCTCTGCGTTTGCTCCAGCCGTACTAAACTGTGCCCTGATAAAACAAGAGTATTGCGGGGGAGCGAAGAGAGAGAGGATGCCGCTGCAAAGCCTTACAGCTTATCAGCTGCGGTTCGATGGCTGTGGCTCTGTGGGGAGCAGTTCACCGTACCTAGAAGACGTCTGAATAATAGAAAGGACTTTCAATTTTGGCCACGTCGTACTGCTTTAATGCAGATATTAGTTGAATTTAATACCTTATTAAAAGTGGAGGCAGTTCGGCTCCAAATTAGGCGCTTCAGAATGTGATTGGGGACCACTTTCAGAGTCCGAGGAGTTTTTAGAGAGTCGTATCAGAGGAATTATCCTGCGCCACCACAACAATCTTTAGAGATCTAAGCCCGTATCGACTTTTTTTTTTAGACGTAATTTCTCTCATTAGGGACTCTCCAATTAGCTTCCTTCTGGTGACAGTTCTTCTGGATTGTTCTTTAGCAAGAAAAAAAAAAGACAGAGAGAGAGAGAGAAAGAAAAGCTCTTCCAGGAAATAGATTTCATTGGCAATTTCCTGTTTCTCAAGCGAGAGCTCACGCTGAGGTGTCCTTATTTAGAGAACTGATTAGGTTTGACTGTTTGGGAGGAAAATAAGTCAGCAAGTGTCAAATCAGGAAGCAGCCACGCCTGTTTTATTATATACTGGAGCAGAATTTTATTTATTTTTTTTGGGGGGGGGGGGCTTGGAGGTTTAACGTTTTCATGATAAATGTAAAATATCTCCCAAAAACAATTGAGTTTCACTTGTTTTTGGGAGATATCTGGTGTCCCTCCTTGAGACACCAGATAAGCGTGAATCAGCAAACAAAAAGCCAAGCGGATATTATTGAATGTTTACACTTGTAAACATCACTTGCTTTTATCAGACAAGCACATCTTGTCTGCCCGGAGCCTCCGGAGTGTCCCAAAGGACGCCGGTGTATTATCTGAGGGAAGCAGCTTCTCGGAGCGCAACGAATATGAAAGACGGCGTGTCATCCGCACCGAGCCAAAGACTGAAGAACGGGGGGATGGAGGAGGAATCGCATTAAAAAAAGGGACGTTGCAGCGTGAGGCAAACCTCTGACTGTTCCACATGCAGCTTTCCTTTGACGTGACGGGGCTCTCTGGGGCTCAGCAGCTGAACGGCCGAGTGGGTAGCGTGGACGTGCGAAGGCGCTGTTGGTACGAGCCAAATCTGTCTGAAGTAGAAACTAATGGCGAAGGGATTTGTTTGATTTCACTTTTCTTTTCTTGGATACACAAAAGAATTACGATGGAAGCTGGAGCATTCATGTACGAAGCCGAAACCAGACTTTTACACCGAATAAAGACACATGGACTATTATTTTCTCACCATCTGAAGCTAAATGAGACCAAACATCTCTTGTTTTAGGTCAGTTAAGATGACCAAACTCATTAATGCCACAATAATCAGAAAGAGAACGATGCTTTCACTATAATAAACGAATATTAGTAATAGACATTATTGTAAAAGAAAATGATAATAATAATACTAATACTACTATTAATAATAATAATAATAACATGGTGGAGGGGAGATTAAGGAAGTTTCCCCTCGAATAGCTAGAATCTGAAAATGCGAAACACCCTCTTGAAAAATGTTAGTACATTAGTACAGTTTGGCACTGAGCTAATGTCTACATCATGTCAAGCAGCTTTGCATCGAAGCATTTCAGCTTCCCAAGCTGCATTCTGTTTTGAGTATTTGTGTCAATGGTATATTTACTCGAGGGCATCACACCATGAGAATCTCACAGCATTTCATGCTTATTAAGATAAGATCAATAACTGAGTTACTAATATGGGAACTATAGAAAGCTGATAAGGCTTTTAGTGAAGTCATAAAGGCAAAACAATGGGGAACTTTTCCATTTTAGAAACGAACGCCTTTACCATTGTGCTACACAGTGTGAGACTGATTGTTTTTCAGGTCTCAAGCTCTTTATGCAAAGAAGAGCTTCATCCGTCAAGCAGTGTCTGTAGACCTCACAGCGACCTGAACCACAATTATTGGCCGGCGATCCGAGAAAAGGACCCGTTTTTGTCTTCCGTACACAAGGAGGGACCTGAAGATTTGGATTTTATTTAGATGACAGAGTCACCGTCCCAGCTGGAGTCTGCAGAACGCATAGTGAGATGTACCCAATGAAAAGGAATGGACCGTTTATGAAAGAACAACGTGTGCAGGAACCCCCACCCCTCCCCCCAAAAAAAATAAAAACTCTCACCTGCAGCACATTTCATTTTCAAAGCGGAGCGCGCGCGATAAGAGAACAGTCCTATAAGGGGAGCCCGCTCGTTGGACACGAGGCCGTGCTCTGTTTCTGTAATATCCATAATAACCATCCCAGTTTCTGCTTATGTATTCTTTGACACAAGTCAAAGCTCCATAGCAACAAGCTGGGAGCTTTTATGGCCCCAGTGTGTGCTGCAGGGGCTCAATGAAATCCCGTCCTCTCGCGGATGTGCGCTCTGGGAAAAACAAAGACAAGTTTGGCCTCCTCTCTGCTCGAATCTCGTTGATAAATAATTAATGAGCATAAATGGACGCGAAGGGATTTCAAGCCAGATTCGGCGAGGCTTTCAGTCTCGCTGCAGATCCCGGAGACGTTGGGTGTTTACGTTCTGCTCTTAAACGCCACATGACGGAGCTTTTTTCACACTGACATGTCGCAGGCCGGTCACATCCATGTCATGTAGGAGCTTTTTTGTCGGCCGTGTAACCGGAGGTGGAGGGTGAGAGAGGTTCTGCTGACGCCGACGAAAACGCTGCCCTCTCCCCTCGCGCTGAAGACACTCGTCATCTCACTTATCTTCAGAGAATAATGTCAACATAAAGCAGCAGTCAGCAGCTTTGTCGCTCCTAAAATATACCGCGGCAACTGATTTCACGCGTCATTCTGAGGAAAAACCCACAGACTTGAGGCGCAGCAGCAGCAGCGGCACATGACTGGAAAACACTCAACAGCTGCTCGTTTTTGTCACTTTTTCCATTCATTCACGACTGCTTGCTTGCACAGTTCCTGACACCTTTTTTTTCTTCTTCTTTCTTTTTTTTGTTTGGCTTATCACAATTTCTGTAAGTGGCCATTTTTCAAAATTTCTGCTCTGGCTACCGGCCGCTTTGGAAAGAAAATAATTGGCTCCCAAAGTCGGTCTGTGTTCGGTTAAGATCAAAATTATTCATACCGTCGAGAGGATTTGCACTTTAAGTTATTATAATTCAACCGAGGCGTTTGGTGTGCGGGAGGAAGTGAAATCTCTCAATCAAAGATCCAATCTAAACTACTTTTTTTTTTTTTATATATAATTACGTTTTGTTTGTTTTTTTCTTTACTGAAACAAATTTCCTAAGATCCTTGGCAGTGCATTCACTGAACATGTTTTGTAGCCATATTTCTTTATCAAATGAACTAATGTTATTATTTAAGATGTTAGAAACTTTCCAGAAACTCAGAGGGGAACAAAACACTGCACACCATCAGATAATAAATAAATAAATAAGTAAAGAAATAAAACTCTCTATTGCTTTAATGGATTTTAAGTTGATTAGTTGACCATCAACACAACAGTAAATATACGTCCTTTCTTACTTCAAAATAAAGAGTCTCAAACGTGCACACAACAAATAATCAAGCTTCAGCCCGTTTACCTTCATGTTTTATTTATCTCTCCGGGCAAACTCACACGCTGCCAGTAACTAAATAGTGATTTACAGGGCAGAAATGTGCATGGCTGGAAATACTGTGGTGTTTTACTCCTAGAAGACCTCAACACTTAGTCAAGGATAGCACAGTGAGCAAAGCAACATGATGAAAGCAAAGCAACCATTGTTTTGTACGAAGCTTTTCTAGCCACAGGCTAATTCCTCGTCTGGTTATTCAGTGTTATTCGGCTAAACGGAGAGATGGCTTCTGTCCTGCAGTGCCTACAGCTCTGAACAATGATGAGCCAGTGAATAGCAAATTAGATCTGACAGCTGACCTAAATTGATAATTAATAAGATATTATCGATTTGTTTTGTCGTAATAGCATGTCTGCAGCTGGCCGGTGTTGTCAGCAGCGCCGAATCCTCTGATCAGCTAATAGGGCACATCCTCAGTCAGTTGTAGTCAACAAAGTGCTATAATAAGATTTAATGTCGCTTGCATCAAATTTAAGTGATGTCCACTTAAATTTCCAAATGCAAGTGTTATTATAAGAGATGCATTCATCAAATGGCCAGACAGCAACAAATGTTCTCTCATCAGCTGATTTTTTTTTAAACTTACGAAATGCATCTTAACTGCAAACTCACACGATTTTCCATCAAACCTAACTTGATGCACTTCTGTTAACTTGAATAAAAATCGGGGGATAGTTTAGCGACAAGCGCTGAAGCGAAACTTAGAATTTCGTACTTTTCTGTGAGATTCACGCCCATTTTATCAGGAAACATCATCTTTCTTATATGGGGGGAAAAAACGGGAATTGATTTTAAAACTGGAATTGGCATGTCCAACCTAAAAATAAATCCGGAAGCAGATATCAACCAGAAAAAATATTTTTTTGTCTATGCCTCGACGATTTGCATACTGTTCATAATTCCCACGCTGACACTGAAGAGAGCAATCGGAGGAAGAAGTGAGGATGACAGCTTCGGTCCTGTTAGCATTTTTTTTGCTTTGGATTTTCCATCAACATTTTCTGTCCCTTAAGAAGAAGGACAAAAACACACACTTGCTCCCTTTCCTTCATGTTCATTTCATGTTCGGACACTAAGGCGAAAAGGAAAAAAAAAAAGACAAATTCTGTACCTCCCCCATAACACGAATAAGTGTCCCAGGAGCCATTTTCCCATTAAATCTTGACTTTAACCTCAGTGACCCCCTATATACACAAACCTTACTCCCTCCCCCCTCTATATACAGGGTTTGCATTAGTATTACTGCCTGAGATGTGAATTCTCCCGGCAGGTCAAGCTGTTTGGCTGAACTGTGGGTTAGTTCGCGGGCTCAAAAGAAGGATTAGAGGAAATTAGTGTGGAGGGAAAGTGGGTAATTGAATATCACTGAAACCAACTCTAAGACCAGCACTGCGTACGTCAAGAGAGAGAAAGCCAGAATTGTGAGCAAACTCCCTCTCCTCCCCCCTTCGCTTCTCTTGATAAATTGTGTTAAAGGAGTGTGAATGATGTTTTCTGAGCTAAATGACAAAGAGGGGTCAAGTGGCGTCTGACCTCTATAAGTGCATTTTGTGTGTGGACACACGGTGATGTTCACTGGGACAGATTGAGGCTTCAGGAGGGTAAAAGAATACAAATAAGGGACGTGACTTTGTCTAGATTCCTATTCAACCACTCCGTGACTTTTCTTTGTCCTCCACCTCTATAAAACTATGTTAGTCTCTGCAAAAATGCATGTGCGCAATATATGTCACTGTACCAAATTGTCACTGTACAAATGTAAGTCAAAGAGACACAATTAAGTTGTTTTATAAAGCACTCCACTCCAAATGAATGGCTGGTAGGAAAGACTAAGAATGTGGAATATTGTACTGTTCACTTTAAATCAGGATATTATAGCAAATCATCATCTGGTGACTATCTTGATCAACCCTAGCTGATCATTTTGAGTAACTGATGAGGGTTTTTTTTTTCTTGGCCTAGAAAAAAAAATTCTATTTTAAGCTAGAGGATATCAGTTGCTCTTTAAAAATAAAAAACATTTGCTCTATCTAGCAGTGGGTCAAATGCAAATTTGTGGGCACTAAAGCATGCTCTTACTAAAAAATTGCTGCATATTTGTGGTCAGATTTATTATAGAATAAACTGTATGTGCACATGGTTACAACAAATGTATGCATTTTTTCTTGAGTGGTTTTAAAAGGCAAAGTTAGCCAAAACAAAAGGTCGGTAAGGCTAGCTATTAGCTTCTGAGAACTTCTTAGACAATCTGCATACTCACAACAAAACAGCATCTTTCTACAACAAGTTAATCTTTAAATGCTTCTCGTTTTAAAGTGAATGAATCGGGACATGAATTTTGAGTGTCTGCATTCGTCTTGTTAAAGCAGTCGGTGAAAGCGTTTGACGTTTGCATTTGTTTCTTTACGCCGTTTCACCAAACCGTGACCCAAAAACCGAGGTACGCTCCAAGCCACGGCTTAGGTTTCCTGTTACACCTCTAGAAAACACATAGGCAAAAATAGGTATGTCCTTGTCCCCATTTCTTTCTCTGTACAATACATGTATCAGGTCATAGCTGTCCATGCTCACTTTTTTTTATTTTTTTTTTTACATTTTTTCATTACACACTGACGCGCCTCCTCGTTTCTGAACTGATAGCTGACTTGTTCAGAGCAGGACACCTGACACATAAATGACCCGGCTGGAAAAGTCATGAACTCCTTAATCTCCTGAACTGCACAGGGCCTTATCCGTGTCTATTCTGGGTCCAGGCACCGAGATATATGGGCCTCGTTCACCCACAAGGTGCCGTCTCGGCAGCACAATTCATTTCTCCCCAGCCAGAGGAGGTTTCGTTTGTCATCACTCCAGGGCCAGAGTCAATCGCTGCCGTGACTCGAACGGCGAGAACTGCAGACGAATGCAACCGGTCACGAATGTGAAATCTGCTTTGCTGTATTCTGTCCCCTGTTATAGTAATGAATATGCTCACATATACTAGTTACTACACATAAAACTGACTTTAAAAGTAGCTCTTATAGGCCCAGTAATCTGTAAAGGCTCATAAGAATAATGTACATTGAGATTCTCCTCCCATGTCAGGAATAATTTACCAGCTTGTCGCTTCTGATGAAGCTCGTTTATCGGAAAAAAAAAAAGAGCAATATTGACTTTTTCTTAAGAGCTTGAAGAGAACTGAGCAGTGATTAACTGTAGCATCCAACAAAGCAACAAAATAAAAAAAAAAAATGATTCAAAGGCACCATCTCCGAACGTTTCCTAACAAAATCATCATATGCACAAGCTATAATTTGACGCACAGTGAAATTCACTTAGATGGCTCCGGTTCAGGGTTGTTACCTTAGTGACGGACTGAAAGGTCAACTTGCCCCGAGCAAATGTGCATAAACAACTGAGATGCAATATGGCCACGCAAGCTGCTGGTAAATAAAATGCGGCGACACGGCTTCGTTCCGCCGTGTCGCCGCATTACGCCACGCCGGAGTTGTGAACTTGGAAGGCTGCGGAGCATGGCACCAGTGTGGGGCATGCATGGCTGCGGTAACATGGTGTTTACACGCTGACAGGTGCAAACCTTTCAACAAAAGTGAATCAAGAGGGCAGCGGCGCTACTGCAGCGCTGACAGGCTGCGCCCTGCGCGTGTCCACTGCATACCAATGCCCTGCCGCACATAGTCTGCATACGGTATACTGTAGTGGAAAATAATCGGGACGTGGTTAGATAACCGAAGTCTGACTGTGAATGCTTAACGGGCCTTTTCGAACCAGCAGAAGCAAATCGGGAGATAAAGGAAGTAGCAGAGCAGAAACGTAAGCGGCTTGGAGGGGTTTTACGATTTGATGATGTCTCTGAAGTTAACAAATGTTATTTGTGAAGCACAGTAACACACGGCACGGAGTCAAAAAGCCCGACTGCATGAAGCTCCCCAGCCTTCACTCAGTTGGGAGGCACGCCGTCGTGAAAATTAGGCTTTAAATCTCAAATTTAAAGCCTAAATTTGAGATTTAGGCTTCAAATTTTCATCACCCGACCAGAGTTGGGTGATATGATAATATCACGTCAAGGAAAATTAAAATGTGGATGAAATGCAGCCTAAGAAGAATGTACTTCTCCTATCGCTCTTCTTCTCCTGCCATTTTCCAGCAGTATTAATTACAGTAGAGTCCATTGTTTTAGGTAGGGGACTCCAATGGACAAGTAGATTCTTGCAAGCAAAGAAAGAAAGGAGAAGAAGAAGGCTAAACCTCAATAAATTGGGTCGTCTCGTACACACAAATCAACTGGGGACCATAATTGAACTAAATTCAGTGACGTGTCCGGACTCAGAGAGAGAGAGTGCCAACGGCATACCGACACTTTACAAGTCACAGCAATTTATCCCATTGATATTTGGGAAATAAATCTGCTCGAAGGAAATACGGTGATTAAAAAATAATAATAAAAAAAAATAAAACATTTTTCAAGTCAGCAACAAGAAATATCTATGGCTATAACTTTGAAAAATAATCGCTCATGTAAGAAAAGAAGGTAAAATGATTCAATGATTCGATGTCACTATCTACAGTTTTGTGACCATTTGGGCTTTGAAATGCTGTGGTCTTAAACTTTTGATCAGCTCAACATCTTATTTGCAGTTTTCAATAAACTGCTTACTCAATTTTTTATTTATTTTTTGTCTCGGTCCCATTTCTGCTTTTCGCATTTTGAGGCTGTACTCAGGACTTTCCTAATATCCCACATTGCAAAATGTAAACTCTTTCAATTTGTCTTAAAATTTTTATCAGTATGCCAAACTAAAAACTAAGTATGATAATATACCCCCAAAAATCCTCTCTCTTCCACGATAAGTGTATTTAATTAATACCCCAAATATTATATTTCAAAACTCTCTTTAAAAAAACAACCATGGTAATCAAAATGTCTAGATCCCACTCTGGCTTATAGATCTTTATAGGACATTCCTTCTTCTGCTAAACCCAAAAAGCAAATTAAGTCATCTCCTCTTTGTCTTTCTCATCCTCCCACACTAACTTTTGTGTCTCTGCTGCAGGAGAATGACGAGCGAGTCTCGGAGGCTTTGAAGCTCGCCGTGCGGCGCGTTCGCTCTGTGAAACCGGCTTTTCTCTTCTCACTTTCACATCGCAAAATCTTTGTCTCAGTTCAACAAATTCAACGCACGCGGCTGCATTGTGCAGAGCATTTGGGATGCAGCCGCTTCGGCCTTCCGAGAGCCAGCCGGGGATCAGCTGAATTCACGCGTTTTCGGGCGACAGAGTTCGGCGGAAAACAAACCAAAGCAAAATGTGTGAATTATGGATTAAAGTTGCGTCTGTCGTGCAGCTATGAAAGGGTTCGGTTTTGTTGAGGTTTTCAAGTCCCATCTGTGTTGAAATTTGGAATTCCAGCGCTTATGTCACTTGTTGCTATCCTAAACACAATGAATTGCCAGGAGTTTGTTTTGACACCCAACTCTAACTTAGACCCTTTCTCTCACTTTCACTTTCCAAAAATGCAGGAATTGCAAAGGTTGACTCGATAGAGCAAAGAGCAAATATTTTTATATTTCTTTTCTTTCTGGTGCCTGGTAATAGTGAAGAGTGTTTTTTTCTTTCTTTATCTTTTTATTGTGCCAAAGGTTTTTGGTCTTAATTTGATCGAGGGCATGTTTTAGTTTCACTTCCTTCCTGTATTCCATTTCCTGATTTCCTGCTCTTGTTGAACCTCGAGGCTGCACCGTTCGAGGGGCTTGGACGTGCGTGTGTGTATGTGTGTGCGGGGGCGCGTGTGTGTGGTTGCTGCTGAGCTGTCCCCCCTTTTTCCTGTGTCATGGAAAAACTAGGTAACAGTGAGGAGGAAGAGGGATCCAATTGAAAGTTTTCAATCCCAAAGTCACCCAGAGAGCTCCTTTGTAGCTCCACTTTGCGGCTGCTTTAAAAGAACCGCTTCATTTGAAAAGAGACTTTCTACTTTGTTATGACCTACACGCACGCAAATAACGTTCCCTTTCTTGCAAAAACGAAAAAAGAAACGCAGCACGTCTGCCTTTTTCACCATGCGGTCTGCTAGTTGCACCATGACAAGCATTCCCCCAGTTCCTCTAAAAGCCAAACCTCTGTTTTCGACTCAGCTGAGACAGAAAGCAACTGCTGGTTATGTGGCGCTTTTCGCTGCCAGCGAAGCAAGGGCCTGCGCACGCTGTGGTCGGGCTTTGTCTAGACTTTGTAATTGGACTCATAACAGCGCCGTAAAACTTCTGATCAAAAGAGGCCGAATGAGGATTTTTTGGGGTTTTTTTTTTTTTTTTGCTCAAGCCCTTAAACTGAAACTTTGAGGTCTGTCTTCCAAGCAACAAGTGTTGAAGCAATTTCAGAAATTTGCACACGCAAAGCACGTGGAGTTCAGTCAGCAACTGAGCATGTAATGTATTTCTAACAAGAGGAAGAGCGTGTTCAGTACTTCCCAGAGTATTAATTATCCAATTGAAACGCATTGAGCGAAACTAACTCAGTCTCTACAACACGACAGTGGCTGCGTCATGCTGTGGGGATGCTTTTCGTTCGCAGGAAGCAGGAAGCTGGTCAGAGTTAATTGGTTAATTGCTGCATTTAGAAACAGGACAATGCTAGAGGAAACCAGGCTTGAGGTTCAGCCAAAGTGCAACTACCTTCACCGGGCAGCCACATCTACAGTGAAATGCGTGCCACACTCTCCACTTTTGTTCTACGTTTGTAAAAAAAGCCATTTGTCATGTTTTTCTCAGCTTTTTCTCAGCAATTGCGGTAAATAACAAATTAAATGAAAAACACACGTGAATAGGCTTGTTCACGTGACGAGTCATTGAAAGTCAAGGCCGCAGCAGATGAAAACAGTAACATGGGATCACATTGATAATTCAGCGACGACGGCAGCACTCATCGTCCATCAGACAATCAGAGGACGTTGGCGTCAAATTCAGGAGCTGGAGAGACAAGCCTCTTATAGTTTGGAGGAAATAGTAGTAGACGGTTTTACAGAAGAGCTATGGATTCAACACGTTCAGGTGACACACAACTGAACTGTGTGATGCCGTGAGGGCTCGGGTAGAGTTATCTGCAAAAATAAAAAACACAAAAATGAAGACAAACTACAACTTCCTGTCGTCTTCTTTGTGGTTTTCGCGAGTAGTAACATCCGGATGTCGACCCCGTGAATCGTGTAGTGCGAAAAACCCGTCTCCATTCCGTTTTTGCGATTTCGATCCAGCTGAAAAACTACAGCTGTATTGGTACTGTATTTGTAGCTTTTCAGCTGAAAAAGCACACAAATATTTTAAACTAAAAATCTGAGGGGTTTTTTTTTTTCTCTTTCAAAATTGCAGTGTTCCCATCAATCCATCCATTTTCTGCACACCTTTGTCCCTTGTTGGGTTGAGAAGGGAGCTGGTGCCTATGTCCACCACGAATGAGCGCATCCCGATTCCAGCACTCCACGTGTGAAGTCTCCAGAGCTTCATATGCATTGTACTTTAATTAAGCAGCCCACCCCAGCGAAGCACACAAAAAACCCCTCCAGGTCCCTTTATGTCCTCTGAGGTGCCTCAGTGGAGGGCCAGACACACTCTTCTTTTTTCTTTTCACTGCCTTTGTCTTCTCCATCTCACGACTCCCACTGGTGAGGCCGCGGTAGCGTCCCATGTGTTATTATCGGCCAATGATAAAGTAGCTGCCACAGCCCTCATGCATTATGCAGGATGAAAGGAAAGGAACTCCTCCCCCAGTTATGTAAATCGAACTTATTTTGTAAGTGGGTGGGGTGGGGGGAGTCGGATCTTGACATCAGTTTCTCTCCCCCACCCCACAATGATCTCCCCACTGGAGGAGTCGGTACCACAAAGGCAGAGTGTCAGTATGTGAAAGAAGATAAAACAAAAGCAAACCCTAATTATGCTGAGCTACTGATACACATTAAACTTGAGGAAGGATATGAAATCTTATGAAAAATCCTCTAAAGTAAGCCTGGAATTTATAGATAAGGTTTGCTATGACATACTATCTGATCTATAGACTGCAGCTAGCAAAAAAAAAAAAAAAAATAGGCCAATTAGAATCACCTGCAGCAAAAACTAGTACCGTATTTTCCGGACTATAAGTCGCTCTGGAGTACAAGTCGCATTTTTGAGGGAAATTTATTTGATAAAATCCAACACCAAGAACAGACATGTCATCTTGAAAGGCAATAAAAAATAGAATAGAGGCTAATAGTACGGTATGCTAACGTTACGTGACACAGGAACAACGAACTGAGAATGTGCCTGGTATGCTAACATAACATATTAACAGTTATTCAGATAACCATAGCATAAATAACACGCTAACAAGTTTACCAAACCATCCGTGTCTCTCCAAATGACTAAACGCAATAAAATCTTCATCCTCGATGTCGCTTGTAAACAACTCCGCTAACTCCGAAGGTAGAATAACACAAACCCAGAGCGCCCTCTTGCGGTTTAGTGTGAAAATAACATGTGATATGATATAATGATGTGTTAATTTTCACACATAAGTCGCTTCAGAGTATAAGTCGCACCGCCGGCCAAAGTATGAAAAAAAACTGCGACTTACGGTATATCCTATTTTTAAATCTCTTAAAAAGTTCTTGTGCCATCTGCTCAAACTGTAGCTCCTTCATGTTCTCAACAAAAGGAATAATTTCATTGTTATTAGTGAACAATTAATATCTTACATAGAGAAGCGATCCCTCTGCGGCTAACAGCCAGCATGGGGGTGCCCAAAATTCAAAGCGGACATTTTACCCTCCAATCTCAAGCAAGATAGGAGATAGGCACTAGCACCTCCTGACCTCACTAGGGATAAAGGAGTAGGAAAATGGATGGACGGATGAATTAATATTATGGCATTGGAAAGTTGAAACTTTGCTAATCCCTCTGACTGTCAATACCAGGCAACTTATTTTGCTATTGACACTTGTTTGGTGTTCTTCATTGGTTTAGAAGATTGAAGTTTGACGAAACAAAACTTTTCTATTAAAGAGCAACTGCCTTAGTTGTGTGTGGGAGAACTGAACACTGACGGGAAGAAATAGTCCAGAAAAGCTGAAGGTAAAGCTTTACGTTTACATTTTCAGTACCGGTTTCACTCAGGAGGGCAGACCACATCCTACCTTCATTCCCTATAAAAAAATTTTTTTAAATCCCTGTTTTTAAGATTGGATTTGTTTTAAAAAGGAAGTCCAGCTTGTTTGACCACTTGTGGACAAGCTGCGACCTCACCTGCAACCCTAGCTAATCTGAATTAACACCACATGAAGATACAAAGAACACTATCTACAGCAGGGAAGAGATTATACCCTGCCATGAGTGAAACAAACTCTGCCTATATCTATAAAGAACCCATTCTGGGTCTAGATAGGCCTTGCTCATAAACCACACCACCGATGAAAACGCTACTTCATTTCCTGATGATATGGTTGACATGAAACACGGTATGCCTCTTTACTGGCACAGGCATTGTCTCTGTAATACCTTTTACGTTACCACCAAATGGGCTTAATAGACTCCAATCTGGTTTTGACTGAAATCTGCGAGTAAACATCCTCAGATGGACACAGACATCCACGGCTCCCCAGCGACACTTAAAACCTCTGTGCAGTCTTAAATTGCCCACTCACCCGGCACACTGCAGTCAAACAGCAGCCGCGCAATTTGATTGTGAATGACCGTGCCACCGAGGTTAATGCGCTTCTTTCCAGGAAGCAAGCCAGATGTCCCGTTTGATCCAGCACGAGATATATCACAATACTGTATTCATGATTTGATTAGCTGTTTTGAATAAAATTTGAACCTTGCATGTGACACGCTGCGGTCAGAGGGTGTGGGGGTGTATTCCGCCTGTTCAGGGTAATACTCTCAGAGCAGGTCTGCAGGCTCAGTAGGTGAGTGTCTGTGTCACTGTGTGCTGTCACTGAGCCAGACGGACAGATTCACCGTCAGAAAGACGAATATTAATCAGGTCCCGGCTCAGGCTGTCCTGATATTGAGGCAGATGGTATCTGACAAACAGGGCCACGTGGCCATCCATCCATTTATCTTTTTTTTTTTTTTTTCCAACAATCAAAAAAGGTTTTGAAACAAGTTACTCCGGCTGATTTTATATGGAGTGGTCATAAAACTTTGAGATGGCGCTCACACAATCAAGTCAATTTCAGGAGTCATAGTGAGGTAATATTAATAATATTTGCAGCTCACTATAGTTTTGTCCACTTCGGTTTCATCATTCATGCTCATAAACTTTTTTCATCTTGGTTACAGGAAGAAATCTGTGGGGAGTCAATAGGGGTGTTGTCCCCTGTTCCCCCTTTGGAGGCACTCAGATTTGAACTGTTTCATAAAAGTATGTCAACTCTTCGCTAGTGACTTTAAACACATCAATTTTTTTTTAAAGTGTTTCTCTTGTATCTTGTTTGCATGCTGACTTTTGAGAATATGAGTTTGAGAAAGCTCACACCGTACTCCATGCAATTTCTCTCAAGTTCATCGTTTGGCACTTACTGTAAGCAACAGCAAAGTGAAAAAACAGCTACTGCTTGCTCGCAGTAATGTTTAAGCGACAGTCCTTCCTTCGGGAATGGATTTGCACGCCAAAATGATGTGGAATTAACCTGAAAACCCCTCCTAGATAGCTCACAGGCGGCTATTTTCTGACGTTTTCCGGCAACAGACCTCATACTGTAAGAATCTGTAAAAGTGTGAGTAGGAATCAAAATTTACGTAAATTTGTAGGAATTCCTGAGCCGAATTCTGTAAACAAACCACTTAAGCACAAATTCACTCCAACTACAACGTTGCCTCGCGGTAAAACGTGGTAAAACTGGACCAAATGTATAAATGAGCATAATCCCTATGGAGTCTGGCCATGTTGCCTTCATGGTGTCTACAGCGGAGAAACGGGAGTCGGGGAGGTAAGGGGAACACGAGGGGGCGAGAGATGGGGGGAGAACGTGTCTTTCTTGTTCTTCTCTCTATTGTTTTGTTTTGTTTTGTTTTTAGTTACCTGTGACATTTGCGGCCGAAGGTTGATCTCCTTCAGGTTGATGCACTGGGGCTTCAGGTTGTTGAGCAGATGGCACAGGAGGACTCCATCCCGGAGGGTCTGAGCCAAGTCGAATACCTGCGCTGACTCCCATGTCACCCTGTGGTTCGTCGGGAGCACCTTGCAGTTGATCAGCCACAGCGCGCACTGCCTCCAGTACTCCATCATTATTCTGTCTTCAGCCGGAGCGTAGTTCTCACGGGTCTCTCCCGTGCGTGCGTGCGTCCGTGCGTTCGTCCGCGCGCGTGCGCCTAAGGACTCAAAAAACTGCTAACGGTTCGGCAACACACCTCTCGCGCCTTTCAGCAGACCGGACCCATGCCGGTCAGCGTGAAACCCCGACGAGGAGAGCGAAAGGGAACGGATAGCTCCTGGGAGATGCGTGGCGGGCGCTCCACGGATGACGGGGTCCGGCGTGGCGAGGCTGAAGCGAGACTGTAGATGGAATGAGTCCCGCACCCTTCCTCTCTCTCTCTCTCTCTCTCTCTCTCTCTCTCTCTCTCTCTCTCTCTCTCTCTCTCTCTCTCTCTCTCTCTGTTTCTCTTCCCTCCCCCTCACCCTGTTCACCTCTTCCGCTTGCCACACGGGCAGTACAGCACAAGAAATAGCACGACTTCACACCTCGCACGCTTCGAAAGTGTGGTAAAGATAACATTGTTGATTAGTTTAGTTTTGTTTAGTTTTGTTTTGTTTTTTTTTTAATTTGGTTGCATTTCTGCTACTTCTATTAAGGAAGCACAAAAGAGCCTGAGTGCATGGACATATTCCTCAGTCCTGATCAATTCATAAATGCACAGAGCCACTTTCCCTGACCTAAACACTATTCACATGCATTATTGTGCAGTACAATTATAAAAAAAAAAAAAAAAAGTGAGACATATTTGATACACAAGATTATGGCGACTTGTGTGTCTTGCAGCTAACTAAATGACAAAACAGTTTAATAGAAAATTAGAAATATTAGGCTGCGTATATATATATTAAAAAAAGATTTTTGATAAATAATTGTTCTTCTGTGGATGCATGGTCGACATGATTTTGGGAAGATTACTGACTTAGACAGTCGCTGAGACCTTGTACAAGGAGGGTCCAAACACATAAAGGTAAAGTTGAGTGGAAGGGGAAAAGAGTTGCTGAAAAAGACTTTCATTGCATAAAATAGAGCTTACTAAAATGTATTTCCATGTACTGTGCAGTGTATGGACTTGAACCTGGGTTCAGACTCTAAGAGGGCTTCAGAGAATCATGAATTCCTCTAAAATTACTTTCCTTCATTATTAGTATTGGCAAAGAAAGTGAAGCTACAAGTGTTCCCAAGTGTCCACGAAAACCATCTGAGTGAATCAACAATCCAAAGGATTTGTAGAGAGATTTCTGTTAATATTCTTATTTTTACGTCACAAATGTCGACGTGTGGAGTCGGTTGAGATTTGACAAAGTGGCTCAACGAACGTGTTGCGTTTGAAGGAAATAGATCCACTTTTTCCTACTGCCAAAATGCAGTTTTACTCAGATCAACAAACGCATAATATCTACTGACCTGATGATTTCTAGGGGGAGCATAAACAGGAAATGTCAGATTTTTTTTTTTTTTTTTTTTATTATATTTTAACATTTAGTAACTTTTCCTCATGGGCTTGCCAATGAGTCTGCAGCACCTAAATTGTTTCTCCTTCGTAGGGTATATAAACATTGCACATGCACGACTTCTGCTTTTTTCGCCTCCGCGGTTCACTGGCAACAGACAACAGTTGCAAACACGGCGTTTGGATGTTTCTGTAACTTGACCACAAGTGGAAAAGACACTCGTGGTTCCTTTTAGCAACAACGTCGACTTGGAATGTCACCAATGAGTTCATTGACTTTTAGTTTTTGGATTCAAAAGGTGAAGCTCAGATACAGATTCATCAGATAAAGTGTTTGTAAAACAAAAGGTAGACTGAAATTAGCATGTGTATGTATATTTTATGATATGTTGCACTCTGTGCCAAGTCTAGCTTAGTGGGTTTCTGCGGTTCACTGTGGCATAGGGACAGTCATGAGTGTAAAACCATGGGATGCTACATGGAATATTTCTGGTGAATTGTTAAGTTATCCAAAAAAAAAAAAAATGCAGTGCAGAACAGTAGAAAAAAAAAAAAAAGACAGCATGTGAACCAGTTATCAGTCGAACTTACTGCCACAGAAACAGGCAATTAATACGTTTTGTTTTATCTTTATTTCAGGTTTGCATGAATTGCGCATCCCGGCACAAAGACTGCAAGAGATGGAGAAACCCAATATGTGAAAACTAATCCAAACCTGGAAGAGGAAAGTGCTGGTAATCACATTAACAGTCACAGAGGGCGCTTTTTACAGTCTTAGAAGTGTAGATGGGAATGATGGAGGACTGGAATAGGGGAACCGCGCACCTTCGAGACTCATTTAATCTTCGCATTCCCCGATATCGCGAGGAGGAACCTTGACAACAGAATGAGGCTGTCAAGCGTGTGTGCTTGGAGAGCGCTGCTCCGAGGATTTACATACAATAATAACCCAGCACAAAAGGCTGCGCAAACAGAGCAGTGAAGATTAATCTTCAGCAGCGCGCAGTTGTCGAAGCGGAGTCGCTCGTCTCCACTTCTCATCGTCATCGTTAGAGAGACGGCGGTTGTAAAAGCGAAAGGTCGCCAACAGGGATGTCTGCTTCGCATTTTACTTTGTTCTACCTGGGCTAAAAAAAGAAGAAGAAAGAAACAGTAATAGAAACGAAATGGTTCAGCTTCCTCCTTTTCCATTGGAGTGACACTGGATGCTGTGGCTAACATCCCACACATGATTCCAGGGGTGGCTCCTGAAGGCGGATGCCGGCAAACCTTGCCGCAACCCTTCTCTTGTTTCAACTTCCTCTTCCACGCCGGGCGCCTGTGAAGTCTGGCGATCATCACCATAAATGTGATAAATGTTACGGGGGAGGCCGCTGGCAAGGCACGCAGACACGTAGGGTTTCGATGGCAGGACGTTGATCCATTAAAATCTTTCCAATGACTAATCAATTGCTGGTGGCGACAACAGTCACCCACTTGGGAAGAGTTTTAAGCACAAACCTGCAGCAAAACCTAAGAAGCAAAAGAGGCTGCAAAGTTGTTTTTTTTTTCGTTGTTTATGGCACCATTACATTTGCATTAAAACATCCTTAATTTTCCATTAAATGTTGAGTAATCTGGCAATGATTAACCATGTGAGCTTCCTACGCATGACAACGTACATGGCGGACGTGACCTGACATTATCCTGACCATCTAACTAAAGTCACTGTTTAAACATGACATAAACATTTCCACTGCTAGCAAAACGAGAAGTTGTGTGTCTTTGAGCAGCTCCGGTTGAACTGTTAGAGGAGCGTTTTAGTTGCGCTCCTCTGACTAAAGCCGTTGTTAAAGACGTTAACCTACCTTTATTTAAGTGTTTGTCCAATATGTTCGTTTCAATTGCAACTTCTGAATGTGCTATTTAACTTTCAGAGTTGGGTCCAAAATCGCTCACCCAATGCCTGTCTCTGTTGGGTGAGAGTCAGAGTACAGCTCACCAGTCCATCAGAGGCCATTAAAGATTATCTACGTTATTTAAATTACAAATATTATAGTTTGTAGCTGGTAATGTATTCAAATCCCCATTAGCCAAAGTAACCAACTTGAAAAAAAGTAATTCATCTCTGCGGTTGTCCCCATGGATTAGAAGAGTATTAAGGTAATTATCATGTTTACATACTCTCAGTGATTCACATTATTATAAGCACCTGGCTTGTTAGCACAAACAGCTAATCAGCCAATCCCATGGCGGCAACTCGATGCACTTAGCCGTCGACGGACAGCGATGATGACTTGCTGAGGTTCAAAGCGAGAATATAATGTGAAGGGAAGACGACATATGAGACTTGGGTTGCAGCATGGTTACTGGTGCCAGACAGTCTGTGCAATAAACTTCGTAGAGCGTTAAACCTCATGCTGATGTGAAAACACTCTCCCCAGTTATGAGAATGTTCCTCAGGATGAACAGTTTGAGATGATGTTTCAGAAACTGTTCAGCATCGATGCAGGACTTCTTGTTTTAAAATAAATTCAGAAAGAGTGGAAGATTATATGCATTATGTGTAGGTATAAACTGCAGGGAAATGTGGGAAATCAACCCCAGAACAAAAGCTAAAGACCTTGTAAAGATGCTGGCTGAAGCTGGTGGGAGATTGTAATTATCCCCTAGGGAAATGCAGTCATCATAGAGGAAGAAGCCATTACTTCAAATGCACAACATAAACCTAGCTTACAGTTTACAAAAGAACTTCAGGGAAAAAGGCGTTCATTCTAGAGCCATGTCATGTCAAACTGAGGTTGAAGTGTTTGCTCAAAGTAATCGTTGGTCAATTTGGAGGCGTAAAATAAGAAAACCAGAAAACAATGTTTTGCTGCAGGAGGAACTAGCGCACTTTGCAAAATATGACATGAGAAAGGAACATCATGTGGAAATATTGAAGCTGCTCCTTAAGACCAAGCTATGGACTTGGAGCTTGAGCACAAATGGGTCTTCCAAGTTGACACATCGGCGTGAATCCCAGGGGGGAAAGTCCAAAATTATCCCCTCCTCACCAAAGAAATCACAAAACAAACCTTAGTATACAATATTAATATAAAAAGAATGAAGTAAATCTGCCATTTCTCTAAGAAAAAAACATAAGGATGAACTTTTAGGTGAAAATTCTACCGGGGAACTGCTGAGCGTGTGTGGAAAACAATGTACCGCAGTATACGAGGAACAGAAACAGTAATGATTGCTATCAGGCCATGAACACAAATCATAGCAATCAATCAATATGCTTTTATTAAAGTGGAAGTCTCTGGGGCCTAAAGAGGAGCGCCCAAGTGGAAATCTGGACCGATCGATGAGACAGCCGCCCGTGGCCACCTGCTTGACAAAATGTGGCGATAACACATGATAGGAGGGGTGAGGTGGGAGGCGCCCCGCTGTAATTAGCCCATTAGCATAGGCCGGGTGATGCAGCAAACAGACGTGACTTCCCTGGCCAAAACCCAACATCACCCTGGAAATGTCTGCATTCCCATAGAAATCAGCAACGGAAAGCAAAATTAATTAATTAATCATATTTATGCAACTAAGATCCAGCTGCCTTTTGTTGCCGATAGAGCTATTTTTGCTCAAGCAGCAGCTTTGTTCTTGCATTTTGCCTCTTGTAGCCATAACACTGGCGCTGAACCTGAGCGGCTCAGCATCCGTTCGAAGGTTCGGGGCACGAAGCAGGCAGCGAGCCAGCCCTCCGCTCCTCGGCAAATCCTCGTATCATCTTGCATTTCTGTTAAGAGTGTCATTTATAGAGGCTCCTCCTGCTCATTGTGTCATTTGATCCGGTGACAGCGGCAGATCTATTTGTGCATCTCTTTCATCTCTCTGTGAAGGGCATGTTATCTCCCAGCCAAAGACGGGCAAAAGCTGTGCACAACAGCAGATGAGCTGCTTGAAGATTCATCTCCACCAGTGCTGGCGACTCCATATTTCCCCATAAGTCTGAACGCGGCGCATCTTGATTGCAGCCCGAAATGAATCACTGTCATCTCTAATCGTGTTCTGATTCACTTGCAAGCATGAAATCTCATTTGAAACATGCTTTCTCAAGCGCTGTGGCACTTAAAAGCAGCAGGTTTGTAGCAGGAAGTGTGTCAGCACGGGGACCGGAGAGTGGGGTCACGCAGAAGCGGCTCACTGCAGCTTTTGTTCATTGTTTTCTGGTTACAGCTATTGATTGGCCGACTCTACCCTCAGCACTCTATTTTTGCTGTTTTAGGAGGTCAGGAGAGAAATCAATGGGCTGGGAATACCCGTGAGGGGCCTGGGATAAGTGGTGACAGGCCTGGATTAGTGAGGTCTCATCAGAACTGTAACACCAGGGACGATCAGGTGCGATGCGAAGAAGATGGAAGCAATGGACTGAAAGAGATGGAGGAAGAAAGAGAGCATGTTGAGTCAAAATGACATAGAGTCTGTTAAAGTACTTCACCCTGTAGTGTCTACAGGCTATCAAAAACTGAGCTATTGACCCGTTAGCAAAGTATTTAAGTGGAGCTAAAATATTTTTTATGAAGCGACGCTAGATCAGGTCTGGGCTCTCGGCTGTTGAAAAAAGATTGCTAATGGCTTTGAGGCTTTAAATTTCACCCAGTCGCTAATGTCTGCCTGTGACGTCTACAGTGCGCCTGTTCGATGCTATGAAGCTTACCAGAAGTCGCGTGCGCTGCAATTAAACATGCTCCACTGCGAAGAGAGAAATCCTGCGCTGTACAATATGGTTGTGGATTTTAATTCAATATTTGGAAGCGTGCCCAACGCGGACTGAACAGCTTCAGCTTCTACCACTGCTGTCGTCGAAACTACAACAATTCAAAAACGGAAAATAGACTTAATCGTTCATTTCTCCTTATGCGCAATGTCGTAAAAAAATAAGTCACGTTATTGAATAACTTGGTGGACTTATTTAACGTAGGGCGTAAGCCACGAGCGAAACGCATCGCAATCATTCTTACTCATCCTCCCATTTCTCAGTTACTGGCTCCACCTAGTGGCGTGGAGTGACACAACACTGCATAACAACAAATTTGCATAAAGGGGATGAAGAGGAAAAACACAAAATCATACAAAACGTAATGTTGATGAATTTTCAGAAACTGTCTTTGCCCATTTTCTGTACACTGGCAGGGTCAGGCACAACAAAAAATAAAATATAAAAAACTTAGCATTATACAGAGAGACTTTATTGGCCAAGCCTCATGTTTAAGGACAGAAAAAAATTCAGAAAATCTGTGGATATTTTTTGTGAATTAAATAAGGAATGGCTGTAAAAAGAAATTGGGCAGAATGAATTCTTACATAATAATTCTAAGGCATTTTTTATTCAAATCCGATGGCACATATTTACTTCCATAACAGTTCCCCATAGGCTGCATGTGATTGGCTGTTCTTATCACCTGGCTGATTGCTGTTTTAGCCCCTTCCAGAAAACTGACTGAAACAGGACTAGAAGGAGCAGGCTGAGAGCAGAAGGTTGCACTTCAAGGTAGGAATGAAAAAAAAACAACCAAAAAAAAACAACCTGTTTAACTGATCCTTTTTGTAGCAGGATATAATGTTTCCGAGGCATTTTAGTGGCTGTAAACCAGAAATGTTCGCATAGATCTTCAGTTATACTGTAATAGACGTTACAAAAGTGATGAATGGTGATGTTTCTGTCGCAATGTAGAAGTCGTAGAAGTTAACAGGTCGACCTGATAGCGCAACGAGAATCAAACACAATGACTTCTGCATGTGGATTTTCCGCTCTGCGTCCGTCAAGTATTTTTAGCCACAATCTACCATTTCCCAACAACAGTGGGGAGCTACATTTCCACTTCTCTAATGAAATTTCAAGCTGTAGCTGTTTTTTTTTAGTTTGAGACATCGTAGTGTCATGGGAAGCCCTCAACATATTGAATGTCTTGTCTGTGGTTCAATAGAAGCAGATGGCCTCGAGCGTGGCTGACAGAGCCATTGGGGCCATTATTGGGGCAGCTGTGGCAGATGCAGCAGGTAAGACACACACCGCCTATACAGATAACACTGCTCAGCCATATTATGTTTGCATATATAGGTACATTGCTATTAAAAGCTCAACACATTTGAAAAACAGAATGTTGTTGCTTTCTTTGGTCAGTGCGGAGACGCTTTATCCGTTCGAAACATCTGGACGTGCTGATAGGGTGTAAGGGAGGAGCCGTCGTTTCTGAGCCGTGTTGATTACACAGAACGGCCACACTGATGAACAAATTCAAAACAAGTGCACTCATTCTTGCATAGCTTTCAGAACGCTATGAAATTTAACAAAACGAATGGATGAACTCTAGTTATACACAGATTGAATCAAAGATGGATTTTAGTCGGCCCTTCCACTTAGAAATAGAACCTGGGCTCAGTCAGATCTGATGGAGTACGACAGGATACCAGGTCCAGGCTAAGGAAATAAAAAGTAAAAAAAAATATATATATAAGCAGATAAATTCAAAATTACAGGAATAAATTCATAGCATTATGGGCATAAACTCGACATAATACAACAATAGAGTTCTGGTATTACAAGATTAAAGTCATAATATTACAATCAGTCTTGTCATCTTGTAATATTATGACGTCATTCTCATATTCATTCAACTTTTTTTCTTATTATTACAAATTTATTCTCATTTTTGGAACAAGACTTCATTGGAGTTATTCTCGTAATTTTCCTTTTTATTATTAGTATTACTTTTTTTTTTTTTAATATGGCCTTAATACTCCGTCGTACTTGGAGGGCATCTATGATTGTCATTTGTCATATTTCTGGGATTTGACTGGGCCGATCTAGCACATCTGAGTGTTGTTGTTCTGCAGGGAGATGAAGCTCCACCCCACTTCTAAGCAACTTTTCTTCTAAGCAACTTTTCTTTTTCTTCCTGACTAACGTTGAGGGAAAAAACGCTTCTCTTTCCTGTTCCGCAGCATAATCTCAGCTTTTACTTGTGAAAAACAAAACGCTCCCTTAACTCCATTTCACAATTACAAACTACTTTGTGTGGATCCATTAGGTAAAATGCATGAAAGTCTAAACGATGTAGCTTGGACAAAATGAAGAAGGTTAAGGGCTTTGAACGCTGTGTCTCCCGTAACAGAGACCATTAACAGCAGGTAAAACGCTTCAGGAAAGCAAAGGAGGAGAGAGAGAGAAAGAAAAAAAGGAGTTATTATTAAATTTTCTATCTCTTCCTGTCCCTCCGGTTCTCCGTTAACCCCCACAGCTCAGCCGATGCACTGGATCTACAACCCGGACAGGCTGAATGAAGTCCTCTCCGACCTGGAGCCCTGCCCCGAGTTTCGGCCTCAGTCAGCAAATCCTTTTTATCGCAGGGCAACGGGCGAGCAGACCTGCTACGGAGACCAGGCGTACGTCCTGCTGGAGTCGCTGAGTCGGTGCGGAGGTACTGGACTGGACTTCTCCCAAACCAGGGTGGCGGGAAGTGTGACACGCACGAGCGAGATGCTTCCCGGAGCCCTGACTCAGCGGACTGTACCTGAGTGAAGTTGCCCCACCTTCTTCAAATCAGACAGAATTGGTGTCAAACGTTTGTGCTACGTTTGTGCAGCAAACATTTTTCTTTGTCCTGCTATCATTTTAAAGATATAAAGAAATGTTTCTAGAGGTCATCAAAGGTCAACCAGACCCCCCCACCTTCTTCAAATCAAACAAAATGGGTGTCAATCAACTCGACTCCGTTTGTGCTGGTTTGTGCAGAGAAAATATATTTTGTTTGCGCTGCTTTGGCTTTGAAGATATTTATGAAATGTTAAAGGTCAAAACGTCAACCACTTTTGTGAAATCAAACCAATTTGGTGTCAAATGTTTGTGCTACGTACCAGCACAAACATAGCCGAGTTAATTGACAACTTCACTCAGGTGCTGACCTTTTGTTGTCAAAATTGTTCGTTTTTTTGGCTTTTGCTTGAAAGAAAACGTGAAAATCAGACGTTACTCTCCTTGGAAAACCTTACTAGTCAGAATGTTTTTTCTAAGCTTTACAGCTGGTCTTTCTTCTCATTTAATCGCTTCATGATTACCGTTTCTGTTTTTTGTTTTTTTTGATAGACGTCGACGTGAAAGACCTGACTAAGCGCTTCTACGAGTTCTTTGGGCCGGGAACGGTGTACGACCTGCCCGTCAACGATCCTTACAGGAAAAAAGGAGGTTAGTTTGTGACTTTCCGGTTTCCACTGATTTCCCTACGCGTTAATGGCCAACTTTACAGGCCGCAGTGGACGTGAGAGAGCCACTGTTACGATCTGTTAAAACCCTCTGTGTATGTTTTTTTTTTCTTTTCTTTTTCTTTTTTGCTGAAGGGACAGTCCCTGTCCGTTTTAACGTGGCAGGAAGCACAACTTCCCCGTTCTTGGTCGCGCTCTCCGTTGCGCCGTAAATGTTTGCTGCCTTGTTTTACTGCTTCGGCTGACATGTCGGATTCAGTCCCGCAGTAACTTAACCACAGCAGCGCAGCACGCCGCTGGGTCCAGTGAACGGCAGACAGCTGCACGTCCTGGAGTCGCCGCGTCGTTATTTGAAGCCTCACCTGCGGAAACCTGAACTCAAGAGAGCAAGCGGTTTCTCTTTCCCACCTCCTGAGTTTCACATCTGGCAAAAATCGATTCTAATTTTTCACGATTTCTTCTGTTTTTGACGCTTGGAATACACACTCAGGCCCCCAATCCATTTTTGATGCCAATCAAAGACAATCTGAATTCTGAAATAACACTAAAACAGTTTCTAATTAATTCATTTATTCACCACTGGTCTTTGCCACATTAATGGGGCCTTATGGATCCATCCATCCATCCATTTTCCGTCACCCTTCTCCCTAACGGGGTCGGGAGTTGCTGGTGCCTATCTCCAGCTGCGTTCCGGGCGAGAGGCGGGGTACACCCTGGACAGGTCGCCAGTCTGTCGCAGGCCTTATGGATAAATGATATATTGAACTGGACTTTGACTAAACCATTTCTTTGCTATTGTTTTTTTTTTTTTCTTGCTTTTATTCAGAGGTAGACTCATTTTTATGCTTTGAATCTTTGTCCTGCTGCCTAATCCAATTAATTTAGCGCATAAGGTTATTAATAACTCGAGGTCGGATGCTGTCCTTGAGCATTTTTTGGCACAAAGTTTCATCAGTTACCACAAATCATCCGTTTTTTGACATAGCAAAGCAACGCCAGGCTCTACACCCATAATATAGATTTGAAACAAGTCTTACACCAGATCTAATAACATTTTACAAAAATTAAAAATCCACTCAATTTTTGTCTCAATAATCCACAGAAAATATTCCCAATTTCTTGTTCCCTGAAGTCAGCCTAGAAACTCTCCCACAAACTGTCATTCTTACCCCTATTTCTTCCTTATTTTCTCATTTCTAATAATTGACACTGTCCAAAACTCAACACAAAGCGAGGCTTGTGGTTCTCTTGATCTTCCGAAGGGAGCAGTGATATGTTTGACAAAGTGCTGAGCTGGTTTTATGGTTCTCTCCCTCACTAATTGACGCAATCACCATCAAAACTGCAATCTGCATTTACCCTTGTGTAATATTGGCATCTATCTGATCTGACCGCATCGAAACACTCTCATCGTTTCACCGATGTTAGGTCCCAAAGCCATTCTTCCCATTGACGGTCCGTGGAGGAACGCGAGCCTGAAGGCTTTCTTAAGAAATGTTGACGCCGGGAAAGAAGAACCAGGTGATTAAAAAAAATTTAACCATAAACTCAAAACAACTAGCATCTGATATAAAATATAATCCCGCCCTATGTTTTTTTTTCCTTCTTCTTTTTCCTCTTCTTCTTTTTTAAGGCTGTGACGTGGACTGTCAGATTGACGGTGTCACCAAGCTCGCTCCGGTCGTCGCCATGTTCGCCGGGCGACCCGAGATGCTGGAGAAAGTGGAGAGGGCCGTCCGCGTCACCCAAAACAACGACATGTGCGTGGCAGTGACTCTGGCTGCTGCAAGGTGAGGAGGGAGGCGGATTAGGGGGGGGCGGCGACAATTCCGCCGGATTACGTCTTAAGCGAAGGGGGCGTCCATGAATCGTGCTGTGTCTGTGTGCGAATTCCAGATTTCTGGAACGTTTCGTTCTGAACGGCCCGGATCCCGACGCTTTGGACGCAGTTGTGGCTCAGCTGAGCGACCCCAACAGGAAGAACCCTCAGGATCTGGACAGGGCTGTCATTGGTGATTGATCTGATGCCGTAAAGCTATCAAATGTGAATGTAACAATCTGCAGGCCTGGATGCGCTACTTCCTAATGGTCGCATTTACCGTGGTCATTAGAAACTATGAGTTGCAAGGTGATTTTGAGAGGATAGAGTAAACATGCAATCTTGGGTAAGAACCACATAACTACCATTATGTGAAACGAGCCAGAACCTCAATCCAATCAGTTTGCCTCTCAGATTTAATTCCGCTGAGCTAATGGAAAGCCCCGGAGCATCCATGATAGTTAAACATAAGCTTTCCATAAGAAATGCTGCACATGCTGATGTTTATCTTGAACGTGCACAGCGGAAACTAATTCCCCTTTAAACGGGAGCAGTTAGAATAGAAGTACATGCAGCACATCTTTGAATAAACACCCAAAGTTTGACTGATAAGATTCAAATGAACCACTGCATTTTGTTTCTCTTCTTCTCCTTCTCTGTCTCGACTGAAGCGCATATCGGCCAGGTGAAGGAGAACTTAGCCAAAGCGTCCCATCAGCTCCTTCCCGCTGTGTTCCCTAACACATGAGGTAAGCCAGTAGATAGCAGCGGGACTCAGGTCTGTTGACTTGGCATCGCCTGCACGCCCTTTCCTGAAAGTAGATCCTGTCATTAGGCCCCCCCTTTTGCCTTTGATCTGTAATGCTCTCCCTCCTCCTCCGTTTCTTTTCTTTTCTTTTTTATTCTGCACTCCCCTGCTGAGTTGGCTGTCTCGGGGTTTTAAAAAGCTTTTAAAGTTCCCCTCGCTAGATCCGTTCACGTCCCCCCGCTAATGGCGTCTGAAGAGCAGAGCAAATGACGGCGCTTTGGCGGATAATTGAAAATATGCCTGTGGCCGTCTGTGTCCAGCCTTGCCCGGTGCGTTCCAGGCGGCGCTGCACGGGGTCCTGACTATGAAACAGCTGGAGGAGGCTGTGAGGGACACCATGCGCCGAGGGGGATGCACCGCCAGCCGGGCTTCCTTCATCGGAGCCTGCTTCGGGGCGCAGGTACAGTAGGAATGTCAGTCAACAATCTGAACTGAGGAAAAAGATTCTGCATAGTTTTTTTTAAGTTTTTTTTTATTAAGTATGTTCAGCTGTAATGTATTTCAAAGTAGAGGTAGACTTTCACAAAATGGTCATTATTACATTAATATTAAAAGCTGAAAGAGACATTATTAACAAATGCTAATGTGTGGCACTTTGACCATAACTGCGCCGCAAAACAAAGTTTGTGAGAGAATGTTATAGAACTCATGTCCCACTGTTAAAACATGGTGGAGGACGTGTAATGCTGTGGTTCTGTTACTCTACCAGACGCTCTGGGAGTTTTGGGAGTGCAGCTCTTCAGATCAGAACGCCACAAAACTGAGGCAAAATGTTTCATCACACGCATCAAACTCCCTTTGTGATCAATGAAGTATTTTTGAATTAAATCTAAAAGTAGAATGGGTTTTTTTTTGCAGGCCTTGATGAGAAACGACGCACGGCAACGTTTTGCATACATCCTCCTCGTCTATTATTGTGAAACACTCATTAGCTTTGACAAGCGCGCTCGTCTCTTCCAATAGTTCTTCTGCATTAATCTGTCATCTCAACGCATTTGCAGACCGGCCTGAGCGGAATCCCGGACTCATGGAGGAAGCGGACGCTCCGGTACCCTCTGCTGTTGGAGCTGGCCGAAAACGTGGTCGGCAAACGGCAGCAGCTGTAGCTTCAGCGCGACATCTATTATTGATCAATTGAGCGTAGGCCTCCCCGTGACACAGATGCACTTTGACATGGCACTTCATGACGGCTGCATTCTAAAGTCTGAGTGTAGCTTGAGAATATTTTGCTCTGTCAAAGTTTATTTAGTTGGAGGAGCAGAAGGAGGAGGAAGAGAAGAGAAAGTGTATGTAAATTGTGCGTGTTCATAATAAAACTTTTTTTTTCCCCTCAACTACCGTATCTGCATCCGTCTGTTATCTTCTCGGCTGCTTAATATTAGGAAACAAGCCTGGTGGGTAAATTATCCGCCGCAGTCAAGCTTCGGCATCCTTTCAATCTTCTTTATTCCTCTGAGTGCGTTCTGTTATTTTTGAAGCGAAGGAGCTGCGGCGGACAGATTTACTTCTGGAATGAGGAGAGACTGCAGCCCTCTCCTCTCTCCGAGGAGCCTCTTTGCCTTTGTGAAAGTGCTGACTTCTATATTCACATGTTTAAAGCATCCACCCCAACGCTCTTGAACGTTGGCCAAGTACAAGGCCACGCCAGAGACTTTATGTCTTTAGCACAGCGTGGGTATAAAAATGTGGTGTGTGGGCTCACTTAGTTGCTTTTCCAGCCCACTTGTTGAAAAATGATAAATGGGAAGAAGTTTAAAGCCTAAACTCGAAAATGTTTAAAAAAAAATAAATAAATACAAAAAAAGTTCAACGCGTGCTTCATGTGAAACAAACAGTGGCTTTGCATAACAGGAAGAAAGCACAATTGCGTAATTACAGCCTGCATGGGTCTGTTAGCCAACGTTTAGGAGAGTGAAAAGGTTGTGACCAGCAGAAGCTTTTGTCTTCCTCCCACACTGCAGGCTCGTTCTGTCATAATTACATCCAGACATAAGGAGCATTTCATTTTTTATTTTTTTTTGTTCATTTTCAAAAGATCTGCCAAATTGCGCATTCTTTGAATAGCTTAACACTAGAACGGGCTTGTTAAATGTTTTCTTTTAAGGATGCATTAATTCTCACTCAGAGAAAAGTGTCACATCACCCTAACGCCATTATTTATACAAATTTTCATCAGATTAGAAAAAATAACAGCCCAGCTAACAGAAAAAATACAACGTTCTTCTGATTCTTCTGTTGTTTTCTCAGTTTTATGTTTTTTTTTTTATATTATTATGATTTATTTATTTATTTTTCGTCTTCTCACTGCTGTTTTAAAGTGGGGAATAAATTCCACAAACAATACAATAATTTTTTTTGGCCACCGATTTTGGTATAAATGTTTTAATTTAGCTAAATTAAAATCATACCAGCCTGTGTATGGTCATACCGTAGCATTTCAATCAGATTGAAGTCCAGACTTTGAATAGGCCACTCCAAAATATTAATTTAGGGTTTTTTTGTTGTTGTTGTTTTTTTTTTGAGCCATTTAGAAATGAACTTAAATGATCATTGGCAATGTAGCAATGTACTAATGTTCAGAGGTTCTCCTGGTAGAGAGCAGAATTAGTGTTTCAAGCAATTAAATCAAATTGTTCAGGTTTTGAGGTTATGGGATAAGCTACTCTGGGTTTGTAGATCTAGTCCCTTGAACTCTTTAAGTTTAAGTATAAGTTTAAGTACTAGTTTAAGTAATTGGTTGGCTTCCCAAAAAACTGTAGGAGAAAAGCACGTTTTGTACATCCAATATGTACAAAACTACTTGCCATACGTACAGGAACAAAAATAGATCAAGAGAGACAGCCTATGCCGCCACATACTTTTGCTCCAATGAAGAAAATGATTTATAAAACGGCGACAAATAAAATGAAATTATTAATTTAAATTAAAAGCAAGCTACACACCGTGTATACATCACGAATTTTCTCTGTCATTTCATTCGAATTTGTTTATTTTGTATTGTACCTTCCATTTGCCAGCGAATGCCTCACGCGCATGCGCGCGGCTGCCGTCAACGTCGTCTCTGAGAAGCCAAAGCCGTGAACTATCTTTCAGTGCACCATCTTTGTCTGACTCAACAGCTGGGTGGAACTCGGACAAAAAAAAAAGAAAAAGAAGAAGAAGGGGAAAAAAAAGTTGCTTCAATGACACTTTTTGTTGGGATGACAGCTTGAACGTGAGACAAGGAGGAGAGCACTTTCACCTGGACCGCCATGGATTTTAACGTTAAGCGCTTAGCCGCGGACGCCGGTACTTTCCTGAGCCGCGCGGTGCAAGTAAGTGAGACTTGTCGGCAGGAAGTTGTTGCTAACCAGCCTAGCTGCTAGCCTAACCAGTTAGCTCAGCTGTGAGATAATTGCCGTTACTGCTGCTGTTACTATGTAGCTAGGTGCCCTGTTGTCACCTGAGTGAACGTCTCTGTGACATCCAAGCTTGGCTGTTACCTTTAGAAAGTGCTTTTAAACTGCGTAGACTTCCATTTTGACATGGTGCTCCGTTATAGGCCTCAGAAACCATCAAACTGAACTGTGCGATGTAGCTGGGCAGATAGCCGCTTGACACCGCGGTCCTCTTTTGACACACCGATAAGCGAGCGAAACTAACCTTTTTCTGCTTCTTATTTGGCTGACAGTTTACAGAAGAGAAGCTTGGACAGGCTGAGAAGACTGAGCTGGATGCCCATTTGGAGAACCTCTTAGGCAGAGCTGAGAACACCAAGCAATGGACAGAAAAGATCATGAAGCAGACAGAGGTCTTACTACAACCTAATCCAAGTGAGTATTTTTATTTTTATGTTTTTTAACCTTGTCATGGGCTTCTTGTACGTCCTGTATTTTGGTGCATTGTACAGCCTGGAAATGGTGAGATTCTTAGTCGTGATGCATTTAATGCTTTGGAAAATATCGTAAAAGCCGACTGATTTCTCTCTTGTTCATCATTTGCTCAGATTGAACTTCACAATCTGTGCAATGTGTACATTTCTCCTCAGCGCCCCTTTGGAACAATGCCTCGGAGATCTGAGACTGTGTGCTTTTTAAAAAAATTTTCGGTGCATCCTCCACAGTTCACACCATGATGCCATATCTGCAAAGCCCAACTGCAGCTATAGGCACAGCAAACACATGGGCCATCTGGGGATTACAGCCTTGTGCAGCAGTCGGCGCTGAACCGTCTAATGTTCTTTTTACGACTAAAACATATGTGATCAGAACCGGCGGAAGACCGTTTCAGTTTTTGCTCGTTCTGACGGACATTAATGCAGCGTTCTGTTTCGAGATAACTGGAGTCAGGCCGAAGTGAGCTCACGGAGAACACTCCTTGCATGTGGCTCCCTCACGGATGTCTTATGACTTTGTAATTGAGTTATCCTGTTACGTTTTTTTTTCTTCTTCTTTTCTTTAGATGTTCGACTGGAAGAATTTGTGTACGAGAAGCTGGAGAAAAAAGCCCCCGCGCGAATCAACAACCACGACTTGCTGGGCCACTCCATGATTGAAGCCGGAAGCGACTTTGGTCCTGGGACTGCTTATGGTGAGTGGGTTTATGACGTCGGTGAGCTTTCATGTCGTTTGTTCTACTGGGAAAAAATAAAAAATAAAAATAAATAAAAAGCTGTTGGAAAAAGTTGCTGATAGATTCTGATCCTTTAAGGCTCAGAAGCTTCGTACCAAACATCAATTTCTTTCTGTTTACGCAACAAGTGAAACGGCTGAAAGCCTCTTAGAGCGCATTAGCTTGGACTGAAGGTGGGAAAGCGCAAAATAGTTAATCTGCGTTTTCCTTTGATCTGAATATGTGTTGCTGTGTTAATTATTTCAAAGGGTCGGTTCTCGTTTACAATTTTCCCTTTTATTTCTTTTTTTAAAATTCTGATCCATTTCTCTTTAAGACCCATAATCTAAGATTTAAGTACAGCGTTCAAATTCTTATTTTTGTCACGTGAGTTGCTGCATTGTGTGATTGAGTTTACGGTTGACATTTTAAGCTGTCTGTCGCAACTTGGAAATTAGCTTTGTTAGTATTTCTGAGCGTTCCAGTTGCAGGTTAAAAACTGGTGGGATTCACGGTTTGTTTTGGCGGCACAGTTAGCATTAATAACAATATATCCCCTCCAACGCCCAGTTTTATGAATTCAGTCACTAAAAGAAGACATTAACCAATATTTTCACAGTAGGCTGTGTCACTGGTTTAATAATACCTGGTCAGTGATGCTGATAAATAGTTGACGCCTGCAGCAGTGCTGCTCTGACATTCCCAGTCGGAATTTCAACATCGCTTTGCATTCCTGTTGTTTTTCTGGCTGGAAACTCGGGGGGGAAATCGCACTTCAAAAGACTACAAAGAGAACGCACCATTACCATTACTTACCTTTTTCTTTTATTTCTGAAGATTGCCAAGACTTTCAAATCCAGCATGATCCTCAGTAGACTGAGGAGGAAAGAGCAAAAGAATAGAAAACACCGTATGTCGAACCTGGTGATTATTTTTCCCATGAGATGGTTATTCTGACGAGAAAGATACAAAAGATTATCTTTAACTTCATAGTTACACACAGTGCTTTGTTATATTCATGAAACTTCAGTAACATACTAATAATCATAAAGATTCAGCTCTGGGTATTGATTTGTTAAATTGTTTTCAAGCTTTTCATAACTGTACACTTTTTAAGTTATGGTTATAATGGTAAAAGTTTTGTTAAAAAAAAAAAAAGAATAAATAATAATCTGGAATTTTGACAATAATAAAACATATTTCATAGTTTGTCATTGTTTCAGCTAATTTCTCTTCTGGAGTCCAACTTATTGAGCCCAAAAACGTATATTCCGTCTGCTAGAGCGTATAGCTTTATTATTTTAGCTTAAGATTCTTTTTATGTCTGAATAATTACAATGAGGTTTGATTTCCTGAAAGTCTAAAACAGAATTAGACCCTTTTTCTTATTTAAGACTTGGATATTTCAGAAATGCACACACAGACAGTAAATTAGGAAATTGTCAGTGTTGCCTAGCAACTAGCAACCTTTCTCTTCTTGTTGCGTTGAGTTAAATTTAAACTGTTCCATTTGTTTCACCTCCATGTGACGGTTTGGATAAAATAACATTCCTCTGGAAGATTGTTTTATTTGTGCAGCAGGTTTTTAAAAATAATTTTTAAAGGGCAAACAGGAAGGCTCTGCACGACGCAGCTCCTGATGTTCGAAGGACAGACATGCTGAGGCCTCCGGCAGATTGCGGCGCTTTGTGAACTCTTTTTCTTGTGCTGCCGACGAACAGGAAACGCGCTGATAAAATGTGGCGAGACGCAGAAGCAGATTGGCGGAGCCGAGCGGGAGTTCATTCAGAGTTCTGCCATCAACTTCCTGACGCCTTTTCGAAATTTTCTCGAGGGCGACTTCAAAACCATCCTGGTGAGTCGGGTTAACACGACAAATGTGTGAAAGTTTCCAAATCGTCCGAGAGCAAGCACGGAGGAGATGTCATGTTTTAAAAAAAATTTTTTTAACATATTTTACATCATTGCCTATCTAAAATAAAGCAGCTGACCACAGCAACCGCAACCTTAGTTGAGATTTAATACAGAAGTACTAATGATGTTACTTTCTTCTCTTTTTTTTTTTTTTCTTTCCATTTAGAAAGAACGAAAACTTCTTCAGGTCAAACGTTTGGATCTAGACGCAGCCAAAACCCGGCTAAAGAAAGCCAGGATGCCTGACGCAAGAGCTGCAGTGAGTAGACACTTTTAAAAAGAAAAAGAGAGAAAAAAAAAAGAGCTTTTCTGTGCCTTGTAAATCACATTTGTAACCAGTTTTCGAGACACAAACATCCCGATACGGATTGAAAACCTTCAGGATTTATTTTACTCTCTAAAGTCGCACAGGTTGTGACCGACACGCATGTCCACCTCAGCCCTTGTGACTGGTATTCCTTCATCTGAGCAACAATGGGAAGTTTGAGGTTTCCTTTTTCTGGACGGTTGGTTTTCCACTGTGACGGCCAGTTTTTCTTCATTTTGAAGTTCCGCATTTTTCAGGGCTTTTCCTCAGTGTGTTCTGAAGTCTTTTAAAGCCAACGTATCGATATCTGCAAGCTTTTAGAGATGTTGAAGTACATCTAACTGACCAGCTTTGCACGTGTTTATATGAGGGCTGCAGCCAAGTCCAAAACAGTTGCTTTAGTGATTGACGTATTCATTGGATCATTCTGACAATCGTACAGAAAATGTCGTTCAACCCTTTGAGGCTTTTTATGCAATATTAAAAATTGCATAAATTTGCCTTATTTAAAAAGGCAAATAAACACATCAATTCCTTTTTCAATATGAAACTTAAATACACTTAAATTTTTTTAGTGAACACTCGATCATTTGTTGCAAAGGACGCATCTGCAGCTAAACCAATCCTTCTAAAATCAACATCTGAGCATTTCAGTCCTCTCTGCTTGACAAACATCAATATATACTTATTTTCTTGATTAACAGAATAATAATTCAAAAACAAAAAGTGCTGAATAGGAGTTTTGTTTTTGTATCGAATTTGAAACTGAAACTCTGCTACTGCAGGACTTTTAGGTAGAACATATTTATAGACAGGTTTTGTTTTCTTTCAAATATATATATTACATGTGAAATGTATGTATATTTTTTGCACAGTTTTAACTTAATTACTGCTCTGAATGTGTCGTCCCTTCAGCCAGTGGCCGTTCTGTGAGTCTTTGTGCTGAAGTCAAGTGATTTATGGAATCATCGTAAATTAGTTGACTATGACTTCAATATTTATTACGATTTATCGCTTCACCCCCAATTCAGTTTTTTTCTTCTTGTTGGGGCTCCATGCATCGAATAAATAACAGAAACATGAAGTCGTGTGTTTTCCTAACTTTGTGCACCGGTCATAGAGACATGATGAAATAAAATGCTCTTCAAGCAGATTTTGGTCGATATTTCCTGACTTCTAATTTGCCAGTCTGACTTTATTCATGGACTTTTGTAATTAGACTTGACTTTAACACGTGTCCAGGCCGATTCAGACACAAGTGGACGGCTTTAAATGCGCGTCTTATCTCACGGTGTTTCAAATTTGCTCAACTGTGCGTTGACTCATCAACAGCAAGTCGTGTCAGAAAAAAAACCACGCAATGTTATTTACTATTAGTAAATTGTGAGGCCTTCATGAATTGATTAAAGTAATAGGGACTAGTCTCAACTCAATCCCGTTAAAGACATTGGACAGATTTCCCTGGACTGAGGCTGTTCTTCTCTCGTTGCTACACGCCTGTAAAATCTGACAGGCTGCATCCTTAAAAAGTCTTCAGTTCATGTATTTAAAATTAAGCCCTTAAAATATCTTAAATTTACAAAAAAAAAAAAAAATTGTTTGGCATTAAATATGTTAATAACAAGTCTCGTTAGGACTTTTTAATCAAGTATATCTCATCTGTTTTTTGTTTTTTTTCTTCCTGGACTTTTCTGCCTGGCAAAAACAAAAAAAAGCTTGAGCCACATGCAGACATCTTCATTGCGACTCACTGCTAACATGCTAGCTAACTTTCTAGCATATATCACAAAGTGAAAATTAATCACCAGTTGGCTGGACAAAGTTCATACGTTTCTTTGAGACATAAGTCTTAACCCCGTAAGTCCTATTTGAGTAAGCAAACATGAAACTTCACCTCTAAACATTAGTTTCTGCGGGTTAACACCAGCCCTTGTTTTGTTTTTTTGTTTTTTTTTCCCCCCTCCACTCATTCTGCTGCACCGTCGAGTTGTAAGGAAACAGATGAGAACCATCTAACAGCCGGCGTCGCCACAGGCGGAGTGCGGTTTCATTTTTTTTGCCTCTCTACTAAATAGCGCTAACTACTGTGTCACGGTTGTTTTTTTTTGTTTTTTTTGTTGTTGTTTTTTAATGCAATGCTGCAGATGTGAGCAGAGGAAGTGACAGAGGTGAGTGGAATGTTGGAGCCATGTTTGATTTGAACACACAGACGCACCAAAACCCCAGGGGCAGTTTTGTCAGCAGCTGCTAATCTTCCTGCATCTCCTCCATGACACATTCAGGCCCAATTTTTAAAATGTTTCCGCCCCCTGGACCTCAAAGTTTGTAGCGTTACAACCACAGTAAATATATTCTGCTGTGGTTTAATGTACAATACCAACTTTTTTTGTAAAAAAAAACCAAAAACAAAAAATTTAAAGTTGTGGTGTGCATTTTGTGTTCATCCCACCTAAATTCATCATGCTGTGTGGATGCTTAGCATGTAAAGTGGTTGTGATTTTTATCTAAAACAAAAAAAGAAAAAGTTTAATAACTATATTTAATTATAAAAACAGCTGATCTGCCGATCAGCTTAGAAAAGTAAACCGACTTTTCTTGGTTCTCAGGCAGAGCAGGAGCTGAGGATGACCCAGAGTGAGTTCGACCGGCAAGCAGAGATCACGCGTCTGCTGCTAGAGGGCGTCAGCAGCACTCATGTAAGCAAACTCGCAGAGGTCCATGTCTTTCTCTGCTGTGATTTAAAAATACATATACATTTTAAAATGATTAAAATAAGCAGAAATATATATATATTTTTTCTTCCACATTATCAGGCACACCATCTACGCTGCTTGAATGACTTTGTGGAGGCCCAGACGACGTACTACGCACAGTGTTACCAGTACATGGTGGACCTCCAAAAGCAACTCGGCAGGTGAAACGGTGCTGCCGCCTCGCTTTCGTTTTGTTCCTTCCCGACTACATCTGTAATTTGAATAAAAGAGTTACTAACCCTGAATAAATGAAGTTCGGTCACAGTATCTTTAGTGCACGAATTAAGAGTTAAGAGTTAAAAAAAAAAACAACAACAAAAGACCACATTGCGTGTGTGCTCATTGTCAATTAGCCTCTATTTTGGAACCAGTTTCGCTCATCCTGTCTCCCGCCACCACCAGTTTCCCATCCTCATTCTCCAACAACAACCAGTCGTCCATGTCGGGCGGGGCCAACGTCTCGGTGCCCACCGCAGCCATGTCTGCCTCTCTGCCCAGCGTCTCGGCGGGCAGCGGCAGCTTGGTGGCGGCGTCGGGCGGATTCAGCGAGCTGCGGAGCTCCAACGGCAGCCGCAAAGCGCGGGTCCTTTACGACTACGACGCCGCCAGCAGCAGCGAACTCTCCCTGCTGGCCGACGAGGTGAGGCTTCACTGGAACTCAGCCACGCTTGGCAGATGTGTTTTCATTATTATGCATTTCCCGTCAATGTTGGTTCCATAGCATTGTTGTTTGTTTTTAGTTTTCTTCCTTTTTGAAGAATCCCCATCTGTTTAAACAACATGGTCTCCCGTTGCAGGACTGCAGAAGTGTCACTCCCTGCATGTGCCAAACTTGTGGCTGATTAACAGTGACTCCACATTGCCTCATTCCAAACATTTTTCTTCCATAAATTATTAGTCTTAGTTAAGAGGTTTGTTTGGTTTCATCAACTTGCTAAGTCTGACGGTAGGAATGGCAGAGAATTCGTTCAGTGGGCTGCTGTGTTTTTGAGTTAGAAACATTTAAAAGTTGACAGAAAATGTGAATATATCACTAGGTAAGGACTTAAAAGATGTTCTGTTAAATAATAATCATAAAAAAAAGGACAGCTGACCTCAGTCTCCCTATGTGTTTACATACTAACCATACTATGCAGCCATTGTGCTTCCAACCGTTTCACCAAAAAGATTCTTTAAACCATCTTTGCCATCACCATTACGAGTGTATAAAAGCAGTTATAATAAATAATCAAGACATGCTTAGCCTGGTGGGGACACAGGTACATACAATGTTACATAGGTGAAAGGGAAGTATTGGGCCAAAAACCATTCCCTGTGGAACTCCTGATTCAATTGCGTGAGGGGAAACCTTTAATAACGTCGAAGATTTGACAGTGAATCCGATTCTTTGCTATCAGTTTTGGGGTTTTTTTTTTAATTTCCCTGTCAGACCATTTTGATGACCTTACTTTTATAGTTTTGCAAACCTTTTGGGAATGATTCTCTCCACTTCCTGTTTATTTCCCCTCCTAGGTGATCACAGTGAGCAGTGTCCCAGGCATGGACTCAGACTGGCTGATGGGGGAGCGAGGCAACCAGAAGGGCAAAGTGCCGATCACCTACCTAGAGTTGCTCAACTGAAGCACAAATCCTCTCTCTCTCTCTCTGCCTCTCTCTCTCTCTCTCTGCCTCTCTCTCTCTCTCTCTCTCTCTCAACTCGCATCCCGTGCAACCAGCTGTGATCCCGTATTTATGCTACGCTGCAGGGACAGGCCTCACTTCCTATTTCATTGAGTCTTTTTCCTTTTTTTTATGTTTCTTTTGTAAAAAAAAAAAAAAAAAGAAAAGAAAAGATGGACTCTGATATGACTTTAGCAGGAATAAATAAATTTGAGTGACGGGAGAGCGTACGGACCTTTTTCCCTCGTTAGTTTGCAGAAAATCTCTTAAGCCTTCTTTGACGCCTTTTGAGTTCGGTTCCACGTGAACCGAAACGTGTGCCACACTTTTAAAAGATGTTGTTTACAAAATTGATCTCAGATGGTAACCTAAATGCTTCCCCTTCCCTACTGGGGAAAAAAAAGAGCACTTCAGCGTGAAGTGAAGAGTTTTGTTAAATATTCTTAATTCTTATTTTATAATAAAAGCGATAATCTCGAGGAGCAGTAGCTGTTGTTGTTGTCCGGAAAATGAATTTCATTTGGACTGTATTGTTTGCGTTTTTGTCACGGATGCATCGACATGAAGCTCAAAGCCGTTTCTGTTCCTGTCCAATGGGTTGTTGGATTATTGCCTTTTACGATTTGCATCTACTCCATCAGCATTGAGCATTGCAGCTCAGTCTGTTAAATATTGATTACTAATTTTTCAGCCCCCAACGGAAAGCTTTTTTTTTTTTTTTTTCCCCATTGTTTTTGCAGGACAGAAATCAGACCGTGGACTGGGCCTAAAATTAAAAAAATTCTGCCTTGTTCTGGAAAGAAAGCCTGGTATTTGTTTCTCTGGTTTTGATCAGCTTGCTGTTTTACTAAAGAAAATGTCTGCAGTACAGATTACTAACCCATTTGGAATGACATTGAGTTTGCATTTCAACTTTTATATGAGCTGCATTGTTGCATTTCGAGGACGTATTACAAAATTGAGCTTTTGTATTTTGTGTAACTGATGCAGTGGCATGTGATTGTAAAATAAATATGAAATATGAACCATCAAAAGTAGGCATTTCAACATTATTCTACGGGCTTAAGTGAACATTTCAGGTTGCACAGGTGCACTTACAGATGAGACCACTAGAGGGCAGGGCAGGAGAAAATATTGGTGTGAAACACAGAACCGAAAATATTGAATATTTTTTGCTTTTCAAAGCCAGCAGAGCAAAACTGAAATGAAACAAACAAACAAAAAAAGAATGGAAGAATCATTTTAAACACAGAAGGTCACAAAGTCAACTTTTGGTCTTTTTAAGTTATTTTAACCAAAGCATTTTTCCACTAAAAACTATTGATTGTGTTTTCATACACAAAAATAGATATTTATACACCTATGAGACGCAGTTTGAGTACCGTTTGGTATTGTTAATGCATTTCATCATTTCTTTTGTGTACTTCTTCGACTCCCTACTGGCATAAAAGTACCTTCTATTTTTACATGCCAACTAGTCGACGAGTCAACAAAAAAAAAAAAACAAAGGATGTATTTAGATTGTAACTAAATACGACTCTCACTCCTACGTTACAAGGAACATTTAACTTATGTGGCTGGAATTTATTAATCATCATAAAAAAAATAATTTTTTTAAGTTTTTCATGTCAAAAGTTAAACTTAATTAAAATGATTTCTTATACGTTTCAAACTGAACTTAGTGGCGTTAAGTACTGACGTATGGTAGTTTATTTCAAACATGATTGGAGAATAAGAATGAAAAACACAAGAAATGCATAACATGTAATCAAATAGTTCAGTTTTGTGTTTGAAATGGGATATGGCTAAATATCCATATGTTATACCCTAACCCAGCGTCTCGAAACCGAAACTGTCTTTGCCTCATCGTGTTGAAGTATCGGCCAGCAACTGTTGAGCATTTTGCTTAAAAATTCATAAATGTTCTATAACCTATGAATAAATGATGTCATCCTCAACTAAATCAGTTCAGTTTCTTTAATTTTTTTTCTTTCTTTTCTACAGGGTGATGGTTTTTACATTCTTGCATTTCCACTTTTATTCCAACTACAATCATCGACAACTGGTGCGCTCATAAAAACCGGTGCGAACTTTTGTCCTGACGTTTCTTACGTGGTCTTACATCTCAGGAGTTTTTTTTTTATTTTAGCGTTCTGAGTTTGTTGAAAGAATGGCCACTCGTCGCTGAACTCCCAGCCCTTTACGACGAAACGTCGGTCATCTTCACCTCTCCAGAGGACGGGAAGCCATTTTGAAAGCTTCGCCAGATGTTCGTGCCACGCAACATTTTCCATTTGAGGTTCCTCATCTGAATTTCAGAGGAAAATCAAAAGTTCAAAAAAAAAAAACAACAACCAACCAAGACGCACCCCTTATATTCAAGTGTGTCGTCGTTTTAGCAGATCTCTTGTTCTTTTATAGAATGTTACAATTTCCCCTTTGGTACGACAAAGGTGTCAAAACGATGGACAAACGGCCTTTGGCAGAGGCAGCTTGGTGTGTGGGGGGAGCTTCTCCTTCAGTGACTCACAGCCTGGTTATCACTGCAGTCAATCTGAATGATGTCAGGATGAGATTCTGTTCCCAGCGGTAAACCCATATCTCCACTCTTTGGGACCAAACTCTAACCTCACATCGTGGCGGTTTATCAGAGACTCCACTCCGAACTAGGTAGCAGAGGTCTGTTTGGATAGTTGGAAAAAAAAAAAAAAAAAAACACCTAACCAAAAATAACTGACCAAACACATTTTCTTTTTTGTTTTTTTTTTTTTTGGATGGATGGAGTTTCTTGTTTTACTTTGGTCGTTTCCTGTTGTATGATCAAATTGCCACAAACGTTCAAAATAGTCACTCAGTCGTGTGACCTTCCTTTGACCTTCCTTTGACGCCTGCAAGTTGGACTTGGCAAGTTTAAGTTTCTGCTCGCGTCTTTTTGATAAGTATCGTCACCGTTTGTTTTTTTGTTTGTTTTTTTTCTGTGCGATCGGTTTTCTTTGACATCCTGCTAAAGCTCGGCGTTCACTGCGAAGAGCCTGTCATAAGAGCAGAAGGGCAAAGAGGAAGTGAGTTTTGCAAACGGCCTGTTGACTAATAAGCTCCCTGTACATCTCTTTATGCACGGAAGAATATTTTCATTCTCCAGAACGTGGCTGTCGGTGAAACCTAAAAGCCTGCCTCTTGTGACCTTTGCCCTTACGGCTTGCTGTTTTGCATTTATAGCTGCACAGTTGAAGAGACGTCACGGCCAAAATAAAGAGTTTTCCCGTTTATGTTTAGCTGAGGTCATTTGAGACAATAGCCAAAGTATCACCACAGTGCTGACTGAGAGCTTAAATACTTCACGCTGTTATTAGGCCGTACCAGACCACATCACTACCTGTTGCTTATCATTTCGTGTGCCCCAGCATGAGCGCTTTCACGGTTTCTTGGCCCTCGCTCAGAGCTGAAGCGCAGCCAGCTCGCAGATAATCAGATGAGCGGTAGCATGCCTGAGAAAAAGCAGCACTTCCTCTTTCGGCAGTCCTTATTTTCTTTCATATTTCGACGGCTGCTGCCGCAGCTCTTCAGTCGCGCTGTTTCAGCGACGTGCCTGCAGCCCGCTCGACGAGGGCTTTCGGGTCACAGTAACAGACGGGGGCGGATGCCGATGCGTTCGTGTGCCATCGACTCCCTACGGCGACGAGTTGAACCTGCTGAAGAACGGGCATTCTGCAGGAAAGCTGACAGTGGAAACAAAGAGATAAACACAAGCACAATGATAAGCATCTGCTTGTTTAAGATGTTTTGTGCAGGAAGCTGAAGGTACAAGGACACCGAGAGAAAAAAAAAAAAATGCCACTGCAGGCTTGTGTATGACTTATTTTCTTTTTGTCAGTCGTGAGTTACATAGCTCCTCGATGGTTTGATTTAGTCTACCACGCTGCCCAAAAATTGAGTAACTGGTTGCATTGCTTGGGCTTATCTAAATGGATTTGTATAATAAGGAACACAGAATAGTATTAGTATCAGTCGGAGGTTCATTTTAGCATAGCATCTTGGCACTACAGTACATACCACCCCCGTAATTTGGGAACTCTTGATTTTTGAAGGAAGGCAGGAATTGCAGCATGCGTGGTTCATGGTCTGACAAGCTGCTCAATCGAGAGCGTTGCACGACAGACATATTGTCATCTGCACACTCGCTCTTAAGGGTTTGTGAAGTTCCCGGTGGGAGGAAGTGGCCAGCCATCCCCCAAAAAGTTCAATTTCTAACTCATATTTAAAAAGAAAGGGAAAAAAAAAAATCAAAATGCAATATGGCTGCCTTGTTTTAGCGGTGGCGAACAGCAGCTGGTGATGTGTGTAATGTGTTTCCACTTGCACCTACAACATATCTCACCTGATTTTTTTTTTATAATGATTAAATCTCAGAATCTGTGTTCATCCAGGATAAACCAACAGCGCCAAGAAAATTCTCACCCAAACTACAGCCTGAGCTGTTGCACTGACCGGTGAATTAAACACTGACATGATTTCAAATCTGTCTTTAGTACGGTTAATAACTCTTTTTATTATGAAAATAAGTGAATGCACTTAGAAATCAATGCTTTTGTGGTTCACTTGGAAAAACCCTGTCACTGTTAAGGTGCATTTCTTCATTTGCTCTCTATGAGGAAGTCGATCATCTACGGAATACCTCAGAGTATAATCGAAGTGCCACTGTGTTCAGAACGACCGGTCGTAAATAGCAGCGTGGCGTGTGGAGAAAAAAAAAACGCCACGCACTTTTGATTCGGGTGCTGTTTTCACTTCGAGCCAAATTGTTCAAAGGGAAAAAAGGGGAGTGAGAAAGAGTGAAACAGCGCGAGGCTCATTCTGCAACGGTGACGTGCCATCTCATAATAGATAACAGCGAGAGCTGCTGGCCCTTTACTGTAGAAATAAAAACAACACATGAAAACAACCCGTGCTGGTTGGCTGGTTGCGACCAGACCCACAAATCTGATCCTTGGCGAAAGACAAACAAAGCTGCCTGTCTGTGTCCATTGTCCATAATACTATTTTGATTGTACTCCACTCAGAAAGGGTCTTCCTGCAACATCCTGTTTCCAAAAAGGCCCCGGACGTCCTCAGGTGTTCTTCATCCGCAGACTGACCGTCCGAAGCAGTTCTGATCCCTGCGCCCGGTATTTGTGGGAATCCGACCTCTTCTGCCGTAACACGTCCACTTGGTACATTTGAAGGCTTTTGTACGTGCAAAAATTTGCTGCCAGCAAACATACAATTCATCCGTTTCACGCCCAATTTCACTTCTCTAAACTTCTTTGTGTGCATCGATGAGAAACTGTAGCAAATTAGTGCGCACGCAAATGCCGTTTACAGTCAGCCACGCGAGTGCTCGTGTATATTTGGTAACCCATCTTAGTTTGTTCAACATAACCACAGATGGGCTTTTTAACAGAAAAAAAAAAAAAGCAACTCAACATCGATATGTATTTCCAGCTTAATATCCTGTGTGCGTAACTTCCTGTATGTGCTGTATTCTCAATATAGATTATGAAATCAGTAACTCGTGTTCAGTGCAGTGTTTATTGCTCTTTTGACTTTTTTAAATAAAGTTGCTTTCTGTCGTTGAGCAAGCAAATGCCATGACAAATTTTTCACAATCTAAAGGAAAGGGCCTTCCTTCCTTAAATGACTTTGACTTGTCGCCGTTTTGCCATTTTGCCATTTTGGACAACCAGAATCAGTTCTTTACCTCTGACCACCTGTCACCTCGCACCTTCACTTTTCTCAGCTCCACAACCTCCAGGTGTTGTCGTATTTCAGTTTCACCGTAACCACACGCTCTTCTCGAGACATCGATGCGACAATCATGTGTGCCTGGCCACACCGTTCCCATGAACGACCAACACCCAAACCAAAGACCTCAAGCCAGGAGTTTACTTCTCACTCTTATCAGCTTGTGCCCTCCGTTGACAACATTACATTGCGTCACCTGCTTCTGACCCAGTTTTGCACCCGTGCGTATTGTTTTCTCTTTGTCGACACGTTTTAAAAGCGCGATAAAAAGCCGAAAATCATGTTTTGATTTTCACTGACTCATAATGTGCGAGGTGAAAGCGGTGTCAAAACTAATGAAGTTGTTGCGACTCGGAGAATGCTTCACTCTGGTTTCTCCTTTTATGTTCCAACCACCATGACCCTGAGCATCACCACAGTGGTATTTTGGTTACCTTCTGGTTTGACTCCGGCACTTCATACAACTGCACACTTATCTGCCAGCCTCCCCGCTACTGCACAGCGACACAAGTCGCATGCAAAGGAGCGTGAATGCTCCGTTGCTTCCTTCTGTGCAACTTAATGTGGAGCTGTTGTTTCACGGCCAAAGAGGATGGTATTTTCACTGATTTGCGAATAACGCGCCACGTCGACAGAGATCGTGCGGCACGTTTTATTAGAAAAAGACTCGGCGGAGGGACCCCGGGGCGACTCCTTGCATGCATCGGCGCGCTGGAATCGTATGTCGACGAGGCGTCTTCGTCTCACTGATGGGAAGAAAAGCCCCAAACCCCTCCTCTCTGAGATACAGAACTGGGCAGTTGCTGCACGTCTTAGCAAAACAGGAAATTTCATGTTTCCTCTGCTGCATATAGCTACAGCTTGCATCACTCGACTTCTGCATAGCTTCACACACACACACACACACACACACACACACACACACACACACACACACACACACACACACACACACACACACACACACCCACAATACTGACAAACCGACACCCACAAAAACGCAGCCACAGTTTTACATGACGGTATTAGGATTCGGGCTGGTTTTTAACCGCAGTTCGAGGAGCAGTGCAAGGCAGCGGGACACAATTAAATGCACCTTTGCTGATGTGGTTATTACTGTGCACAGCTTTTGAAGTGTATTTTATTTTATTTTCAACATCTAGGCAATGTACAAAATGCATTCACATTTGGTGCTTATAAAGTATCAGTAGGACGTGGGCTTCAAATATTTCTTTTTGATCGATGTTTGCAGGAGTTTGGGCTTGTAGGTAAGGAACGTAACAATAGAGATCCCAGTCAAAAAAAGACAAATAGGCACAAGGAGCAGGATGTACCACAGGATCGACTCCCCTGCTTCTAAACAATAAAATCTTTCTGGGTCCTGCACCCTGTGTGTCATTTGTAGGATGTCGTGGCATTCGATATCTGACACTGCAACCATATTCATTGTCTTTGCACTTTCAAATATCCTAAACCACTCCGTTTGGCAGCAGTTGAATGCATTCCCGCTGAGGAAAATAGTCTGAAGTTTTGAGGCTAGTGTATGAGCTTCACCAGAAGGGATGGTGGACAGTCGATTGCCGCTCACGTCCAGGACTTTCAGGTCAATGCCATAAAGTGATTCGGGAAGACGGTAAAGAGAGTTCCTTGATAGATTCAGTGACTTCAGACTGTGAAAATGGGACAAGTCGATGTCTCGTGTTTGAGTGTTTCCTAAGCCCAGATGTTGCAACGTCCCGCTTAAACATCGTAACGAATCTTGGACATCAATCCCAGGATTGTCAGACAGTTCCAGGTGGGTTAGTGACAACCCTGCGAACGCAGAGTTTGGGACAGTTTCAAGGTTGCAACCTTTAAGGTGAAGCTGCCTCAGGGAGTGGATGTTGTCCCATTGCAAGCATTCCGTAACGCCGCTGGTGTTGATATTTGTTTCATCGGGTAGGCAAATGCCAATGTTGTTATAGCTCAAGTCTACAGAGTGGATTCTTGGCAATGAAGAAAACAATCCAAAAGGTAGCTCCCTCAGGTCGTTTCGGCTCAGGTTAACGTAAGTCAGATTGCCCAGCATGCTCAGCGACCCATCATTCGCTGAAACCTGGTGCAGTTTGTTGTTGCTGATGTCCAGTTCGTACAGGTGGCTGGAGAACTGTTCCGTTGAGATGTGGAGTGTTTCCAGGCAGTTCATGCCCATCCGGAGTCTTGACAGGGTGGGCATTTTCTCCATAAATCCATCGGGGAAATAATCCACTTGGTTTCCTCTCAAATCTAAAGTGTCCAGAGAAGAAATGTCGCCGTGAAGGTCATCATCCCACAACTGAGCAGTCACGTTTTGTATGTGCTTTTTCAGGTTATAGAACTCGACGGTCGAGGTCGAGTTCTGGAGTGTGCCGTTGTCCGCCAAATGTTCATAGAACCTGAGAATGTTGTGCGAGAGATAAAGGTTCTGTAATTTGCTGCGTGTTGGCAAGAAAGGAAAAAAGAAGAGCCTGTTGTTTGACAGATCGAGCGTCTCCAGCTGGAAAGTGTCGTTGAGTTCCTGCCTTGAGATAAACCACTCGATAAAGTTGTAGCTGGCGTTGAGGACGACCAATTGAGTCATGTGGAAGTCCGTCAGACAAGGCAGATGGTTGAAGGCCAAGTTGAGCCTCTGGAGCTTCGGGTTGCTCCCGAAGGCGCTGTCAATTTCGAACATTATGTTTCTCTGAAGGTCAAGGTCTTTGAGGTTATGCAGATCGCTGAACGAGGTCTCATCCAACCGCTGCAAGAGGTTTCCGGAAAGATTGAGGTACTCCAGGGACGACAGGTTTTGAAGTAGAGTGGAAGCCATTTCGTCGGTAAGCTTATTCTCAGAAAGATCTAGAAATCTCAGACCAGGTAGCGTTCTTAATGCAAGGCCGGTTTCCTCAAAGCCAATGTTTATATTGTTATTTGCAAGGTTTAGGTTCTCTAACGACCGTGAACCTTGAAAAACATTTGGTTGCATTTTCTCCAGACCATTGCAAGCCAAAGTTATGGTGATTAGTGATGGGTAACCAAGAAAAGAGTCGTTATGTAGTGTTTTAATTTGATTGTAGTTTAGCTGAAGCTCTTCTAAGTCCCCGGACAGTCCTTCAGGTACGGATGAGAGTTTGCGATTGTTGCACAGCGCTGCTTTTTGTACCTGCAGAAAAATAAAAGCACGTAGGGTCAGTTTTTGCGTTGTGCTCTTGGTCATGAAGAAGAATTCATTCATCGTTCCAAAAAGTCATGAAAATCTGATTTTATGTGAAGTGACCACCAACGCTTTAGAAAAATAAAATATTTCCACATAATTAAAGACCAGTGCTGTGGGCTGTAGCATCGGGCTACGGGCTAATCATCCACATGGTAGCATCACTACTGCTATATTAGTACGCTAATGTTAGCAGTAATAAAAATCAATACTTTAGTATTTTTATAAAGAGACAGAGAGAGAGATAAACTTCATCTTCATTAAGTTACCTATTTTAGTGATGTTTTAGGAACATTTTCAGGAAACCTGTCAAGTTTTTCGTCCTGAGAAATTAGTGGAAAATCTTTGCTAACCACATTTATACAGGTTAGCCTTGGGTTTCTAGATCAAACAGGTTTGTGCTTAAAAAAAACCCAAATGCAGTGTAACAATGCTGCAGGTGTTACATCCTTAAACTTCACAGTTCAGGCAGTTAAAAGCGATCAACCGATTCCAACGGAGATATTCAGATTGCCGATTTGACCTGGTCCGACTGAGGCGAAAACGAAAGCCCGCTTTTACACGACAAGCAAGGCGACCTCTTGTTTACTCTTCTCAAACTGCAGCTCTCGTTTCAGGAGACCTGCAGTTTGTTCTCAGCTCAGCTTCCTGGCCCGTGTGTCGAGCGTAAAGTAAAAGAGAGTAACAAATACAGCTAACACAGACGATAACTCGAATAAAAAAACTCATTTTAGTATATTTTATTCTCATCAGTTTTGCGATGCAAATATTTTGGAATGTTTACCTAGTCTTAGATCAGATAGTAGTGAACCAATAATCAATAAAAACAACAATGTATATAAAAAAAACCCCTCAAACTAAATGGGTAAATGAATAATGACATACTGTACAGATTTCCTCAGCAGTATTTTATGGTGTCTTATTTCTGATCTAAATAATTGCTTGTATTTTCGCAGTAGTGTTTTATTATCTTTTCTAATAATCACCTTAGTTTTTGTTTTTTTTTTGCATTTTTATGAGCATGTAGGAATCACTTTATACACTGTACATCTTCTCAGTAGCTGGGAAGAAGTTCAATTTGTTGTTGTCTTTTTAAGCAAGTTCATAAATAATCCTACGGAAGTAAAATAACGTTTTGCAGAGCCAGCGCCTTTTTGATGCAGCCTGTTCCGAGCTCCTTCCCATGTTCTTTATTTTTGTCTTTGCACTTTTCACACTTATTCCGCCGCTGATGGACGTGATGCATCTTACCTGCGTGCACGGACTGGGTTGTGGATGGCTCGAGGCGGGCGTCAGGATTCTCCACATGGCCAGCAAGCAAAATAGGACGGGAATAAGACCCTGGTCTGGCATTTTATCATCCTCACTATTAAAAAAAAAAAAATAGAGGACAAAACGCCAAAATGTTAGTTTCATTTCCGTTTGCCATAAAAAGAAAAAAAAAAAAAGCCCTCGTGTGCCTGTGATCCATGAACGACAGCTGAAATTACTCAATGGCAACTTCTTTAACTGTGCACTTACTTAAAGAGAGAAAGCAAAAATAATGAAATAGCTGCTTGATGTTAAGCTGATTTTGCACTTGCAAAACTAGAAACTTTCAGTTTACTGCAAGCATGCATTTTCTACAATACAAATTACGTAAGCTTGTGTTTTCCCATTTTAATCATTTCCCAAAACCTTAGCTGTCATACTACCCTAAATTATTGTCACTAAAAGTGCATGACTCAAATGTCTGGTCCATAAATCTTTTTTTTTTTTTTTGGTGGTTAGAAATCCTAAAAACTGAGATGTACACTGCATGTACCTTGTTTCCATTAATCTATATGCTGATGACTGTCTAACATATTGCTCAGATTTAGAATTTTTGAATTTAGACTCTATATCTAAATCTATCAGGGAGCAGAAACGTGTCATATTTTCTTCTTGAGAACGGCAGCTTTGGTCAAAAAGAATTTCCCAAATTTCTTCTCAAACCGCTGTCATGCGTCTGAAATGGGGAGGTTTTGTGTTCCCCTTTTTGCCGGCACGCATTGTTAATCGATGCACTTTTAACACCGACTTTATTTTTGAATAAATTCTTTAACAGTTTTTTTTATGGAAACGCAAAGTCGACGACAAATCCTTCGACGTCTACTTTTTGCGATACCTTTGCTTATCGAGTTTATCGGCAACCTTCAGTATCCACGGCGACTGCGCCGCTGCCTGCCGCTTGCTCGCCGTGCACTTTCTCGCACATGACTGAGAGAAAACTTGCTTCAAAGATGACACACAATCCGCTCGAGATAAAAAAAAAAAAAAAAATCACTGGTTGGATGAAAAAGAAAAAAATATATATACTGGACGATACAATTTGAAATAGTGCAACCATGCATATAAATTCCTCGCGTTGTTGTGAACTGAAGCCCATCCCAGAGTTAAAGCTGGAAAGGCTTGTGACCAACTGGTATAAGAAATGCAAGCAACGTCTGTTTCCAGAGCAAATCATTCTTGCTTCCAAATTGTACAGATCAAACATTCAGCATCCTTAATTCTGTCTGTTTAGCCGTGTCTCTTAGCACACTGCAGTGGTTGAACGGAGCATAGTGCATTTACTTACACTGGTGGTTAGATGCGGATTTCCCAAGCCACTGACGGTTGATCCCCTGACCATATCGCTGAGTGACTTGCTGTTGTAGAAAGAGCTCTCTCGCATGTGTGCGCGCATGTGTGTGTGTGTGTGTGTGTGACTTTCAGCTGCAGCGCTCTTCTCTTACTCAGAAGCACTGGTTGCCCCCCCCCCCTCACTCCCTCCCCTTTCTTTTTTGTTGCTCTTCACGGAAGCAGGCAGGCAACGGAAACCCGAGTCACATGGACAAGTTGCAAACACACTGAGGTTCTCAAGACCCGAGCCACAGGAAGGCGAGCTCAGGCTCAACAGCTCAACAGGACCGTGTGCATGGTTCACGTTCTGTTTGGCTTTCGCTCTCTTCCTTTTTTTGCTCTTTGCAAACATCACACAAGTCGCAGGCCGTGACAAGAGAGACGACTAGTACCAGCAGCACAAGTGCCACCGCAGAAACCCAACGAGAACACACCCTTCACACCCTCGGCTCGTTCTGATCAGCCGAGCTACTAGAAAGGAAACCGCTCAACACACACACGCCCTTCCTGCCTGTTGTTCGGCCTCTCGCAGAAGCATCTGCTCACAGGCAGGTTGACTGAAGTCACGTTGAAGGACTGCAATGGTCCTGGACCAGGAAATGCAGCAAACACTGACAGAGTTGGGGGGTGGGGGTCGTTAATGTTCCGCATGGTCGCTAATGGCTACTTTCAGAGACCACAAGGTTCTACAAATTGTTCCCGTCTTCTTGTTGAAAACGGGCAGGAGCCCAGCAACCATCTCGATCGAGTTGGTTGCTGCTTTGAAATCTGATGGGTGCAAGAATAGGGAATTGGGAATCAGGAAGTGCCGTTTCTGTCCCTGGACGGTTCATTTGTTAGTAATTCCTTCCTGTTTTCGTTCAGGATATCTCAGGTTCTCAGTTCTGACTCATTTAAAATTGGGTGGCATGTGCATCACAGAATGTGCATATTCGCTCAGCGACCCGGCTCTTTTGTGAGACGACCAGGAGACAAGCTAGAGTGGGGGCTACTGACAAAAACGTGTCGCCAACTTATTTACTTTTTTTTTTTGCACAAAGGCAAACTTGTCTCGGGAGAAATAATGGAATCAAAACCTTCTGGTGGTTTGGGAAAACTCGAATCCATCAGATGACATTCTGAAATTGTGAATAGAAATTAGATTTCTATTTTTCATCCTGCACTTGAATCATTCTGTTTCCACAAGCACCGGATTTTACGGCGGCTCCAAATCGAGCGTTCGCCCCCACGGATATTTGTTTTGGAAAGCATTACTCAGTTCCAGAGAAACGACTTACTTTCATCAGAAAACAATTTCTCAATGTTCGACCACTCTTCTTTTCCAAACTGGCAGAGGTAACTTAAGATGGGGGCGTTTTTTTAACGTGAACCGTGTCGCTTTAAACTACAGTTCATGGACAGCTTTAGGTCAGCATCGAAGCCTAATATTATCCCAGTTCCTCCTAAAATATATATATATATATATATATATATATATATATATATATATATATATATATATATATATATATATATATATTTTTTTAAGACAAAAATAATCAAAATTGGTAAAGCTAAATGCTAAATGCAAAATAAATACTTGACTTTGGGTTTTCCACAGGAACTGTATTTAGTTCAGCAAATACCGGCTCTTCAAATATCTACGTCTTCTCCTTAAATCAATTCATCTCGCATTAAGAATTGTTCTTTAGTTATAGCAGCAGGATGTTTTGCCGTCTTCTTCAGGCTGACGTCACTGCTGATTATTACAGCCCCACCTTACAATCTGCCAGTTCTGGAAACGGGATGGTCTGTGGCTCAGCAGGATAAATCCACGTTTTTTTGCGCGACAGAAATCGAGCCCTCCTTTTAGTCGCTTACCTGGCTTTTAGCTGGTTTCCACAAGGGGCTCTCACAGTTTATCTTTGTTGACGAGCTTCAAGTGTTTGAGGTTGAAGGGCCCCCCCCCATCCCTCCCCTTGCAATCAACCTCATCTTTAGAGATTCATGTTGGCACTCTGGCTGGGTCACCACAAAGCATTTCGACTCCTTCCTGTCAGAAGAAACACGCTGTTAAAATGAGCTTAAATCTGCTAGGGGTTTGAATAATCTTGGCCTGTTTTGACGTTGGTACGTTTGGCCGTTCGGCAGAGAGTCATGCCTATCACAGGGTGTCATAGGTCAACAAGACGGTTTCATTTGTGTGATGTGGCACTCTGGCCTTTGATCTGAGTTGAAGTCTGAGTAATGTTTTGCACGAAAGCGGCACCCGTGCAGCAGCTGTTCTCAGGCTTAATTTATGGCATTTTATTTGAAATCGGTTGAAATTAGAGTTTGCCCACCCAGCTGCTTTGATCTCCGAGAGACTCTGTTTGGCGTCGTCTGCAACTCATCGTTACAATTAGCCTTTGACAAGTGTTGCCACCAAGAACAGCTGGTAGAAGATCGGCTTATGGAGTGTAGTTTGTCATCACGTTTGCTTCACACAGGAAAGGTCTCTGGTTTGAAACGAGACAGAAGCAGTGAGTCGTGAGCAAGTAAGTAGGTGGAACCTTCAGGCCCACTCGGGTCTTTTGGTTCTGGCCAAATTGGGTATCCCCAAAACCAGAACTAAACATGGAGAAGCAGCTTTCAACTTCTATGCAGCACAAATCTTGAACAAATTCAGAATATATGCAAAACAGCTGTAACACGTGGTTGGTTGGTTGATTGGTTGGTTGGTTGGTTGGTTGGTAAGCAGTGTGAGAGGAAATGTGAATCGTCTCCTAAATGGGGTGATGAATACACAGATCCTACAGAAGAGAAGCATGTGTGGGAACAATTACTTCCATCCAGCGGAAAGAGACGTGTTGCTCTTTTAGATTTCACTCACCCACCTACCTGCCCCGCCTACACTCAAACCAGCAGGACGTGTTGATGCATCTCAAGACGTTTATCCCAAAACAGCCTACTTCAAGATGGGTGAATAAATGAATTTAGGTGAACAGAGCTAGCGCTTAGGATATGGCGTAACTGCCGGCTCAGTCCTTGACAGTTATGAGAAAAAGCCAATTTTACCAAAAAGCTAGCGATGCCTCGTAGGTTTCTCAACTGCTGTGGGTTGGAGCAGTACAGTATATTATTCTGTTTATATCTTCATACATCTGTTTATAAATATTTATATCATGTATAGCACTTCTGGATAGATGCAAACTACATTTCGTTGCTTGTACATGTGACATTGCAATGACAATAAAGTTGAATTCTATTCTATTCTATTCTATTCTAAGGCAGGGGGTCAAGCACACTGACACAGGATGTCACTGAAGTAGCATTCTACATGTGACATCCTGTGTCTCACAGCCTCCTGATTTCAGGCCTGCATCCCCGTATTGCCACGTCTGCTATCCAATCACATGGCCAGGTTCATTTTTATCCCCAGTACTTCACCAATAAATGCGAACCGCAAAGTATTATAGTTACAAATAGCAGAATGTGTTTGCATCACATGCATATATGCTTGATTTTCTCCGTGGAGTTTACATGTTTTCCCCTTGCATGTGTGAGATTTCTGAAGGTATTGCAGCTCCCATCCACAGGCCAACAACATACATGTTGGACGTATATATCCTCCACTGACTGCTGGCCAGAAAAGTCTGTAGGTAAGAAGGAATACAGGATGATCTTGTCAAGTGTTTGGTCGTGTAGAGAACAATGTCCTATGTTTAATCTTAAGAGATTTGCGACACCTCCTGGTCATATGAGGAACTGCATGTAAATACATCTGGCGCTTTCATGCTTTCATCCACCTTAAGTGTCTAACTTCGCTGGGGTCAGTAGGTGAGAGATGAGTTATTATCCATATTTTTTTTTTTACTATGGATTAACCCCTTTCAATGTGGTTCTGTTTTAATTCTAATCAAGTAGTTGCCTAGAGATGCAGAAGATTAGATGACAAACAGTGCCAGCTGGAAAAATGTTAAGAACACGAACTGGGTGCAAGAAAGGTTGGAACTTGGTTAGAATGCTTGAAGTATTCCAACATGATAATGGCACCAAACACACCTCCAATGCAACAGCTGCCTTACCAAAGAAACCGAGGGTACAGCTGCTGGACCAGAACAGCATGTCTCTAGACCTAAAACCCTTGATAAGCATCAGTGGGGCATCCTCAAAGGAAAGGTGGAGGGACACAAGAAGTCTAACTTCCATCAGCTTCGTGACGCCATAATGGAGGAGAGGAAGAGGACTCCAGGGACGACCACTGACGCTCTGGCGAACTCCACGTCCAGGAGAGTACAGGCAGCGCTGAAAAACAATTTGGATATTTTCATTTGAGGTTTGAGTGAATTTACACTGCTTCACGAGACATACAGTGATTCTTTACACTGTAACAAATTGTCGTCTTCAGCGTTTTCCCATGAAATGGTAAGTAAGACATTGTAAGCCTGGAGCCAGGATTAAAATAAACTACTGAAAACAAAACATGAGTACACATTAGATATGAGCTAACCTATATACATTATGTTAGTTCATAAATGGCTTCTGCATAATTTAGCATCTGGTATTGGTGTTGTGATTGAGGCCAGCTCTCTCGTGGATGTTCTCAGATTTCATTTTACAGCAAGTCGACCGTAGCATAACGTTGTACCTTTTCCCATCAAAGAAATCAACAAATTAAAAGACATTCAGGTTTCTTTGAAAATAGTTTTAGATTTCAGAGTACGCAAACTTTCAGATCACCAAACCAATAGTAATATTAGAAAAAGATCCATCTATTGTCTGTGTCGTTTATCCATTTGAAAAGCTGCAAATTTGCCACATTTTCAAGATGGCCACCAAATAGGATTTGCTATAAATATGTACAGACTTGCCCATATAGCATCCAGACTGATCAATGTCATAGGATTCTGTGGTAAAATATGCCATTTCCATGGCAGCCATCTTTGATTTCAAAGGGTTTGCATACTTCTTTTAAGCCTGATGTCCAAGGTTTGGTGCTTGCATCGTGATTTGAAAGAGTATTGCCACTAAACGTTCATGATTCAACAATAAGAAACAGACTTGGCTTGAAAAGGTGACCATGGGAGAGTTCCAAGGCCAAAGTAACGGATTCTGTGGACTAACGAGATAAAAATGGAACATTGTGGACGGTTTGTTTCCTGCTCAAATGGGCGTGAAACTAATACGTTTCAGAAAAAGTACATGCAACTAACAATCACGCCTGTTGGTGATTGACAGCTTTTGGGGTTAGCTTTTTTTGTGAAATAAATAATTGACCGAGATCGAAATCTGTTCAATTTAAAACATACAGAAGATTTTATTGAGGAGGACAATATGTCTTAAAAAAACCCAACAAAAAACAAAACCACAAAAATCTTTGTTGTTATTGTGGCACCGTGAGGACTTTATTTCAGGCCATACAACCATACAGTGTCTATAGTACCAGAGATAAAATCACAAAATAAATAACATGTAATACTACAGTAGCAGATTAAAAAGGACACATATTGTCATGACACAGGCAAAGTTTGCACCGTTTATGAAATAATGACGTCTGCAATTCATGCACTCGACAGTTGGGTCGTCCGTTCGTGAATTTGATCAAAGTGTACCAACGAGTCACAAGGATTGGGTTTCAACTCACTGCGATCCGATTTTGGACAGAACAGACGACTTTGGCTAAACCCACAGAGTGCTGTTTCAACTAACGTACACCAAACAGTTTGCCCTGACGATCACCGTTTCACTTAAAATGCTAAAGCATCTGCCACAGTTCAGAGTAGTTCAGAGCAGAAACGACGTCTAACATAATTGTTTAGCACTGTTCGTCTGAAATGTGGGAAATAAAACGATGCTCTACTGGCCTGCGATCAAAACAGTGCAGCAGCCAAACTGTAAAAGTGGAGTCCTTCCACGTCGGTAAAGAAACATGTTTATGACAGTGCATGTGTTTTATTTCCGTTTCCGCGTGTTGTGCGCGCGCCCTCCCGTTGCGCGCTCTCGTTGCGCTGCGGGGAAAACAGCCGCGCCTTCACTCTAAAGTCTGTCATTTCTCAGCCTCAGACTCATTCGAACTTCATGACGGTTAAAAAGTCCTGTTGACAAAAAAAGGGGGGGCGCGGGGGCTTCTGCTCCTGTCGGAAGCTTACGTTTAACGCGAAAACGGGGTCAATGTGCGCCTAGCCGTCCAGAGGTTTCCCCAGATAAACCATTGTGACTTCGGTGTTGCCGTACACGGCGGAGACGGCCGGGAACAGGCAGACTTTTGGAAGTCCGCGGAAAGCGATGCCAAGGAACTCGAAGCCCCTCTCGAAGGCTAGCGTCTTGTCATCCATGTCGAGAATCACTCGTATTCGCTCCCCGATCTGTGAACGACACAAGCAGTTTGATTACACAGAAACCATCGATTTCAAATGACGACGATTTGCAGAAACTATGAATTGAGAATAGTGATGGGTCAGTGTAAAGGTATCATTGCATACATTTTTGGTTTATGGGAATTTTAGAGTGAAATTCCTTCCAATGAGATATTAGGAAAATTATTGTCTGTTGAACAGCCAACCGCAGGCAAGCTACCTAGCTTGTTTTAACCTACAAGTAGCAGCACAAAATTTTGATTTCGTTACCCAAAATACCATTAGAAATGATGCAAAGGTCAAATTTGTAACTGTAAGAATGGACATTTTGCATTAATAGGATTTTGTTTCTGTTTCCTTCCTGTTTTAAATAAAAGCAATTAGAAGTGCATCACTGAAAACCATCAGTTTTTTTTTTTAAATTCGGTTCAAAAAGTGAAATACTCCAAGCGTCTACCTCTATTATATTGATGATTGTGGCTCACAGCTAATGAAAACTGAAAATTGAGTTCTTCGAAAAAAATCACAACATGAAGCGAGACTGAAGATAGAAGGGACTTTTCATGCAGAAATGTCATCCTACTGAAAACTAGGCTCGTGTGCTGCACACATCTTTTTGCATGAGCTGCAGCTCGCTTGCATTGTTCTGTCAGTTGCCTCTTGGCAGATCAGAAATTTTCTATGGTAGCAATCAAGCAAAGTGAAACCATGATTATTAAAGCAGGTACTGGTACATTTGACAGTGTGTGCAGGTGCCAAGTCCTGCTGGAAAACAAATTCAGCATCTCCATCAAGCTTCTCAGCAGAGGGAAGGACAGAGTACTTCCTGCTGGATGGCTGCGCTCACTTTGACTTGGTGAAACTTAACTTAACGGCTCTCTGAACATGCGATTACCTCTGATGCTCAATAAAGCTCTTTCTTTTTTTTTTTTTTAACCTCTCCTCAATTTGCTTAGAAACGGCGTCATTTGAACGCTGAATTCGGGTTTTCTGTTCAATCCGAATCTCCTGACGTGATTTCACGCCGGTGCAATCGCAGCAAAACTGCGGGACGCGCTGCGCTCACCTGATATTTGGGCGCGTTGTTGCACTGCGGGAAGTTCCCGCTGACCTCCCCGTTGTGAAGCAGGTTGTTGTCGACCAGGTTCCAGCCCCAGCTCTGGTCGTCGCTGCCCAGCAGGGCCACGTAGCCCTGGCACTGCATCGCCGCCCGCTTCGTGGCGATGCCTATCACGGCCACGGTGCCCAGGGGCCCTTCCCACCAGATCTCCCAGGCGTGCCGGCCTTCTGTGAAGCCGATTTTGCCCCGCGCGCCGTCCGTACTCTGGGCTATGGGGTTGCGGTGCAGGGTGAAGCCGTTCTTCTTCACGTAAACGTTGCGGGAGCAGTCGTGGGAGCTCAGGGCGTGTTGGAAAGCCTTAAGCTGTTGGTAGAAGACAAGACGTCGGTCATATGATTGGCATCTGTTGTGGTTGTCAGTGGCGCCTATTGTTGCACTTTAAAAGGGTTTCAAAAGTTAAACAAGGATTGTCGTCTCGCAGCAACAGAGCCATCTACATTTTGTTGCAGCACGGCATACAGTCTTCAAAAGTCCACACTTTTTCAGATTCTTCTGGATAACAGATATCCAAAGTTTTTCCATCCACTTTTGTGTTCAAATCCCAACAAAAAAACACTTAAGTTAGTGGCTGCAAAGCAACAAAAGGTGAAATGGTTTTACAGAGGTTATGAATCGCTTATCTAGAGATCATTGTTGACAGAACAATGCATGGTGAGGAATTGAAAAAGAATTCAAACAATAACCACACTTGTTGTGTTTCTATTGTGTCTTTTCACTTTTAAAGAAGTGAGACTCTTCAATTTGGTGACAACTTTGTGTGATAAGATCCACAACAAGTGTTTTGAGTCAGCACAGAGGATCTTGACCCGATCAGCACGAAAACAGCAAAGCACATCGTCCATCCTGCTCAAGTCCAGCTTAAAAATACACATTAAAAACGATTGCAAGCATGCAAAAGAAGCATATACTAGCTTTATCGTGCTAATAGATGCACAGCAGAGGAGAGGTGTTGCTTCTTGTCCAATAGAAACCTTCCTAACAAGGTTTTGTTATGACAGAAACTCGTCCTCCATCACGCTCCCCACATTCCTATAGAACAAGGCGGGTCTGTGGAAGCCTACCTTCCCCTTGTACGTGGGCAGGTTGCACAGGATATCGGACCGCAGGGCTTCGTCGCTCAGCGTCCGAGAGCTGAGGCTGCGCCACACCTCGCTGTTCTCATCCGCCAGAATGTTGTTCCAGTGCCAGCAGACCAACGAGCAGCGCATCAGGTCAAACAGCTCCAGGTACGAGAAGATATGCTCCAGCACTCGGGCTGGCAGCCTGCCGGCCACCCCTGCGCCTCCGCCCGCCGGAGCAGCGTGAGACAAGCCGGCGGAGCTGCAACCGGCCGCCGCCGCTGCGCCCAAACAGGGAGAGCCTCCTCCCCCAGCGGCTGCAACTGACATCGGGGCCCTTGCTCCTCGACGACGACACCGGCCGAGCGAGTAGTTTCAACCCTGTGCTGCGAGGCGACCTCTAAAAGAAGCGGAGCGGCGTCATTTTGCCTGGAAAAGCCCCACGCAGGTCGCAGTTAAAACCATGAGCACAGAGCCTGCTCTTCCCAGTTCAATGGCTGAATGGAGCGATGCGTCAAGGTCCTGGAAGAGCGGATACAAAACCCCCGCAGCCTGGCGGGAAAACCGTGTTACTCCGCAGTGTGAAACTGTTTGATTTATTTAGCACAACTGAACCGATTTTAAACGTGTGAGTCAAACACATGACAATGAAACGCGGCCCATAAATCGGGATGTCATGTTTTTATCGCTCTTTAAGGACCACCTAGTTGTCATAATAATGAGCTCACAATTTCACAATGTTTACGAAATTTGAGGCTACATTTTGAAATAATTAATAATAAATTAAAAAAACCAAGAAAAAACTTATGGCTTAAACCGTGTCTTTGTCGAAGGATAAAATAACATTTTCTGACCTGTTACGGTTGTTTTTGTTATTAAACGTGTCCTCAACATGTGGCTCACAGTGGAAAAAATATTGCTTTATTAAGTAAAAAAAAATAAAAAATAAAAAATCATAAGAGATGGAAAGAGAAAGAGAGTGAAAAAAATAACTAACTCCGAAGGGCAAATGAAATCCGAAACGCTTCGTTGTTGCCGTTGCTGCCATATTGTGAGTGGACTTTTGTGTTGAGAGACTTGCAAGAGATTCCAGTGATTTTTTTTTTAAAGGTGAACTTAATGGGGATATTTTTTTAATATAACGCGAAATTAATTAAATGTAGTAGTTTGCGAGTGTGTTAATTTTAGGCACATTTTGTTTCACATTGTTATTTTGAGGTCGTGCAGAAGTCTCTGTTATTGGTATCCAAATACAAATCTTACTGATTAAAAATTACTCATCAAATTCAGCTGACGCGTCTAATTTTTGTTTTAAATCTGATAAACTTGGTCTCTTCGTTTCCCTCGATGAACTTGCCACTCTGAATATGGCGGACACGCCTGACGTGTCGTTTCCACCGGGGCAACGAAGCCAATGCGGCGAAGGATTGTGCTATGAAGACCACGTGACGGAACACACCCGGAAGTGACGCGTGGTGCTCAAAAGAGTTAAGCAAAGCATCTGGGAACAAAACACCAGCTAGCTCAGTTTTTATTGAACAGCGGAGGACCGGAGCTGGGAGCAAAACACACGGCGGAAACGGCTGACAGTAAGTTCCAGCTCGGGTCGTATTGAGACGAGTCCGAGTTTAGAGTTGTGCGCGGTGTTGGGACAGTCCGTCAGCGCAGAGCACAGCTGTTTCGGTCGCCTGCCGTCCTCCTGTCCGGAGCAGCGCGGCCTGTTGACAAGTCGGTCCCGTCTGCGGGGCTGTCCGGGAACTGTCCCGCGGCTCGCCGCGGTCACACGGGTGATCCGCAGGTCACACGGGACATGCGAGAAAACCACGCGAGGAGCAGGCGCGCCGAGGTCGCCGCAGGTTCTTGCACCATTTAAAACCTGCGAGCTAAGCTAGCTTAATGATAACAAAGCGACGGGATGTTTCGGAATTCCTCCGCTGGAAGAGAGGTTGCCATCTTTCCTCATGCACAAGGAGAACACCTGACGTCTTATTGAGCAGAACGCACGCATAGTCCTTGGTTCCCTAAGAACTACAGGGAACTGGGTTTTTTAAAGAAAATCAGAAAGTGGTGCTTAAACAGACTTCATTTTTAAAGAAAAATAATAATATTCCAATAAAGTGCCGCTTAAGTTACGTCAAATTAGCAAATTTCATGTAGCTTAAATACCGCCAAACCATTTTGTCTAATGTTTTTTTTTATTTATTTTGAAAGAGATACTTTTATTAAGAGATATTGTTTGTTTTTGTTTTGTCCTGAACGCTTACATAAGCCATTGCACAACTTTCGACCTTGTTTTTTTACACAAGTATTGACTACAGTAATAATATCAAATGTAAGTTCTAATTATCAGGATTTCCTTCAAATTGTTTTTTTTTTTTCTTCTTTTTTTATGGTAAAGTGATGTAATGGTGTTTCCAAACATCACCTCTAGAGGGCAGCATAACATGTCTGAGCAGGAACTGAGAGTTTTAAAGTCACATGGGGGGGTTGAGGTTCTGAAACATAAACATTTTTATTTGGTTATTTAGCAAACAATATGATGTAAATGAGAGTCATGTTTTTATTTATTTATTTTTTTTAACTATACTTTATAGATGAATATGTTGGAGTATAGTGTTAAAGGCACATATTTCATGTTTTAAAAAAAAGTGGCTATTGAATGGTGTGTTTTCCACTTTCCACTGGCTTGCCTAACTTGTGTCTTAAATGTGTTTTTATTTATTTTTTTCAACACAGCTACTATAAGCAGACAGACGTCATGAATCCTGTATACAGCCCTGCACCAACAGGGGTCCCCTTCACCAACACTAAGGGTTTAAGCTATCCAGGTAATTTCCTCTGCAGCAACACATGCACAAAAAAAAAAAAAAAAAAGCGACGCACATTCATAAAGGTTCTCCTAATCAATTTTTTTGTTTGGCCTCGGCAGCCGGATTCCCTGTTGGATATGCGACCGCCGCACCGGCATACAGTCCCGGTGTCTATGCAGGAGCAAACCCGGGCTTCCACAGCGGTAAGAACTGAACTGTAGCTTTGAACGTTTTTCTTTTACCCTCTCTTACCATCGGACCCCACTGCATTATCAGCGAAACAAAAAAAAAAACCTGAAAGTTTGTTGCAACTCCAGTGGCATTTTAGGTAGGCCTATTGCTAAAAATAACTGAAATGATACTGGAGTTTGCAACAGTTGCATTTTACTTTTTGGTTTATGGTTTGTCGGTCACATCCTCCAATGATTATAAATTAAAAGCTCCCAATCTAACGTACTGAAAACAAAGCTCTAATGACAAAAGAAATTATTCAGTCACATTTGTTTGATAGGACTTGTAATAACTTCAATAACTGTGACTCTTCTTATTTTATTTGAAAAAAAAAAAAATTCTAAATGCGTACATTTTCAATGCCAATTAACTGTTGTAAAACTTTGCATTGTGAGCACATCCTTAAAAAGTCTTAAATTAAGCCTCAAAATATTTGAAGTTCATTTTTAAAAGGTAAGATGGCCTTTGATATATTAATCCCAGGTGTTAGACTTTGTCTTGGCTGGACTATTTCATTTTATATATTCCATGTATTTTTCTTTTCTCACTGGATTTTTTTTGTCAGGCTAAAGAGTCGCACTCAAACGTCTTTGTTCTGTGACTCGAGGCGGTTGAGAATCCCTCTAACTAGCTGCTAGTATTCGCTCACTGGTTAGCTAGCGAGCTTTTTAGCGTACATCTCCGGTAAGTGCAAATTTCTCACCAGTTGGCTGGACGAAGTTTGTACGTTTGTGTGCTGATGCAGGTCCTTAATTCCATTCATAACGGTCTTTAAAAAACGTTTTCAAAGTCGGCGAAGCCCTGAATGACACGACGCGTTTCCTCTCGCCAGGCTATGCCACTGGCACTGCTTTCAAAATGTCCTGCTCTCCCAACACGGGGACCGTCCCGCCGTATTCCTCCTCTCCGAACCCGTACCCCGCCGCCGTTTATCCTGTGAGGAGCACCTATCCCCAACAGAACCCCTACGCACAGGTCGGTGACTGGGAGCAAGTTTGGACCGCCGCGCCTGACGGCGTGATCGTATTTTTCCTAAAACTGTTTTGCTCCTCTTTGATCCAGGCGCTAATACCATCACAACAGCAGGGCACCTATTACACGCAGCCGCTGTACGCTGCTCCGCCTCACGTCATCCATCACACGACGGTGGTCCAGCCCAACGGGATGCCCGCGGCCATGTACGCCCCGCCCATCCCTCCCTCTCGCCCCAACGGTGTAACCATGGGGATGGTGGCGGGCACGACCATGGCCATGTCAGCAGGTGAGCTTCCGCGGCTTCCGACACGTTCGCAGTGCGCTTCGGGCCCAAACGAAACGTGTTTGTTTGCGTTTCTTTCTAGGAACTTTGTTGACAAGTCCATCACCAGCACCGGTTGCCCCCCATCAAGTTACGATGCCCACATATCGGCCCCCTGGCACCCCGAGCTACAGTTATGTGCCCTCCCAGTGGTGAAGAAACTGAAGCGTGAGTCCAGTGTATGACTGAAAGTCTCTCAATATTGCAATATTCATGTCCCTTTAACTTTTTCACATTTTGTCACATCATAAACATGAGAGTGTTTTTATTAGGATTTTTTTGTGATGGAGCAGGGGTGTCCAATATGTGCTCCGGGACCCATTACCTGTCTTAAAATAACAGGGAAGTGCATTGCAGTTAGTGAATTAGTGTCTTTTTTTTTTTTTTTTTGCTAAATTTTCAGCAAAAAAGGTCAACCCATTCGGTTGAAGTCACTGCCAACTCCAACCTGAAGGTGGCAGTATTTCTTACTCTTGCTCCACTGATGCCTCACTTGGTGTCAAATTGCAATCAATATTTCAAGTAACAAAAACTCATTGCCATTTGCAAAATTTGTTGCAAATGTTTCTAAATTAACACCAATTAATCTGTAAAATTAATGACCATTTAAACAATTGTCAATGGGTTTTATCGATGCATTGAGAACATTCATGATACTAAGAAAAATTACTTTGTTTTTATGTGTCAAAATGTGAAGGAAAAAAAGAAAAGCAAAGTTCAAAGGGTGTGAATAGTTCATGAGCGGCGTGTAGAAACCCGTCTTGACTCATGCCCGTTCTTCTCCCCGCAGGTCGCAAAGGCGTTAGATATGCATTCACACTCTACTCCAGTGTTTTTCGCTCTCGGCAGCGGCCTGCCCTCGCAGCGTCTGCAACCACTTAGTCTTCTTCCAGCATAATGTGAATCTAAAACCCAACTAACATAGATCAGAGCCTCGTTCCAACATGGAGGGGGCTTGGAAGGATAGGCTCATCCCCATGTACCCCGCCCCCTGTTCCTCTTATATCAACAAGGCTGCATTCCATCTGCCCACCCCCACCCCATCCACTTCCCTCCCAGCCCCCGCCAGCATCAGCACCTCTGCAGCCTGGCCTCGTATCTCACATCAAACTGCAAAAAAGGAAAAAAAAAACAACATAAAAAACATTAAAAAAGAACCTTTTGCGGACTGTCATGCAGGTTTTTATAGCTTAAACTCTGAAGTGGTAAAAAGGGAGTTCTGTTTTTTTTTTTTTTTCCTGTTTATTTTTTTATTGGGGCCCTGCCATAGCAATGCATAAGGAGGCAGTTACTACTTGCGAAGCAAGTAGTAACTGCCTCCATGCATTGCATGGCAGGCACCTATTAATCTACACCCAATAGAATGTTTCTTTATTATTATTATAACTTCTTCTTCCGTGACCGTTAATGCGGCTCGTACCGCTGCGTGCCCACCCACAAAAGTGGTATCAAAACGTGCGGCTCGCCGCCGGCATTGGAGCTATTACTTGTGGTGGGATTCGGAGTTACGATGGCGACGTAAAAAGCGAAAAACGATCAAAGATTTTTGGCAGTTGGAAACTGCCCAAACTAGAGTGTAACTGACGATTCGTTAGAGTGTGGGAAGCAGGGCGATTCTGACCCCAAATAAATTTTGAAATCGCCGTCACGCCCACAAATATCGCCCGATCGGTATCAAACTCGGTCATGACATTGATACGCATGCCTGCTCCGGTAAAATGTTTTCAAAATTTTCCTAGGGCTTACGGTTTTCTGTCAAGGTGCTTCAGAGCGAAGTCATGCGACAGGATTTTCACACGCTCTGCCAGGATCACTTCCATGTATTTCTGAAAAATGTCAGACCCCAGCGCACACCATTTTTTATCTCGTCGCTGTTAATACTGTGAGCGATGTACAGATATGAATCTCGGGATTATCGGAGACGAAAGATAGGGCTCTCATACGCTTCAAACGGTTTTCCGATACGTATCACGGTTTCCGAATGGGAAGGAGCTGTTCGGACTGCTTTTTTCATTCAAACTGACTGAGGTGTCTCACAAAGATAGAATTCTTTCTCCACCATTATGTCTCACACTCCACAGCTGGCAGAGAATCCATGACCATAGCAACGGAACACACCAGGGCCCAGCAGCTAATTAGAACTACGAAAACGCATCACTGTAGTTTTTACTGTGGCAGAGCTCTGAGGAAGTCGTTGGCCTTTAGAACTACTTGTGTTTTGGGCATTTTATAACTGATTTTAACCAACCATTGTTACAAATGGAATTAGTATGTCAATTTTAAATTAAGCTTGATGAAAATTTCAAAATAAAAACTTGAATATTTCAGGCCTTTCAGAAAAACTGATTCAAGCATTTAAGTCTCTCCTTGTGTGTCACAAGGAGAGACTTATGTTTACACTAAGGACCTCCTCTTTAGAACTGCAATTACTGATTGTCAGATATACAACATGGCAGAACACTCAGTGCCTACAAAAGAGGTCAGAGCTGATTGTAAGAACTACAACATGGCGGACCTGTCAGTTATTACTGAGGAGGAATGAGCTGGCCTTTAGAATTACATTGTGATTGGGCATTTTATAACTGATTTTAACCAACCATTGTTACACACATGATTAATGTGACAATTTTAAATTAAGCTTGATGAACATTTCAAAATAAAAGCTTGAATATTTCTCTCAGGTCTTTCAGAAAAACTAACTGATTCAAGCATTTAATTAAGTCTCCCCTTGTGTGTCACACTGACATGACAGTTGACTTCCTCTTTAGAACTACAATTACTGAAGGTTAGGACTTCAGTAATGGTGGAACACTCAGTGCCTACAAAAGAGGTCAGAGCTCATTGTCAGAACTACAACATGGCGGAACTGTCAGTTACTACTGAGGAGGAATGAGCTGGCCTTTAAAACTACTTGTGTTTTGGGCATTTTATAACTGATTTTAACCAACCGTTGTTAAACATGGAATTAGTATGTCAATTTTAAATTAACCTTAATGAAAATTTCAAAATAAAAGCCTGAATATTTCTCTGAGGCCTTTCAGAAAAATTGATTCAAGCATTTAATTAAGTATCTCCTTGTGTGTCACACTGACATGACAGTTGACCTCCTCTTTAGAACTACAATGACTGAAGGTTAGGACTACAACATGGCGGAACACTCAGTGCCTACAAAAGAGGTCAGAGCTGATTCTCAGAACTACAACATGGCGGAACTGTCAGTTACTACAGAGGAGGAATGAGCTGGCCTTTAAAATAACATTGTGTTTGGGCATTTTATGACTGATTTTAACCAAGCATTGTTACACACATGATTAATGTGAGAATTATAAATTAAGCTTAATGAAAATTTCAAAATAAAAGCCCTGACATTCTTTTATATCAGGTACTTGCTCTTATTGGTATTATGTGACTTTTTCAACAAAACCAATGTTACACTTGGGTTCAGTTTGGCAATTTAAAATGAAGCTGACTGAAAATTTCAAAATAAAAGCCCTGAAAATCTTTAGATCAGGTTATTGCTTTTTTGAACAATAAATAACTGATTTAATCCAATCAATGTTATTCATGGTATTAGTTTAGACATTTGAAATGAAGCTTACTGAAAATTTCAAAATAAAAGCCTTAATATAAGTCTGTGGCTAATGCAGCATCTTGCATAGCAAGAGAGTGCATTAGCTTTAGCCTTTACCTTAAATGAGGTATTAGCTATTTGTCTGACTTATTACACATGTTTGGTATAGTGAACAGAGTAAGTCAATTACAGACAACATGCTAGTGATGCGCCACATGCTACTGATAGTATTCATGCTAAAATTAGCATTTTGGCTAATTTTAGCTTATACACTTATTTTAACATACTGAATAGTGCAAGTCCATGTTAGGGAACATTCTTGTGATTCTCCACATGGTACGTTTGTCACTTTTGTCAGCCAAGGTTATCATTTAGCATCAGAATGCTGGCTCCAAACCGACGGGCACACTTTGGCAGGGCCCCGGTTAAATTTCTTCAGGAATTTTCTAGTTATTATTATTATTTGGAGGATACCTATGACGTTGAATGCATGTGTGTGTGTATATAAATATATATATAGATATATGAAGTAATGCTAGCTTGATCTACCTGCTGTGACAGATGCAAAGTCAATAAAAGGCACACGTCCAAAGGAACTAAAAAAAAAAAGAAAAAGTAATAATCTGCAATGCTGAATCACCAGTGACCGTCTCATAAATGTGAAAAAAAAAAACAAGAGAAGAGTTTTCATGCAAAAAACGTGCCTGCGTACTCCGACGCAGAGTCTTACCATTTCCACTGCTTTCGATATGTAACGCAAGGTTTTTATCGTTTCCTTAAATGACGCAGCGTCTTTACTATTTTTTTATTTGATTTTTGTATTTTAGGGTGGGGGTGGGTCTGGGGAGTGTTTGAGTTCGTGCCTCTGACTGACAGCCATTCCGCAACTTAACCAGCCCGAGTGTTTCATTTCTTTTTCTTCTTCTTCTTCTTTCTGTGTTTTTAGGAAAAGCTGCTTTCAAAAAAAAAAATAATAAAATAAAATGGAAAAAAAATAAATAAATAGAAAAAAAAAGACCAAAAGCAGTTCCGGCCTGTTAGAGCTGCAAGCGTCTTCGTTTTGGCCAGAAGTGTTCTTTATCAAGGAACGGAGAGAAGTTGGGGGGGGGGAATCGTTTGACGAGAACGAATGAATGGGAAAGCCGTTTTGTGTTTGTGTGTGTGAGGGCGTGCGAGCGCGCGCGCGTAAAAAGAAACGGTCTCAATGTTGAAACAAGAAAGGAAGAGGAAAAAAAAAAAAGTCCATAAAAAGCGGTGCCATACCAGTGCAACATGCTTTAAACGTTCGCATCAAAATAGTTTGTGTCTGGGTAGCTCTGACGCACTACAGCATTAAATCACTGCTAACTGTGGCTATGTTAGGAAAACATCATATCGTTCCAAGTCCAGTTGTGAATAGCACTACTGAATGAAGGCACTAAGTGAAAACAGTTCAAGATTTTTCTTCTTTTTTTTTTTTGTTTGTTTGTTTTTACCCTTCGACATGGCTCGCTGTCTTACCTCAAAGTAAACCCACCAGTATCACTCGTTTCAGACATGCTTTTTCTATGTTGCCTCGGTCACCTCAGTTAAATGATCTGTTTTGTAAATGTTATTTTTGTGATTTTGGTTCATGTTTTGTACTCTAAAAATAAAAACCAACTATAAGGGAAAACCTCTGTTTCTTCTTTTTTTTTTTTTTTTTTTTTTTAAATCAAATACTTTCCACAGAATAAATGATTATTTTATACATATATAACTCATTTTCAGGTGTAAGTAGTCCCCTTGACTATTATTGGCATCACTAGCAAAGATGTGCATAAAAGGTGATGCACGTTGTTAACCTTGCTTACCATTCTGCTCACAATTTGTGGAGCCAAAATAGATTACACCAACAGCTTAAAACATACTATTATTATTTTTTATTTAGTGCAACAAATTTAGGCCTTAATTGCCTGGCATTTTCTCTGGTCTTGTTTTTGAAGAGTTGCTAAGGGAAATTTGTCTCTGGCATTTTATATTTTGATTAACTATTAAAGACCAACTTTTCTTGAAAGATATTTGTCTCCTTTATTTTTCAATAAGAAGCTACATAAACATGTTTCCTCGTTGGAAGTTGCAACTTGCCTTCAAATACACATTATGCAATTATTGCCAGTAATTTTCTTATTGGATAATCTTATTTTAGAAATATGTTTCCCTACCTTATAAAATGCTGAGAAATATATATTGAAGTTTTTCGTTGCAATGTGGCAAAATATTTCCTCAAGTCACCTTATGAAAGGGAAAGAGTTCGCCTTGAACAGCAGAGGGCGCCAGAGGCACAGGAGCTCAGCGACCAGAAGAAGACTTCCCATGATGCAGCACGGCGCGCTAACTTCAAGGTGGAACGACATGTTTGTTTTTAGTTCCGCGTAGATATTTGTCACTTTACTGTAGCGGTGTTTCAAACCTGTTAGTGTGGATACTGTACGTGTCATTTCCTTCGAGCTAAATGAGCCGCAGCGAGTTAGTTTAACTTTATTTTCTTGTTTCTTTGTAGTATTTCAGCAGCCGAAGGTGTCTTGGAAGCTCGGAGTCGAGGCTACATTTAAATAAATGAAACAATAACCTGCTGACGGGTCAAAGGATGACGAGCAGCCCAGGACACCGCAGCGCCGTCTCCGTCGGTTCCGCTGACCTCTTTGAGGACGTCTGGAGGCAGCTGAAAGACTGCCACCAGAACACAGTGCAGGGTAACACACCGAGGTCACGTGAAACTCATTTAAACTGTGTTTTAGACACTCGCGTTCAGCATTTCTCCCTTCTCTAGAATACGAGTCGAAAGTGAGCAAGCTGAAAAAGGACCGCTGTCTGTGAGTTCGCTGCACCGTTTCGCTGACGGCGCTGGTCGCCCGCCAGCCCAGCTGAGATCAACTTTGTTTCGTTGCAGAGACGCTCAGAAGCTGGATGTGTTTTATAATCGCAACCAGCGGCTCAAGGAGCAAAACAAGAGCCTGCAGGACTCCATCAGCCTGCTGGAAGACAGGTATCCTCCTCACAGACCTTTGGGTAAACGATCTGGTGGATCTGGTTGCATTGCAGTGCGACATCTGACAAGGGAACAAAGTTAGGACAGTTGAAAAAGTAAAAGCATGCTTTGCAGGTTAAAGTTACATTTATTTCCAATGCACATTCAGAAGCTAAAAGCTCCAATAGCTCCCAAATAAGAAAGAGACTAAATCAATTCGGAGACATCTGAGGCATTTATAAACCAATAGGAAGATTTCTAATGTAAATCTCAGAGCATTGAGTGCCAGTGGGGAGATTATGCCTCCATAATTATTGCATCTTTCTTAGGGGACAGCTGTATCAAATTTGTATCAAATTGCATCACTGATATCATTGATACAATTTGAATTGTATCAAATGTGATCCACTTCAAATTTCATCACATTTGAAGTGTCACGATTTTGCTGTAAGACATCCAGCAAACTAAGAAGAACATTTCCTGTTTCCAGGCTCCGTGTCGCAGAGTGTGGTCGATGTGCCGTCTTGGAGGAGAAGCTGAAAAGCAGTCAGGATCAGAATCTGGATGTCATCACTAAACTAAGTACGTTTTTTTTTTTCTTTCTATACTAAGAGGCACTTTCAACCATCTTTTAGCTTATATAAACTTAAACTTTAATGTTTACGTGTTGCCATAACAGCTCTGTAAACCAACCCATGGTTATAAACTCGGCACATTCATCATGTAAAACAGGTGGAGCTAAAACAAGAGCACCAATAAAGCGGCACAAAGAAAGATGTTGTCAACAAGGTTGTCAATGTTTTAGTCTAAAGTATTAAGGCTGCAGTAACCTTAACCCTAAAACAAATTTTTCTTCTTTTTTTTTTTTTTTTTAGACGTTTTTAAACTTGTCACCATGTTGTGACAGAATGGTAGGAGGCGGATAATCTGTGGGGAAAAAAATTGAGCTCCTCTGCCTTTCCTCAGTGCGACCAATCAGGGCCAGGAGGCGGGTCTTTGCGCTGTGAATCACACATCGTTGTGGCTGGTCATCCGCCCCATCCATTCCCCATAATGCTCTCTGATGGTTTTAAAGTTATTTAAACTAATTGATGTGCAATGAGAGAAACCATTCGATTGTGAAGCCAAAGATGTTTTAAAAGGTTTATTAAAAAACTAGAAAATTCCTGAAGAAATTTAACCGGGGCCCTGCCAAAGTGTGCCCGTCATTTGAAGCCAGCGTTCTGATTCTAAACATTAGCATCAATGCTAAAGAAAGCTGCAATGTAATCAATAGTCACAAGCATGACTTCCTCCATTCAGTATACTAAACATGGATAATAAGTCAGAGAAATAGCTAATACCTCATTTAAGGTAAAAGACTAATGCTAATGCTCTGCCTTGCTGCGCAAGGCAGAGCCCTAACCTGAGCAAAAATGATCATGCTGGATAATCTTACTGCACTGCCTACGACAGTGCACTAGTGGGGGCAGTGAAATGCTAATGTTTTTTGTTAATTATGACGCCACATTTACTCGAAATGCCAACAAAAGTAACAGCTCCAATGCCTGGACCGAGCCGCACGTTTCGATATATATATTATGAGGGGGCACGCAGCGGTATCGGCCGCATTAACGGTAGTAGGAAGCGTCAGTTATTTTGAGGTGAAGAACAATAGGTGCCTGCCATACATTTCTATGGCAGGCCCCAAAAATGCTGACACAAGTATTAAGAGGTTCAGTTGTTGATTAATCTATTGATTATTCTACTTACCAAAGCCTGAATAACCATGTGCATTTTGAACCTTTGTCATTCTGAGCATCACTGGGCATAACAATCTTACATTCTGGGATGTGTTCAAGAGTTTGTTTTTTTTTTTGTTTTATATTTACCTTGTTCTAGAAAATGAGAACAAAAACCTGGAAGATGAAAACAGAACTCTTCAAGCTGAACTGCAGAAGATGAAGATGCGTCAGTAAGTCTGCAAGCTTAAATAAATGCGGCATGAAATGTAGTTTTCTTTCAAACTAAAGATTTGTGTAATTAATGATCTTATTAGCAGTGTATCTGGTGTTGAAAAGACAAACAAAAAAACAATCTCTTTATTCGGAGACTGAACCCAGATCTTGCTCTCTGATACTTTTAGCAACTTTTTCAGGTGCTGGTGTCAGACAGGAAGGTAGAGGAAGGTTTCACTTCCCCTTTCATCAGCAGATGTCGTTTTTGCATCAGTGCGGATCGCGAGGAGACGTCGGAGCAGGACGAGGGCGTCATCCCTGACTCGCCGATCCTGACCAGCTCGCTGCCTGCGGCGAACAAACTGAGGAAACGTAAACACCCCGACAAGAGCAGACGCGTCCGTTATTCCGAGACGCCGCTGCCGCAGAAGAATAACTCCCTCTTTAATGGTCGGTCCCGTCGTGAGGCACCAACAAACAGCTTTCGTGGCGATAAAACATGTCTCAATCAGTGTTTTTTGTTCTCATTAAAGAGTTGAAGAACGAGGCTGATGGAGGGGCAAAGAATTCTGGGAGAGAAGTGCTTGTGCCAAACACTTGTGAACTGGACACATCCCAGAGCTCAAGTATGTGCACATCTACTGGTTTTTTACAGTTTAATGACACCAGAAAGAGGGAGAAAAAAAAATCCATAAAGAAAACACATATTTACATGTTTACCAAGTATAAGACTCGTACCATTCTTTGCAGAATTTCAGATTAATATTCTGTAAAGTTTGTGGACTCATATTTTGACATTCTTATTATTCCAGATGACATGAAAGGAGAAACTGAGGAGGTAGTTGCAGAAACGTGCGCTTTAGAGGTGCTTGGCTGTCGTCATCTTGTAAGTCCAGCTCTGTGTGATTAAGTCACACATACAGCACCCAACATATTTACATATAAATATATGTGTCAAAAATATATTATTTTATTGCACTAGCGATGGATCTCGTGAAATATTTCTACATTGTGGAGCAAATCGCTTTAAAAAAAGCAAGTCAGACGTGCTGCATTTGTTTGAACTCCTAACAATCCCACAAATAAAAGTCATCAACATGCTTTTCTAAAATGTACACTTATAGGTTGATTAGAGAGTCCATCACTTTCCATAAACTGGAGCCTCTCTTCAGAATGGAAAAGATCAACTGAAAATACTACGTTCCTAAATCTGCAGACAGAGCAATAACTGAAAGTTTGAAACACTTGAACTACGACAAGAAAGTCTGGGCAAAGAACCAACAGGAAGTAAAATATCTCCCCGTCCTACCGTCACAGATGCCAACTGGAACTGTGTGCTTTTTGGTCAGTCTATGTTGAAAAGCCCCTGATGCCAATTAATAAGTACGGCGAAGGCTCTGTGATGCTGTGGGCCTGTTTTTCATCCCAGCCAACTTGACAGGTTTCTGTTCTTCTTCTTTCATTTTAAATCTGTTGCCTTAGGAAGCCGAGTTGACTCCACGTCATCAAAACGGCACACAAAATATCTGGAAGCGCAACGCTCGTTTAAGGCAAGCGCGACGACATTTGATTACGTCAGATCCTTCCGTTTCATCAGCAAGGAGTTCTAATAACCTTTTATTCCCCACACTTTGAAGGCCTTTCTCTTCGGCAGCACAGAGCCGCAGTCCAGACTCGGCCACGGAGAAATCGCCGTCTCTTCTTCCGAGTATTAAACGCTTCTCTGAGGAAGGTTCCTTGTGCTGGGGCAAGCGGAAGAAGGAGGACAGTGGCACTGAGCAGCAGGCAGAAGGCAGAGCGGGGAGTAAAGAGAAGGTGGAAGCTAAACCCTTACAACTTGAAACCACTAGCCATTCCGCCACACTTCGCTTCAAACATGAGCAGCCGGACAATGAGGTATCAATGCCTTTCTTAAAGGATGTTTTAACTCAATTTCCAAGAACCTTCAAGAGTCTCAGAATATTTGTCAGAAATACAGTTTCGGAAAAATTGCTCATCGTTCCACAGGGTCCGAACCAAATGCTGAACATCTCTAATGCAAGTCCCACTTTCAAGAAGCCACTGAGTAAAGCTGGAGACGAACCAGATGGAAGAAGAAGAGCGCCTCCGCAGGATCGGAGCGCGTCACAGAAATGCCTTCAATCCAGCAACGGTCAGTCATTTACAGCATAAGCTACTTTTAGTTACCAATTAATCAATTATTTTGACGATTAATCGGTTATAAAATGGTAACACTTGTGGTAATTGTTAATCCAGTAAATGGGTAGCAAAATGTGGTTAATAGATTTTTATTTTATTTTATTTTCATTATACATAATTTGAACCAGGACAAGTTAAAACTAAGCCTCTTGAGAACTTTGTGTATTTACAAAATTTTTTTTTTTTTTTTTGTTTATCTTAGATTTGAAATTGATGCTCTTTCGCCCACTTTTGACTTAATTACTTCTTTGGATGTATTGTCCTTTCAGGTTGTCACTGATTGTAAAACAATCAAGTTACTGATTTTTACAATCTGATTGTAAAACAATCAGTAACTTGATTGTAAAACAATCAAGTTACTGATCAGAAAAAAAACAATCTGATTGTAAAACAATCAAGTTACTGATTGTTTTACAATCAGATTGTAAAACAATGAAGTTACTGAATTAGTTGACGATTGTTTCAATGATCAATTCATCATGATTAATTGTTTGAGCCGTGTACTGAATGTGGTGTTTTCCCAGCCGGCAGGAAGGAAAAGGTGGAGTCCACGTGGAGCGTGGACCCTGCGCTCGCCTTGTCCGTGTTTGAGAGCGAGGTACGGCATCGGCAGCTTTTGTGGTTCTGTCACCTTCGCTCACAGCGCCTTATGAATAAAAAATCCACAATTCTGAAGTGTTTTTGAAAAATGCTTTCTGTGCTGCGTTTTTAGGAGGTGGAAGAAGAACAGCGACCCGGAGAGCTGGCAGACACCGACTGCACCTGGGTCAGCCACAGCATGCTGCAGCGCCGAGCAGAGGACAGTCAGGACAGGGAACGCGACAAGACTGGTATAGACGATTTTTTTTTTTTTTTTCAAGTGAGCTGGCGGAGAAATTAGGTGGTTAATTTCCGTAAATAATAAAAAAATCTGCCGCGTTTAATTTTCCAAGGACTCGGCGAAAAGGCCAACGACAGTTTGGATATGATGTTTGATGCAACAACCTTCGGGGAGTACAAGTCGTACACCTGCTCCAGCTTGGATCAGAGTCAGCATTGCGATGATGGTGCTGATGATGCCGAGGAAGTTGAAGTTGAAGTTAAAGGTACGCGTCTAGGTTGAAAGAATCAATCGATCACCAGGCACCTATTTTGAGTTTGATGTTTGATTTACCCAACAAACTAGATCAAGATCTTCCAGAAACTCCTGCAGGCCACAGCGGAACCCGGTAAGAAAGATCCCGATCAACACTTTTCGATTTCTTTCGAGGGCTGCATGGGTTCCAACGCATTCCCGTACGCCGCAGGCAGCCGACGTTTGCACACGTGGCCGTCGTTCGCAAGAAAGACGAGAGGAGAAAACTGAAGGGCACCACATGCAAGGAATGTGAAGTGGTGCGTATTCTGAGCTGGAGCCTGTCCTGAAACGTCGGGTTTTGTTGAAATAATTCCCCGTTCCTCGCAGTACTACGCTCATCTGCCCGAGGAGGAGAAACAGAAGAAGTTATCCGCTTGCTCCAGGCATCGATACCGCTACATTCCACCCTGCACCCCTGAAAACTTCTGGGAAGTCGGATTCCCTTCAACACAAACCTGCATCGAAAGAGGTAACCGGCTTTAAGTCTGCAACCTTTCAGCACCTTGAGCTGAGAGCTTTCTGTGTCTTGCTCAGGTTACATCAGGGAGGAGAAGAACCCTCAGGCCCGTTCACGAAGGCGACAGCCGTTCAATGTTTTGTTCACTCCAAGGAAAAGCCAGAAGCAGAGCTAAAACCGTTCAACTCTACAGACGTTACCTGAGCTGGACGTTCCAGCTGTATATGCAGCTGTAAAAACTTCATGCTTCCTATAGAACTGTAAGATAAGACACATGTGCTACAAGTAGTTTTATTACAAAAACAAGACGAGACATTTTTTTTTAAAAATGTGAAATAGTAGAAAAAAAAATAAAATCTCTTGAAGTGCAGATTTTTGTCTTTATGGTGGAGATTGTCTGTCTGAATACAGCAGCAGTGCCTCTCCAACATGGCTGCCAATCACACTGTAAAAAAAACCCCCAAATGAATAAAATGTTTTTTATGTAATTTCACAATGCATATTCTCTAGAAATCAGAGTGAAATTCTTACCAAAGGAGAGACGCAGAGTTGAAGTCCATGTTGAAAAGCAAAGGAGAGAGGAGCATGGCTGCGACCTGGGAGGAAACGGCACCAAATAAATGACCTCCTTATTAATCTGAAAGCGGCTGCCGACTGTCGGGACACTTTGTGACGCTTACCTTGGACAGGAAAACCCAGACCCTGAAGTGCTCGAGGGACGGCCCGCGTTTTAATCTGAGCTTGGCCAGCAGCAACAAAAACCCCAACAACGCACTGCAGAGGCAGAAAAACAAGTTGAATTAAAAAAAAAAAAAAAAAACCCACAGTTTCACGTTTATCTGACATTAAGTCATCACTATACGCCGCCGTCTGCAGTCACCTGGCGCAGCAGCCGCAGTGAAACGTGTGGGACTGGAGGGAGGGGAACTCCAAGGCACCGGTGATGTCACCTGCAGGGAGACGGAAGTCGTCCGACGGAAATACGCACACGCCAAGCTGCGCGAATTCACACCGAAAGGTGCGCTAAATTTCCACTCGGGTCGGTCATACCTGTTGGATGAGCAGCAAGGCCCAGCAGCAGCACGCTGGTTCAAACACAAGGACAGCTGCTGAATATTTGTGTGAAAGACGAAACAATCCTAATAGAGCTGGTTAAAGCGAAAAATTCCCATGAACTCTGATTTAATACGACTGTATTCTTACCTGAACAAGTAGTTGATGCATTGCTGTTCAATGTCACTAAAATAGAAAAAAATAAAGTGATTTTTGTTCTTTTTTTTTTTTCTAACTGAGGGGACTCGTTTGAATAATAATAAAAAAAAATTTAAATATGTAGTTACTGTTTCACTTTGGCATTCATTTCTTTGAGAATACCACAAAGCTGAGATTTTTCTGTTACATCTCCCGACGGTTTATAACGGGTGATATTCTTGGACAAACGAACCTGGATTTGAGCTCCTGATTATAATAAAGTGAACTTTGCATTCACGGAGCAGAGCTGTGCAGGGAGCCTGAGAAGCATCACATTGTCAGATGTGCAATCTTTGAGCATTAAGAGAGAGAAAAATGAGAGAGATCTGGCTGAACCATCACATCTTGGATTTCTCTTAGATTTCTGTTCAAATATTTCAGCTCAGACAAGAAAGATGGGAAAATACAACCACGTTTAATATTATTGTGCTTATAGAAAAATGCTCTCAAAACCACCTAGAAACTTTGTGAAAGTTACTTTCGCAGCTCACGAGAAAGCTGCAAACTTCTGGGGAAAACCACCTTTTCACAAAGAACCGAACTGGCAGCCTCAGATTATCTTAACTACAACCACATGTGTTCTACTAACCTCAGATTAGTGGACTTGTGAACTTGAAACACTCTGTATGCGCCTGGAAACGACAGATCGGTCATGCAGCGGACGCTTCGGACCTTGAGCCGAGCGCGTCGGGATCCGCCGCACAGCGCCGTACTTACCGACGCAGGAGAGGTGGCACAGAGCCCAGACGTATCCGCTGTGGTCAAACTGTGAAGACAGAGCAGAGTAGCAGGACGTGTGGCAGCGTCGGCGTTGCGCCCGCCGGTTCGTTGCGGCGAGCCGTTACCTGAGGGTCGCACAGGGGCAGGTTGATGGCCGACAGCAGCAGGAGGCAAACGCTGCAGCGGGGAGATGGACGATATAGACGCAAAAAATTGATGACTTTGGAATATCTCGGTGTTGTAAATTCATGTAAATCACAAGTGTTATAAACGCACACAATGCGTGTCCAATTTGTTCCACGCAATTTGATGTTACTTTTCACCCAAAGCCGTGCTTCCCCACATCTAAGGCCCGATAAGGAGCAGATCTTTCTTTGAGTGGTAACATTCTGTCGATTTTCTATGACCAAAGTGGCCGGACGGGAAAAGCTCACCTGATTATTTTCAGCCGCTGTGTCTTCTGCAGGGACAAGAGAGAACACAAAACTCATGTCACGTACAAGAATCCAATTTTGACCAAATAAATTGTTGGTGCACATAACGAGTTCTCGGATCGAAAAATCGATCCGAGCAGAGTGTGTTCAAGGCGCAATGAGATGAACACCGACTAATTCCTGATGTTCCCGTCGGGTCATTGTCTAAATTACTTGAGCGTTTTTTGTTTCTTTCTTTTTCTAAGAAACCAGATGCGGGTTCCTGAATGACTGTCAACTGTTTGACTCTTGATCTCGATCTAAATCCAAATCTCCTACGTTTTGCACAGTGTTGTCACAATCACTTCATTGAAATTTTACAAGACAGACCCAGGGGCTGGATTTAGGACGGTTAAGGGCCCCAGTGGTGATAAAACCCTCTGTTTTTCTATAAAAAACAGTGTCCTCCGTCAGACGCTTCTTCAAATTCTCCGTGGTACAGACTGCTACAGGAGATCCCTTCCTGCCCGCATCTGATACCGCTTTATTCTCTGGTTCTTTATTCTCTTCTGACCGGACTGAGCCGCCCAGACACGACGAAATAACGCAGAGGGCAGGCGGTGAATGCAAGTACCTCTCTGTGAACGGCGCGGGCGATTATGTGACTGACGACATGGGAGGAATTCTGAAGAGTGAAGAAGAAGGGAATGTCCTGTGCAAGAAAAAAACAAACAAAAAGCAGTGAGAAACCACAGTACGTACCGCACAAGTTAAAACAAACAAACAAACAAAAAAAAACATTAAAAAATTTATTTTTGCAGTTATTCCGTCACTCACTATTCGTGATAAAGCCCTGGAGCCTGCGTATATATTTCCCACAAAAAGGAATGAACCCGGAAGCCAGGAGACAGCAGCGGATCTGTAACACACACAAACACACACACACACACACACAAGATATGTCTGGAAAGCTGGTAGAACATAAACAGCAAGAGGAGGAGCAGGGGAATACCTGGGGATGCGACTCATCTCCACCCAGCCCAGCTTTCCGGACAGCAGAAGCAGGGCGGCTCCAATAAACGTCTGCCATCTTGGGGAAACAATCTCTTTGTTACTTTGTGAGAGGTAGTGTTGGTTGGTTGGTTGGTTTTGACCTACTCACCCTTGAAATAAAGTTGGATAGGTGAATTTCAACACGGACAGGACAAACTGCAACACAGAACGGCTGGGTTACATATGAAATAGAATAGTGTGGAGCCATCATTCATTATTAGGCTTGGGAATTTAATGAAACTATTCCACCCTGATCTCGAGTGTTTTAGCACGTTTTCTTCAGAAACAGCCTCCATTTTTTTTCTTTTCGTTTTGCTCCATCCACTTTCACTCTCCCCAAAGCATGATGCTGCCACTCCCATCACCCTCGTTTCAGTATTGAGGATGATATGCGTAATCTCATTGGTTCACTAATGTTCTCTGGGGTTAAGTTACAATCGCAAACGACCTGTTTTATAGGACTTCTGAAGACACTCTGCAGCACTCGATTTTACTTAGACGTATCAGGAAAAAAGGGGGGAGAAGGGGGACGGAGGGTTGTGCGTGGTCACGTGGTTACGCAACAACATAAACGTCAATCTACGGTTGCAGCTGCCTTTGAGCTTCCACGCCGTAGGATAACACAGCAATTTGAATCACACGACACACACAAACAACAACAACAACAACAACCCCTCTTTACAGGAAAACCAGGCATTTATAGACTCCCCTCACCTTGTTCGTGAAATATGACCCAATGAAGACGCAGCTGAACGCGAGGCCGGACGCGTGTCTTCCCCAGTGCATGATGTTCCGCAGACAGTCTGCAGAGCATACATTGTGTCTGTGCAAACCCTACATTTGACACAATGTGTAACGTAATATATAGGAAACTTCCCTCACTGACGACACGTCAAGACGCCAAACAACAAAGATCGTCTGCAAATAGGGTGAGGACTCACTCGCGGGGCGCCCGCCTGCTCCGTGGACATTAAATGAATTATTATTATTATTATTATTATTATGTTCAACAATAATTGCAAACACACACAGAATGTCTCAGCCCACTAAAACCTTTTTATTTGTAGGAATACAAATAAAAATAACTTCCAACCTTGAGACCATCTGTTTGTTGTTTTTTCTTTGTGCAACTCTTTCAGCCAGTGAATTGAACAACATAACAGCAAAACATAAGAGTGACCATGAAAAAAAAATTGAAACAATTTGATCAAACAGCCGGATAAAAACGTTTCTTCCATAAACAGTGAAAATCATTTGGTTCTAGACTAGATGCACCGCAGCGCAGTGATGTTTCTCAGAAGAAAAAAAAGGTAAAAGAAAACAGGTCAGAGTGAGGACTCTTCGCTGTCGACATCGCACATCTCATTCGGCAGACAGTCGGTCACGTGGCTTCGAGCAAGTTTCCGTGTTGACACATATCTGTGTTGCAGTCGGTGTCGAGTTTCCGAGGAGGATGCGGTTCTGTCATGGCCTTTTTCAGGACGCAAGAGCGAACCAAAGAAAGGTCAGTGCCGCTCTAGAGCCGGGAGGCATCTCGTTGTTTCCGCCCGGCGACTCGGGAGCCCTTTGTTTCAGTCGCAGCCGCGCGGTGTTCGCTTTCACTGCGGCTGAGGGTCTTTAATTCACCGTCCGGGCCACTCGGCTAATGAGAGCTCCTCTCACAGCTGCGGGCTGCTTCTCCTTATTGAAGTCATGAAGCTGCTGTCCGGTTGGAGCTTGAGCTCAACACAAGACAGCTGCTCCATCTCATGCCTGCAAATAATAGGCGCTGTCATCTATATTTACCTCAGCCCGTCATCTCCTAAGCGCTCTGGTTGACCTCACCTCTCTGAGGTCATCGATGGTAAATATGTTCTGGTTTGTTCAGGAGATGGCAAAGGATACCATCCCCAATATAGAGCAGATATATTAAACTAGAGTTAGAGCGCGTATTGTTATTGTTATCGTTTCAAATGGCTGTTTGGATTTCATAGGTGAGCGATATGGAATTTTAATTTCATCGCGATATTTTTTGCGGTACCGCGATAAAGGCAGAAATTACGATTAAAATACATTTTTTTAGGCAGTTTGTATGGCAGTGGATGCATGGCTCATCAGTTTTGTTTTGTAAGACTATTCAATGGGATTTAGCAATGAACAATACGATAGAAGGGCTAATACATTCCAAGTGTTCTGGACTTGCATTTTCCAATTTTCTCTTGATCTGCAGCCCTAGTCCCCATGATGAAACATAGCAGTAGCAATTTTGAGGCAACGTGGTTTTGTTTTTTGTTTATTTATTTATTTTAGAAATGGCGGAGAAGCTGGTCAGAGTTGATTGGAAGGTAGATGAAGTACAAAATACTAACCAGTCCTGAAAGATGACCTGTTAGGCAGGGATGGGCAATTCCAGGGCTGGTCGAATTGCGACCATTCTTCTACGATTCTTCTTTACCACACATGGATCAGACAATAAGGTCATCAAGCTATAAAGTGCCGCAGAGTCACTTCAACCATTTGACTTGGAGCAGGGATGTATCTAAAGCTTGCAGCACTCCAACCTTCAACGATTTGAGCTCGACACCCTTTGTTTAGATGTGTTGGCATGGCCTAGTCAAAGTCCAGATCTAAATCCCACTGAAAATCTAGAGCAAGAATTGAAAATCGAGACATGCTGTTTTGTGTGTTCCGAGTTAAGACTTTGAACAATTCTGACTGTACCTCGCCCGGTAGTCACTTTCACCGATTTCATTTCACAACGCACGCATGTGGGTCGGCCATCTTAAAAAACAAAAAAAACAACCTGCGAGCTGAAAGTGATGCTCTTTGAGCAACATGTGAGTTAAATTAGATGATTAGGCCTCTTTGACAGAAAGCCTTTGTTTGTTTTGCGTGGGCACGCTGACCAAACAGCTTGGGGTAAATAGATTACCGTGTTCTGGCAGAAAAAAAACAAAAAAAAACAAGTTGAAATAATGTCATCACCACTGACATGTAGTTTGATGTCTTTAGGAATTACTTGAGTAAAGTTTTAGTCTGTGTTTGTGGGAAAATGTCCAATAAATAGCCAAGGAGTCATTCAGTAACCAACTGAGTTTTCTTGTTTTTTTTTTTGTTTTTTGTTTTTTTTCTATCACTTTGTTCAACTACATTGAAACTAAATAGTCATACTTTGTATATTACGTAATAATTTAATGTTTTAGTAATATTTTGGTTTTTTTCATGTTCTGGTTTTGTTTGATGTGCAGTTTTGCTGATTTTTTTATATGTTTTTATTTTATTTTTCACAGGTTTTCTCTCTTATTGCTGGACTTGGAGGAATATTACTTTGAGCAGCACACTGCTTACCACGTGACAAGCCCTTCAATAAAGGAGAAGTAAGTGAGAGCATCAATGGAAATTCTGAAACTTAATCTCGTCTTCTGCTTTGCTTCAGGAAATGACTTTTCCTTTTTTTTTTTCCTGATCCAAATCTGTCACCTCTGTAATGTTCGCTTCGTGCCTGTTGTGGCTGCTGCTTGCTCAAAGTGGAAACCTGTTGAAGAAGCTGTTCAAACCTTGATCTATTATGTAATAAAAGAGTGAGCAAACTAAAAGAAGATTAAGATCAGATGTTATCAAGCAAAATATGAACATAGTGACTATATGGCTTTTTTGTTTTTTTGTTTTTTTAGATGATTGCGGTTTATTTCAGGAGTTAATGCTACCAGCACAACACAAACTGATGACCTTATTCTGAATTAGAAAATGTTCCAGTTGTGTTTTGTACATGGTCATAATGTGTTTGTATTATAAATCTTTCTGCACCAGTAAGAATATTCAAGTTAAAAATATTATTTATTAGCTTATTTTAAGTATATTTCTCATGGCAGTGTCTTGTTGAGAATAAAGTGCATTTATGTTGAAGATTAGTTTTGCATGCAAGTGTTCAACAAACGGTCCTACATGAGGTTGTCATTTCTATCTGTGCGTATTATATTAATGGACTGTGACCTACTCAAATAGATGTGGAAATAATTGAATCGTTGGTTTAAAGTTTCATTTATTTTCTTTAAAGATTTAAATCTTTTTGTTTTCATGTAAGAAAATGTTTAATTTTATCTAAATAAAACAAAGAAAAACTTCAACTCGCAAGTATTCATAGTTCATTTTGTTGACATTTCTTTAAATATGTAACTTTGGTTTTCGTTCTTTAAAACAAAATTGTAAATATGGTTTAAATAAAATTGTAACATAGCTGTTTTTTTTTTTCTTCTTCCAGTAAAATCAGAGGTTCCTTCAAAGTTTGCTCCAGATCCATCATTTTTGATCCAGATGGCCTTGCAGAGCCAATCATAAAGGTTTGTGTTGATGCATTTTTTCTGTCTCTTTAATCCTGCAGTTTATGCAGATGGGTGTCACACTGTTACTGTCTCTTAAATCTTCTATGTAGAAATTATAAAAAACATTCAGTCCAATAATCAGTGTAGGATTGTTGGAAGCTAAAACATCAAGCAGAGCAATAAAGACTGACTTGATAGCTATTCTCATTATGGGCTGTTTATGTGATGTTAGGATTAAGGTGAGGAAAGAGAGTTTATTGATCCCACAATCAGGACATTTACATGTGCTAGCAGGTTTTTAAACAGCTGTGGCATATCCTAATCAATCCTTGATGTTTGTACAGATTCCTCTGCGAGACTGTCAGAGAATCGAGTTTGTGGAGAAAGAAAACAATCCTTTTTACGAGTGAGTTTCCCTTCATTTCGGAGCTGAGCCTAAATCTCTGCATATTTGCCGTTTTGTCAAACTGGCTCGCTTACTTGAAAATGTTTTGTAGCTCTGCTGCATGCTTTGATTTGTAAAAAGCCAGTCTGCTGAAAGCTTTTCAACCTCATCAGATTTATGTTTCTCTCGTAGGCCAAGGCCACCGGTCATCGCAGTTTCCTGTGAGCAGGTGACCTATTCCACAAGGCCTCCGACTCTTGGCTGCACTCTTCTAGGTAGTCTGAGTGAATGTGCCTGATTCATTTTCACTTTTTCTTTCAGGTTATTTTCATCAAGGAAAGCAACATCATTGCGCCGTATAGGAATGAAAGGGTGAGTCGGCTGGAGGTGCTTTTCACCACATGTAGGAAAGTAAAACTCAATATTTGACAGTGTTGCATTAGAAATATTTTTAAATAATTGGTAAAATAAAGAGTTCTGCCAGCTTTTCTGTCTGCTTCACTTAATTTCTCTTATTTTGGCAGGGATCAAAGAAATTGACCTTTGAACTGGAAGGGTGGAGTAAAACAGAAGATGTGGTACAGACATTATTGCAGGTCTGTGGCTGTTTCTGTGATATTATAATGCATAATTTCAAATAATCATGAATCATGTTGCTCAATTTTTTTAAGTTTCAAAAATTGAGCAACATCAAAATAAAGCTGAACTGAGCACACACTGATGGTGTTGAGGAGAAAATAAAGCTTAAAAGAATGCAAAAATGCTGAAAAAGAGCACAGAGTCGCAGCAGGCAAAAAAAAAGAAAAAAAAAAAGGGAGGTCTGAGATTAGTACCCTGTGGTACTCCCCTCCCCTGATTTCATTTTAACCAAGGAAAGAACTGTTGGCCACGTTTTCAGAACTTTACATAAGAAAACCTAAAAAAAACCACCCAAACTCTGACTTAAGAGAACTGCCAGAGTGGGAGCCTGATGGGTTCATACTGGAAACCAGATGGATGGCAGGCAGACTGGCTCCAAACGGTCAAACTCGTACACAGAGTAGTAAAACCAATGGCTCTTGTGGGGATTGTGAAACAAGAGCCCCGAAAACATGGAGTCTGCTGGCAAAACACAGTCACAGCCACCCTGCACATTCATCTACAGAGGAAATAATGTTTCCTATTAGCAGGGACGCATTCATTATGTCAAATTTGGGACGTGGAGATCAGCCAGTCTCTGTAGTATTTCTGTATAATCTATTTGATGCGTTTAATCCTCTCAGCCTTTTATCTCATTGTTATCTTTCTGTTCTTTTATCCTCCTAAATCTGGTAGCTGCACAGGGCTTCCTGTCTGGACAAACTAGGAGACCAGACGGCTATGGTAGGTTGATCATTACCTGACCTCACATCATTTCAGGCAATAAAAAAAACATTAAAAAAAAGATCCTGAGTCACTCATCCTGTGGCATATTTTTTTTCTCAACATATTTTCACACTTGAATGTCTGCAATTTCTTAGATTGCGGCTAATCTGCAGTCCCGACTGGCGAGGTCGTCGTTTGATAGGAATTGGTAAGTAGAGATCCAAAATTCATCGTGATTTCATTTCATCCACGTGGCTTAATTTTGGGTAAATGTGACAACGCTCTGCTGTGAAGTTTTCAGAGTGTTGCAGAGAGTGCGCACATGGAGTGTCCTGTGGAGATGGTGACGCCTCTGGTGTCCAACCCGGGCCACGTCTGCGTCACAAACGAAAACCTTTACTTCCAGCCCCTTAACGGACATCCGGTGAGTGCGCCCGCTCGCAAAACGATCCGCCCGACAGAAAAAAAACCAGTTAACCTCGCGTGTCGTTTCAGCAGCATGTGATTCAAATCAAACTGAACGAAGTCAAGAGAATCTACAAGCGACGGCACGGGCTCAGGCCTTTGGTGAGCAGCGCCGCACGGCCGCTTCAAAAATAAAACATCACTGACTGTAGCGTCCGCCACTACAACAAGATTACAAAACGTGTGCGTCTTTGTGTTTATTCAGGGGCTGGAGGTGTTCTGTAGTGAGAATAACTTGTGTTCTGACGTCTACTTGAAGTTTTACTACCCAGCCGACCGAGATGAAATCTACTATTACATCGCTACGTTTCTGGGTGAGAAAACGCAGGACAGCTTTTGCTGTCGAAGAGCCAAGCGTTCGTCATGAGCAAGCAGAAATGGAAACAACTGTGAATTAAATTAGTCAGCGCCTCAAAGATGATTTAATAATAAAATCCCAGGAAATCGTTTTTAGTTGCAGGCATCAGATTGTACAACACCCAACTCTCAATGTCTTGAAATGTATTCTGAACTCATTTAATGGATTCACATATTTCCATACTTGTTTTTATTTGACTTGTTTGTCATGAATTTCTGCACCTAAAAAAAACTGACAATTATTCATGTGTTTATTAATGCATATACAGATTCTTTATCTTGCTTTTTGACGCGTTAGTTGTGATTGTTTTGTGGACAATAAGCCATTAAGAAACAGAAAACTTTAAAAAGTGGAGAATGTTCCTAACGCTATCAGACATTTAGACTTTTATTTACATGTATGATTGAAGTTGTCGTTTATTTACGTGACAATAGTAGTTTTAAACGCACTGTTAAAAATACAGGAGAAAAGATCCCTTATTGTTGGTGTTGAAATGAGTCTGATTTCATTGGGTTTTCCTCTGTTTGGCTCAGAGAATCACATCAAGGAGCACACAGCAGAGAGCTACATGCTGCAGTGGCAGCGCGGGCATCTCAGCAACTATGAGTATCTCCTCCATTTGAACAACCTGGCCGACCGCAGCTGCAACGACCTGTCCCAGTACCCCGTCTTCCCCTGGGTCCTGGCAGACTACACCAGCGCACAGTTAGGTGGGTCGGTTCTGCCTGTTGCAGGCGGAAAATGAGCAGGAAATGTGTGGGGGGGAAAAAACCCCAAAAGAGGTTCTTATTTATTCAATGTGTTTTTTTTCTTCTTCTTTTTATAAGATTTGGCAAATTCAGACACATTCAGAGACCTGAGTAAACCCATCGGAGCCCTGAATCAGGAGCGACTCGACAGACTGCTGGTGAGAGGTTTAAAGCTGTTCTGTGTTTTAATCTCTTGCTGTGTGCAAGGAGATGCTCCCCCCCCCCGTTCCCTTGGTAACCTCAAAGTGGTTCTGCTCCCACAGGCTCGGTACGGAGGCATGCCTGAACCGCGCTTCATCTACGGGAGCCATTACTCCTCTCCAGGATACGTCCTGTTTTACCTCGTCAGAGTCGGTACGTTGAAGCTCCAAGCTCAAAACTATTCAGCATTTCTGAAAATTTATGATGAGATAAATGCTGCGACTGCAGCTCCTTTAATTGTAAGTATTTGATAAAAATAGGGCTGCGATTAATGATTATTTTAGTAATCGATTATTTTAACGATTGATTGAAAAGAATGACGTTTTAAAGATGTCTCATTGACCACTTAGACTTTTTTATGCAATATTAGACATACATTAAAAGTGCAATTGAACAAATGATTTAGTTTCTTTTTTTAAATAAGAAAATAAGCTTTTTACTGCCTAAAATTCAATACCGTGACATTCAGATTTATGGACAAAGCAAGGTTTTTTTTGGGGGGTTTTTTTTTATTGAAAAGGCAAAGTGGATTTATTATTGCTCTAAATATGTTTTACTGAGTCTTTATATTCCAGTTAAATATTAAGCGATTACTAAATGACTTGATGCTTCTTTCAGTAATCGATTAATCCAATTGATAGCTTCAGCTCTGGATGAAAATGAAGTTGGATTTAAAGGTTTTGATGAAATGTAACAGAAGCTGTCCTCTCCCATCAGCTCCAGAGCACATGCTGTGTCTGCAGAACGGCCGCTTTGACCACGCAGACCGCATGTTCAACAGGTAGCATCACTCCAACTTATCAAAATGCAGAAAGCATCCATCTGTGTGTTTGTTTTCTTGTATTAACTGCAACTAAAATTCTTCATTTATCAAATTTTCCGCAAAAATTGCAAATTTTTTATGATGTATACTTTTGATGATCATCAGCCGTTTGTGTATAAAATGAAATAAAATAAAAAAAAATTAAGTGTTTTTATTTTTTTGATAGAATATTTACTTTGGTGCTTTTGTTTCCTGCAGCATCAGTGAAACATGGAAAAACTGCTTAGAGGGAGCAACAGACTTTAAAGAGGTAAAACCTGGACGTGTCAAAGGCAACGTTCATCGTGTTAACACAACGTTCATCTGTGTTAACACAGAGTCTAACACAGAGTCTAACACAGAGTCTAACACAGAGTCTAACACAGAGTCTAACACAGAGTCTAACACAGAGTCTAACACAGAGTCTAACACAGAGTCTAACACAGGACTAGTTCTCTTACTCCTTTGTGGGTTTCCTCAGCAGTTTGTTAAAACAGCGCCCCTAGTGGAATATCAGCGGGGAGGAAACGTGGGATCAAAGCAAGCAGAACAAATAATTTTTCATTATTGATTTCTTTGTATGATTTTGTTAAAATCTAAACTAACCAGCAGAATGTTATTGAGAATATGATTTTTGTTTTTGCCTTCGAAAAGAACTGTAGAGAATTGTTTTATGAAAGATTTGCTTCATTGAGTTTGACACTTGAAGGGTAAAAAGAAGTTTTAGTTTGCAAATAAAGCATCTCTGGAGGAATGCGTTGTATCTTTATGTGTCCTTACCATTGCAGCTGATCCCAGAGTTTTATGGAAATGACCCCAGCTTCCTGGAAAACAGACTGAGACTTGATTTGGGCCGAAAGCAGAACGGAACGTTAGTCGGTGACGTTCTTCTCCCTCCGTGGGCCTCGGGTAAGTTCACAGTGACCTACACAGCCTGGAAAAACCTGGAATTTGATTTAATGATTTTCAATGTTTACTTAAATAATAAGATTCGTTGTGACCTTATTAACCGGGTGACGATGAAGAACTAGTTCTCATTTGCACTGTAAATAAACAAAAAATGTCTATTTTTCTGAGTTTATTTCTGGTCATATTTGTGTAAAACATTCATCAATCTCTTTTAAGGTCTGTTTTGTACAAGTTCAGCGCTTCCAGCCTGACGAATGCAGAAATATCTGACATAAACACGTTGCAGTTTTATGATATTGCTCCTGGAAAACTGGCTTAAGGAGATTTTATAACTCATAGCCGTAAATGTGGGGGGAAAACGTGGAACTTTGACAGGGAAATGCATCAGAAACCTTTTGTCAAGTCGATGAAGTCAAAGTGTATTTTATCTTCTTTCCAGATGCCAGTGATTTTCTTAAAAAGCACCAGCTTGCCTTGGAGAGTCAGTTTGTATCAGAGCATCTTCATGAATGGATCGACTTGGTGTTTGGCTTCAAACAGAGGGGCAGTGAAGCTGTTGACGCTCATAATGGTTACACACTTTTTTTTTTTTTTTAAATGAGTCACTTTAAACCCAAACTACTCAGAAAATTTCATGTTTATTTTTTTTGCCTTTCTAGTTTTTCACCCGTTGACCTACGAAGGCGGGATGGACTGTGACAGGTGTCCTAGAAAACCAGTCGAAATTGATTTTTTGTTGTTGTTCTGCGACATTTATCGCTAACCACTCCTCTCTCTCTCTCTCTCTCTCTCTCCGTGTGCCCGGACAGCATCGAGGACACGGATCAGAGGATAGCCATGCTGACGCAGATCCTGGAGTTCGGCCAGACGCCCAAGCAGCTCTTCACGAGCCCTCACCCCCAGCGGATCACGCCCAGGTTCCAGATCCTCACCCGGAGCCCCAGCGCCAACTCCGCCGCCGGCGAGCTGTCTCCTGGTAACGCTGCAGCTCGCACGTTCAGACGCCTCAGTTTCACATGTTTATTGTTAGCAATGCACGTTTACCGTTTTCCAGTAAATCTGCTGCAGTGAGGCGTTCTGATTTCAAAATAAAAGTCAACGTTCACACACAGTGGCCATGTTGCAATCACAAACTTGACTATCAAACGATGTAGTCCAGGATTGTAGAGTGAATGAAAAAGTTTAATTTCCAAAAAATGTTCACCAAAAAAACAAACAAAAAAATCTGCAGCAGTTGTCGACCCTTAAAAGTTTCACCCCATCAGGGTGATACAAATTTAGTTTTTTGCCGAGTAAAAAAAGTTTACTTTGGTCTCATCAACTGTGGCAAACGTTTCAAATTGTAACGGGATGAAATGTGGAACGCGGTGTGAAACGTTTTCCTCCATGCGCCGTTTCAGTCTCTCTGTGCGAGGACTCGTCGTTTGAAGACCTGACCGAGGAAAGCAGGAAGATGGCCTGGGCCAACATGGGAACTCTGAAGCGGATCTCCAGCCACAAAATCCATAAGGAGTAAGTCTGCTGCTCTCTTCTCAGCAACAGTAATAAAATAATCATGAATGTGACGCAGTGGAGCTCAGAACAGAAAGTTTAGTTTCAGACACGACGTTTGGGCAGCAGGCAGCATCGTCTCCTTTGGAATACTTTAATAGTTTTGTGGTAACAGGAAAATCTATTCTTAGATGTGTTTTTATGAAATATTAGAAATAAACCTAAATATACACACTTTTCACTCTAAACGTGGGACTAATTCTGCCTTTTAAACGTCCAGAGCCGTGACGGGCATCGCTGTGACTCGAGACGGCGCTTCTGTCTTCTCTACATCTCAAGGTTTGGAGAAAAAAAAAAACTGCTTAGTACAGCATGTTTGGTAGCTAAGCAACTGTAAAGTTTTCTCCTCCATCAAATTTAAGTTAAACTTAAGATATCTTACTGTTCTGTCAACTTATTCCAGACACGACCCTTAAAATGTTTTCCAAAGAGCTGAAGGAATTCCAGAGGAGCGTTTCCTTCTCCAACATGGTACCCGGCTGGATTTCCCGTCTGTTTCCCCATCATGTAAAACAGTCGAACAGTGAACCTCTCCGCTGTTTTCCAGGCGTTATCTTCGTGCTTAATGCTGGCCGACGGGAAAACTGTGCTGTGTTCCTCGTGGGACAACAACGTGTGAGTGCTGTGACAGCGTGAGCGACTGCTGCATGAATTTTACTCGACGACTCTTTCCTGACCTCCTCTCGTCTTTCCCTGGCAGATACTTCTATTCCATCCCATACGGCCGGCGGCAGGACACACTGATGGGTCACGATGACGCCGTCAGTGAGATGTGCTGGTTTGATGATAGGCTCTATACAGCATCCTGGGATTCCACTGTTAAGGTGCCTTTTTTTTTTTACCTGCAAAACCGTATTTTTAAACACTACGAACACTTCCATTCCGATTTATTTATTTGTTTTTTGTCCTGATGTTAATTTCGCAGGTATGGCAGTGCTCCTCTAAAAACCAACCCAGTAACAAAAAAAATACATTCGAGTTGCTGGCTGAGTTGGAACATGACGCTGGGGTGAGTCTCACGCCGAACCGTTTTAAGTTTTCTAATATCTCTGCGTCAGTTCACCATATTTCATGGTCACAATGTTTTATTTTTCTAGAATATTCGTTACGCTTTTGATTACCTGTCTGTCAGCTAAATCTTTCTCGCTTGACGCTGATAAAACCTGAATTACGTCCAGGTAAACGCGGTCAGTCTGAATCCCACCGGGACTCTGCTGGCGTCCGGCTGTAAGGACGGGACGGTCACCATCTGGGACACCAGCAGCTACCGGACTGTCCAGCAGGTCCACTGCCACGCTGGAACCATTCACCACTCTGCCTTCAGTCCTGGTGTGTGTCGCCATAGCAAACACCATTTTCTTTTCTGCCACGTGCGACGAAAGCAGCAATAAGCATCAGCATCTCCGGTTTACTTTCCTCAGACAGCAGACACGTTCTCAGCGTTGGTGACGACTGCTGTATGAAGGTGATGGACGTTCAGACTGGAATGATCATCTCTTCTGTTAAAGCTGAGGAGGAGCAAAGGTGGGAAACTGACTCTTCGGGCGTGACGTTGCTACATCTGAAGCTTTTTTTTTTTTTTTTTTTTAACATTTTCTAAGTGGTTGGATGCTGCTGACCAAAATGGAAAAGTTTTTATACTATCACATATTTTATGTGACACACCAACACGTTGCGAAGTGGAAGTGAAGCACACATGGTTTTGCAATCAAAAACCAAAAAGTGTTCCATGCATTCGTATTGATCTTTACTGAAACACCCATAAACAAAATTGAGATCAACACAGACGTCCTGAGAAATCATCTGATTAGTTTCCAGAGTTTGGAGTTGGGTTTTAAATGAATAAGACGATGATAACTCCAGAGTACCTGCAGAAATCCAAAGTGAAAAAAGAAAACCAAGAAATCTTGTCAGTACTTCACAGTTGTTTTGTTTGTTGGGAGATTTAGGGTGATCCTTGAAGACGAGCTGTTGGACTGCAAAAGAACAGCTTTGTAGGTTAAATCATATTTATGGCCCAGTCAAAGTCCCTGAGTATGACTGGGCCATGAATATCTTAGATCAGACTATTGTTATTAGATAAAGACTTAAAATGAAAGTACTTGGCTCCTTTTAAGTACTAAATAGCTCAAGTTCAAACCCCTGTGACACGTTTCAGATTCTCAACTGTGCAGGAAATACGGTTACAACGTGTTTATCTTCTGGTTTGGAGTCACCAATAAAATACATTATGGTTTATGGCTGTAAGGTGACAAAATGTGGAGAAGTTTATTGTGTGTTGACGTTTTTTATTTGTTTGTTTTTTCATGCTGCCTTTTCTCTGCGTTTTGCAGATGTTTCTGCTGGGACGGGAGCTCGGCGCTGTGTGGAGGTCGCTCTGGTGACCTTCTTCTATGGGACCTGCTCAGCAACACGGTCATCAACAGAATCCCCGCTCACTCCGGTACAACTCACCTTTACGGGTTAACCACAACCTTACATGAAGGATAGCAATAAAATAATCTCTGATTCACTGGAATCAGGTGCAATAAAGGCAGGGAGACTTATTAAAGAATCAGGTTAAAAAGGCAGATTTTCTGTTCTTTAATTCAGCTATTTTACGCCAAACGGTGAGCCGATTAATAAATATAAGCGCTTGCTTTTCCAGGCGCCGTCACCGCCATGTGGATGAATGAACTGTGCAACACGGTGATCACAGGTGGAGAGGACAAACAGATCATGTTCTGGAGGCTGCAGAGTTAAAGGTCTCGCTCTGCAGCGACGGAGACCAAATCTTCCAGTTGAACCCACAGGCCATGTTTCCCTCTGATCATGTGACCCAAGTACAAGGACCTGACTTGTGGCCCGGCTAGGAAGATCTGAGATTATACCCTTATAGTGCGTCAGAAAGTTGGGTGGAGGACGTAATGTTAATCGTTGTCAGATATATCAAAATACAAACATGTCTAAATGCAGCGTTCGCTTGAGAGCAGGAAGCTAAAACGATGTAATCGCCTTATTTTCAGTCGTTTTTAATCCTGTCATTTATGGATAGTTGTGTGGATTTTATGTTAGTCTACTTTCTATGTTGTTATGAGGAACAGCTGCAAACCCAAGAAGGTTCGCTTGTGCAGCTCCTACGATGGATGTTAATTTTTTTTTTTTAATCGGTGATGTTTCTAATTCCTTTGCTTTATGTGCATTTTATTATTTATTGCTACAGAAACACAGAATTACCTCAAAAGCGGTCGTCCTGTTTGTTTTGTTTCAGCGCAACTGAAAGACAAAACATGGAGAACATATAGGCGCAAGATACTATCCTCATCCGCACCAATACGTTTTTTTAATTATCCTTTTTTTCCCCCTTCAATGTCCTTTAGGGACTCCATAAACAAAAGTAGCAGTTTAAAAAAAAAACGTTTGAACATCCATTATTTTATGTTCAATTTTTAGTAAAACAGTCTGAGAGACTTAGGCGCTGCAATCTATGTCACAATAAACCTCTAGAAAACATTCATTTAAACTCTGACACAATTGATGAGGTAAAAACTATTAAAAGTTAACTACATTTTTTTGCTTTTAAGTTCCTTTTAATGGATTTCTGTCTCTTCAGGATTTGAGGTTAGTCAGAATACTTGTTCAAATAGACTTGAGTTTTAATTTCAGTTCTACTTGGATTTATTTTATTTTGTGTAACTTTTTTTGTTTCCTAAATTGCAAAGGTGTACAATCAGACATTTTAGAGTTTTCACAAATCCGCGCCCTCATTTGAGTTTCAATTATCAAAGTTCAAATTTACAAACCTGTACATGACATTTAACTTAAAGCAAACTTCCGCCTCTTATTGTTCCTCTTCTGCAGCTTTCTGTGAACAGAAGACAACCAGACGTGAGCGTTCATGTGCAGTTCTGATCAGAACATTTACACTGTGCTAATCACTGGCATCAACATCGTCTTTAGAGCTTTTAGTGACGCATATGAATTCATACTTTCCAGAGTGGAATGATCACAAAGCAAACCAAATCATTATGGATTTTGTCATATCAACAAAGGAAACTTGTTCATTTAATCCAAGTCAGAGGCACACTATCATTGTTTTTTTTTCCTTTAAAAAAAGTTTTGGTTTGTAACAGTTTCACCCTGCAAAACAAAAGCACTCCAAAGACCCTGATGCCAGTGGCGACTGGACGTAACGTCCTGACTGAACAGAGGCTCATGGGTGATTCTCCATCGGTTTGCGTGTCATGAAGATCTCACCTTGAGCTTGTCCAGCAGCCCCGCTTTGCGCAAGTTGGCGAATGCTTTGACGAGCTTCGGCGTCGGGGGTTTCTGTCCAAACAGCGTCAGACCTTTCGGCTTGTCGTCTTTGGTTGGAGCCCCTGCTGCAGCTTTGGCTTTGACCAGTTGCCTTTACGGACCGCAGAGAGCACCGGATTCTCGGTTATATAAACGTCTGCGGAACGGGACCGCTTCCCCGGAAAGCGACTCGCTCACCTGCCCTTCTTGGCCAAGACCTTCTGGGACTCGGGGTAGTGGACCAGGATGTCGAACAGGTCCTTCTTTTCCAGAACAAACAGGTTCGCAAAGCCGTATGCTCTCACGTTAGCCGTCCGCCGGTTCCCTCCGTCTTTGGCAGATTGCAGCAAGCTGCAGGAAAACACGCCATTAAAGCCTTACTGGAAAAAAACCTGGGATAGGGTACGCATGGACCTGAAATATTAATAGAACTGGTGCAGCATTGGCTTGCTGAAAAGCAGCTTTGTCTTATTTCAAGATTTAAGATATTTTCACTAGGAACTAGACAAAAAAAAGACTTTGGAGAGTATAGTGTTTTTGTAGTGTGTTAAAATGAACTCAGCTGGTGGTAATTAGTCAATATTAAGGAGTTACTGACTTAAAACGAGCTCCTGTTTCTTGCTGAAAAGTTACTTCTAAGTTAGTTTTATTTCACTTCAAGTGGAATATCTGACATTTTCACTAGAAACTAAACGGAAATGACTTGGTAGGATTTTGTGTTTGTGCAGCGTCATGTGTTCAGCCTGCTAAAGTGCCGAGTCGCCTTTAGTTCCGTGTCGGCCGCGTCTTCCCACACCTGATTTCTCCGAACACGCAGCCGGCCTTCAGCGTCACAAACACGATGCTGTTGTCGGGCCCTCCCACCACCTGCACCGCTCCGCTTTTGATGATGTACATCTCCTTCCCGATGTCACCCTGCGGGGCGGGGGGAGGGAGCCGGGACGTCAGCTTGCGGCTCGGTCTTAACCGCCATAGTAGCACGACTCGCTCTCACCTTCCTCACCACAAAGTCTCCTGGCAGGTAGATGATGGACTTCAGCCTCAGCAGCATGTCCACCAACATCTGCTGGTCGCAGCCCTGAAAACAGACTCCAGTTAAGGTCATTGAAGCGACGTCATTCTGGCATTCGGTCTAAAACAGCCACATTCTTTAGTTTTCAGCCTGAATCACCTGAAAGAGCTGGATCTTTTGGAAGGTGGCCAGGTTTATATCCACAGCGATGGCGATGCGCATCACCAGAGGCATCTTGTCCAGCAGCTCCGACTCATCTGGAGAGGGCGAGACAGCCTACTGATTCTTACAGGCGCGCAATGGCTCGGCATTTATTGTTCGCCGATCGTAGAGGTATGTTAGTTCACACCTAGCATTCCCTGAGAAGCCCAGGTGTAGTTGTACCAGGTGCGGACTCGGTTCTGGACCAGCTTCGGGATGGTGTACGTGTTCATGTACTCGACGCAGCCGTCCATCGACGCGCGGAAGTACGTCTGAGCTGCCGTGGCCGCGCCTATGACGTCTCTCATCTGGAGGGAGGAGACAGAAACTCTCCTTAGTCGCTGGGTTCCCCTCTGAACGGACGTGGACACGAGCTGAGAAATAAACGTAGATCACGGAGGCGTCTGGAGGCCACGATGTCAGTTTCTATTGCACCTCTTACAATGTGTGGCCCTCGTCCAGCCTTATTTATTCCAGACGTTTTAAAGGGGTCGATTGTTCCTTTTGTCAGGGGTGAAGTGATTTTTCAATGAGTAAAAAGTGTTCCACCTGTCCGATCAGGCTGGAGAACACAAAGACGCCGACGAAGAAGTTGGTCATCTGAAAGGTGATCTCGAACAGAGTCACCGGCTCCGGCAGGCCCCCGATGTTGATGAGGCTTCGCACCGCAAAGTAGTAACAGCGCAGGTACCTGACAGGAAACAGCAGAGAAATAACATCCGTCTGGCCTGTTGCGAACTCGCTTGTGTTTCTGCAGCAGCTCAGTTGATTTAAGGTAACAAACCCTTAAAATCCGTCTTGCACTCGAGCTGAATTATTGATGCTGTTATTGCTGCTGAATTATTTACAGGAACGGGAATTTCGAAGTGGCGGGTCGGCGGACGTGGAGTTCATTCTGAGACGCGCTGCATAAAATCACTGGCAGTTTCTAAGAATCATCTGAATAAATCACAAAGGGTTTTTTTTTAAGGATGGTTTAGATTAGTTTACAACTTCTTTGGGACTTTTATGACGACTCACAGAACCATGAAATCTGCATATCAGGGGGTCATGACCTTAGGCTCAAGTGCAACTCAGTTCTGCAGTATGAAAACGATCCAAAGATCAATGAGAAAGGTATCATTCCAAACTTTAAGGGAAGGAGTCATTACAAATTTTTCAGGCATTTTATTGCATAATCTTTTAAAAAAATTTTTTTTTTAATTAAAAAAATAACTTACAAGGAACCTGAAACTGATTTTATTTCAATGAGATGTTGCGTTTCGCTTCTAGCCATCAGACAAAAAAACAAAAAATAAAAAACACTACCTGAAGGAGTCAAAGACAAAAAAACAGTACATACGCCGTGCCTTTTCCATCGTACACCCACGTAGTGGAAGCCAGACCCTGGTGCACCGAGGCCACGTAGTAAGCACAGGCGTTGAGATGGAGCATGTAGAGGAGGTAACCTGTGGTACGGGCCACTCTGCATCACACACGCAGGCATGATGAGACAGAGGCTGACACAGCGAACTGGAGTTACAGATTCATTTCCTCAGCAATTGTGATGTTTAGCGTTGAGCATTTACCTCCAGATGTAAGCTTTGGCCATGATGCTCTCAAGTCGGTCACTGAACTCAAAGAAGGACTCGATCTGAGACAGACAGACAGACAGACAGACAGAGGGACTCGTGTAAAGTCGAGCGGAAAAACAAAAAAAATTCCACATTTCAGACGAGACAACGTGACGGCCGCCGACCCTGACGAAGCGGTTGAATCTGTAAACGGAGGAGAAGCCGAAGTGTAGAGAGAGAAGGTCAAAGGGGACGATGCTGAACACGTCGGTCTGCAAGGAACAAAAAAAAGAATCTTTTGAAGTTACAGTGTCTAAATGAAACAATTACTAAATCATAGAAGAAACATTGTGAGACATGCAGGGAAAACATGCTGGTCGAAGTGAACGAAAACATTATTCATCAGTTTCCTACGGAGTTGAGGAACGTTGATCTGAGCCAGAAACATTGTTTCTTCCTTTCAACATTTGCTGAGTAGCTCAGGAAAGAGAATCACTTTTTTCACTGTATGAGGTTTGAACATGTATTGTTGCAATTCGACGTGGGACGTGCAGAAACGTTCTTACCTTAAATCGATAAGATTTGCGATAATGCACTTTGGTCAGAGCTCTGTCTTTCTGAAAGCACAAAGGGTTGATATGAACGATGCGAGGTGGAAATGTGTCTGGACTTTTAAAAATGGAAATGAACCCAGGGCTAGTTTAAAAATAACAAAAAAAAAAACCTTGGGTTTGGAAGGGTTTTAGAGCTTTTCTTAATTTTCCAAAGACAAAACAACAAAAAGAATGTAAGCAAAATAAATAAAAATTTGATTGTAAGCAACAAAAAGTAAATATCAGTCAGATCTTGTTCAAATTCGTCTGTTACGTAACTAAAGTTGACTTGGTGTCACTGAATGACCCCGGGGTCGGGAGAACCTCCCGGACGGAGACGCTCTGAGACTCACAATAATGTCTCCGGCTTTGACAAACTGTAGCCGAGGCTGCCAAACCACCATGTCGATGACGTTGACGACATCAGAGAGGACATCAAGGAATATCCAGAACGGGTTGATGGTGTCGTTGTGGTAAGGGAAGGCCAGCCGGGTGGGGCAGAACCAGACGTTGTAGTTGTACGCCACGGCCACCACCGTCAACCAGGTGATATACCGACGATCTGGGGAGAGAAACGGAGGGAGACGTGAAGCATTTTGAGCCGACGACGACCAGACGCGGTCGTTGGCGTTGCGTTGCCGTGTACCCGTAAAAGGATCAATGGTGCTCCCCAACATGGTGTCCATCTTCTCCTCGACTGGACGGAAGAGGACGTCGAAGCACGAGCAGCTGATGTCCGGCAGCATCTTTGCCTTCCTCCTGGCCTCCTCCGCCAGCCTCTCCTCCTCTGCTTTCTTCTCGGCCTCCAGCCGTTTCTCCTCGTCTTTCTTCTTTTTCTCCTCCGCCTTTCTGGCTGCCTCCTCGGCCTTCCTCCTGTCTTCTTCCTCTTTTGCTACGCGCTCCTCTTCCTTCTGTCTGGCGTAGTCCTCTTTCCTCAAAATGGGCGCTGAAAAGGCAAAGGGGTCACGGAGGGGAAAAAGAAACACCTCTCCGGAGTTTGCGTGTTACCAACTTGACTCTGATTATTTCCCACACTTACTAACAGGTGGAGTGATTTCTGGAGATGTAGCGTAAGGGTCTATCGCCTTCCCTTTGAGGATTTCAGTCCGTTCTCTCAAACCCTTTATGGCACTCCTCAGGACGTCATCTGCATATCTGGAGTAGACCACCGGGGGGTCGTCTCTGAAAACAGGAAGCAAAAAATCAAAAAAGAAAATCAGCTGAAAGCTGCTGGTTAAGATTTGTTAAATAACTTTCTAATGTGAGGGTTTGACGTTGTGCATCGTAAAACACAAACTCGGAGACTTTAGTTTACTTTTCCATATGCAGGGAGGCCAAAATGCTCTATATGGAAATGGAAAACCTGAAATTTATGATTTTTTAAAACTTTTATATGAATGTCTTATAATACATATTTATATTGCTGAGAACATTGATGGCAAAAAAGAAAAAAAAAAGAAAAGAAAAAGATTTTGTTTCAAATCTTCAAATCAAAATAATGAATTCATTGAAAAAGAAAACAAGAACGCAGTCCGAGATCATCCTCGGTCCCAAACGCCGCACTAAGCTGGTAATCTCCTTTTCCTGCTTTAGGGGTCACGCTGCAGGTCGCAGGTGGATCAGGGTTTGTGATTCTGCTACACAGACCCACAGAAACCGTTTGGGTTTCCACGTTTACTTGTATGCGACTGAATGCAACCGTACAACAATTTACAACAATTTACAGCAATTTACAACCGATATGTTAAGACATGACATCGGTTAAACACATTTAATTCATATTCAATTATAATATGAAAGACTCTAATTGTGTATAGACTGAATTGAAATATCCAGTTTATTCCTGTACAATTAGGCCTTATTGATAGTTTTAGGAATTTAGAATACATTTTTGAAGCAAAATGCCACATGTCATGGCATTTTGTCACCACTTGAGGGCAGACTCAGCAATATCTCACTCACTCTAACCTCGCTGACCCAATTTGACCCCTTTCATTGTGCCATCCTTGAAAGTTTGGGATTGTTACTTTAATTCCACACTGATTAATATGCACAATCATTCACTTTGTAGAGACTAAATAAACAGAACAACCATCTTGTTCTAAACTCAGGTAGAAGTGATTCTGCAGCACTGAAGACCGAAGTCGCTGAATCTTCTCAAGGGTTTCAGCCATTATACACACCGAGACCCCAATAAAGCCGCAACCTTTGAGTGTCGAATGCACTGCTTATTTGCCACAATAGAGTAGAGATAAAAATAGGTGGAGGGGTACTGAAGCTAATTTAGTGAACTCATGTGGAGGGATTAAACCTTGGCCGAGGCTTTTTATACAGTGGCTGATCACTGACTCAGTTGGCTGGCGATCACCTGCGGTACGATCTGGAAGCGTCGAGTCTTAAGCGGTACAGGATTTACTTTGTCTTTCTTTGCTTTGGCTTCTTTCTGTCAGTGGGTTATTCTTAGATTTCTATTTTCAGGGACTTTGACTTGTCCACAGCTTTTACTTTCCAGCGCTTTAGAGTTTAGGTCAAAGGAAATTCTTCTTGTCAATACTAGTTTTTTTCGATTGTGAAATGATGCCTTTGTTAGATTTCTAACCTTCTGAAAAGTAATGCTAGGATCTTTATGGTTTTGCAGATGGACATATCACCTTAAAACTTCAGATTGACCAATTCTGAAATGTATAATATCCTGTTTCTTAAGCTAACTCAAACTGATTGAGGTTCCCAGCATGCATCACTTTGTCCACACTCTTACCCTTCAGCCCCTTCTGGGTTACCAGGAGCAGTACGAGCTGGAGAGGGAGGAACAGGAGCAGGACCTGGGGAAAAAGAAGTTAAGAAAAACTTTCGAGTCGGTTTGAAGACTTGAGACTTTAAAAAAGTGAGGCGGAGAAAACCTAAGTGTGTCCTTAAGCTTTCTTAAGAACACTATTAATAGGTAAATAGGTACTTGAATAGGTAAATGTAACCTATTCAATGATCTGTCAAGATCATACAGCCGATTTAACTCCAGAATCTTAAATATTTTCATTGCTGCATCCATACGACGGAGCCTGTGTCCTTTGGGTTTCTTCAAGACCCAAAAAGATAAATTCAGCACACTTTCAATACACGTTTTAATGGATTGCCTTTTGGCCAGTGCAAAACTTGGATACAGCAGGTACTGTGGGTTTGGTGTCAGAAAATAACACCCAACACACATCCATCAGTCCAACTTGCTAAGTGTGACCTTTAAGACTTTGCCAAGTGGCTCTGCGAGACAACTGGAGTGAGAAGACGAAGAATACGAACAGATCGTGAGGCTAAAAACCGACTGTGCACGTTAGTAAAATAAAACACAACTACATTTGGGGTTTGCATGAACATTAAACATCGTCTCACCAGTTGGCTGTTCTTCCTTCTTGGGCTCATTCTCCTCCTTCTGCTCTTTTATTTGCTCCTCTTGTTTCTCCTCCTTCTCCTGCTTTTCACTCGTCGCCTTTGGCTCCTCCACGTTTTCATCTTTCTTTTCTGTTAACTTCTCCTCCTGCAATTTATCAAAACAAGAGAAATCTGTCAAAACAGGAGAAATGAAACTTACTCAGACGCCCCCAAAAATTTCGGCAATTCCGACAGGAGGTTTGAATATCTGGAAGTTCAGCCAAAACATCTGACCCAACAGCTTAGAGCAATTCTACCCAGTGCTGAAGAAATGTTTTTAAATGTCTGAATTTGAAAGGAAAAATTCTCTTTCATTATTCTAGCGCGACAAGACAAATTATTTTAGTAATTTTTACTAAACTAAACCGAGAAGGTTGAGGCTGCAAAATCCTAATTTCTCAAAGTTGCAGATTGAGGAAAGAACAGTCATACAGAATGAATCAATCTGAATCAACGAGCAGAAAACTCAATGCTGTGGCCAGAAATTGAGTATAATAATTATTATTATTACACAGGCAGGAATGTGAGTAAAAACTAGAACAGGAGCTACATCAGTGCCAAGCTGCTTTCACTGATCATCATCATCTGGTGTAGCGAAGAGCCGTCCAGCATCCAGTTCACATTTTGAAAAAGGACACAAACACAGACGAGGCCTTACCTTTGCTGGTGGGTCTGGTGGGGTCGGTGGGGCCGGTGGGGCCGGTGGGGTCGGTGGGGTGGCTGCAGGGGCAGGCGGAGGCTCAGGAGCGCCCAGAAACCTCCTCAACCTGCTCAACATGCTGGAGGGATTTTCCGCGGGCTCTTCTGCCCACAGGAACCCGGTGGACTGCCTCGTCGGACCTAAACAACACGCCGAGGCTTTTAAATTTCTTTGAATCGGTAATTCCCTCTGGGCACTCCCCCTTGTCTGTCTGGGCCAGCACAAGATGAACTATCACATCCGCCAGTTCCTGCCAGGCGGGATCAACGTTTCTCATGCCGTACGTTTTCTCAGTTTTTTTCTTGTTCCTTTTTAAGGTTGGGATGTGGAAGGAAACATATAGGGTGAGAAAATATGGGGTAAATTTGACTCTTTTGAGTGGCTCATGAGGATGCAGAGTTCACGAAGAGACCAAGCAATTAATGAGCCTTTACAATGTCTGTCTAACGGGATTAGATCGGATCTGCACCAGAGCTTCTGCTGCGCAAACTGGAGGCTGTGGGACTAAATCCACAGACACGAGAAAACAAAACAGAGCCGCCGTTACATCCATCAGTCATTTATTAAGGTAAATATGGAAGATTAAATCAGCCACACAAAGTAATAATAATGAAATAATTGTGTAAAAAGAAACAAAACGCAACAAAAGTGGACAATAAAGCCATAATATACATACAGTGTAAAACGAAACGATAAACATCCTGCATTGCCCACCTTTAAAATTAGTTCATGAAGCCATTTTTTTTTACATATATATATATATATATATATATATATATATATATATATATATATATATATATATATATATATATATATATGGGCCGTATGGCTCACCACCCAGGGCACCACTTCATCTAGGGGCGGCGAGAGTGCTTTACAAATTGAGCAAAAGCTAAGTTTCTGTTTCTTGCATTGGAACACTGAAAACAATGCAAGGAACAACAATGGCAGCAAAACCATTAGAAGGTGGCAGCGGGTTTCAAGATTCACGACATAACATTTAATCAAGAAACACAGCTGTTTCCAACATTTCCGATGCCAGTGATTTTTATTAACAAATTTCTACAAATCTGTATCACATTAACATGAAACACTTGATATAAAACAATCAAAACAACCTGAAATGAAGCTGTACCTTTGCTCCCAAAATGGAGTAATCAACAAAAATACACCGTTTAGCTGAGTCCTCAATTTTGCCCAGCGTTCTGTTGAGGGAAACAAAGCAAAGTAGGGTTTAAAAGTGTTGCAAGGATTTATACCACATGTCTTAAGTGGCGTCGACTTACCTTTAATTGGCTAAACATCTTTTTATTGAAGTTTCCTCCGAAAGCTCGCAGCAGTTTGGGCGTTGGCGGTTTGGGGCCGAACAGCGCCAGTCCTTTCTTCTTCTCCTCCTCTACTTTTGCTGCCGCAGGGCCTTTCGCCTTCATGAGTTTCCTACGCGCAGATGCACAAAAACGAGAACAAATAACTGAAGTTTTCTGCCGAAGCTCCTGTATTTTCTCCACTTGTGACTTTGCGACGGCTTCAGACTGAGAAAAAGTCAAGGACTCTGCCTCTCATCTGTACCTTTTTTCACAGCATGGTTTATTCCTGTGTGTGTCATTTTGATTAATTCCAATTTTGATTTGAGTAATTTCACTATAAGCGTAAAATAAATGTACATGACCCCTTAATTTAAATGAAATGCTGCAGTAGGAGGCTGTGCAGTACACGACCCTTTCACGCCGGAATCAGAACGGCTCAAGCGCCTGAAGTCAATGTGATATTCAAGGATGACCCCTTTAATCAGGTCCTGTACTCACTTCCCCTTTCTGGCCAACACCTTCTGAGACTCCGGGTAGTGGATGAGAATGTCAAACAGGTCCTTCTTCTCCAGAACAAAAAGGTTGGCGAAGCCATAAGCTTTGACGTTGGCTGTTCGCCTGTTCCCTCCGTCCTTAGAAGACTGCAACAAACTACAGAAACAAATGATTTTTCACGATATGCAGAGCTTCCATGGTGCAGTTTTCTTCCGATGGAAGCTGCGCGTACAACCCGTGACTCGTTTTATCTGCGTGAGCGGACCTGATTTCTCCGAACACGCAGCCGGCCTTCAGCGTCACAAACACGATGCTGTTGTCGGGCCCTCCCACCACCTGCACCGCTCCGCTTTTGATGATGTACATCTCCTTCCCGATGTCACCCTGCGGAGAGACAGAAGCCACTGACACAAGCGACACAGTCTGCACAGCGACCTCCACACGTATTGGCACCCTCGTTGAAGAATACCTCAATCCTGTCAAAAATATGTCAGATAACGCAGTTGACATATTCTATAATTTATTTTCTTTTTGAGCTGATCCGAGTATCTAGGGAGTTTTCTTTTAACTTCAGAGATCAATTTGGTGATGGAAAATGTCTCTGGCACCAAACAGACACAACATGACCAATTACCCCCAGAAACAAACAAGAGGGAAATAAATATCAGTTGTTAATATGGACACGATTTTAAATATTGGACCAAACACGATATGTTAAAAGGTGACTAATATTGTTCTTTGCCAATATTGGTGCCGATACATGGTGCATTCCTAAATCTTTGTATGGTTCCGACATTAATAATGCAATTTCCTGTAAACATTGATAGTACAATACTCTCCAGCTTCAGATTAAGTTGAGTCCGCGAAGGTTAAAAGTGACTCCGATTCTCATAAGGGAGACATCTGGTATTAGACCGGCGATCTGCTCATTGTGCAAACCACTTCGTAACAAATACCAATTTCTCTTAGTCGCTCTTCAAAATGGTAAAAACAAAGGAAGTACACCATTCGGGAAAGGCAAATGTTCATAAGGAAGGACTTTATTTCAGTATTTGCAAAAACCATAAGCTAAGTATGAAATGTGTTTGTTTCTTCTCCGCATCTCTTTTAGGGCGCCAACAGATGTTGCGGATGCCTTATCCAAATAATCTAATCGTACGTCAGATATCTAGTGGGAAAAGGACACAAACTCACCTTTTTCACCACAAAGTCTCCTGGCAGGTAGATGATGGACTTCAGCCTCAGCAGCATGTCCACCAACATCTGCTGGTCGCAGCCCTGTGGGAGCAACAGGGGGTTTGTTTTAGACACCGGTCTTCTGACCACATTGGTGGGACGATTTCTCCTCCCCGTACCTTGAAAAGATCAATCTTCTGAAACGTCGCCAGGTTGATGTCCACAGCAATGGCGGTTCTCATTACGAGAGGCATCTTATCCAGCAGTTCAGACTCATCTGCGCATCAGCACAAAGCGGGAGAGGTCAGGAGAAACAGGCCGACTTGCAAACCCCAAACGATCATTCAGCCAGCCTTCACTGACCCAGCATGCCCTGAGCGTCCCAAGTGTAGGTGTACCAGGTGCGCACCCTGTTCTGCACCACAGGGGGAATGTGGTTGGTCACCATGTAAGCCACTGTGTTGTCCATGGAGCTTCGAAAGTAGGTCTGTCCTGCTGTGGCCGCGCCAATCACGTCTCTCATCTAAAGCAACGTGATAAAAACAGTTAAATAAACAGAGGACAACTTGACTGGTGCGTAAATGAAAAGCTATGGTGCTGGGCAGAAGTAAACGTATTCTTTGAACCTTTCCATATCTGGTCATGTTACAGCCACAGACTTTAATTTGAAGACCAAACAACACAAAGTCGTGTGAAATTTTAAGAAGAAGAGAAAGAATATCAGACATTTTTACTAAGGAAAACCTTTTAAAATGCATTTGTGCATTTGTATTCATTCATCGGTCTACTACTTAAAATACCAGTAAAAGTCATCAAAGCTTGTAGCTGTAAAGTGGAAAAGAGTTCAAGAGATACATACTTTTGCTAGATGCTGTACCCACAGCCAAGACTCTAAAGGGAATCAGGAAAAAAAATATCCAAAAGTGTGAAGGATCACAGGGATGTTGGGTGCCTAGTGAGATTGATCATAACTCCATTCAGCTATGAAGCTAATAAACGATGTTGATAGAGGTGTCAGTGTCTTAAGTTAGGAGACGCTAATTTTAGGACGCAACCGAGGAGAGGTGCTTGGTCTATCACCTACGCTACGGACAATTTGGTCTCTGCGTTACCTGTCCAATCAAACTGGAGAACACAAAGACGCCTACGAAAAAGTTAGTCATCTGAAAGGTAATCTCAAAGACCGTGTGAGGCTCGTTAAGACCCCCGATGTTGATCAGACTGCGGACGGCAAAGTAGTAGCAGCGCAGGTACCTGTGGAGGAGGTGAGGCGGTGTTAGAGGGACGTTCACAAACTGCGCTGAGACAGCTGCACCTGACTGGACTGGATGCCATGAAAGAATGTGAGGGGTAAAGATGTATTGTTCTTTTGGGAAATATTCAATTCTTTTCCCCGTATGATTCCCATGAGGTCTTGCTGCGGTTTCTTTTTGGTGCATTTTCTTTCACGATCCAACACAGACACCAAACAAAAGCCAAAACATTGCACGACGCAGGCCACGAGAAAGACGCTACCTGGCCAAGAATGACGGACATAAAGAACGCCCCGAAAAGGTAGTTCACCATCTGAAAGATCTGTCCAAACATGGTGTCTGGAAATGGCAGCTCAGCAATCATCAGAAGGGACTTCTCCGCATAGAAGAAGCAGCTGAGGTAACTCCATCAGCAGCACAAACAAACAGCAAAACGTTCAGGTTTGGGGTTTCTGTCAATGTCTTTGGGACAAACTTTGTCACATGGCAGCCAAACACGATAGTGATGGAGTACCATCATAGCCGGTGAAACGAAGACAAATCTGTTCAATTTTTATCAGAAATAATAATAATAATAAAAAGAAAATGTATTTGGCCTTCTGAGTCCAGACAAACACATGATTATGTAAATAACTTGATGCAACGACCTGCAGTTAAAAGCAAGTATGTTTAAAAAGGCTTTTACTCAAATGTCGGGATGATAAATGGAAAAAAGAAAATTAGAGGGTTCAATTGTAGAGTTTGACTTTGATATATTCGTATATAATATTCAGCAAATGACATGCGTCTTTCCCCTTATCAAACAGTGACCATGAAACACACCATAAAAATTTTGCTACACTTCACCAAATGGGAAGCTAATATTTTGTTAGAGTTTTTCGTGTATTCAGTGATATAAATGGTAGTGTACTTACGCGCTGCCCAGACCAGAATAGACCCATTTTGTTCCACCGATGCCCTGGTACTCCGAGGCCACATAGTAGAAGCAAGCGTTCAGGTGGAGCATAAAGAGGAGATACCCAATGGTGCGAATCACTCTTAAAAAGGAATAATAGCAACAGTTAAAAATTTGCAGCTTGAAATTCATGGGACTTCTGCTGCATGTCTTGACACGTTTCTTTAAAAATGAGCTGCGTCGGGAAATAACCTTGATCAGAGGCAAAGCTTTCTGACAAGCTTTTTTCAATTCATTGTTGGAATCGCTTAAAAGATGAACGCCATCAGCAGTAAGAACTCGTATGTTTCCTCCCCACACCCCCAAACTAATTTTATGGAACTCACCTCCAGATGTACGCCTTAGCCAAGATGCTCTCCAGACGGTCGCTGAACTCAAAAAATGTGTCCATCTTGAGAATAAGTACAGGAGGATGTCAGTCGGGAGGAAATGCAATTCACTGTCAGCACATCACTGAATTTACCTTTAGTAAGCGGTTGACTCTGAAACCAGATTTGAATCCGAACTGCAGGTACAACAAGTCGAATGGCAGGAGAGAAACCACGTCTGCCTGTTGGCGGGAAACGGACGACATTTGAGGACGAAACGACGTTAAAGAAATTTACAGAGGCTCTAAAAAGCTTTCCACAATCCCGGCTTTTTGGGGATGCTGATGAGAAACATTGGGACACACAACTGCTCAGTCCCCTTTACAGTGTTTGGAGGTACTCTGAGGCTTCAGTTGACGTGTACAATATGTCCCATTAGATAAGGAAGCTACTTTAAATGCTGTCAAGGGTGTGTATCTCCTATGAGTTTAAACATGCATGAATCTGAGGTGAAGTACCAGTAATCTCTCAGATTCCCTGTAGTGCTTGGTTGTCAAGACTCGGTCTTTCTAAAAGAGAGACAAAAAAAATAATTTGACCTGTTATACTCTTAGCCACTTTCTGAGACGGTCTCTTGGCGGCACACTCACTATGATGTCTCCTCCTTTGACAAACTGCTTGCGAGGCTGAAACAACATGGCATCCAGCAGGTAAACGACGTCCGCCAGGACATCCATGGTGAACCAAAAAGGGTTGGCGGTCTCGTTGTGGTACGGGAAGCACATTCTGGCGGTGATGAACCATGTGTTGTAGTTGATGGCCACAGTGACCAGGCTCAGCCACGCGATGTAGCGACGGTCCGTGAAGGGGTCGATGGTGGGACCCAGGATGGAGTCCATCTGGTTCGCCAGGGGCTTCATCACAAAGTCCACTGACGCCCAGTAAGCTGCAATCAACCTCGTCTTTGGGGGCACCTTCACCTTCTTCTCCTCTTCTTTCCTTTTCTCCTCCTCCTCTTTCTTCTTCTGCTCAGCCTCCTTCTTCTTCTTCTCCTGCTCTTCTTTCTTCTTCTTATCCGCCTCCTCCTTCTTTATCCTGTCCTCCTCTGCCTGCCTCGCCCTTTCCTCAATCACTCTGGCGTATTCGTCTTTAAGCAGCAGTGGAGCTGAAAGGACAACAGGTCAGGTGAGGTGACCTAACTTTCCTATTTTTGTCCTGACTGAGCAGTCACAGGTCAGCATATTCAATACGAATGTGTCACAGCTGAGCACAGAGTCGATGAATGCAGTTGTACTCACTGACAGGAGGGGTAATCTCGGGGGACGACGCATACTGATCAACCACTTTCTCCTTGTATAAGCTCAGTCTCTCCTTCATCCGTTGGGCTACCTTTCTGAGCTGCTCATCTGAATATTTGTTGATGACAATCGGCGGAGGAGGGGCCTCGTCTTGTCTAGAGAAAACAAACAACAACCGAGTTTGTTGGATTGGATAAGAAATTAGAATAAAAAAGTCATTGTGTAGATCATGGCGGAGCAGCTGTTGGCGTTGTTGGTCCTTGAAGCAGCTCACTGGTTCTCCTTGAGTATAAATCGTTTCTTTCTGGATCCAACGGCTTCCTTACCCTAAAGAAGTCAACTGAACACTCTTTAAGTTGCCCTCAGGTTCAATATGACGAACCCCCAACCCATCCAGGGAATACCATGCTGTCCACTGGACGTAAGCCAAAGACAAATATTACTTGTTTAGTTATCCAGTTCATATGTTGTTGTTATTTATGAACTCTTTGGGAGCTTCAATCTTAGACGTTTGTCTCTTTAACCAGTTGTATTGGTCAAAACTCAGCCCACACCCATTTCTGTGATCTTGTTGCGGTCAGTCAACCTCCACTTTTTGAAAGTGAAGCCCCTTAAATTGAATTGAATTGAACTGAAATCTGACAGGCGCCCCCTTTTTACAAAGTGCAATACAGGAGTCCACCAATAAGATAACAGTGAAATTAGCAAATACGCATAAATAAGCAAATTAATTATGAAATTTAACAATAAAAACAACGCATTGTACAGTGAAAAGCATAACACATTATATAATTTTAATATTTTTATATACAATAATATTACAATATTATTCATAATATTATTATCACTCATATTATTATTATTAAAATAATAATATTATGTTATAGTAACATAATATAATAGTAATATAATGATAATAATAATAACATATTATTATTTTCCATTGGGAAAGGATTTTCCTAATGGAATTAGAAAATGGGCGTTCAAATCACGCCCTCTTGTGGATAGAATCAGTAATACATCAGAATGAAGACTGCACTTATGTGTGCAAGGTTTTTTTTTTTTTGCATCAAACTTCATAATTTATCAAGGGAGCCAATTATATTTTCACACAGGTCCAGGTCGGTTTAGATATTTCTTTTCTGGCCTCATAAATCAAATCATTACATAAAAACTGCATTTTATACTTACTGAAATTATTTATTTATTTTTTTGAAGGTCTAAAACTTTTCAGTGTCACAAAAAAAAAAAAAAATGTATAGAGAAGCGACTGCTTTTCGGAACAATTACCAGCTCACGCAGCAGCAGCAGCAGCAGCCCAGGTCACCACCAGGGGGCGCGTCCTCATGTCGCAGGTGAGGACATGAGGACGCTCAGTCCACACCTCCATCACACGGGTCTCATTTTCTCCCTTCTGCCTCTTACATTCATCATGTTTTGTCTCTGTAGCTGAGAAGATTAGCAGCTGCTGCTTCCCGTTAGCCACATGTCTATCATGGCTGAGCTTCTTATGCCTGAAGAGCTGAAAAGCCCATAATCCACTCTCAGGTCATTGCTCTGTTAATATACACGTTGAAACCAAGGGATAAAGATCTCAGATACTCTGTTTACCTCTCACAGCTTTCTCCGCCTCTCTCTCCCCGCAACTTATCGGGCCGCCTGATTAAATCGTGATTAATTAGATACTGGGGTTGCCGTGTCTGCCTACGTAAAATGTGCTTCGACATACTAAATCTCCCCTGCTTAGTTGCTCCTTAGATTTAATGAATCTCTCCTGAAATGGATCATTTGAGTGCAGGCGGTGTTAGTTTAGTTGCTGGGTGCGGGGCTCACCCTTCAGGTTTCGCCTGCTCAGGGTTTGCAGGTGTGGCTGCCGGAGCCGGAGCCGGTGCTGGGGCCGGAGCCGGAGTTGGGGCCGGTGCTGGGGCTGGGGCCGGAGCTGGGGCCGGAGCTGGGGCCGGTGCTGGGGCCGATGCCGGTGCAGCAGTCGGTTCTGGGGCAGGTGCTGGAGCCGGAGCCGGTGCTGGGGCCGGTTCAGGTGCTGGAGATGCAACATGCAAAAATATAGGATTCCTCTAAATAAAATGCACTTGTGGAAAACACATGCAACTTTTCTAATTCCTTTCATCCCACCATCATCGATATTACACAGATAAATTATTTCTAAACAGTTATCATCCGGCTGTCTATAGTGCCAAATAAATAAATGTACTGTTTCCCCTTTAAAGAATTCTTCTGTTATTGCTTTCTGGTCGCAACAAAAAATACAAAAAAATAATTTGAAAAGAGGAGAAAAAAGAAGTAAACAAAGGAGAAGGAGGATAGAAGAAGAAGAAGAACAAGTGTCCTACACTGTGGAAATTTAGATAGAAGAGCAGGTGCGGATTTAAGCAAAACAACAAGATTAACAACAACAACGACAAACTGTACAAGATTGTAACATAAAAAAAAAAAATTAAGCAGTTATCAGAAATTAAGATATTGTGTCATGACCCAAGGGATGTGTAGCTGAATAGGATGACCTTTTTTTTTAATGTGCATTTATATAAATACTGTGGTAGAAACAGTTTTCAAACAGTGATTTCGTTTATTGAGTGAACACAGCTATCCGTACTAACCTGGCCTTGTGTGAAGTAGCAAATGGCTTCAAATTCTAAGCAACGATTGTGTCAGTCTTGGCGATAACGTCTACTATCAATAAGTCTTTTGCATCATTGTGGGGGATTTTTATTTCAGGCACGTTGCAAAGCTTTCCTTATTTTTTATTTATTCTTTTCTTAGCATAAACAGCTTGAAAATAAATTTTACATGTATATATTTATTTTTTTTAGGCTTGCAGAAGGAAATTGGGAGTACCCAGCAAAAACCTGGGCGTGTTTGGGGCGAATGCAGAATGCCCCCTAACATGTAAACCCTCCGTCGCCATCACCAGTTTGAGGAAATGAACTTTGCCCTTCAACCAGGTGCAGGCCTCTTCTGAGTGGAAACCAATGCATTCACTTGTTTTGCACAATGAGATTCGCAAATCATGAAATTCACAGATATTTCTATGACGATTTCCAAAATGGCTCATGGTTTGTCTCTGTTGACCGGTCAGTGACGTGGGGCAAACTTTAAAGGATCCGTCTACTTCCTGCTGGCGGGTTGCGGCAGCCTCCCCGCACAGACCGGTCAAATTTTTCCACATCGGTGCGTTCTCACATTCACAGGCCAAATGTCTCACTCTGACATGGGCGCACAAAACATAAATGGCTGCCTCGCGTTTACGGTGACGCCCCTTTTATATCTGCCCGACACTGTCATTGCCCCGGGCAACACCTGCTGATTGACCGCGACGCTCCATCAGCAGAGCGTTGGATTTAGTGGCAAACACGGAGCAAGCAGGGCTATCCGTCACTCTGTCTGCCTTTCCTCGATTCTCCCTCGTGGCCGGGGTCACAGAGGTCCCCGCCTTTGCGCTGTTTGACACTGAAACCGCAGCGCTCGGCTTGTCGTAGGGAGTCGTTTCCAAACTCCTGACGCGACTCAATCTGTGGTGCGCAGAGCTTACACTAGAAACAGGATGCACAGGACAGACGAGCCTGTGCATCGTCCGTCACACACGAAATCCACAGCCTGCCATCTTGAATCGGTCCCAATGAGTTTATTTTTCAAGCTGTCAGTTGCACCTGGAGTACTGCAGACGGCAATACAGGATTTCTGGTGAACCTAGTAGAAAAATCGGTTTATCAAAGTATTATTTTTTTATGAGAATAATTATCTTTCATGCCGTTTCAGTCAAATCCTTTTGAGTCAGCACCGGCGAAGGTTTTGTATTGCAGTGTTGCGTCAGCCTAACCTTATTTGACTTTGAGTCATTAGGTGCTTATAAATCAGAGCGAGAAAAAAGATTTTAAAAAATCATGTGGGGTACCTCAGGGCTTCATTCTCGTGCCTTTCTTTCCCCCCTCGACATTTATACTCTGATCTTTTAGAATGCAATGTGCCACGATGTCTTCTACAATATAGTCGGTGACAATATACATCTCTATAATTCTGTGTTGCCACTTGAACGAATGAGTGAAAATTTCCACAAACTCAATGCAGAATAGAGACGTGCAAAGTTTCCCCCCCAGTGTCAGGACACAGTAGAGTCACAAGCTTACCCTGCGGTTGGTCCTCTTTCTTTGCTTCATTTTCCTTCTCGTTCGGCTTCTCCTCCTACATGACAAATCATCATTTTCCACAGACTCAGACGCTTGGTTTTACTTGTCAAACCAGACGGCATCAGATAAACATTTGGTATTATTACTTTGAAAGAAGAAGAAGAACAAATAAAACCTCAAAGTACCACATTAGCAAATTGTTCTATTGGCTGGAAGTCAATAAAAAGAGAACATGTCTTCAGGTTGAACTTGTTGGCTTTGACTTCATTCAAAATCCAAGTTAGAACAGTCAGAAATATTTGAGCACATCGATGGCAATAGAAAGGATTGAAAGTTTGGAAAAACATTAAGCGGATCTGCGTGACATGCGGGATGGGACGCGCGTTTCTTTTTCATTTTTCTTGGATGGCACTTCCAGTATTTCATGCTGCTTAGAAGCATGGAAGCTAATCCGAGTACAAAAACATCTCTTGTCTCTCATAAAGCAGAGACTTTAAAGGCATATTTACAAGGTGTCTTTACCTTGGCTGGTGCAGGAGCTGGTGCAGGAGGTGATGCTTTCGTGGTCCCAGGATCAGCCGGAACTTGCGGGCCTGAGAAGAGGCCCTTAAACTTGGCAAACATATTTTCGAAGATGCGGAGATCGGCGCATCCGTTGGACTGCGCTCCCCTTTGCTGATGCCCGTGGAGCTAACCGGTCCCCTCTGCTCGCCGTCCTCTGCAGAGCGGCGTATCCTCATGAACTGAGCTGGCCCTTGATGGCATTACTGCTTTTAGCCCCACTAATGCTCTCGCACAGAGAATAGTCCGCGCCATTGCCACTGACATGTAAACCCATCGCTATCTCATTTGGGATGCAAATAGGCTTATGGGTGACCACGAAAGCAGGGAGGACGGCTGCAGCAGAGCTGGAAGAAATAAGGGCAACTTCTCTGGAGTGGTACTGGGTTCAAACCCGTCGATGGGAGGATGGATGGAGTTAAACCCTGGAAGAAAACCTGTTGGAGGTTGCCGAAGTCTTGAATCTCGGATGGGGGTTCACATCACCAAGACCATGAGTGAAATAAGACAATGAAATGAGCTCATTTATTGTTTCACAGATTTATGTGCACTTGGCAACAGGAAGTAGCCAAGTTCCAACAATGTCCATCTCTACTGGGTTTTGTTGCTGGATATGTTTTCCTGTTTTCCTGTTTCTATTTTTTTTGTCAGCAGTTTGGATTTCTAAAAAGTTCAGCTGTTTGCATGTTTGCTCCAGCGCCGTTTTCATCTGAGATTTGATTTAGTTTCATTTTCATGTATTTCTTTGTTTCAACAGTCTCGACTCTTTCTGCAGCGTCCGTTGAATTTGGTGAAGGACCGAAGTTCTCTGGGACAAAAGAAGAGGGGAACACGAGGACCAAGAAGCAGAACATTCGCTTCTTTACCTTCCTGTTGTCTATTGTATCAAAGAAAATAGTCATTAGATCCTCTTGCATTGCCTTGAATAATCTAATTAAAGCCTTGGTGAGGGGTTAAGCCTTTGACACGGCGGTGGTAGAAGCTCCAGGTTCATGTCGGTCAGTCTGCTGACAACTTTTGACTCTCAGAATCACAACATGCTAACCAACCAAAGGACCGCTTCTTTCTTAGATCATTAATGAGGACAGAGCAACACAATTTTAGCAAAATGAACTTTATTTTTTATTTTTTCATTTTCCTTTTCGAAATGGAATTAACATGCACTCAGATAACGCGTGGATAAAAACAGGTTCTGGTTGCAGAAAAAAAAAGAACCGAAAAGGTGGAAAAATGATTTTCTATCTTCAGATGTAAACTCAGTTCATCTGAACTTCTTCTGATAATCTCAGACCAGATTGTCAGATTACAAACAGTAGCTGGCAGATTTCGTTTGCATGGTGGACACAAAGAACCTTTATGCTACCAACGTGGTCATATGACTTAATGGAGGAAGACGTACTTCCACTAAATGTGGGAATGGTTCATACAAAAGTCAGGATCTTCATGCATGATGAAATCAAAATAAAATATGCACAAACTTTTTCTATATTGATTTAGATTTTGTAAAATGTGCATTCTTGTTTCTCTGGGCGTATTAAATTTTAGGTTTATGGCATATTAACCGTTCGGAATAAATAAATATATGTGAGTGAACATGATAAGCATTTATGGCAAAGTTTTTAAGAATCTTGTTTTATCCAAGTCATGTTTGCCTTACAATATTTTAATAACACTGCTTTGTTAAAAAAAAATCAAAAAGGGATTTTAACATTTGCAATAATGTCAAATTATCAACCATTGACTCTATTGTGCGCATGAATTTACTAAACCCTGCCTTAAAACAAATAAATTAAAAGAGAAAACCTGCATTTATAACAAGCTTTTAGTGTTTGATTTATGAACAAATCACATATTTTTGCTTTATTGTTCTTTGGTTTATACTGTTGCCATGATTTGATCACACTAATTAAATCAAAACTCTCTAAGCAAAGTGACGCTCAAAACAAAACAAAAAAAGAGAATAAAAACCAGAAGTTGTTCATATTTAGCAAAATATAAGTTTCTAAGGTTTACCTGAATTTTGTCACTTTAAAAAAAGTCAGCATGTAATGCAGCAGGTGTTAATGGATCCAATTGCTTCCAGTTTAGTGCGGCGTGTTGCGTTTTTCTGGGCCGCCACACGGGGGCGGTAAATCCTTATAAATTACACCTCTCTATTTTCCCCCCCCTCCTTCCTGCAGCAAATCGTGAAACCGACTTCAGCAGGACCAGCCAGATGTCACTGAGTATTTCAGCGAGAGACTCCAGCCAGCGTGACTTATGAGCCTTTTAAAGACACCGACATCTGGTGTCACGTCAAAACTCGTCCCAGGGAAACAGAAAGCAACTCAAATTGTTTAATCCCAAAAGCCGCAGAGCCGGTGTTCATCATCCGAGAGTTTTCCTGGCAACCAGACATGGTTGATAAATGACTATCAAAAGGTTGCTGTGGTTTCCTTCAGATGGCAACATTAAACAGTGGTTGGCTCAAACTGACTTTTTTTTTTGTCGTGACGTCAGCCGTCCCTAAAGGCGGATTGAGCCTTGAAACGGCATTAAAGACGCCATTACATTTGATTCGCATATTGGTCTGGGGCTTCAAAAACCTACAACTCATACGTCAGGAGAACGAGAAGCAACCCTTTAATCGACATCCCATCTGTGAACATGTGTTTCAGCTGTTAGCTAAAGGAGGATAAAATGAAGTAACACCCCAGGCTGCAGCTGCGGCGCATTTATTTCTCTGGCGTCGTTTCTGTCTCTCCAGCTGCACCGTGCCGGTTTATTGGCTCCCACCTGCCGAAGCGGTGTTTTCTTTGGGTGCGTGTGCGCCGCGGCGATGACGGCAACCCTCAGCGTGGACTCTGCTGTGAGAGTTTCGGCGCGGGTAGCAACACAGCAACCGGGCCCCCGCAGCACCGGGGTGTGTCACTGAGAGGGGCCAAAGGGCCTTTGTGTCTGGTCCTGAGAAAGGAGGCAAGCCCAACTCCACACTATTCTAGATGCTAGTCTGAAAACTGCTGGGATTTTCCACACTTGTTGTTTGACAATCGATTTGAAGCTATAAATTGGACTCGTATTCGTGAGCGTTTCTCTTACGAATCGAATGACAATTCCTTCATCAGCAGTCAGTCGTTTAATGGTGCAGAGGCCTGGGAACTAGCAGTCTATTTGATCGAGGTGCATTGGAAGAGTTGTAGGATCATCCAGACTTTCTGCTCTACGTGGTCCTGCATCCTCTCTCGTCTTCAGCTCCACTGCTTTTTGTAAAAATTGGGATTTAGGCCTGTGGATGGAGACGAAGGTTACTTGTGCATTTCCCTGTTGATCTCGGCAAACGTTTTTGGTCATTTTCCCGTAGGACGGCATCATTCTACACCCAATCGTTTGTCCTGTGCCGGATCCACCTGTGGCGCCTGTGGCCGAGAGGCTCTATCTGAGTCTCACAAGACCAAATCACACGGTTCTAGTCCGTGGTTAAACGGACGGCGGAGTCCGGCGGTAACAGGCGCTTAAATTCCGTGTCAAAAAGGTTGAGACCTTTTCCTGTTGTGGGCAACGGGGCCCGGCGAATACCCGTGGTTAAACGGACGGCGGAGTCCGGCGGTAACAGGCGCTTAAATTCCGTGTCAAAAGGTTGAGACCTTTTCCTGTTGTGGGCAACGGGGCCCGGCGAATACCCGTGGTTAAACGGACGGGCGGAGTCCGGCGGTAACAGGCGCTTAAATTCCGTGTCAAAAGGTTGAGACCTTTTTCCTGTTGTGGGCAACGGGGGCCCGGCGAATACCCGTGGTTAAACGGACGGCGGAGTCCGGCGGTAACAGGCGCTTAAATTCCGTGGTATTTTATTTTATTTTTATGTTGTATTTTTATTTTATTTTATGTTGTATTTTTATTTTATTTTATGTTGTATTTTGTGTTTATGATGTAAAGCACTTTGAAATGCCTTGTAGCTGAAATGTGCTATACAAATAAAATTTGATTGATTGATTGATTGAAGAGACTTGGTGACTCAAAAGGTTACAATAAGTACATTCGCGGGGCACTACAAACCCAATTTATGTCCGTAAGATCTATTTTGTGCATGTAAACGCCAGCAGTCACCTCGTCTTTCCGTGTCTAAACTCAATCTCTTCTAAGCTGACAGGGACTTTGAGCGCTTTGTGCCTTCATTGCTTTCGGGTAATGAGTTTTTCTACATCTGGTCAGACGTTGACGCCTCTTGAGCTGGTAATAGATGGATCCTATTCAGAGGGGATCAGGAAACAGGAAAGTCAAGTGTGGAATCGCTCCTGTAAAGAAGAAATTCAAATAAAGGATGCTTAGTTTTGAGAGGGAGTTTAGAAGAAAGAGGGAGGAAGACGGGACGCTTAGAGAGAAAAGACCGCAGGAACAACAAAAGAGGGACTTGAAGGGATAGAGAAATAGGAGGAACGATGCAACATGAAAGAAAATAATAGATTGACATCAGAAGCAGGAATTGAAGAGACGAGGCCAGTCAAATTGATCAGCGCTGTCTGAGAAATGACAAGTCGATGCTCTCCCTCAGACACAGTGATCATTTCTCATGAATGTTAACAGCCCTCTTCTTCTCTTTTTTCTTTTTCACCCCTTGCCGTCTGACACGCCCCTTGGCACCAATCAAGTCTTACACGACAAGGCTGTCAGCCAACATTAGGCCACAGGTCTTTCCTCTGCAACACCCGGAGCCTGACAAAGGTCAATTGTTGCTGAAAAATATTACTCTGTGGGTCAACACTTCCTGCATGAGTCACACAGAAGCACACACACAGCAAGAAAACTTGGGAGTCAGAAAACACACCTAGAAAACCGAAGCTATTTGAACCAGATCATAAAAGCAGACTTAAAATCAGTGTGTGTTGAGAACCGACTTACTTGATTTTTGTTTTTATTTACATGTGCGGAAACTGTTTCCTTGGAAGCAGCAGATGAACTTCCTGGAAACATGTTTTCATCATGCGGTTGCCAAGCGACCTCTAGGAAATCCCTGCTATTGTTTGAAAAGAGCAAATCATGCACAGCGGCTTGTCGAAAATCTAACTTAGGATCATTTCCTTGGAGAATTTCCAGATTTCCTTTTTCCGTGGCTCTGATGCAACAGTTTCGACCTACGAACACAGCGACCAATCATCACAGTTGCTCTCATTTACAAGGAGCACAATTGGACAGGAGGTGGCTTATTAGCATGAGTGGCACTGGCTATTTTCCTACCTCTCCCATTACAATCAGGCACATTTATAATTTTAACCAGACTGCATTTTATTTACCTTGTCAGCTTACAAATAGTACAAAATGGTCCTATCTGTGAAAGCAAGGGGTTCATTCCCAATGAAAATCATGAGTTGCATAAAGAGAAACAGATTTTCAACCTCTGGAACTAAATAACTCGCATCCGGTTGTGATTTAAAATATAATTTGGTTGAAAGTTGGTTTCTTTTCCCCCGTCTCGAAATGTTTATTAAGCCGGTTCGTTTCTAAAGTATCTCAGCCACTAGCAGGAAGTCTCGAAGCAAAAAAAAAAAAAAAAAAAAAAAAAAAAAAAGATGCATCTTAATTAAACTGAATATTGACGCTTTAATCTGTAATTCAATACAAACGGTAAAACCCGCACAGGCTCACCACACACAGCTCGACACATGTACGGCTTTGACTAGGACCGTTAATGAGTATTCAAAAAATTCCAACATTTCCTTCGAGTCACAAAATTGATTTGTTGAAACAGCGACGTCGCATCGGGGACGACGCAATCACCGGGAAGATTGCTGACCTGACGGTTGCCATTTCCTCCCACAGAGAGGCGAAGCCACAAAAGGTCATTGCTAAAGAAGTTTGGCTGTAGATTGCATCCCGGGCACAAGTGATGGAAAATAGAGAGGGAGAAAAATGTGAAACCTCAGCAGGTCTACGCACTGCTAAATATTTACCAGCGGCCCATCCTGTATTGATCAGGGCGTTCCAAGAAACAAAGAACCTAAGACATGATCCTCAAAAGTGTGTTACTGTGCAAAAAAACCTTTTGAATCTGCTTCTGTTTTGAGTTTTTCTGAACGCCAACAAGGACAATAGCAGGTACTGTCGTTAAGGACCTCGGTACTTGGCAATGCGGTGTAATTTAAGTGTCAATTAATAAATCTAATGATCTTTTCTCCTGGCCCAAATAGAACCGCAGCTCTCTGGATTAATGCAAAGACGCCCAACTCGGCTTTGAAGTCTGGCCGGACAAAAAAGCCCTTTTTAAAGTCTTTACATTTGTTGGCACTATGATCAACATAAAAAAGTAAAGCAAGGTTATGTTAAAGGGTTTCACCAGATTCTTTACATTGTTTCAAAACACGGTCGATACCTAAATTTCCATCTGAAACACACACACACACACACACACACACGCACACACACACACACACCTGGGAGAACAAGAGGAGGAAGGTGAAGGTTAATGAAATGTGTGCCTTTTCTCTTGCCTTGTGCCACCCTTCACAGATGAAGACACTGATAATATCCACACTCCCCTGGGATTTAAAGAGACATTTTCAAATCAGCCATTCCTCCCTACAGACTGCAGATCTGGCGAGTTCAGCACATTCGCCCTGTGTTCAAACTGCGAGACGCCGAAAGAAGTCTCCCAAAACCTCGACATTTACTCGCGAGCCCCACATCGTGCCCCTGCTACCGTTGCCGATATCTGTGCAATCAATTAGCGACTGCACATGTGTGCAAGGAGGAAACCGTGGCTCTCTCCTAGAAAAAAAACAAAACAAATGGGCTCGACTAAGTTTTACCAGTGAGGACAAAAAGCAGATCTTCTGGAATGATGTTCTTCAAACAGATGAATCTGGAAATGATTGACGCCAGAAAAAAAGAGAGCTTGGTCCCTGGACACGGCCGGCGTAACGGCACAAGGCAGTTGCACTTGGTGCGGAGGAGACGTGGAGCCGCGTTTAAATGAAAGCACGTCTGGAAAAACGGAGAAAACAAGGGGAAAATCCTGCAGAAAAAAAAAGAAAAAAAAAAGGTGCATCTAGCTGTAACGTATTTATTTTGGAGACAGCAAAGCCAAGTGCAAACTTTGTGAAATGAAAATATCCAGAGCAGCTGTTGTCCCCTGTGCATTTGCAGTCGTATTCCATTAATTTTGATACTACAGAAAAGTTCATTTATTTCAGGAACTCAATTCACTAAGTGAAACACATTATGCAGATTAATTACACACAGACTGATGTTCAAGCCATTTTCTTTGTTAATGATGATGATTTTCCACTTACAGATGAAGAAAACACAACATTTAGGATGAGAATTTTACATCAGGCTAATAAGAAAAAAATCACTTTTAATGCAGATATGGGGCCTAAATGAAAACTTTGATTCTTGCACTAAGTTTTTTTGCAAAAAATATGGCACAAAAAAAAAGCCTCACTGCAGATTCTGATTTATTGAATATGACTAAGTCTTTTCGCTTGAATTGCAAAAACAAAACATGAGAATCGTGTTTTTTTTTAAAAATAGCGATTCCACGAACTTACTTCATAAAATATTTAATACAAGCACGCAAATCATTCATAATTGGTAAGTTAAGAGAAAATAGAAAAAGTTTTGGGAAGTGCATGGGAGGATGTCTGTTGCCTCTAAAAACGCCTCTGATGTGTTCCAGTGAAACTACATATTTGAAGAATAAAACAAAACAAGACTTCCTGTTACTGTTCCAGTTCAACAGAGGTGCTTCTTCTTCTTCTTCTTCTTCACTTTATTCTCATGTCTTTGTCTCCTGCCTGGTGTTGACCACTCGTTGACTTTGGAGACGCAGCCCCTCCATCCTCTTTCTTCTCTCACACCGTGGTGAGATCCTGGTGCGTCTTTGCAAACGTTTGGCTGCTCCGTCTCCCCGTCAAAATAAAGCTACACCCTTTCCCTGCATGGCTTCTCAGCACAGCTGAGCAGGACCAGCTGAAGTTGATGTTGGCTCACTTCTCCTCACTTAGAGTCTTATGTTTAAGCCGGGAGCTCTCTCTGATGCCCGTTGTGTTTTTCTCAGTCCGAGTTGGTTCACATGAAAACGCTTGATTGGAATTGTCCAAAAATCAGGCCTCCACAGAAAATAGCCTGCGCTTGTGGAGCATTTTCTCAAGTCCACAGGACCCCGACACACTTCGCACTACACTCACACACACACACTGGTGGTTTGTTTGGTGAGGCTGCCATGCATCGACGCCTCTGGGCCCTCTCACCATCACCAGCAGGCAAGACCGGGTTCTTGCCCAACCACACAACGCCTGAGACAGACGGAGCGGGGGGTTACAACCTGGCAACCCGCCAGTTACAGGACAAACTCCAATCACCGTCGCCTCGCTATATTTGCTCGTGCCGCTCCTTTCTGCCAACTGCAATGTCAGATCTACATGTGCAGAAAGATTTTTTGGGGATTTTGTTTCATTTGTGCACATTTTTTTAGAAACGTTTTATTTTTGTACATTGAAAATGTGTCTGCGATTATGGAGCTGTGTTTTCATCAAACTCGGTGACGATGGCGCAACGCAAGCAACCAAATAACTGCACCCATCTAATCCACTCAAGCACAAAGTAAGCATCGATTTTCACATAGATATATCCCCACACTGCAGCGTGATCATGACATCCAGACATCCCCCTTCAGTCATGTCCACCTGGGATTTTCCATTGTTCCCACTGCTTCCACCCCGGCTGATCCGAACCTTCAAAGATCAGCTCAGTCATGCAGCATAATTGGCACCGTTCACGAATTTCTAGACACGCAGGCCCAGTTTTGGTTTCCAGAAACGGCTCTGTGTCGCTGCTTGTTGTTTGTTGACTGTCATCTCATGGTAACCCCGAGTTATGATTACTCCACTGTTTGTTCTCGAAGAAACAGGAGATGTAAACACGCCGCTTCCTGTGAGGTTTGCTTCGTCCCGCCTAACCAACTGGATGTGACCTGCTTAGAGAAGCAGTCAAAAGAGAGAGTGGCTGTTATTTAGTGGATCGCCACAAAGGTGAATGTCATAGGTGATGGAAACCCTGATCAAATAATCCTGGATGACGGGAATGAGTTGGAAAATTAAAACGACTTTTTTTCTTCAGGTTTTGCCATTTCTATTTCTAAATGATAGAATTCATTTGAGCAATTATTATGAATATTTGCTAAATAGCAGCTAATCAAGCTATCACACTTTATGATAGAGTCTAAAGTGTTTTTTTGCAGGCTATTTTTCAACGTCTGCAAAAAATAGCAAGTGCATTTCTCCAAATAATTCGTACGAACAGAAAGACACTAAGGATCGCCTACAAAAGTCAATCTTAATCCCTAGTTCATCTCTCAGAATGGTTCGCACATTAACCCATGCGGGAGAAACTCAGGATTCTACTGGGAGAAAATTTACCAATCCAAATATTGACAGACAGACATTTCTGTGTTTGTGAGTCTGTACATTCAAACTGCCTGGGTAGAATCTGGTGGGGCAGCAGTAATGTGTGTGTGTGTGTGTGTGTGTGTGTGTGTGTGTGTGTGTGTGTGTGTGTGTGTGTGTGTGTGTGTGTGTGTGTGTGTGTGTGTGTGTGTGCGCACACACTCTCTCCCTTTCCTGTTCCCATGCGAGTCGAACTGTGTGCCAGACAGGAATCGCACACATCGTCATCCAGGATGGGTGAGCAGTCAGATCGATCATGTGCATCGGTCAGAGGGGGGAATTAAAACAAAACAAAACAAAAAAAAAAAACTTAGTATATGAGATAAGCGAATCTTGTTTGCCGAGGAAGAACTGGCCCCCCGCCTGCTTTGTCTGCCCTTTCACAGTGTTTCATTCCGTGTTCCGTCTATTCCTCCTGATCCCGTTTCCCCTCTCCGACCCGTCTGACATCAAGACAGTGGATGAAGACGAACGCAGATTTCCCCTCACCAGCAGTCTCTGTTGTGGTTCAAAGAAGTAAATCACTTTTATCGCAAAGCCGTGACTCGCATATCAAAATGTTTTCCCCTGCTGTAAAAACACCCTGATGGATGTGTTCAGTGATCCAGGTCTTAAAAAAAAAAAAAACAGAAAAATGATCAATAAAATAATCCAGATAGACCCAGGTAGATCTTCCTCTTTTTGATCATGGTGTGTGTGTGTGTGTGTGTGTGGAGGACATAAACTCACATATATGTATTTTTTTTATTTTATTTTATTTTTTTACAGTGTGTAAAGCCTTTTTGTTCATTGGGGCATATCTGAAGGAAACTCTTGAATCTGAACTTGTGTGTTGTCTTGTCTGTTTAAACCAAGTTCGATAATCTCGATTCGAACCAAAGAAGAAGAAGAAGAAGAAAAAAAGAGATGGAAGAAAGAAGCATAATGAACTAACAGATTTGTGTTTCCTAAACAGCAAATATTTTGGAAGCAGTCAAAGTTTTCATATCTTCTCAATCTACTCACCTGGTGCTTCTGCTGATAAATTTTTTTTAAGCACTTTGCTGAAGAGACAAGCCAACGCAGCATCTTCACTCTTGATTGATGAGCCTCGTTACGTTTACATCATATCCTCAGCGCCGTCCTCATGAAACACCGCAGGGGAAAAAAATTGCTATTCGCCGTCAGAAACTCTGAGCTTTGCTTTGGCTGTCATAAAAATTGAATGACTAGTGTTTCGGCTGCTTTCTGGGCCATTTGGGGGCGTTAGCAGGTTGCATGACAGCGACAGGTCAGGAGGCACGGGAGGCAAAACGGTCCTTCTTTTACAACAATCACTGGAAAGACGGAAAACAAAACAAACAAAATGTAGCCCTCACTTCAGCAATTCCAGAAAAAAGTGAGGTTTTGGTTCTATGTTTCTGTGTTCTCTCCTACTATTTTCTTTCTATAGTGTTTCGGGTCGATCAGCCTTGAACACTACTAAAGTAAATTGTACTGTTTTAGGGTTTTAGGCAAAACAGAAAAAAATAAAACATTATTCCAACTGAACAATGAATTTGCAAAACAGGGTAAAACACCATTTATATAACCTAGTATTGCAAACTAAATCTAATGTGTAGATTAGATTTAAGGGAACTCAGTGTTTCATCTGTTTTGGGGTTTTCTGGAAATCTGTTCCAGATTTGTGGTGCATAGAAGCTGAACGCCGCTTCTCCAGGTTCTGGTTCCGCCGATGCAGAGCAGAATAGAACTGGAACCAATGAAGGTTCATGCAACAAGAGCAGATCTTAAATGAACTGAGCTGCTAAGTCATTGAGTGATTTCTAAATTTAAGGAAGTATTTTAAAGGGAGCCAGTGTTATGGGCTTCAGCTCTCGGGTTATGTGCGCCATCTTCGTGGTTTTAGTCAGAACTGGAGCTACAGCGGACATGTAAAGACACTGCTGCGGTAATCAATGCGACTGCAGATAAATGCATGGATGCGTTTCTCTACATCTCGCTGAGACGTTAGTCCTCTAATCCTGGAGATGATCTTCAGCCGATAGAACGCAGCGTTAAATCTGCCAAATTCGTCCGTCTTTTTAGACAGGAATCCTAATTTAGTGCATGAAGGACTGAGTCACATTTACTCAGAGCTTTACTGATGCTCTCATAAAACAGCACATTAGCAAACGCTGAAAACAGAACCAGAAGACGGGAAAGAAAACGAAGCGAAGGCTCGTCTGATGTATCTGGTGTTCTACGGGGATTTGTGGGGTTTCATGTAATGATGTTCTCTCCGCTGTAGAAACACGTCCGTTACAAATTGTCACAATGCTCCATATTACTGAACGCCTGCTGGGGGGATAAAGCACACACGCATGCACACACACAAATGGTAAACAAATGGAACCCAGCCAGACAGTCTGTTGTATTTATGTTGCGCACTGCTGCCGCTGCCAGGCCAGACGCCTGCACTTTCTCTCTCATAAACAAACAAAGCTACTGCAGCAATTCATTCCCTGAACTTAGCCCACTCCGCCTGGTGACTCTCCTCCTCTTAAATTATCATTACCAATTTATTGGCCTTGACACAGTAACGGTACGTGGTCCCGCTAACACCGAGCGGAGGATTTACCCGGCAACCGGGGATCCATAAACGTGAAAGGCTGCAATCGCGCGCAAAGCTTGCAAGAGCAGAAGCGATTGTTTATTATTGGTATATATTAGTGCCGGGGCCCAAAGAAGTGAGCTCGATCGATTGGCGGCTCCGTGTTGGGAGTGAGTACGGAAACGCGATAGCCGTGCTGCTCCGGAAGCTGGGATCGATAAGCGGCAAGTCCGACGGCATCAGACGTGTAGTGGCTCAGAGCGCAAAATCTGGACCCAGTTGTTTGATCGAGTGTCACCCAGTGGCTGCACTGCGGTTCCTGTAAAACAAAAACAAAAAAAACCCCCTGAACTCTACCGCCTCATTATGTGACCTTTGAAGAGTCTAGAATAGAACATCGTCCGTCCATGATGAAGTGGTTAAGATCTGCTTTGATTTGAATCAGAGGAGACGGACAAGAAGCCTCATCACGTCATCAAGTTCTGCAGACGCCCGAAAACGAACCATCCACCGTTTAACCAGATGTGTTGAAATAAAGACTTTGCTCTGTTTTTGCACTACTTCCCATTGGTCTAGAGAATAAAATCCTGACCAAATGTTTTAGCATGAGAAATTGTGTGGAAAGGGGGAACACAATTCGTATACAGCATGTGTTTTCCCTTTATCTCGCAGCCATTGTTCCTGGTGGCCTTGCTTTTGAAATTACAAACAAGGGTTTTGTACCTCATTTGTTACATAGCGTATTGCTCCGGTTACTTCTTGGCACTGCGGCTACGTATTGTTGAGCTTGGAACTCGGACCTGCGGATGAAGCAGGCTTTCTCTCCCGTTTCCCCGAGACGATGAGTGGTCCGGTGTCACGTTGCGCAGAAATGAGCTGCTTTCTTCTCGCAGCCGTTCATCCATTTGATTTCATTTCGGTTTCGTCACAAAGCAAGACGGCCTAAAGTCTAGAGTTGCAGCGGTTTCATATCAAATGGGGCTTAATGTATTTTTCGCAAGAATAATCAACTGAAGAGGCAACTAGCATCAATGCAACTGCAACATATTCTGCTTTCACACGTTATACAGGTAAAAGGTGTAGGCTGCTCTGGATTTATTGCATTTAGGTTAAAGCTGATGTCGACAAAGAGGTTAGCTGGCAATATGTTGTGAGTGTATCCTTTAACGCAGGTTTGAGAGGAAAAGACGTCTCGTTTCAGAGTTTATGCACAACTTCCTTCTCGAAGGGTCATTCTGAAGCCGCACAAGTCGTTTGCCACACTGAACTTAAAGTTTAGTGCTGATTCAGTGAGAAGAATAAATTTCCAGAATAACATTGACAAAAAAATTAAAATGCGACGTTTGACAGCGGAGCTCGTTTGTTGCAGCAGGTCGGTTCGGTAGGAGCTCCAAAATCCTGAAATCTGATCCGAGAAGGAAATCTCACAGCAAGAAGCTTCCACCATGTCAAATCAACCTCCTTCTTCCATGATCTTTGCTTATTGTATTCCGGCTGTGATCTGAAATAGCTGAGTTTGATCAAGAAGCAAAAAAAAAAAAGCTGATTTGTCAAGGATGGACATTCAAAAACAAACAAAAAAGAATAAGATTAAAATAAATGTAACCTAAAACCGATCCCCCGACGCGGTTATTGTTTTACCAGTTTTTAGCTTCTTGTTTTTCTGTGCACATTTAACACAAGTTAAAGGGAAACGTAAAGGGCGGCTGCATTTTTCTGACCGGGCCAAATAGGCACTTAGCCTCTCAACAAGAGAAGTTACAAGTCTAAGTGCCTTTCGAGGCCAGGAAGTGAAGTTTGTGTTCCTTTTTCATCAAGCTGCTCACTATTAATATTTTACTACATGCATCAACATGTCCAGTACATGAACTCCAAAACTGTCCAAGGCCTCTTTCTGTTATTATACGTAATTGCCCTTTAAGACACAAGATTGCATCGTTGTACAGCGATTTAAAAAAAAAAACAAGTCTTCAAGTGTTCTTTTTAGATGTCAGTAGCTCCTGTATCCTGACACGTTTCCATCAGATTTGAAGCTTTGATTTATTTGTTTTTATTATTTTGCTTACCCAGAAAAGTTCAGTTTTCTTCCCCTGAACCGAGCAACAGTTTGCCTCGTTACTCAGATGACTGAGCGGGGCTGTAATTTTCTGTGCCCCTGGGAACTTTCAGCCTCTCTCATGTTTCACCACCAGATTGGCGGCACTCCACCAGCGACTGTGGGGCGAGGAGTTCGTGCGCTCGCAATCGGTGACGCCGCCACATCCTGTGGCCTTTTTTTCGCTCGGCCCCGCGATGACTCGCTGACCTAGAGGAGTCAAACGAAACAGCCGTGGCCCGTTGTATTTTTAAAACGTATTTATTTGTTTCCACTTTACTTTAACCTGCAGACAATTTCCACAGATCTGACCGGTCCTGAAAGACGTGCTATACCTCAGCTGACCCCTTTTGTTAAAGGAAGGAAAAGGAAAATCGCTTTGCATGGTGGCGCTCCTCGGGATGACTCACTCGGACCAGATGAGAGGGGAACTTCCCGTCTCTCTCTCTCTCTCTCTCTGTCTCTCTCTCTCTCTCTCTCAGCAGCTCCTGTCCTTCCAGTCTTCCCTCCACGTTGACGTTTATATTTATGTCCCACTCCTTTTCCTCCTCCTGGCGCAGCGTCAGACACGTTTAAATGGAAGAAGAAGAAGAAGAAGAAAAAAAAAAACCCCGGAATGGGCATGTAATGAAGCAGAGAGTCGGGAGAGTGAAAATAATTGGGAGAAAGTAATTTAGGGTGATATTACATTGCTCGTCTGTGGGAATGTTTTATTCCTAGAAGGGCCTTGGCGCCAAAAAATAAAAAAGATAAATCAGCTTCCAAGCACCTGTCTTGTGTTGAAAAGTGACGCTCCGTCTTTCACCGACTCTGGCTGACGTCCGCTCCGTCTTCTTCTGGGCCGGCGCTTTGCACCTGCACTCATCTTTTTCCAGCACATATCCATTACGTGAACCCGGCAAAGAGATTTGTCTGCCATGCAGTGTGACAAAGCACTATCTGCTTTACAGTGCCTCGGAAGTAGGCCGACTTATAAAAACGTGCTCCAGCTGCTTGGTTTTGATTTATCCAGCACACATCCGTCCTGCTCGGCGGGAGGGATCCTTAAATCACTTTCGCTCTTGACGCCAGAGTTCTGTTCTGAAATAGCTCAACGTGGCCGTTGTCCTGGGAAGCGCAAATGTGAGAAAAAGTCTTACAATTTTCCAATCCAAACTTGCTCAAAAACCAGATACTCAACTACCGACTCTGCGTTTTCTGTTTGATTTGATCATTGTACCGCATATCCGTTTAATCGCATATTAACCCTACATAGCCAATTGTTTTGAATCGTCAAAAAGTGTGACCAGCGAGCTCTGCTCACCGCCTGACCTCCAAAATCAAGAAGACACTTAAACAGAACCTGTCTGACAGCAAAGAAGGCAGGAAGACCTCAAAGAGCAGCACTTCACAACTCAGTGTAGAAAAAAAACTAGAACAAATTACATTTATCAGCGTGGAAAAGGTTGCACAGAAAGTTTCGACGGCTTTGGATTGGCAGCGAACACGAGTGAGAGCCATTCTCCACAAATAGAGAATAGTGATGAGTCTTCACAGGTGCAGGAGATCAAAATTGTAGCCAGGAGACGTAAAGAAGGTGTGCAACCTGCTGCATTTGACCGTAAATCTAAAAGAGCAATTAAAAAACGGAGACGGTACGAGTTACTGTTCTTCTAATGCATCTCCTTCCTACCTAATGCTCAATTTGAGGGTAACATGAAGCAAACAAACAAAAAAACTTTTTTAAAAAATTTATTTCCAGTTGTAGACATGTATTCGTTGGATTTCTTTTCTGCTCCTCTCTTTCCGTCTTGCGGTGAAAAACAAAGTTGAAATATTTAAAAGCGAGTCATGAATTGAACCACCAATTACGCTCTGAGCCGGACAACCCTGAGGCCAAATGTCTGGCAGCTCGCGACACTTGCAACGACTCGGAGCAACCGGAGTCACCGGTTGCTCTGAATCAGCGTCAGGAAGACTGAAAAGAAAGAAGCTGAGTGATGCTTTTCAAGTGGCCTTGTTTTGAAAATCTCAACTTGAACTCGGTCAGAATGCTGTGGCGTCACATCAAAAAGGCAACTAACGGTTGAAGTCTTCCTGTGGACTTGCGGTGGAGATGGACAACATTCAGCTTCTCTGCACCACAAATCTGAAACAAACTTCCAGGACCCCGAAAAGCAGCCGAAACACTGAGTGCCCTAAAGTCTAGAGTTGCTTTTGAAACATCATACATGAAACATTAATCAGCAAGCTGATGTACTTGGCAAGATGTAATGCTTCAGTTGTTTACTGACTTGTATGAATCCATTTCTGAGTTTTTAAGATGTAAAGCACCTTGAACTGCCAAGTTGCTGACATGCGCTGCACAAGTCAACTTGATGATGATGATGATGATGATGACTGAGATCCATAGATGCTGTGGTGATTTAAAAACATCTTTTTTAAAATCTTCATTTCTCTTGCTTAATACTTAGAAAGAACCGAATAGAGAGGGAAAATACTTTCTCGTAGCGCCATGTATTCCTCCAGTTCCTGGTCCGTTCAAAGGCATCAGTAAAGCATGTCCAGACAATCTCCAAAGAGACGATTAGTTGCCTTAGCAACCCTGACTGCTGAGTAACCTCAATGAGTTGAAATTCTTTACTCTACCCCATTTCTAAGGCTTCATAATCACTGGAAATCATGCGAGAAAATGGCAAAACTTCTGCGAGAAAGCGGAACCTTTGGCCTTTGTTGGACTTTCAAACAGGATAATGTTCCCGGGCAGATCTCCAGTCCTACAAGGACTCGGTTCAACGACCCATCTTATAATATTTGAGTGCTTGTCATTGTCCTCTGACTTTCGCTCCACTGAAAATCTCTAGTGGGTTTTGAAAGAGCCGGTTTGCAGCACATAAACTCAAGAATATTAGTGAATTGTAAGTCTTCGCCAGTAAGGAATGTGATTTCTCAGGCCCTCTGCCAGAAGCTACCGTCTGGCTATGAATCACATTTGCAGCTGGTCGTAATGGCACGATGAACGGATTAGATGATATTGAGACGGCTGTAGACAACAAAAATAGCATTTTGTTTGGAGAAAACCCAAACTGCAACGGGGGCAGGGTGAGTTGAATCCGTTCAGATGCAACTTTGATCTGTTTCCGAGCCGAAAGCGAGTGGAGAGAAACGCCGTTCCCGGCTGTTCTTTTTGTCTAAAGACTGCAAGGAAAAATTGTGCATTTTGCCTTAGCAAAATGCAAAGAAAGACAAACGGCGATTACCAACCCAGCCAAGTTCAGTGATTAAAACCTCTAAAACAATACCTCAACCTTTCCCGGACTTGATGAGGGCCTAGAAAAACGTTCTGCTCAATCAAGGTTAGGAATGAAAGGCTCTGAGACAACGCAACACCAATTATTCTCTTCACTAAATCAAATGAATCCCTGCGTCGAACAACGGGCCAGCCGAACCCGCCGAACGTCGGCTTAACTGAATATTACTGGCAGCAGCAATTCAACTCAACTTAGATGCATCGATTGAGATTTGAATTACAATCCGTTACTGAGCTTGTCACTGAATTCTGGGAGTCAGATTACCGTGTTACACCAATCGGTAATGTGTTACTGTCAAGGCCTGCGAATAACACCGGTCAGTAATCGATGCGTAAAGGTTCTGGCGGCCCATAGAAGAGAAATGAGGCCGAGACTCTCCATCCACAGTGTGTGATGGTGAGGAAGCTTCATCCGATGAAGAGTAAACTCCTCTGAGTCGGCCTGCTGTCTGCAGCTCAGTCTCTTGCACTTCAGGATGCTTGTTTTTCTTCGCTAACTGTGAGCATTTGCCAATTTTTTTGTGATTTAAGCAAACTCAGTTACACTTAGGAAAAACACTGTAACTTACATTTTGTTGCATCGTTGCTGACAGCTTTAATGTCCCGCATTCCCATTTATAGCGCGACGGACCAGCGCAGAGTTGAAAGACGGAAGAATATCGACGCTTTTTCGAATTCTCTCACACGTACAAATGTTCAACGTGTCGGGACATTCAGACACGATTTGCTACATAAAAGCTGAATGCAAATGCAAACAATGAAAAAAATGTAATTATACTTGTTTGTTGCTCTAAGCTCAGCGGGGGAATCTGCTGTCAAGGCACTTTTGAGTTGCGCACTCCATAAAAAACATATCATGTCTTTTATTTAACCCATGTTGCCTGAAAAATAACAACATAATTACACAATGGAGCAACGCTGGAAATTGTAACAGACAAATACGATTGTGCAGATGAATTTTACTGATTGTAAAGAACGTACAGTACATAGATATTAAAACAATATGTCATATATACTTGTTTTGTTATTCATTTTTGAAAATCTCCCATTGGTAGATGCGAGAGGTTTTGTGCTGGAGATTAAACTTCCAGGGGATTTTGGCCAACACAAACGAGAGAACAGTCATCTGACAAGACGCTTTCATTAAAAGCGGTTATTTGCTTTCGGCGAGCAATACGCAAAATGCGCTCCGATTCACGGGTATTAAAGATGGAGCCTGATGTCCATCGCGCCGCCGACTCTTGAGAAAACATCCTGTGTTTTCCCCGCTTTTCGCGCCGCGCTCTCCTGGCGCCGCGCCTCGCCGCAGCAGAGCCTCGTTTCAGTTGAAATATTATCACTCTAATCTCTGCGGTGGCTTTGCTTTCTTTCTTCTTCTTTCTGTTTTTTTTTTTGTTGAGACTCAGTTCATTCTGGCAGAGACGGGACGCGACCTCTCGTCCCGCTGCCAGGTCTTTTTTCTGTTTCAACTGAAAGACAGCTGCTGCTGCTGCTTGCTGCTGCTGCTGCTTGCTGCTGCTGCTGCTTGCTGCTGCTGCTGCTTGCTGCTGCTGCTTGCTGCTGCAGCTGCTGCTGCTGCAGCTGCTGGAGGAACTCCCGGCAGAAAAGGAGCTCCTACACCCATTCTTTGATCATTTGTTTTTCTTTTCCCTTCCCGGTGTTCTCATCTCATCCTCCAGCTCACCAGCACCTCTCCCTTTTTTATTTATTTATTTATTTATTTATTTTTTTGCAGCAGGGACAGCGAAGGCGTTGTTCCAGTCGGGTCGCCTCGGCTCTTCTCGGGCGTTTTTTTTTTTTTTTCTGGTGCTGGCCGCGGCCGCTAGGAACACGGTGGTTAAAGTGTGGGAAGGTTTTAAAGCATCCGTCTGGGTTCTGCGTCGGCCTCGCCCCGTAATTCACGGGCTACAGTAAAACTCAGCGCAAGGCAGAGAGGTATTGTGGGACCTTTAAGGACAGCGAGAGGACAGCCGCCATCCTCTCGAGTCATTTCCCACTCTTCTTTCTCCACACAGTGCATTACTCGGTGACAAATGTGTCCTCGGTCTCGCCGCCGCCTTCGCCGTGATGGATGGTCCTCGGTGTTCCACGGAGGCCGCCGTGATTGGCTGGCGCTGATAAGCCTAAATGGCTTTAGTGGGGCTCTAACAGCGCCGCAGTCCCATAAAGACAAGAGTCTTCCTCACAGCTTCCCTTGCAGTCTGGGGCTCCGACTGAAAATTGACGTTTGACCAATGCACGTTTTCTCTCACTTTTGACCTTCGTTCCATCAAAGAAGAAGAAGAAGAAGAAGAGAAAAAAAATCGCAGACAACCAAGCACCACAAGACAAACAATCTGCTATCAAAGAGGCAATCAAAGTGTCCGGATCCCAGTGATCAAGCTGCTTTGCAGTAAAAGAAAGTGACTCTTTGGCTTAGAATTAACTTCTACTTTTCCTTTCAAGGAAACATAATCCAGCTGCTTCCACTCATCCTGTCAGCAATGCTCAGAGCGCCCTAACTTTCATGGAGATAGCGCTTATCGGCGGTGGCCCATCCCGGTGATTTATGTCACCGTCTGGCTCTGTTTCAACTGCACTTTTCTGCTGCAGATAAAAAAAAAAAAAAGGAGATAATTTGGTGATAGGCAAGATAGCGTCTGAACGTCTAGGCCTGAATTGTGTGATAGTAGCAGCCGCTGCCGTGTGCAGCAAACCCAGAAGGGTTATGTCTCTTGTTGGGTCAGTGACAGCTGGTCTCTTTCTGACGCCGACACCCGGATGCACCGAAAGGCTTGATTTTCTTCGACGCCGCTCCTCGCCACCAGAGTGACGATCGTGAAACCTGCGATGAGGAGATGCAGGACGTGCAGAGGTGGGATCAGCATCACTCTGATCATTAATCACGACACGCTGATTTTGAGGGTCTGTTGTTCGTTGCAGCAGTGTGAAGACCACCGGCAGCCAGACAGAAACTTCAGGCTCGTCGCCTCCGCCGTTAACTTTCACGAAAGTACGTCACTGCATTTTACGACAGCGATGTCACTGACTTTCAGTTCCTCTGCCAACTTCGATGATAACCAGACAAGAATCTATGGACTCCCCGCTCTGTGACGAGCCTTTCTTCCTTCTGTGACTCCAGCTTCAGTTGGCAGACGCTGCGTAAAAGCTGCGCAGATTGTTTCTGCGATTTTGGGGAACTGCTTGCCAAAAGATGCGAAGGCAATCTGAACTCTTAGCCGCAAAGAAACGCCTCTTTCCGAGCAGCGGGGACGGAGACGTCGGGTCAGGCCGACCAAACTTTGGTCACTTCATTTCATTCTTGTTTAGGTTTCAAATTTTATCACGACGACATTCAGGAGAAAGACACAGATTTGTCTCTCCTCGGCGTTACTCTCAAGCTCACTCTTGTTGATTGCATGCCATGTATACCCATACTTTGGAGTCTCCTTCCAACAAGGAGGAGGAGTCTGTACATTCAACTCTTAAGATGCAGCTACTAACCAAAATGTAGATTTTGTTTATGAGAGATGCAGCAAAAAATATAACTACAAACAATAAAAAAAAAGTCTTTAGATGTTTATAATGAGCAGCTTGGACACTTCTGTTTGTTCTGCAAAGCTCAAAGGCTTAAGAATTGCATTAAACAAATTAAAGCAGTTGACCTTTCATAGCAAACAGCTGCTCCTTTTGACAGTCACATCCAACTAACAACCAGATTTATGAGATGCAGAGGAGCAGCGGTTCTACTCCAAACCTTCTCCTGTTCAGCTGCTCCCCGCCCCATCGATGAGGTTGAGCCAAGCCTGTGTAAAAGATTTCACCGATTGTCAAGCTTCTGATTCAGATGGTGTTGCTTTAATCCTGGCCGTTGGACGGTGAACCAGACCTTTACCAAGCCTGAGAAACAGTGGAGCTCATGGAGGTTTGTTTTTTTGCATCTGCAGAGGCTTACAGCCATATATCCCTTGAGGCATTTTTATGGGGAACGCTGAAGGAGGAAGGGTGCCAAAGAGGCTTTCAGGGCTTTCCAGCTCCTGGGCAACGGAAGCACAAGCCGCCCGCTGATCTTGGCACATTGTCGCAACACTTGAACTTCGTCAAACAGAATCGCAGTGGTCGCATTTTTCAAAAAGAGAAAAGTTACGTTCTGTATTCAACATTTTTAGCGCAACCGTTTTTCCGGAAACGTTTGACGGACAACCGTCTCCATGCGACATCGATGGCCAGACAGAAGCTCTTACACGGCATGTATTTGTCCTGCATTCGGTTCTTGTTTGGGGAGTGATTTCCTCTAATGGCAGGTTGTGACAAACAGCGGCGCGCGGCCACGACAGCTACTCTTTACACGGCTCCAAACTTCTGCAGATCACCTGACCTCTCTGCCCAGGGACTTTGCCGTCGCAAACTTTCCACAAACAGACGCAGTGAAGGCCCTGCACTCCATAAATTAATCTGCCTCCCTGCTTACACGATTGTCTCGAGTGCGTGCGCGCGGCTGTGAGACTGTGTGTCTCCAAATCCTTGACGCTGCAGAAAATGATTCCTACCTCCCCACACCCCCAAGTCATCCCCATTGCTGGTGGCGATAAACTTTCCGCCAGTTAATTACAAATGTATGGAAGGATTAGCGGGGGCAATTATTATTATCAGCGGGAAAATTTATGATTAGTGTCACAGACTGTTGTAAGAAAATAGCAGCCAAAGCGTGAATTAATTTGAGATGTTTGTTTATTGTGACAGCAGGATGAAGACCAGCCGCCCCTCGTGGCATAACCTTGAGGGCTCAAGAAATGCAGAGCTTTGCTTTTCTGGAGTTTTATTCATCCCTCAGATGAAAGCTGAGAGTTTTAAAGCCGCCGGCGGGGTTAAAGTAATGATTTGTGTGCGTTAAACTTGTCCTGCCTGCGACAGCACTCATGCCCTCGCCGGGTGCTTTCTCTGCTGCTTTCGCTCTCGTGTCGCGGAAAAGTCGCTTTCCTCACCGACCGCAGCGAGCGGCGGCTGGTGAAGGGCGAGTCGTAATCAAGCATGCAAATGGCTGGAAATTAAATCAGGGACAAAGCAGATTCATGCGCAGTTTTATTTATTCCAGAGCCGAGAGCTAAAACATGTCAGGGCCAAGAGACTGACTGCCTGTCTGAATAAATGCATTAGTTACTTCCACGGGTGTCACGAGATCGCTTCATATTTTAAAAAATATTTTAAAAAGTGAGTATTTCTTCCCAAGGTCAAGTCTGTCCAGCGTCTGGAGAAGAGAATAAGCTGTTATCGTGAAGATCGGCTCCTGTTATCTACGTCTTTGTTTCACACTGCTGTATCAAAAATGAAAATGTCAACACAACAAGGCTTACCCAGCAGCTCTGCCTCTGCACCTTTAAAATGTTTACCTGCCATTTTTATGGATACTCTGTCGTAAAAAAACTAATTATTTAATAGGTCTATTGGAAAAAAAAAAATCCTAAGTATAAATTAGCTTGAGAAATAATGAGATATATATATATATATATATATATATATATATATATATATATATATATATATATATATATATATATATAAACAGGCTTTAGGTGTCATACAAATGGAACAGATACAGAGTTACATTCACAGTCCACCGCTGGAAAAAAGTTCTTTTTTTTTTTTTTTTAAGTTTCACTGAGGTTGTTTGCAACCATATAACCATCTTGAAAGACAAGCAACCAGTGTAATCATGCTTCGACCTGGGAAAGCTAATCCCAGAAGCGACTCATGATGGAAAACTTGGGGGCTTTTTCAAGGAAAGCTTCGTTGCGCTAAATCTATACCAGATGGCAAAAAGCAAATCTAGTCCAAATTATTAGTGCTAATCAGACATTTCATACATCGATTTGGAGAACTGCCCGGTGATTCTAGTGAAATTCAAAACCATTTCAGGTCCGGTTGTTGTTTTCTTTTTCCTCTTCCTCTTCTAATAAGAGGCAGAAATCAAAATGGCGATTCGAGTTTGGACAATTCGAAAGCAAAAAATAAAACTTTTCAGAGGCATCCTTACTGGAGGAAGTCTGGTTGTCGACTATTGGTCTTTCTCGGTCCTAATCAGCGTCACTGAATGCACAGGCAACTTTGATTACATTTTCACCGAGCCATTTCTCAGCTGTTAATGTTTCTTGGCTGACATCAGCAGCAGCTTAACAACGGCCACATATCTCAATGACCTGATACTTGTGAGAGATAAACAGACTGAGCCGAGAGTTAAAGTCAGCATCTCCGATGCAATGCGAGGTTTGTGCTGACTCGAATGGCACAAGGTGATTTAAATGTAATAGCCTGCAGGTCAGAGGTCAAGGATGCAAATAAAGTCACAGTGTGGTGTCTGAACTGGAGCAAGGTTGGTAAATTAGGGTTGGTGGTCTCCGTACACCAACCTTAAGGGAAAAGAGCAGCCCTTCATTTTGCTTTTCCCTTTACGCACAAAACACAGACAATGGACCAGGTCTTATATTTGGAGGCACTTTTTATACTGCGGAATGTCATGAGACACTCTGAAGTAGCATTATGAAAATAAATAATAATAATTCTTATATCACGGAATAAAAAAGCCATTTGTTGCCACTGAGGCTTCAGAAGAGAGGAGAAACCCTCCACAGAGCAACGATTGGGCTTTAAACTCTTCCAGTCAGCCCAGCTCAGCATAAAACCAAACACTTTGGCTCCAATGTGACAAGCTGAAAACTCGAGCTCATCCGCCCTCTCATGGGCTACACTGAGCAGGAACTAATTATTACGTCATGTTTACAAATGCAATAAAGCTACAAGCAGATCAGACACAGATAACAGCCAGTAAAGTAAAAAGCACTGGTTCTGCATGTAGGGTTACCGGAGCACGAAAGAGCTGCAACGGTGCGGACATATGAGCTGCTGGGAGAGGACAGAGATCAGCACGGCTGAACTAGTCAAGCTTGTGTGGGCGGAGGAGTCAGATGGAGTCTGGAGAGGAAACGTCAACGGTAAAAATGACGGTTTTAGTCAGAATGTCGCAGGGATTTGCAGAAGCAATACGTACATTCTGGACTCTTAGATGCACTGCCTTGCCAGCACACTGCAAAAACAAAATCTATCGGAAAGTTACTTTGTTGAAAAAAGAACAAAACTAACTTAAAAACTGATATTCGCACCAGAAACTAGACACAAAATAGTTTCGAAGCTTTTGTGTTTTGCAGTGCACTGCTTATTTATTTATTTTTTTTAAACTTGAAATGTGTGGCGTACTCCTCCTCACTCTATATAAATGGAAAGGTGTCAGCAAGACTGCAAATTTACTAAAAATCTGATCATTTTAGTGTTTTCTACGACGTACAGGACCGTCACACGTCAAGAGGCTGACTGCAACCCAGCACTGGAATAACTAAACACAATAGACGTTTTTGAAGATGTCTGACGCTGCATGATGCATTTTGGAGTGAAACTGAGTCGGAGGATTGAGAAAACTGGCTGCAAAGTTAATGAGCAGGGAAGGAGACAAGAACATCGGTGTCTAATTTAAAGGCCGCAGTCGTCTACGTTTCTCTAAAACCAGCTTTCAAGCAGACGCTAAACAACCGACTTTCCGTCTCGACTGCGTCTGGGATGAAAAGTTTTGTTTAGACAGGTAAATAAGCCAAGGCTCAGCTTTTATTAGACTTGGACTTGGCAACGAAAATCACCCAGCAGACGACTTCAGGACAGACAGCAAAGCACTCAGATATTTAGGATATCGTAATAGGAAGCCTGGGGACGAAGTGAAATACTTACTGCATAATCAGGAGAAATGTGGAAATATGTTTGCCCAACAAACTCTGTCAACTTTGTCAGAATAAAAAAGGCAGATGGACGAACAAACAGAAAAAAAATCATTGGACAGTGAGGCAATGTAAGAGCGAGTTTATGGTGAGGAAAAGACTTGAGGTTTTCCTGAACGACAGCATGAAAACGCAACATTAGAAATGCTAGCGGATGCTACCAGACTCAACTTTAATTTGTGGACAAACAATTCCCCACCAGGACGAAACAAATCCAGTTTTTGATGTTGTTTGTGAAAAATCTGATCGTTTCAGTATTCGCTATGACGTGCAGGACCATCACATGTCATGTCAAGATGCCAACATGTCACTGGTCACATGCACTGGGATCCAGCGTATGTAAAACCAGCCAATCCAGTGGTACCATTTCTTTTCCTCCTGGAGTTGATTGGCTGCGTCCTCAAAAGTAGAGGCGTGTTTGGTGTTGGAAATTGATTTTTTTTGAGCCCGTCTCTGTTTCTTAAGGCTGGACCGACACAAGTTTTTGTCATTTTTGGAGCCCACGCTCTCATGTAAATGTATGAAGTGTACACATAAAACATCTCTGTCTGTGTCTCTCTCTCTCTCTCTCCGTCAGGCTCAAAAACAGCCTCCCACTCAGCCTATATTGTGGAAGTGCCTTTGATTGATGACTCTGACCTATTCTGGGAGCAGGCTGCCACATCTGCAACCTAATTACCCCATCATCGCTACTTCTCTACGTGGCGCTGTGAAACACATACACACACGCAGACATAACAGCAAGTTTCTGGGGTTTTTTTTCCTCGCAAAGTTCAAAGTACAAGTTGCAGGTTGCAGTGCGAACAACTCAACTCAGACATTTGCCCTTCCGGCACAGCAGAGTGGGTTATTTTCACAGTAATTCCCAGAGAGCATTTTACTGGGGAGAAAGCAGTTTCGGTCTCTGTTGGGGTGTGCCATCCATTTTCTGTTTAGACAATGGCACATCTTTATTCTGTTTATGGAAACAGCGGACACGCCCTTTTCGTCTCTGTTGCTTTGTCTGAAAACGAATCCCTGCGTACTTCACAGATGGTCGGTCCGGTGTTTAGCAGAGCTCCATTTAGGTTGCTTATGAAAAGCTGAGGCCTAAAAATACCGGCTCCCTAAACAGTACGGATGAAGGGGTGTGAAAAGCAATATTTGGCTCCGTCGTGACTGTTCTGCTTTTGTTTGACTCGTTGAGGACACAGCCATAACATCTGAAAACATCGAGGCAAAAAGCGGGTTTCGGGGAGACAAAATAGGATTTGCTGTCCATGTTTTAAATAATCTGCCACTTCAACATAAACGCCAGAGGTGAGATGGATTTCCAGTTGTGGATTCGGATTTGGCAAGCCTGAGTTCATTTATTCTGTGGCATTCAGAGGTGGTCTTTTTGATATCCGTCTCTAAAGTCCACCTTTATGGACAGATTGACGAGAGGGTAATTGGATTGCCTGAAAAAGGTTCACGTGAGATCGAACGAGCAGACGGGAGACCAGTCGTTTCCGGACTAAGAAAACTAAGAAAATTTTCTACTGGAATATTATCCAGTCTATAGGAAGTTGTAGGTGTTTTGTTTTTGATTCTTTGCCAACCTGATTCCGGTCCTTCAATGCCGTCTCTTGTTTAAGAATTGCAGTCTGCCTGTAGTCTTAGCAATGGCAGAAATGGACGAATGGGGCAAAGCCGCTCAGTAAGTGTTGGCAATGCTTCTAAATGTTGAGTTGACATCAACAGCTGCTTCGTTTGGAGGGGCACGGTGGAGGACGGTGGCTTGCAGGGCAGGCGGCTTCCTGCTCTACGCTTCTTATGAGTCGAACTGGCGCATTACACACGTCACAGCAAAATGTTAATAATCGGGTAAAATTCAAAACCTCAACACAGTCCAGCCGTCCAGAAAGCAGTGATTTCTCAACAACCGAGAGTCCAGACGCTCTCACAAATAGCGCAAGACAAGAGGTTGGTTTTCACCAGGCTACAAAATTGCCAACCCAGGCCATTCATGTTGGTTTTGGATAAAAAGACGTCTTCAGAGTGCAACGTGGTATCAGCGAATCAACAGAAGACATTTTGGGTGAGTCAATGGACAGCTTGTCAGTCTTTAACTCAAACAGGCTTTCATGTTACCTGATACTATCTTATTGAAGACACACGGTTGCCATCTATTATTCATTGTTTAACCCACTGAAATGATTTAAATAAATCAAGCAAACCAGAGAACTTCCCCCTCAGACTGCACTGCATTAAGCCAGGAAGCAAAACAAACAGGGTGAATCTGTCTGCCTGCTCACTCCTGTGCAATCATTAGACATGGATGTGTGACTGCTCACGCTAATGCATATGTAAATACGCACAAGCTCTCATGCCCACCACCCACAACCGCTAAAACGCGTTCTTTTTTCCGTTTCTTTCACAATGAGGACTGAATCTGAAATCTTGCCTTATTACCCAAAATCGTTCTCATTTGATTTAGCTTGAAATAATTCCGTCTGTCATCGGACCGGGCATGACTCAGCTCACCCGATCCTCCACTGGGGAGAAAAACCGCCACGGAAACCGAGGCTTGCTGCAACCTGCTCTTTGTGTTAAGAGAGACGCGGACGAAGAGGAGGCGATGAGGAAACGATAACGAGGCAAAAACGGATGCTCTGGCCTCGTCAACGGTGAGAGTTTTGGAAAAGACGAGCCAGCTTCTAGCAGCATGTCAGAAAAGAATGACACATTTAGGCAAAATTACGTTTTTGGATCAACTAGCTGGAACTTAGACATTGTTACTATGTTTATGTTTTATTCGGCAAACACACTGCAGATGTTTGCCGAATGAATATGATACAAACAAGCGTATCGTGTACGCACACGTCATCTAAAATAAAGGTAAAAACATAGAACATCCCACCAGTAGTTTCTGAGCTAAAGCCACCTATCTACGAACCCTTTGGTTTCACCATTTGGTCTACCACTCACTTAAACGCTGGTGACCCAACAGGCTCCTCCCTGGTACCAGAACTAAGTGATGGGCCCAGACAAACCAGAAAAACAAACAACCCAAGCAGCTTCGGCTGAGCCTCTGAGCTCTCAAACTGAGATCCGACACGGCATCTGAAAATTGCCCAAGAATTATGGACGCAATTTCCTTAAATCCAGAGGATCAGTGGGATCCAGCCCGTACATCCTGTGTGGGTTAGACACTCCAGCACACCTCCATAGGTTCCATGCCCATAAACCTTACACGCCTGAGTTGTTATTTAGCAAGCCGTAAAAAGCAGCAGAGTTTGAAATCTTCCATAAAACCTGAAGCGGGGCTGAGCAATATTGCCATGACTACAACAGTCAATTCTTCTTAGGAAACTCTGATTGCATTTGTTGCTTCACTGCAGTTATGAGTCTTAAGACGACGCCGCACTAAACAGGCAAACGCACGGTCCGCAGTTAGTGTGAGTGACATAATAACGTACTCAGAGAGGATGGATTTGGAGGATAAGAAGTCTCCGCACTTTCTTTTCCAAGATCTACTGTAGATTACTGCATCTTATTAGTGCAGCACTCTGAGCCAAATGTCTTTGTGAACGGGTTTATTAAAGTCGGGCTGTAATCCTCTGCCAGAATGACGTGTACACGTAAGTGTTTCATTATGCGGGATTTGATCTGCTAAAATGTTTCATGAAGCACCGTGGGCAGAGCAAAAGGTCAATCAAATTCAAAAATGAGCGCCGACTGCAACATGCAACGCTGAACCTTTTTAATTTCCTTTAATCCAACCAGACCTTTTTCAGATGACCTTTGTGTGATTTCACTGTTTTTTTGGGGGGGGGGTTTCTTCAGTTTTTAGCAGAGCAAATAAACTGCTTTGGTACAGGTTTGGTCTTAATCTCAAGACTTCCTGTCAAAATTGGGTTTCCTGTGGTTCTTTGACTTCCTATGACTTTCATTTTGCATCTCTGCCATGAAGAGACACAAAGGCATTGGATTAAAAGGGATGGCACACAAACACACACTTCACTCTGTAAGGAAAACTTTATGCAACCATTTTACTGACAACTGTTTTCTACTTGGTGCTGATTTATTTATTAAAATACATAAAGCATATTGACGTAATGTTAGAGGGGTGTGAACTCTACTGCATCTCATCTTCTATTCGTACTTATGGGCTTTTTTTGTTTTGTTTTGTTTTTTTACTTTAACTTTTAATTGGATTACATGTGATTTTCTTTTTGTAGCATTGTGTTAGTTTTGTTGCGATCTTTGACTGGATTCTTGGCCGTGCGTGGTTCTTGTCATTTTTTTCCCCATTTTGCTCTGCAATTAAAAAGTACACGCAGGTTTGTTTCAGAATTGACTTTAAGAGTAGAGATGAGAACGAATTTTATTTATTTATTTTTTTGCCTTCATATTCCTGTGTGCTGGACTGAGGGTTTGTCCTGCTTCTCCTGACTCTAAGACCCCAAGCTGGGCAAAACAAGAAAATGGACGCAAAACAGATTGATGGAGATTTTTATAGGAAACGCATTAAAGTGACTTATGAAAATCGAAACACAAATTATGCATAAAGAAAAACATAAGGCCAGTGATGCAAAACATAACACCCAGGAAGCAAATTACAGCACAGTCTGGAAATTAAACAGCTTGTTGTCATTGTTGTTCTCCGTTGGACCAAAAACCTCTGAGGTTGGAATTTCCAAAGAGCCACTCCTTCAAATCGCAGTGGCCTCAGTCCCTGGTGACCCCTGGGGTCACTGAGGCCGCTACTTTACATGACTTCTCTCACTCATGTTCTGAAAAATGACATATTTTTTCAGTCGTCCCAGTTTTGTGTTTTGGATCTAAATGCTTGGCTCCATTTGAGTTTTTCCTGATCTCTGTTTCCGACTTTGGAGGATCCAGCCATTTCCTGCCTTTACGTCCCTTCAGTCTCCTTCTCAGGATAAATGCATCCTAGTTTAATTCATCCCCTGTCAGGTACTCCTACTACTCACTCACCGTGCCATTACTGTTACTGTTTGCCACTTGTCTTTCTTGCTCCCATAATGTTGGTTTTCTCAACTCAGAGGCAGATGCAGTGAAAGCCTCGCTTGAGGAAGAGAGGCGTAAAACACTAGAGTGTGTCAAAACCTTCTCAAGAATGACTGGCCATCTCAAAGTGAGAATTTCAGACAGTCATCTAACTAAATATAATGGAAGAGATTGAAGTAACCAGATTATTTGGGAGCGAATCACTAAAGTAATTTTGTAAAATTTTTACTGTGTAATTCAGATTAAATTGCATAAAATTATAACCAAAAAAAAAAAAAAACTGGTCCAATTCAGATGCATTTCCTATAAATGAACTAATTTCAGTCACAACAGTAATAAGAATGTATTTGATCCACTTAAAAACAATAAAAGAAAACAATTCCGAATCTGTTTTAGATCATTTAAAGAAGGTCAACTACCTAACCAAACCAAAAAGGTACACCGAACTTATTACTGCGAATAAGAATCACAGATATCTGAGAAGCCTGGAGCCGTTACGACATGCCTTTAACTTTGAAAAGCAGAGTCTGAAAAGTTTGAGGACCCCTGCTGAGAGGTCCACTGAATCATTCTGTGTGTTTTTTTTTTAACTGCAATCTTCAAGGTTAGGTTTCTTTAGAAAACTGCTTCGCTTATCACCTGAATGCTTACAGACACGCGAGCACAATATGCGTCTGATTCAAAAATCCTCATCTCTTCTGTTCTCCGTCTCTTGATTAAACTCCATTTCTCCTTCGGTTTGGTAAAGAAGAGTAGAAGACTAAGAACTGTTCACGGCGATATACACACATTCCGCCGGTGACTCACACCAAATGAAGCAGTCTCTGTCTTAATCATTTTCACTCATTTATATGCATGCAACGATTCAAGCTCTTGATTTAAGGAAGAAGAGAGGAGAGAGAGAGAGAGAAAACGTGTGAGTGTGTGTCTGAGCTAGCTTGTGTCACTTCGAGTGCTGGGGTTTCCCTCTTGGCATAAAACAAACCTCGACTTTTGTTCGCAATTCAGCACATCAAATCCTGCGCTTCTATGGTGCTAAATGTACTTTTTTATGCCAAACAGTTGAGGTAAACGGCACGGACATGTTAGCAGTCCTGTAAAAATGGGATTCAAATGTTTTCTGAAGGGATCGCATCACGACGGTGGCTTTGATTGTCACCTTAGTTAGTGTGTTGAAGGCACAACACAGGATATGTGATTCGTTACGTTTGTATCGAGCGATTCTACCTCCAACCCCGGAGGGAAGTGCAGTGCGCGGTCGATCTTGGGATCCGTCGAAGCACGACGGAAACGCTGTGAAGAGTCACGGTGTGAATCTCAATCTTGGTCTGATTTTGAACGTTCAAAAAAAAAAACCAAAAAAAACCCCACACACCCCGACAGAAGTGGCCAATTTAAATTCAGATCTATTTAACACATTTTCAAAGAAGGATGTCGGCGTGTGTTGAAGTCCTCACGGCTTTTATGTAATGTTCTTGACTGCAGCAATGGCTTCAATAAGAAGAGGAAGTGCTGGCTAATGCTGCTTTTCTCAAAAACAAAAGCGGCTCAATGTTTCGTGGATTCTTCACATGCAAAAAGTGAGCGAATCTTTGTAGACACTCGGGCAATAAAAAAGATGTTCTCATCTTTCGCTAAATACCAATTACTTCAAAATGTCATTTGTGAAAGAGGCTATGAAACATCGAACCGGTGGATACAAAATGTCCTGAAAAAGTCAGGAACAAAACAGAACTAAAACTGGACAGGTGGGAAATGCGAAGAAGGGTCAACATGACCAGCACTCTTAGGAGTCTTGCTGATGTTTGAGCTGCCATTGCTTATTTGTGGTTTGGCATTTGCAAACCATTTTGTGAGCTTTTTCTATGAATCCCAACTACAAATTATTGGCGGAAAATTGGCCAATTTATGAATATTTTCATACAGGACATCTAAAATGTTCAGAAAATTCAGATTGAGAAGACGAGACAGTTGGACGAAACTCCACTTTGACACACTATTGAATGGCATTTGCAAAGCGGCATTTTCTTTCCTTGGCGCTGATTAGCTGTACCAGAGGAAGATTTGTTGATATTATCTTATTTGGTTGATTACACTGCGCTTTTTGAACCATATTACGATATATTTGGTGTTTAAGGTACCGAAATAAAGAGCTAAACATTCTCAGGTGTTCTAGGATTTTTTTAGTTATTTGGTTGTTGTGCAAAAGTAATTCATTCATAATATTCAAGATACATGAATTATAACACATTAGTCATTAAAACAATATTCCACTGGGAGTAAAACTTTGTTCTTTGCCAGAATTAAGTTTTCTTTGCAATTACATTGAGATTGAAACAGAGACAGTGGCTAATCACAACCTAGCAGAGGTTTCTTTGTTTTATGCTCAGCTGAACAGAAAACAAACGTTAACTTCACCCAAACCCCACAGAAGATAATGCGGGTAGAAGAAAGGAAAACATTGGTGTAATTTGGATTCAGGGCCCACCTATATGGAGTCCCCTACAGGCTGTTGAATCAATTTGTTGAGAACTCTTAACGAGATGCAAGGCAACCTATGTCAATACTGGTCAGAGTGAAACGGCCTCTTTCAGTAAGCAGAAAAGCCCTTTTTCTTCTCAATGCCGTTTAACTCGAGTCGCGCCTCTGATTATTGTAAAAGTTTATTCACATCGGCTGTCTCAATCGCTCGAGGTCGGGGGCGATTTAAATATGTTTGACAGGGAGTGACGTTCCAGTCTCCAGAGACTCTGCCGTCCTCGGCTTGAGAGAGAGCGAGCGTCGTCTGTCGGCGAACGCTGCCCTTCTTGTCAACTTCGCATCGCTTCGTTTTGTCAGAAGCCCGTTTCTGATGTCGGGAGGCGACCTCGTCTAACGTCGCGTCCCTGACATGTCGAACTCACCGAATGAGATTAGGACAAAATCTGCTCATTGTATTTGCTTGTTTCGGCGTGAGCATCAGTAAAAAAAAAAAAAAAGAAGTAAAATGAAATGGTAACCTGCTTTCCAATTAATGCTCTGGTCTGACTATCAATCAAGAGTCACAGTGATGAGCTGAGAAACACAAGCAGCAGCTCTACTTTGAACCAGTGTTCAGATACCAGCCATTAGAAGAGCAGGCCTTTAAAACAAATGGGAGCTGTCTATAAGAGAAGACAGTACTCAAGGTACTGTCTTATGTTTAAGATATAGTACGATGTGGATGGGAACTTAGGTAAGCAGTAATTCTTGAAGGCACCGTGAGTCAGAAAACGCCTCCACGTCAACTTTGATATTGGCAAAAAATACTGCCGTTTGGAATAAAAGCCCTTTTCCAGCCATCCGATTACTTAATAACTGTTTATCATTTAAAACGTGTAGGTTTTGTTCTCTAATCGACAAACTAGGTCAAAGTTATTGACCCGATTTTTGGCTGTGAACTATGCAACATTCGTCCCAAGTGAGAGGATACAGCATGTGGGTGTTTATGTAATCTCCCCTGTTATATAAAAACTCCTGGGATAGATCTGAATGAAGACATCATTCTAGTCTGCATTTTCACCTTTTTCAGCAAAAAGTGGTACTTTAAGCAAAGCCCCAACTAACTCAGAGGTTTTCACGTTTCTGCTCATCTACTGTTAATGATGCACTTTGTATGTCAGGGTTAGGGTAACCCTAATCTTTATCTTGGTATTAGGCTTTATGGTAATTTGACACTTGTTGTCTCCATTGGTAACCTTCTAAAAAGTGGGTTTTGCTTCTCTTTAATCCAGAACACAGTCCAGTTCATTACAGGTACAGAACCTTATGAGCTATCCAGGTGAACTTTTGAAGGCAACTTTAGCAGGACAGTGTCGCTGTTTTTGCTCGGTTTGTAATGTGTATTCTTGTTTATATTGGTATCTGTGTTTCCCTTTAAGCTTTGGGCTTTCTGCCTGTGTGTTTACGTATGCAGATGTCGGCGGCTCTTCCTGGAAGAAAACCTACTGCATCTTAATCGGCCGTTCCTGATAACGTAAAAGGAAGAGTCATGTTGAGTCTCAGCCAAACCAGCCAGGCCCAACGGCTGGCCGATGATTCAGAGTTAACGCCGCAGGCCCGATTCCCCAGTCTGATGACACGGATCTGCTTCCAGCACCTTCCAAGACTGGTCGGGCTCACCTTCAGCCTGCGTCATTTTAGCCATGCTGTTCAGCAGCTGCACGCAGGAGTCTACAAAAACTACTGTTGCCTGTTGTAATTGTCGCTTTCGTTCAATACTTGGCACGCAGACGCTCATTTGGGTCAATCAGCTCGTGCAGTTCTGACTGTGGGTGACATCACTGGATGTGCTGCTAGCTACTGACTGAGGCTGTGGCTGTAGAAAAACAAACACAGGAAAGAATGTGACAGACTCTTAGAGCAGTCTGACCTATTTCTAACTTCAGCAGTACCTTCCCACGCTTCTGTTTTACAGGAGCAGGCTGTTCTGAGACGAGCTTCCCAACGAATATTTGGACACTGGACACATTATTGGAACATTGAGTCTTATGTTCGACCAACTCATATATCAGCTCAAACGAGCCTTTTTTTGTTGTTGTATATAAACGTGTTATCACTTACAGCCGTGTATACGGTATGTAGCCAAATCTATCTGAAAAGACAGATTCTTTTTTTTTTTTTTACAGTAAGCATAATGGACTCCAAACAAAATGTCGAAGATGAAGTTATGGGTTCAGCAGCGGAGTCGCGACGCCTCTCCAACTCCGAACCTCCGAACCTGTGGATATCCAGATCATGTGCATCAGGCGGTTTTAGTGTTTTCGTTTTTCTGGGACAGCTTGGCATTATGTTGCTGTCTGGAGCAGGTGGTGATCCTCCAACCTGCCACTTTTTTTTTTTTGGGCCCTCAGCATTTGAGCAGCAATGTGCTCTGATTTCAAGCTATACGTCTCCAGGGAATGAACACATTTCCTCCTGTAAAGCTTCTGCATTGTTGGCATCCGGCCTTGTCTGAAAATGTTCAGCGCTCTTTGCCTTTCTTCCTCTCGTCATCTTTTCTTTTTGTTTTTTTTTTTCATGGTCAGTATATGTGCCAAGGCTTCGTGCAGCACCGTGAGCTGATTACAGCTCTACTAGCCTCATTATAGTCAATAAAAGGGCTCAAACAGGGTAATAGCTTCGTATTACAGGGTTGTTAGAGAAGATGATTTGCCCCTTATTAGCCCTTCTCCGCATGATAACTTAGCAATCAATGAGCTGGACAGCAGCGCGGTAGTTTTCTGGCAGCGCAACGCAAACTAAACGGGCATATGTTGATCCCGCCAACAGTCGCACAAAAAAATCCAAATGTTGTCTTGTCGCTTAAAGCGTTTGTGTTGGTTTTGCCTCATTAGCTCTGGTGTGGAACCAGAACTACAGACATTGAAACTTGCGGTTGCAAAAGTTTATGGAAGCATTTGACCCTTTCTACTGCCGGGGTGAAGAGGTAAAACATTTAAAGGCGAGAGCTAAATGATGTTTATAGATATGTTCCGATAGCAAGACTGACATCTAGTACGTTTTCCCAACTAGGTTAAATTCACTAGAGAAACTGTTTGACCTATCAAAATGGAGCCGGTTGTGACATGCATAGGACCAAAATGCATCAGGAAGATGGGAAATGCATTTAAAAAAAAAAAAAAAGTTTGAAACAGCAAAATTCTTCAGAATATGAAAAAATTAACCACAAGTAAAATTTTCTGTTAGGTTTTACTTGTGTCAATGTAAGCCAGGCATTACATAATAACATATTAAAATATTAAAATATACATATTAAAATATGTATATGTATTTTCAGTTCAGATTTTTACACTTGCCAACGAGTCCCTCCGGCTGTTTCGGTATTTACAGCCTTAGTTAATTGCATGTAAATGAAAAAGCTCAGATACAGAGCATGAGTGTGTAAACAGTCCCTTGTTCAGCATTGCCTGGCCTTCATAATCCTTCTGTTGTTCTTCCTCCTCTGACTGCTTTAATCACACAGACTTTACTTGGCTTGAACTGAGCAGAAAGTGCAACCCTTTAGTTGTTCTGTACCTTACAACAACGTTGGTGTGACGCTGTTTGATAAGCCGTGTTTATCGGTGTATGTCAGATAACCTGAAATCTTTTCTCAGCATAGAAAGTAAGGCATAAATCGACTGCTGTCTTCACAATTTTTAAATTATTATCCTGATTTTAATAAAACCGCATGAAGAAATGAGCTCCTGCCCAACCTGGTGGGCAGGAGGACACCAGGAGGAATGTTGAGGACACTTTCAAAATACAATTGCGATTTAATTTTCTGGTCTTGAGGGCTGAAGGTCTGGGCAACGCTCTGCTTAGGTTTCGCGTTAGCTTTATTTCAGCTGTGAACCGGCTCCTTTTTCCTTCGTTCGCGGGCCTCTGGAGTTCATCTGCAAAACACATCTCTGCCTCAATTCGTGCGCGAAGGTGACACACGTGTGTTCTGCAGGAAGGAAAGGAGCCGGACGCTCAGAAATACGATCCGCGCGATGAATCCGCTGCTCCCTCACAAGGACTCCGATGAGGGAAAACGGTCAGGAAGCACGTTGGTGGCAATTTTGATTGCAAGTAATTAATAAAATTAATGCGCATTCTTGAGCTGAAGGTGACCCTTCAAACCTTAATGTACGTACGCCGCTCTCTCAGCTTCTCATCAGAGTTTAAGGTCACCTCTCACGTGTTGGGTTTTCACTGTCAGCATCAACAAGCATCTGTTGTTTGTTAAGATCTGAGTCATGACAGCCAAACAAGGCCCAGCTGCACTTAACAAATGTTCCAATCCAAACATGCCGGCCCAACGGGCTCTCGGAATAACGTGTGACCTTGGTGTACATATTGAATGCAGGCCTTGAAGCTTTTTGATTTTTTTTTTTTTTTTTTTGAGAACAGAGTAGGTCATATTTGCGTATACAAAATTTATACGCCTTTTGTCAGGTCAGTGTTGTGAGGGATGACTCTTTCTGAAGGAAAGTTGTGTACAATGACAAAGATTTGTACCTACAAAGCAAAACATGCTTTGTATGTATTTCTGCTGTTTGACAACTAAATGATTTTAAGAGATACTTGTGCAACAAAAAAAAAAAAAGAAGAAAAAAAGACATATAAAGTGAATGTGGAGATACTGTGTCTGAACTCTGCAGGCTGTCAAGCTTTATTTACCAAAATATTAAGTGTTTGCAACGCTGCAGACTTTTTAGGCACTAACATACGACAGAGGAATGAGTCATTTATTCCAGATTTTTTTTTAAAGCAACAGTGTAGTAATTAAAGGAATAATAAGATATTATGATCTATCCAAACTCATTAAAAGACATCATTTTCTTTCAAAATAAACAAAGAAAAACAAACCAATAAAATACAACGTTGCATAGCTGATGTCTGGCCTTGAAATATGAATCCACCTCTGGCGGCAAATTATGTGCTGTGAACTAGAACTTCTGTAGTTTGTTTGCTGGGCAGATTCATTATGTTGAAGACGGTAGCCGTGAACGGTTTGTAATCAGAGGACATCGGTGTTAATCTAAGCCGAGCTGTGATGAGTTCACAGACGCTCTGTGTTCTCCAGGCTTGTTTTAGAGTTTTGGGCTAAAACCTCCAAACTAAACATCCCAGAGAAAAGCTGACCCACCAACAAAGCTCACGGTTTTATCTGCGAGTCGTACCTGCTAAAGAGAGCTTTTGTAGATTTCAAGAGGTGCAAAACGGAGAGTAAAAGTAAAGAATTATGCTGTTAGGATAGAATTGGGTGGAACGTTGCCGGCATTGTCACATGGTCAACGGAAGTTAAATAAGCACATGTCAGGTACAGCCACTGTTTTTGATTGAATCAAATCTGATTATTGCTGTGGGCTGAAAAATAAAAATGTGCCAATGCTAATGAACCTAAATAAGAACTGATGCATTTTGCAAAAGAACATTTTCACCAAAACGTACCAACAAAAACGCTGCGTGAGAGCAGAAGAAAAGATGGTATTCGCTGTGGGTGCAAACAATGTTTGTCTGAGAAAATCTCAACTTTATTAATCCATTCTCCAGGGGAAGAAAATAAAAATCTTTATCACCGAATTAGCTTAAAGAATCATGAACTTATCTTCACTGCTGAGTTACTCCACGTGCCGCTGGAGGCAGGAGATGTCCAAGTCCGACTCCATAACTTTTCCTGCTTGGTGTATCTATGAACCTGTGCGAAACGGTGACTTAATTACCTCTCGGAGCACGTTCATCAGCAAACTGATGTATCTATTTTCATAATTAGACGAGGCCTCCTCAGACGGAAGCGGGGAGCTAATCCTGAAAGCAGCAGAGCAAATAAGAGGCACCATGGCAGCATGCTCAGCTGTGCTCGGGGTTTACCCTCAGAAAGGAGCCAAAGAAAAGAAAGAGTGGAGGAAATGAAAGCTCAATTACAAATTTATTTTCCATCGATGCCACACTGCGTTGAATTTTGTTGTTATAATGGTTTGAAAATTGAAAATAATATATATATATATACGTACATTTGTATAATTGAGTATAACTGAGTTGCATTGGTTAGAATTGTTAGAAGGGCACATTTTTCAATATTGTCTTCATGATACAAAGAATGACAAAAACAAGACATTTCTGTTCAGTGTTTATAGCTGCACTCAGTAGCCAAATGCTAATTCTGTCGGGTCCTGAGTTGTTTTGGAGTTTGATTTATTGTATTTTGTAATCTTTACTCTCTTCCTGTTGTTTAAATGTTCCAGTGAAAGTGTCACAAAAGATAGACAGATATCCACAGTTGCTTTTACACATTTATCAGTCCTCTCCATTTGATGTCATTTGCGTCCTCCGCGGTCGTGAAACTGCGGGCCAGAAAACAGTTTGACAGAAAAGAGAGACAATAAATGACCAGCGTTTTACCCCACTGAGGCCTTTTAACATCATCTCAAGTGTTGGCGCTCCAGCTCAAGCAGGGTCAACAGGAAAGGTCAGTTCTAATGGGTTTCCTTAGAAAGCTAAATGGCTCCCATAATAGACGATGAGAATCTTTCCGGAAGAATTTCAGCGGGGCGAGCCGAAGCTAATAGTTTCATTGTCAAATACAGAAAAATTCTCGCGTTCTTAGGAATATGCCAAAGCAACTTTATCATCCTTGGAGGAATATAAAGGAAACAAACAAGCAAAACAACTTAAAGTGGTTTACTTAAGACAGTTTTACGACAGCAATCAGAGGTGGAGCGTGTCATGATGGACGTTTTCCGATTCAAGATTCGTCTAGAGAAATAATGCAGCAAATGTGCTAAAGCCGGCATTTAACTTTCAAACATATGGCACATGAAGTAACACTAAAAAATATTTACACATCTAGGGTGTGCAGCAAATTATCCTCTGCCCCCAAAGTAATCTGTCAGCTAAATTTCCTCCATACAGATGTCTCCTTTCTTTTCTTTTTATAATCATAATTTGCATTTATTAGAAGCCACAAAAAAGTGGTAATCATGAGAAAAGCCACATCCTGACTATCAAACAAAAGGAAACGCATAAGACCTCAAAGAGGAAAATTGGTCAAGTGGTTCGTTTAATCCACTTGTACAAAATTGTTTTTTTTCGTGTGAGAAACTCGAAACATTAGGAGGTCGGAAACGGGCGAGGAGCTGACTTGATTTAAAAGCCAGCAGGGCTCACAAAGTCCAAGCAGTCCAAGTCGTTTTCCGTTATTTACTACAGTTTCGTGCTCTCGCTCTTCTACGTCTCAGGTTGTGTTGGGATTTTCCACGACTACTACGCTGCACTGCGTCGCTGCCGTGGTTCGGATCCCAACTTGCAGGGGATAAAAAAAACAAGAAAAAAAAAAAAACAAGAATCACTACGGAGGCTAATCGGTCCAGTGCAATCCCTTTAGAGTCCCACAGCTGCACGTCGTCATGCTTGCACAGCTTGTGTGCGATCGTGACGGACAAACAGACGGTCTGACAAGTTGGCACAACGCGTGGGACACAGGATGACGGGCGAGCGGCTTAAGCCGAGGATTTGCAGGTGGGCAGAGCTTCAGGACGAAAACAAAGAGGAAGATCACAGTTTCCAAACTGAACCTTTGCATCAAGGCGTCATCACAGCTTTGAGATTAGAACGTTTTCTTCTTACACGCCTCTTCATGCGCCAGAGTCTTAACCTTAAATAAGTTATGCATTTGTTGTCTTCTAGCCTATGTTAGTTAAAAACAAAAAGGTTTGAATTCCTTGCTGATTTTATGATTTTTATTAAAAATACGATAGCAGCAGAATATTAGCCTGGCCTTCCTGTGCAATTCCACTCGAAAAATATCACTGCTTCTAGCAAAAGTCTGGGCTTTCTCCCATAGACTCAGATTGTCTCTGACTTGGTGCTTTTTGCCGGACCAATCAGAAAACAGAAGAAGTGGCGCACAAAGATTTTCTGCGCCATTTTAAAATAGCAATCTGCTAGTTTTTAGCAAAGGCATATGAGTGACGACTCTTGACTTTGGTGATCCATTACATCAAAGCGTTTGCTCATCGCACTTCAGTGAGCCAATCGCATTTGTGTGAAATCCCATTTTGTGACCTTCTTGTTTTTACTGAAATGGTTTACTTGTTTTGCGTACCTCGCTACACAGAAGACATCATTTACGGTCATGCAGAGGGTGCAGCGTTCATCTGAAAAGCCGCCTTAATGATCAGTTTTAAACCTTCTCAATTATTTATTTTTAGAAGCTGCGCCTCGAGGTATGATCAAATGAGCCCAATAAAAAGGCTGCTGCTCCAATTCCCTCATTATTGAATCGCGTGTTCGAGTGCTCCTCCGCTGCTTTTGCATCTGTCAATCTGCTGATTCGTGTGCGTCCGCGTGCTGCAGATAATGAGAGCGCGGCATGCACTCTCTTGATTTCAATTTAAAGCTGCCCCGTCTGGCCCGCCAGAGTGCAGCGGTTTGTATTCATAAACATAATGCACTTCGATTCCTTGGCTTGTTTCCCCACACCAATCAGTTTAGATGCCTGTCTCTAATTCAGGCTGTGATTGGTTATCTGTTTCTTATGAATCTGATCCACTCTCTGCCTGTGAGACAATAACGGTCCATTGATTTGTGCGTAAGTTGTTATTCCAGATAATAGTTTCTAAACGTGCCCTGCCCCCCCTCTCCCCCTCTCACTTAAAGTTTCACCAATATCTCCTACACAAAAGTTTCCATTACATATATATTGTCTTTGTTTGCTTTTTTTTTTTTACGTGCAAACAATGTCCAACCAGAGCCGCGACATTTCCGAAAATGAACGACATAAAAATGATTTACCTCCCGCTTCGTTTTTTTTGCCCCTCGCTAAAATGTAAACAAAAACATTTCGGCAACAGATTCAAGGGGGCATTAATGCGTTGGTCAGAAAAACTACAATCTCTTCCCCAAAATTGTGTCATTTATTTCTTTTCCTACCATCGACCCAATCTTCAACCCTTCTTCGGGGACAAAACGGAACCAGAACATGAGTGCGTGGCGCGTTTTGAGTCGGGAGGAGGCCGGGGGATGTTGCGACATTCAAACACTGGAGCAGCTTACTCTTCCAAACTGGGATGACTTCATTTCAGCAGATCCCCTCTCTGACAAGAAACACTCAGCACACATTTCCCAAAGTCAAACAATCAGGCAGTGCTGCAAAAACAAAACAAAACAAAAAAAACCCCCAAAAAAACAAACAAATAAAAAAACTGGAGGATCAGAGAAATGAAACTCGGGCATCTGGTTGGTGGTGGACGCAGACCAGCAGTGCGAAATTTGTGACATCTCAAGATGCTTTTGCTTCCAACGCTGAAATTCACAGTTACGTCTCCTTCCTCGAAACTCGTTTTGTTCCAGTGCTGCTTGGCTACAAAGAAAAGTCTCTTAGTGTTTAGTGAAATAATACATTTTAAGATTCTGTTGCATTACGGTGGAAAACCTCAATCCTGTTCCACGTGGTGAACCACAACACAGTAAAGTTTGAGTGTGAAGCTGAAACAAGTGGATACAAGAATCTCAATATGTGACATGGCCTTGCATTCGGCCCCGTTTATTGCGATGCCCCTAAACTAACTGCAGAGTCCTCTTGTGTGTAATTCAAACTCTGCACTGATCAAGCCACTCGCAAAGGCTTCTGATGTTTGCTGGAACGCCGATGAACAAACTGCATCATGAAACAAACTGTTTGATGAAGCCATTATTGAACGAAGGCTTGCTTGCAAATTGCCACAAGCCGTGAAGGGGTTCAATGTTTTTCCCTCAGCGGGGACAAGGAAACTGATCAGAGTTGGTAGGAAGACTGATGGAGGCAAATGCGGGCAAGACGAGGGATGAGAAACCTAAACACACAGACAGAGCGTCAAATGGACGTACCGGGTTGGCCCAGTCAAAGCGCAGGTCTAAATCCGTTTCAGAACACGTGGGAAGACTTTAAAATTCAGCTCTAATTATAAAATAAGATAACACAGGCATCACGCTAAATCAATCGCATTGTTTGTCTGAGTGAGAGAAAAGGGATTACAGCTGTGTTGATTTTTTTTTTTCCCCCTCATCAAGCGGGATGTGATAAAAGCAGCTCAGGACACAGATTGCATCAGGTAATTACGGCTGAAGTCATTACTTTTATGTGGAGTGTGTGGGCGTGGGGGGGATATTTCTATCAGCTGAGATGAAAGTCTCGCATTCTCGGCGAGTCGTGGCCCCGGCTGCTTTGTGACGTGCGTCCCCCGCTGTCATTATCACCGTCCCTGCGACTCGTCGTATAAAAGCAGTTAATCTCCAATCTCCGCCAAACCAATAGCTATTGAAATATCTCTCCTGCTGGCGCAGAAAAAGATAAATAGAACAGAAAGACGGAACGTCTTCATGACTCATTTCTGAGGAGTTTTAAGCTATTTTCTTTTTCCTGTAAACATAAAATGAATGCACTCTTTAAATAATAGTAATATTGAATATGTCATTAAGTGCGCTACCTGCCCCATGCGGGTATAAATAAGGCATATTTATCCAGACAGTGACTCATGTGACATTACAGCACAATTACGGAGCACTCAGTGAACTCAGGAAACGAAGGTGGAATATAACATTTAATTTACAGGAAGTTCTTTTTTTTTTTTTTTTTTTCTCAAATTGATGGTAGCCTCAAACATCCTGGATCCAGTAGAGAAACAATACAATGGAGAAACAGTGAGGTGCAACACTTAGCGACACAAACACATCAGGAATTTGCCTCATTTGCCTCATTTTCCCATCTACATCACCACCAGTGGAGGTAAAATCCCAAACTGCTGTAACAACGGTTCATAAAATATGAATTTGTTTTGGTAAAAGGTTCCAACGACAAAACAGAGCAACAATGGAGGAATAAGGATCATTTCAGACAATTTTCAGTTTTTTCTCAAAATGTACGAGTTGAAGTCAGGAAGAAGTCAACCTGCTTTGATTAGCAGTTTCAGAGGCCTTAACTTTGTGAACTTTGTGTTTGAATTTGGTTTGTTTAGAGAATATGTCGGAGATGCTTCAGAGGTGATTAACATACCGGGCTTGGTTTGTTTTTTTTTCACGTTCATTTTTTCTTGGTGAATAAGATGCAAGTTTGAAAGAAGGTCTTATTATTGCCACCGATCATGGGGCTTTTGCAGAAAAGTACCGTAAATAAAAAGGCTTTAACAGCCACAGATACATCAGATAAGGTTAATGATAACAATTGTGTCTTCATAGGAAGCCTCAGAACTCCACACTTTTCAGAAGCTGACGACAAGTCAAATCACTTGACTTGTTCCTGGTTTCGTCACACACTCCATGCTCGCAATTTTTCAAAGTATTCTCGCCATTTTGATCGATTTAAATGAGATCTATAGTACCTCGGCTAACCCTTTTGAGCCGTGGCGCTGATGTTTCATCCAGGGCTCGTTGCCACTCACCAACAAAGTGCTGGCTTGAAAGAGACACTCAAATCAAAGCATTTTTATCCACGTATCAGACAGATAATGGGTCTTATTCAGTGCTTCAAAACACCACCTGAACCCATTTTCAAAATTCAAAGCCCTCAGATTTCAATGAAAACAACACAGAAACAGATTCTGAGATGATTCATCGAAGACGAACCTGAATCCCTTTTTTCCGCATCTTGTCAGGCGACGATTTCGAACCTCAATGTGTCTTAGTAGTATTTGCAAAATTTACTTTCTTATTATATATGAAAACAAATGAATGTAAAAAAAAAAAGAGAGTTAAACCAGTTTTGTAATCAACCTTTCTGAGTCGAGGCCTCTTTTTGCTGCAGTTCCACTAGCCGTGTCCATGCACACGTTGAAGTCTTTGTACATTTTCCTCCCCCAGATAGGTCAGGTTTGGTCAGACAGTGTTCATGATTCAAGGAGACTGGGGGGGAAAAAATTACATCCATGTGAGAGTTTTAAAGCAAAGATCAGGGCTGACCAAAAAGAACACAAAGACCCGTCTTAAATTCCCCGAAAAACATCTTGATGATCTTCAGGACATTTGGAAAAGATATTTTGTAGGCTGACGAGTCAAAATTGGAGCCTTTTTGTTAGGTGTGAAGCTGACACTGGCAATCACTCTGGAGACAGGAAATAGAAAAGGGGAAAGGTTTATTCACAAAGTTACTCTACAAAGATAATATGCACGACTTGGAGAATGTCCAGAGCTGTCAGTCAGGATCTAAGAAGAACAGAATTGGATGTAAAAAAACGACAGTGTAGTGGGAAATATCAAGTTCACTGTCCAGGAACAGGAAGATAGCCGTGGGAAATGTTGCGATCCTGGCAGAGGATCGTGAAATGGAGAAGTTGAGGATGAGACTGAGGATCCCGGGGAAGAGTCTGTACCTGCGGATGATGTCGACAAAGAGCGTTGTTGGAGAGTGAACGAAGAACTGGGGAGGGGGTCAGGCAGGAAGCGGCTCAGGATGTTGAGCATGTGAGTTTTCCGGGGAAGATCTGTTGGAAAGGTTACGACTCGAGGAGCCGCAAGTTGCCACGGTAAAGAACGTGACCTGCGACCTTCGAATGACACAAGCAGCAAAGTGAGGAGTGAGGGAACACATGCTGAGATTAAACTTCAAATGGAGAGTAAATACTCTTAAATAAACTCGAGGAGAAACGGAGGGTGGTTAACCTGCTTCGGGTCGTCAAACAGCTCCGTCACACCAGGATTCAGGACCTGAAAAACTTGCCATGACTGATGGAACCGTTCATTTCGCTTTGACGGATGAAACCCCGTCAGTGGGTTGTGACCATTCCGTCCCGGATTTCAGGACGATCCTCCACCGCTGATTTACAATTTGTGGTTTGATTTGAAAGATTTAATTAGAACATGTAGATATTGCAAAATATCTTTTTACTGCTTTGCAACGCCAACCCTGAATTCCAAATCGTGCACACGATTCGTAAAAGAAAATCCCCCCCAAAAAAAGACGTGGCAGGACTCGAAGTTCCTCAAACCTTCATTTCCTCATGTTTAAACCTGCACAGTAATACACCAACATATACAGCATGATAAGCGGCTGTATGACAGTGGCTTAAACGTTCACTCAGAAGGCGATGCTTCTTTTCAGTGACAGCTGACCCACAGCCAAGAAACTGTAAACAGCTGAAGAAACCGCAGCTTAAAAAGGCTTTTTATCAGCTGACGTTTCTTGGCAGGAACTTTACAGCCGTTATATTAAAATCATAAAGTCTCCACGGTGCCGCAGAAACTACTACGCCAACACCAGGGAAATTACATTTCCTGTCCTCACTGTTGTGGGGAGAAAAAAAGAAAAAAAAAAAGGAGAAAGTTTTGCTGAGTCTGTGCAGCCTTCTGTTTGCCCTAGAAAGGTACAGAGGATGAGGGCCACAGTCGAGTCATTTCCGCTGTTTGGACTCGACCGTGTGAAAACGTCCCCGGAGGCCCGAGGACTCATTAGGTGCGGTGACACCGCTGCCGCAGGAGGTGTCACCGGGAAACCAGCGGACGAGACCTTAAATATGACACGCACTTCCTGTGACCTCCCATCCGGACAAGCTGCTGCTCTGTGATAGCCGCTCTGCCTCCGAGGCCAATATGTGTTGTGTCATCGCTTAAAAGCATAAACAGAGCGCGCACAGATACGGGAACACATTCTGAACGAAAAATATATTTGTACAAACAGGCGACTGCATCCGATGAAACCCTCCCTCCCCCCCCACCCAAAAAAAATGAGGCATTTCACTGACACTCAAGTAGCAGTTTTTACCGACACCTATTCTTGACGACCCAACAGCCACACGGCTCTGCGATGGGCTGTTCCAGCTGACAACAAAGGCACCAGAGTCTGTGCGGCAACATTTTTCCCCCACTTCTCCCCTTTGTGTTGGGAAAAGCAAACAATAGAGCGAATGTTTCTCTTCTCTGTTCTCTGCCAGGGGAACAAGGGCTTCCATTTTGCATTCTATTGTCGTTTCCTTGAATGCTCCTGTGCTCCACGGCAACACTGGCTCAGAAACAACCTGCATCTAATTTGTGTTTGCGGCTGCTCCGGGGGAAGACGAGGTATTATGTCCTGCCAAAGCCACCTGGTCGCTAAGCTGGCAGAGACAAAGGGAGACGAGAGTTTTCTGCACTTCGTTACAAATACAGGATTTTTCTTACTGTAAGGGCATTCATATCCCTCGAGGCATTTCATGTTTTGCCATTTTGCAACCGCACACCGCAATGTATTTTAGATGATCAACACAAAACAGCTCATGGCGAAGAAACAGCAGGAAAATGATACGTTAAGAGACCTGAAAAGTAGGGAGTCCATGCGCTTCCTTTACTCTCAATACCCCATGTTTGACCAAAATCAAACTGTTTGGGCTATATGGGAAAGTCTTAACCTGAGAGCTAAATGAAAGAAAACGTCAAAAGGAAAACATAGAGGCTGCAAAAGACTTCGTACTGACAGAGTGATGACGTTAGAAAGTAATACAATTGTAAATGATTCGGCACTTTATCCAGTCCAGAGGACTCCAAAGCCCTTTACTCCTCACTCAGTCAGGAAAGCTACATGGTGTGGTTAGCAGGCAAGGTGGGCGACAAGGACAAAATGTCAAAGTCCACAACTAAAACCAACTGAGAATCTGTGTCAAGCGTCAAAATCCATTCTGATTGGTGTTGAACTCGGTTGAGCAAGGAGGAATTTCAGTCTTCAGATGCTAATCTATTTCTACCGAGGATTGATTCACCGGGGCTTAATACAATAAATGAAACTCTTCGCATCGGTATTTTTAAAAAGATGTTTTCGTCCATCCTTTCTACAAACAAACACTAGTCTTGGTTGGTCCAGTCAGACAGGATCAGGCTAAAATGTGTATGTGGTTGCGACTTAACAAAATGTCGAAAAGTTCAAGGGGCCGAGGCATTTCTGCTGCTCGCCGTGTCCTTGGCTCATACGCCGAGCCCCGAGCGTTTCTTTATGACGGATATCAAATATTGGTGTGTGCGCGAACGGGCTCGGTGCAAACTGCTCCACTAACCCTCGCCGTCAAATGGGTTTTATTTACCATTTCAGCAGCTCGACACTCATAATGATTCCCTGAGAAAGCTCCTATATTTCTTCTGTTGACACATGAACATGTGGCTCCATAAACAGCTGCCCGCGAAGCCTTCGCACATGAGCATTAATAACCAACAGAAGTCCTGGTGCACGTGATGAAACGCCGCCGTATCGCTAACGCGGGCCGAGGCGTTCCCGCTGACAGACGACTCGTCCTAGGGTGCAATAATAATCATGGGACATGGGAGAGAACATTAGACCCAGCTTGACTTCCAGTCCTGCTGGGTGATCCATCACAGCGACGGTGACTGGTTAGCTTTAGCGGACCCGTGTGGATGATGTGGAACACATTGGAGAGAGAGAGTGAGAGCGCGTTAGCGGCCGATGCCGAACATTGTTTCCCGGTGTCTCGTCTGGCTCATTTGAGACCAGAAAGAATAAACAGACCACTGAGTTTGGCTCTGGGTTTGTCCTCCTCCTTAATGAAGTGCAACCTTCCGAGCCCAAGCATCATTCATCATCTTCCCGGCCTCTGCGCCCGTGTGTTTTGCCTGTGTGTGTGTGTGTGTGTGTGTGTGTGTGTGTGTGTGTGTGTGTGTGTGTGTGTGTGTGTGTGGGGGTGTGTGTGTGTGTGTGTGTGTGTGTGTGAATGAGTTCGAGTCCCTCCGTTTCTGTATGTGACTGCGTCTTTTCCATCCTGCAGACTGCAGATAGGGGGCCCCCAATCAAGAGTCTGTAAAGAAACTCGCTTCTGCTTAGTTTGGCCCCAGTCTCACACGTCTAATTTCCTGTCTATTAGATAGCGATCAGGAATCGGAGCCGTATCTGATTTTCGTACGGCGTTGCAGGATATGCGGTAAGCGGAGTGTAGATTTCGGTGGAGAGTCGTGCGCTCGGTTATGCCACGATCTTAGTTGCTCATGAGAGGAATTAGCCTGCTCCAGCTGTGCCATAATATTTACTTGAAAAACCTGCAGCCCGTGTTTAGTCTGTGCCGAGATGTACGTCTAAATGTAATCTTCTCCTCAATCACATTTGGCGGAATTATTATGTTATGAGTTATGAATGCCTGCAGGGAAAGTCATACTGTATATGGACATCTGTGGCCCCTGTGGCCATTGTTGAGCCTAAAAATATGTTTGACTTTTAAAAGCATTAAACTTCTCCAGAATCCTCTTTTTTTTTCTTTTCTTTTGGAGCTTGCTGGGAGTTAATTAAACTCTAACTGTAATCAGACATTTGAAGACTTAGATTAAAAGACATGCTTCACCTAAAGATAATACTGGGACATTTAAATGGATGCGTGATGGCTGCCATGCCGTGCCGTACCGCTTCATCGCAGCAATAGACGCTGAGCACATCCAGACGCGGCGCGTCCGGAGGATGACATATGAGGTCCGGGGCGCCTGTTTTGTTTCCCTCGCCTGTCGAAGCGTAACGCAGCCGTGGCTAAAACTCCTGCGTCTGTTTTATTACAGTGACAAATCTCTTTCTAATTTCCATCAAGTCCTTAATGTAAAAAAATAATAATAATAATTACCCAAGCTACGATGCAGAGCTTGGAGAGTTTGAGCAGATGTCAAAAGAAGCTGCATAGTTTTCAGTACTTGTGCCGTATATCTAAAAGACCTGCTGACCTTTTCTTTTTACTGTAGAATATTACATAGAGAAAATATTGTTCTATACACCTATGTAAAAAAACACACACACACACTCTACAGAGAAAGTAAATGAAAGATAATTCATGGATGCAATTGCTGCTGCCCATCAACCCGAGAAGGGTTAAAGAACCATTTCCACACATTTGGACACTGAGAAAATTATCCACAGAGAGAAACCAGGTTTGGAAAACCAGTAAATCTTCCCAGGAGTGAATGTTCTTCCAGATCTGTCTGCAAAAGCCTCTAAAAATCCCACCACCGACACTACAGGCCTAAGTTACCATGGAAATTGGTAAAACTGTGGCTTGTTTGAGACGGTTGCTAGGAAAAAAGATGCATCTTTATGAAGACAGTGCTCTGTGACGTGAGCTAGTGAAACTGGGTCTAAATGAACGACAAGATTTCATAAACAATGGGACCAATTTAGAGATGCTTAACAAACACCCCGAGCTATTTACTTACATCATCAAGCCGTAGCTCCGCCCACTGGCATGCATGACACGCAGCATGAAGGGCACCAAGTGCCTGAGCAGGACACCAATCAATCATGACAGCCGTAATAACACTATGAAAATAAAAGCAGTAAAGATATGAGAAACCTGCTTCACACATCATACACTTTGAGCAGCAGTGATAAAGTCTACTAATCTAAAATATTGTGCAATGTATTGTGAGATAAGGTTTGGTGTTACAGTTTTATTTCTGCACTTCTATTAACATTTCGCACAGCAGTTTGTGCATTTCTGACAACAATTCCTGCAAATGGGCAGAACCTCATTTCTGCTCCTGTGCTGGTTTTTTTTTTGTTGTTGTTTTTTTGTTTTTGGGTTAGGTTAAGTTTATTTCGCTCAAATATTTGTTTGTTTTGGCTTCGGGGTCTGGCATCGTATTTGTGTTCCTCAGCTGGTTTTGCTTTCTCCTCCCTGAACACGGGCTTTCAGCTTACCAACTCCCACACCTGCCTTTCGTTAATTCCTCCCTCCGTCGGCGCGTTGCCTCGGGTTTGTTCCTGTTCTTTTGTTGGCGTCAAGCTTGTTGTCACATTTTATCCTTTCGTCCTTTGTGTTTCCTTTCTGGCCTTTTGCAATTCATTTCGTTTCATTTGATGAGAGTTTATTTACTTACATCATCGAGTTCCCTCCAGAGCGAGCTTGCTTGTCCTTGCTGACACTGTTTGTACCATCTGATGTTAAGACAGAGCGTGTCTTTTCTGTTCGCACGACACTGGCACGTTTCTCTTTTAGAGATCACTGTTAAAATGATGATAGGAAAAGCATGAAGAATGCACCCAGGAAAACCTCCTTCGTTGCTCTACGGTCCATTTCTATGACGAGGATGAGTTCAACATTACCTCTAATGACCCTGCTGCAAGTTTCATGACTGTAGAACAATTTTGGGAGGGACTGCTTCTACAAACCTCCATTTTCCTGAAGACCAGTTGCGTGTCGTTCTTTGTCAATTTAAAGGATCCCAATGCCGGCAGGAAGAGTGTGAGCAATCACAAAAAAAACCCCAGTAAAACTCGAGAACATTGAGACAAAACGAGAGGAGGAAACCAGGAGCGACTGGACCGGGACGACATACAAATCTACCAAACTCGAAGCTTTAATGTCCACAAAGATTAATCGCTGTAGTTAGGAATCTGTGAGTCTAATTAACAGACAGTGGAACAGCATTGGGAGGGTTATAAATGAGAAGCTGGAGGGCTGAATAATACAGTGCTATGCAAACACTGCAGGGGAGACGGAGGGGGCGGGACTAAAGCAGGTGTCACTAAAAAAACAATGAACAATAAAGTGGCAACAAACAAAAACAGTTTTGCCCTTATTTGCATCCTTTCACTATAGTGTAGTTTGGAGTGAGGTTACAAATGAACATTGCAGTATCACTGCGCAAAGGTTATTAGTCAAGAGCTGGAAAAAGCACAACCTGGTTTAAAATAGGCCAATAAGGACAATCATAAATAAGATATGAAACGATGGGACAGCAGTTCCATCCCAAAAACTCAACTGTTTGTTTCAAATTTATGACAAGATTAGTTGGACATGGATTTGTGGACAACAGCTCTGCAAAAGCAGTAGAAATTTTGGTGATGTGTTCTGGTCGTACTCTACAACCAAAGATGATCTGCACTTTTCTGCCTGGTCTTTTCAACCAAAGGAAGCATCCAATCTGATGCATTATGTTCTGATGGTCGAACCTGTGGACTAGAACTCTAAAATGAATAATGGGCACAAATATAGTGGGGAAAAAAAATGCTCTACTGTCCAACTGACCTGTTGGACGAGACATTTTCAAATACAGCTATTTGCGCATGTCCTGACCAATTCCAAAACCAGATTTCTGAGCTGCTGTGTGACGAATAAAGGCCAGTCTAACATTTAAAAAGCGGAAAAGCATCTCCCCTAGGGGCCCACATTCATCTGCAAAGCTCTCTGCGTGTTCATAATTGTCCATGGAAAGGATTTCATTATTGCCGCCGGTTTAAAACTCCTCGTGGGGAAGACTCTTGTGGAGTCATTCAGTGTGTTGATACTAATGTTCCCACAGTTGCAAGTATAAATTTGAACCCAATTCATCCAGAAAATGTCTCCTCCAAAAATACACAAGATGGTAAAAAAAATAAATAAATAAAAAGTCAACATTAGAATCATAGAAACATGCTAACATATCCACAAACAAACCAAACGTCGCACTGTAAATGCGCTACTGGCTCGCAACTAGACCTGGGCTGCCATTATGGACCATTATTGCCATTATTATTATTATGGTGCAAGTACATTTATGATCCAGTTTATGCTTGAACATAATGTTTGCAATAAACTACCCACAGCTAGTACAGCCGTCCAACTTCCATTGCACTTAAATCTTTACACTCCTCTTTGCAAGTGGTGGTCCAATGTGCAAAAAGCTTTGTGAAGGAGGAGGAGTCAAGATTTGACCGCCGCATGCTTATTATGTTTTCAAAAGACATAACATCATTTTGGATTAAAGTCTCTTTCGTGAAATTGCTTCTTAGGCTGTTTAGAGAGAAGGCTTGTTACCATCTACTCCATTTTATATGTTAAAGGTTTGTTACTGATTTTACTTCTATTGATCTACATTATAAATTAACATTGCAATCATAAATATTTATAAGACCTTTTATTTTTATTTATTTTTTTTGGTATTGTTGGCAGAATTTTACTAATTTTACCCTTCTTATAATTGCAGAGTGAAGTGTGAAGTGTTTTGCACATTTCCACTAGCACGTTTGACGATTTATCTTTGGTGATGAGCTCACATTTTTCGATTTAGTAAATTCCTCTTTATGCCGGCTTAGTTTTCAGACCCCTCCTCACGTTTTTCTACAAAATTCACGCTGGGAGACTCCCAACATGCCAAATATACGATTTTTACGCAAAGCCGCAGGAGAAATGTTGGTGAAAAGAATAACAGTTTACCTAAATCTGTCAGGTAAAGAATTCATTTGGTCATTTATGCAGAGTTAATTAAAGCAACCTACTGTTTAACGTTACCACAAAAGACCAACACAATTAAAATCCCATTTAAAAGAGTTTCCTGTTACTTGAACCTTTGGTTGCCAGTCTATGAGTTTTTAGAGCTTGTTTGACTTTATTGGCAAAATGCCTCCATCAATGTTTTAGGGATGTAACGGCTCTTCTTGAGGCTCGATTATTGAATTAAAGGAGCAAAACTGTTGCTCACATTAGTGTCTTCGTGTGAAGATCTTGACGTACAGTTGGAGATTGTTTTTCAGGCGCGTGGAACGTTTCTCTGGTTTCATGCTTCATATTTCTCCCCGTCTGCCGCCCGTGTGTATTCCGCTACTTTGTTCAGGCTCTGTGCTGATTTAAATTCAAGGCGACAAATAGTTTTCCCCGGACGTTCGGCTGCCTCACAGACAGAAGATAAGAAGCGATCATAACACACCAGGTAACATAAGGAGAAATAGGTCACATTAAGGATATGAACCTCTTCGTCGATATGAGTGTGTGTGTGTGTGTGTGTGTGTGTGTGTGTGTGTGTGTGTGTGTGTGTGTGTGTGTGTGTGTGTGTGTGTGTGTGTGTGTGTGCGCGCGTGTGTGATCTCTGCACTCTGTACAGATAACTCCTATCTCAACTCCATTTAGCGTCTCCATGTTTCGGTCTGGGTTACACCGACGGGCACCTCCGGGGAAATAAGGATATGGTTCTCAGGTTCCCAGCAGGCCCAGCATATGGGAGCTGCTCTCTCATCCAGCAGAGATGAATTCATCCCAAACTCATCTCCTCACTCGGATTAATTTGGCAGACATGGTGAGGCAGGTGGAATGTGTGGAGCAGCATCTGTGTCCGTATGAGATTGATGTGGACGCCGTGCTTTTGTGTACGTCGGTGCAACGCTGAAGGCTTCGGAGATGGGGAACGGAACGAGGTGTCAGTCTTCTGTTATTTATTGTCGTCCCTGTCCTATTATTAGTCAGAAAGTTAAGAAGGGGAAAGGAATAATTTAGCTTGACATCAAAGTTGATTTATTACAGCAGCAGAACGTGGCGGTGACAAAAAATCGTCAAAGTTCTTGCAGAGCGAGTGTTAATGTTAGGAAACTCGGGTTCTGCTAATACGACTTTTTAATGTCCGACATAATGAAACCAACATGGAGGAATTTGACGTCATCAAGCCAAATATTAGCAAGTGAAAAAAAGTTATTTGAATTCATAATTCAAAGCATCTGCTTGCTTTCTAAACTCAGTTCACCTTATAACAGATAGGTTACTATAATGCTGTACCATACCATATGTCATTTACCTACCAGATACAATATTCCATACGTCATGTACTATACCGTACCTTACAATACCTGCGGTATTGTACCATACGATTTTGGTCTTTAAAGCACTTTAAAGTAACCAATGGTCTGCAAAGTGGTGTTCATATACACAAGGCAGATCATTCCACAACTTTGAGGCCGCCACCACAAAAGCTTGGTCTGCTCAAGTTTCTGCTTTGATTTAGAAACATCAAGGAGCTGCTGGTTGGCAGTCCTCAGAGAGGGGGCTGGTGAATGTAACAATAATAACTCGGAGGGGTGAGGGGGAGGCCACGAAGAGATTTAGAAACAAATAAAAGAACCTTAAAACAAATCATGAAATGTACTGGCAACCAGTGGAGAGGAGTCAAAATGGGGGCAATGTGCGCAGAGCTTCTTGTTCCAGTTAAAAGTCGCACTGCAGCGTTTTGCACTATCTGAAGTCGACTAAAGGAGATGTCACCAATCCCAAAATACAGCAAGTTACGGTAATCCGGCCGAGATGTACCACAAGCTTGAATCGCCGTTTCAACAAGCTGCCTGTGATTGACTTAATTTTGGCTACCTGCCTCAAATGAAAAAATGATATAGGCTTAATCTGGCATCCAAGTTTGAGATTTGTGTTCATCTATACGTCCAGACGTTTGATGATCAGCCTAACATACTCTGTGAAGGAGCCAAGATTTATGTTAAGAGTGCTTAGATGTGCCACCATAGACCATCACATTTGTTTTTGAAGTTTAAAACATTCAAAGCCACTCAGGACTTTATGTCAGCGAGACTGATGAGAAGTACTTGTCTTGCTGTCCAGACGGATGACTGTCAATAAAACTGACTGTCATCGGCGTAAAAGTGGAAGGAAACGCCAATGTTTTCTGAAAGCAGAACTAAGGGGAAGCAGACGCAAAGAGAAAAACAAGGGGCCTAAAGCCCAGCCCTGTGGGATCCCACATTCAAAAAAGGTAGCACAGTGCACCAGCTCCCAGAGTTTGACTGGAAAAGTTTGCTCTCTCAAATAAGACTGAAACCACTGAAATGCCGTAGCTCTTACGCCTACATACCGCATGTCGTCCAGTATCATCACCTGCGTTCAGAAAAATCAGTTTCAGACCTTTATTTTGATATTAAATGTTACCATTTGGGTTGCTCATAACCATAACTAACCATGTCCTGGAGATCTTGTGGATTTTACTTTGAATTTGAACATAAAGCTCCAAGAATAGTTGTTCTAAAAAGAAACGCCACTATTTAGAGGTATCTAATAATGCTTCTTATAGGTCCAAACATGAAGGATAAATTCAGGTCTAGTTCTCAAAAGGTTGTTGGACCTGCATGATGTATGTAGCATTGATGATGCATTTAATTCCTGTATTTTTTGTTCCTTTTCTGTTATTGTTCTCGCTGATGCGTCGCTGTCCATCTCCAGTCTTCCCAGGTGGGAATAAGGAGGAGGTTCATGCTGCATTTCTGAAGCTGTTTTCACAGTGTTTTCCATTTTCTTATGTATATTGGTGTTTGGAAAAACATGTTTCATAGGTATAAAGACGAGGAAATAAGGCAGATTTTGTAAAACTTTAACACTTGAGGTCTTTAAAACACTCCCATTCTGATAAATCATTATATGAAGGGTTTTGTTTGTTCTTCATTCTTTCAGGTAAGAAATATTGGAAAAACGAGGGGCTATAATTCATAGTGTTGAGCAGGGAATAGTTATTGATGCGTTTCAATCTGTTTTTTGAGGGGAAGAAACTTGAATCTGACTGTGGTTGATGTTTTATTATTTTTTTTCCTACTTTGTAGCATTTTAAAACTACCTATTTCACATGAAGTGTGAAAGATTTGCCTGTATAAGCTACATTTTTGTGCTGGTCTTTCCACAGATGGATGTTTTCTGTTTTAAACTGAGCCAGTCCGTTAAACTTGAATTATGTCATTTGATAGTTGATTTTATCAACGCCTTTATTTCCCATTCTATCCGCCAAAGTAAGATCTCTACGGATCATCCGCAGCTGGTCCAAAATGCGGCTATTAAATTTTTGACCCCTGAAAAGCACTTTATGTATGTTAATTCTTTGTCGGTATCCCTACACAGGCTGCCCAATTTAAAGTACAATTGCAGACTTTTAGGCTTCTTTATAGTTCACCTATAGCAGCTCAGAGCTTGTCTGGGGTTGGCTTGTCATTGACTGCCACCTGTCCCAAAATCAACTCTCCTGCTTCCTCCCACAGTTCAAAAACACAAATGCTCTCTAAATTGGTTTCTTTGGCCCCAGTTTATGGCAAGAAGTAGATACCAGTCACCCTGTGAATGTATTTGTAGGCCTGGACCAAACGTCTGAAAGAAGTCATGACATTTGAAACGGTGTAAATGCTGCACTCTGGACTCTGCTGCAAGAAATCTTCGATCCTGGTGGAGATATTAAAAACAAAGCTCTTGATGAAGTGGTTTCTGGATTTAGACCTTACCTCACAGTTAACATGAAGCTTCTCATTGCTTTCAAAACACTTTAAGTTTTCACTTTTTAAAAATGGAGGTTAAAAAAAACCAAACAAAAAACCCCCCCTGCCGTCTGCGATACATCCAAGACAGAGGAAGAGCATCAAGATGTTTTCAGCTAAACTACTTTTATTAAGTTACGCTTTATTTATAGAGACTTATTAATAATGCAATAAGAGAACACTGGAATTTAAAATTCCATTTATACTCCTCTGTTTTTTTCCAGGTCGAACTTTTCAAGGACATGAAAGGATAATTTACTGGTGGCTTTTTTTTAAATGCACATGGAAAAAACCTTTATGTAATGCATGCCAGCATACTTTAAAAAAAAAAAAAAACAGAAACACACACCTTATCATCGTACCAATTAAATCTAAAATTCAGGTGGAGTGCATGTGAAATGCATACATTAAAACTTGAATAGATTTTTGTCGACTTTTCTTATTTTAGTTGCTGGAACATGTCAACCTCCGAGGAAGAAGAAGCTCCCCTGCTGTGTCGACTGGCACAACTTCACTCTAGATTGTGGGAAGTTCTCGATGGCTTACAGTTGAGTGACATTTGTTATCAAAAAAAGTTTGTTTACTACAAAGCCATGAAGTTTACTGACATGCTTGATAGTTCTGTGGCAGCCTGGCGCTGCGCCGAGATGACGCGTTTATCTGAATATGTGGTAGAAAAACGCCATAAGCAAATATTCAATTTCATACAAACTATTTTGACTAATTTACTCCTATGAATTAAAAAAAGAAAAAAATGTAATGAAACCAAAAGGATGATTACATTTGTTTTATTTGCCTGTACTAGTTTTCCTTTCAATGGCTGACTTAGGAAGTAAAGGAAGAACTGGAGCAGGCCTCAGACCATTAGTTTAGCTGGAAAATACAACCATGTGGTTGTAAAGCAGTCCGCTTTGATCATCCAAACCAACGAATAGCGACCTTTGGTGCAGTGGCAGACGTCAGACGGAAGTTAAATGCTTCACTGCCTTTCTGGTTTTGGGAGCAGTGGCAGCATAGAGGATTGTGGTTCAGGGGTTGCCATGACGTCTTATTCTAAAAAAGGCAATAAGACAACAAATTTTCCATCATCTGTTTGGCAGTGAATTGGTGATTTGGATATGCTAAGACCAGAATATGACCTCAGCCATTCCCCCTCAATTTGACCTGTTCCCTCCCCCCTCACTGTACCTTACGGATTGTCATGTTGTCACATGTCGTCTTCAAAAACAACTTTTAGCCCTCCAAATCTCTCTGTTTGCTGAGAAATAACTCCTTGCGGAGGAACTACGGGGTTCAAAGATTTCCTCGGCGGTGGAAATTAGGAAGCATAAAACCTTAAAGAGAAAAATATTTAGCATGGCAGCCAGCTGGTGGTTTGTGGTGGAAGTTCCTAACCACTGTGGTTCCCTTCTCATGGTTTACATAAGGGAATCAGGGTGTGTGTGCGTGCGTGTGTGTTTTTTTTTTTTTTTTTTTTTTTTAATAAAACCAAGTCAGAAGACATAATTGAGGGACACTTATCTCAGTCTCCAAGTGTCTCTCTTGAACCAAAATAGAGCTCTCAGTCGCAGCCTGGGGAGAATATTGCAAGTTTAAATTGAGCAGAGCAGCTCACGGATGGTACCAGAGCTCACTCTGTCATTTTGAACAGTCGCTGTAACCTCTCACGACGATAAAATGAATATAAAATACGTAGGCAAACGCTAACGGCGGAAGTTTGCAATAGTATTGTTGAGATGAATGCAACGTTGGAGTCAAAATGTCGGTACGTTTGTTGTTTGCTGTCGGCTGTCGTTGGAGGACGGATGGAGAAAATTGCATTTTAGTTTCAGAAGAAGAACATTCAGAGACTGAGTGAGACACGAGACTGTGTCAGAATGGCCTAGTCAAAGCCCAGACTTTGAAATGAACAGAGAATTTGTTGCAAGACTTGAATGTTTCTTTGTAAAGACATCTGTAATTGCCAAAATATTTTGAAAGGAATCACTTTTTTTTTTTTCTCTCCTTTCTATTAGTAGTGTGGGTCTGTCACATAAAATCCTCATATGATACATTTAGATTTCAAATAGCTAACAAAATGTGAAAACAGATATGAATCATTTTCTTTGCCAGGCACACCATGTTCAATTTCTACTCATTTTTCAGAACATAATTGTCACATTTGGCAACCGTCCTGGTTCTTTTATCTCAAAAATCCCATTAAAGTTCTTTGATGTTTGGGTGGTTATAAAACTTTTTCAAGGCGCTGCAGCAGCTTTCTGTTCAAGGCCAGCTTTTGATCTGTCAAACTGACTATCTCTGCAGAGTGCTGGTACCTTCAGAAAGATGACGTGCTTTGGTTGTTGTAGGATGAAAATTCTTGCCGTGCGCCAACAGTGTCGCCGATGCGCTGGGCAGCGAAGTTAAGCAAAGTCTAAAAGCCTTTAAATTTCCCGTCTTGATGTTACGAAGGGGAGAATTCGAACTTTCGGCCTCTGAGACGTTTCGCCGATTCACATCTGTTTCGTTTCAGCTCAGCATGTGGAAAAAGGCGCAATTTATGCCTGGTTGTAAATTTGCTTTAACTGCTAACTCTAAAGTAAATACCTCAATCTGCTTTCCATCCATAAATTCATCAAGAAAGTGTTTTTCTGTTTGTCGTCCTGTCCACGGGTCCTGTGCAGGGACGACATCCACGTCCAGACAATATCCAGACTTTCCAAATGTATGCAAATTGTTTCATTTTTTTTCTTTCTTTTGGCCAAAGAGACACCATTACAACAAAGAAGCAATCAAGTAAGACGCTGTCCCTTCTTTTCCTGCTTGACTTGCATTTTAATGATCAACCCTGTAGCTTCCAGGTACTCATTTTTGAAGGAAATATTAATTTTATGTGCAACCGTGAAAGCTAATCATACAAAAAGAGATGAAGTTTGAGACACAAAAAACATACAGTTTGACTTTTTTTGAATTTCTTTGTCCTTAAATTTTTTTTTTCCCATTTCTCCTTTTCCTTTTCTCCCGAGTATCACAGCTCTTGAGCATGACATTCCTCCTTATTTCTTCAATAGTCTGGCTGCCCCCCGCCGAGACTCTTGTCAGTCTCTTTCACTGGCTCTCTCAAAGTTTGAATCTCCTAGCATCCTGAGTCATCCTCAGCACCAATGTTCTCGCGTTACTAAACAGCTGAGAGGCTCAACGTGGTGGAAACCTCTCTACAGAACACCGATAAAGAAAACGTTAGTCCAGGATGCAGGATGTCTTCCATCTACACTCAAGCAGCAACACAGAACACCATGCTTTCATTAAAAAGCAGAGGAGCCACAAACAAATCCACTTCCCTCAAGTCAGTACCTTAAAATCTGTATCAACGTTCTTGCTGTAGCTTTCATTTCGATGGTGAATCATCACTTTGATGAACCGCGCGCCCTCACAGGGCAAGACTGTGAAAAGCTGAGAGCGCAACAAGAAGCGCTTCACTGCAAGAAAGCCGCAAAGCCGGGAGCCAACGCCACGACTCGCAGGTTCGGAAGAGGCAGAGTTCACGCCAGCAGACTCGTTTCACGGCTGACAGGTCAGGGGGCCAACTGGACCCGCAGAGATTCACGGCCTGCAGGACGCTTCAAACGCGCTGAAACCAAACGCACGTTATCCAACCGTTTGAAGGGTGAAAAAACACCAGTAGGTGGCAGTAACAGAAGATCGCCTTAGAAAAATGGACTATGTTTCAGTTTCACTCTCTCGTAAATTGAAACCAATGTAGCTTAAATGACGGTAAATATTTTGTTGCTTAAAAATGGATTTTTAGAATTTAATTTGGATGATTTCTGAGATACTTTTGTTTGTTTTAGTGTTTTTCTGTTACATGTTATAATTTCTTCCCAACAGTATAATGCATAAACAAAAATTTACCTGAATATATATAAATATATATATGTATGTATGTATTTTTGCATTTCTGTTTCTTCTTTGTATGACCTTTTCTTTTATTAGAACGGGATTGTAAGACATTAGTAGATGGTTTGCTAAATGCGTGTTGTTGCTAAGGGTTTCTGTTTGCAACGCTGTATGGTTACCAATAAAGCTTTCAGGAAAAAGAAATAAATAAATCTCACAGCTGACGTCATGTCCCGGCCTTTATTTTCTTTTTCTTTTCACTGGCTGACATCAGCATGTGTTTTCAGTTCACACTACCAGCTGCGTCCAGGTCTGGCTCGGAATCAGCAAACACATTTGCTTGACTGCAGCTGGGTCGGTTCCCCTCGCACCCTCTCTCACTCGCAGATTGTTTTGGCCAACAGGTCCTGCTGACTCTCCCAAACTTCTGCAAACTGATGCTGACTTTGCACGAACGGGACGCGGGGGTAATACGGGGCAAGAAAATTCTGCATTGTCTCCCCCCCCGGGTTTATTAGTTTCCTTGCACGCTATGAGGAACACAAGAAGTTTAATACACAAAGAAACGGCTCGGCGTATTTAGAAACTGGTCCGATTGTTTCCGAAATGCTTTTATTTTTCTCTCGCCGACTTTTTAAAAAAAAATCTGCCGCATTAGATTTCCCTTCCTTCCCAAAGTTTTCTGCAGGAGAATCGTTTGATCTGCTGGATTTGTGGCTGAATGGCTAAATATCAAGCTAGGTCCCAGGTTGGATCATATGACAGTGGAGAAATTGTTTGTGTTTGGTTCTTAACGGCAGGAAAGGAAGTGTAATTGTCTCATAGTTTGAGATGTTTTCTGTGAATTCCCCCCATGCAACCTGTTCCACTTGTCAGCGCCGAGCAGCTGATAAGTGACGGTATAAATCCAAGAGGAAAACTACAGCTTCCCTCTGTCTTATTCAACTTTCTGAGCCCAGCACCCATCCGATGCCACCTCTCCGCAGCTGCTTTTCTTTCTTTTTTTTGTCTCCCTTTCCTTTCTTGAAGCGATTGTTTTTTAGCACACTTCCCATTAATCTCCCCCCCCATATGCCGCACGACTGTCACAAACAAAAAGCCACCTTGCAAACCAATTATGCGTCCGCGTGGGGAAGATAACGCGCGAGCGCGGCGACTTGATTAGATGGATGACAAAATGAAAACAACAGAAAGGAAACAAATTACACTGTGTCAGCAGCGGCATCGAAAACACCCAAAGGGACTGCTGATGGCGGCGCCTCGCGCAACACGCCTCGCCTCCTAAACTCCGCTCTCCTCCCCGATCCTGCTCACAGCTGCTTCCCTCCGACTGATGAGCCAAGTGAATCATTCATTGGCGAAAACAAACAAACAAACAAACGAACTCGCCGACACACACATTTGCCGCAGCTCGGCGTTGTCATCTGGGTTGGTTTTTGAAGGCTACAGGATTTTTTTCGGTTTCTGATCCCGGCCTGTGGAAGGTTGCAGCTGAAACCGAGGCGCCGGCTTCCTGACCACCTGTCATGGTGCAGTTTTTGTGTCTTTGTGGGTTTTTTTTTTTTTTTTTTTTTAATTCTATGCCTCAATTTCTAGTTCTAGTGCACTTCAAGAGAGATACAAACTTGGCCTGCATCAGGTCTCCAAACTTGGATAAATAATGCAAAATTATTCTGCCAAATTAAAATCTTCTTCTCTGTGGAAAATGTTTGGCGAAACACGAAGCAGATGTCGCATTCTTCATGGTAAATGGCTTCCAAATTTGTGATTAATAATTTTTTTTTTAACCTTGGGTAAGTGCTGCAAATGTTTTCAAATCCTGTTTTTATTCCTGACAATGGATTTTTTTATTTTTTTATGTTTTTAATCTGTTTTCTCAATCAAGACCAAAACGAATTTGCAAACTGGGCGATATTCTACTTTTATCAGGCAAAACATTCCATATTTTGGATCTGCGGTGATTTACATGTGAATTCCCTGACGACTTTGTTTTTGCTAATCCTTTCCTGCTTTGTTTTCATTACGTGTTGCTGCTGTTTTTCTTGTGCAAAGTGGGAGGGAGCTCACCCTATAACATTTATGATTTTTCCTTTGTCTTTCAAATGCTTTTCACATGGCTCTATCCAGTCTTTTGGGCTCTGACCCCTGACCTCTAAGAGGTATTTAGAGGTCGCACAATCCATCAAAAGTGCTAATAAACAGTGCATAGCTCCAACTTTTATATGCTGGATGTCGGAGGCCTGCGATTTTTATAGTTGGATCTCCAACGTCCTGGAAAGTTTGAATATTTCCAAGTTGCGACATGAAAAATGCAACTTCCAACAACAAATATAACCGATTAAAATAACCTCAAGTGGACCCCTGATGGCAACTAGGACTGAGTTAAGACAGAAGAAGTCACACCGAATACAAACGGCATATTTTGATTTGTTTAATTAGGCAGATTGCTATTATTTAGTCACACGTTTGCAAAAATGTTCAAAAGTAAGAGTTTCATAGAGTAGACATATTAGTGGCAGGCTAAACGGAGTGCATGGAGAGCACCGGCATTTATTCCATCTCACAAAGATTTTATTAGAAAGCTATACATTATCTTGTCTCATTAGCATCTACACCCTCATGAATGTCCCATTTTTATGGCCCCTTTTAGCTGCTGCTCTGACATTACATCAGTTTCTTTGTCATCTTCTCACACTCCACTGTCACCAAGACAGATCTTATTCTTCTCTGGGTTTTTTTTTTTTTTGTGAAATCCTACTTTCTGTCTTCGCAGTAACCCAAATACACTCTGACAAACCGAGACATGCTCACGCTTTGACACAAACACGTCTTTCCATTAAGTTCCCGCCGCAAATGCGACGGCCCGAGTCCCGGACCGGCTCTTAATTACGTGTGACGTAATCAGCCAGCTGGGAAATTATATTAAAGGATCTTAACTTGGACCTGAGGGAAACTTTAAGCAGTTGGTCAAATTATTGGGCCAGACAATCAAATAATATCCTTGACCCACTTCTGACATGACTCACTCTCAGTTGTTAAGAAATGCAATATTTCAGGGGTCTAGCAGTAAAGTCACTTATTCGACACTTTGATGCGTTTTCATTTTCCCGATATATAGAGCTTTGGAAAAAGCTCTATATATCGGGACCTCCTGGTTTTCCTCCATATGTTGAATTCTTAACTCTTGCTGATGTAAAACATTCGTACTGTTGTTTCTAAATGGATATGAACTGCATGAGCTTGTTTTTCTCGGCTGACGGCTCTGCATCTTTCTCGTTATTCTGACCATTTCTCATTTTCTGGAAATAAATCCCACATTTTTGCTGGGAATTGTTGGAGACGTCTTGTCTGTAGTTTGTAGAATAAGAGAACAATATTCATACCACTCAGACTTTTCATACCTATGAAAAGTCAAATCAGAGAAACTGATTTTGTTAAGAAAATGTTCTGATTTTTTTTTTTCCCTTTCCATCAATAAACTTAGCATGCCATATTTTAACGAGAAAAAAAAAAGCATTTTTTTTCTTCTTTTGCAACCTAGAAAAACAAAATTGTATACTCTTTAAAACAAAAATTGGAGACTCTCTCAAAAAAGCTCGCTGTATTTAGCCACGTTTAATGAATGGGTGTTTCTCTGCTTCAGCTTCTTGTGCTGCTGGACCAAACTTGTGCGGTCGGGATTAATACTTTTGGACGCCGCCAGACTAAACTGCACTCTGAGGAGTGTCGAAATGCTTCAAATGCTGTTGAGTTCAAAACCTCTCCACAATGTCACCACTGACCTGTCCAGTGTATTCATTGGTAGTTCATATTTATTTGCTAGTGACCGCTCTTTTCACATTAATTACAAGACATTTGGAAAGTAAATGAAAACCTTCTTCAACAAATATGCGCCATCCTTTGGACTTAGAGACATCAGTTACTGAAAAGAACTAACAACGTTGCTAAAAGAGCATCATAGATGAGTTTTTGTTCTATAAATAATGGATAACGTGATTGTTTTGAGATCTTACTTTCATGAAAGATCCTCCCATTCCTCTTCAAGTTCTCCACAAAAAAACTGCAACTTAACATTTAAACACCCACTTCATTTTGCACCCAGCACTGAAATTCTTGAAAACCACAGACCAGTCCCCAATCGGCCCAGTTGAATTTAAAATTCACATAAATGTGTTACTTCTCAATCAGAGTCCATTTTATGAAGTCATCTTATAAGCTTTTAAAGAACAACAATCCAGCTGTGGTTAAATTAATCCAAACAAACCAAAAAAAAAAAAATAATAATAATAAAACTTGATGAAAATGCGAAGCTCAATCTGCTCAACCAATTCGTCTTTATTTTTCCTCCTCCTCCCAGTTAATGAATTTTTGATTTAGTTTACAAATGGCTGCTGCCACTGCACCGTTTTCAGGCGGCGCTGCAAACGGCTTGAAAAAAAAAAACAGCAAAATAACAGCACTGAGATGCTTTTTTTCTGTGAAGAAACTGCAAGAGAACTAGTGGTATAGACAGATACTGAGGTAAATAATGTCAGGAGGATCTAAAAGAGCTTCATATCATTGCAAAAATACACCAGCGGGTAAAGGTTAGGGCAAGCATGAAGAAGGAATAAAAGTTGGTGAGGGTGAAAAAAATGACTAATTCATCTTTTCTTTCACCTTTGAGGGTTTCAGAATGTTTCTTTCCTCTTATAATTTCCATTTCGTTCCAGCGGCAGCTCACCTCAGATCATCTCAGAACTCTATGCATGCCTACAGTGCATGTCAATACTCAAGAAGATGTCCGATTCTGCCCCTTGGAGCTGAACTTAACAGCCCTTAAATCCCTTCTGAACTTCTCAGAGGCCTTCTTGATGCGTAAGTTGTTTTCGTGCTTTAGTGTCAGTCCATTAAAAACATCAAAATCAAAACCCCAAGAAAGAGGGAAGCCCCTCTTTCTTGGCCTTTCTCTGTTTACCTTGAGCCAACGGCTGCCTTCACTCCATTCATAAATCTCGTTGTCAGCCGCTGACTGGTAGATTGAGCAGACAGAATGGGCCGCTGGTTTGAGCCTAGAAGGAGTTTGTTCCACGACATTAAACCTTTGTTTCCAGGAAGCCGCCGTCCCGAAACAAAGTAGTGGCGTTTCTGCGCAGAGAGGAAGGAAGGAGGTAATAAAACCCGGAGAGGAAGTCCCTGCGCTTTGATGAGGCCGTGGGACGTCAGCTGTTGGTTTTATGAAGCAAAGGAGGTCAGTCGCTTCTTGGTACTGTGAAGTTGATTTAATGCAATTATCTCCGTCTTTTTGGGGCTCTAACTGTTGAGAGAGTGTAGATGCTTTCCGAGACTCTCGTTCAAAAACACGGGCGCACAGATTTGGTGTGGAGCAAATCATACAATTGCAACGGCAACCAGGCAGATGTTCATTTACATATTCACTCTTATCGGTGAAATATGAACACTTTGCTTTACTGAGGTGAGAGATTAATGCAATGTTTTAGGCTTTTTTTTTTTTAAACACAAGACTGCCGGTTGATTGGGGAAAAGCTCCATCCTCAGACGGCACTGAAGCGCTGTTTCGAATCTGCTGCAGTTGTCATGCCAGGCCACTGGATGGCGCTGTGATTTTCCCGGAAAGCAGTGGAAAGTGCTTAACTGGCGCCACGTTTTTCTTCTCACCAGGTCTACGTGTCGGCGCCGGGTCGAAATGACGGACTGGCCATCTCCGATCCTTCCGAAGTTTACTTTGAAACCATCTGTCACCGAGTTCAAAGTACGTCAACGCGCCTACGCCTTTGTTCACGGGCGATTACTTTGCGCCGAATAAATAAACGCCTCTTCTGACTCAGGCCTTTTACACTGTTGACCAAGTGGTGTAAAAGACAAAAAACAACTTTCTCTAAAAGTTGTATTTTTTTTGTTTCCCAGCTGCTAGTGAGGTCGGTATGATCGTCAAGACATCACCTGCTGCCTAAAACAGAATCAATAAAGTAAGGTTTGGATGATGGGACACAGAGATAAATAATATGACTAATGGCACTGAAGGCAAGCAGGTAAAAATCTTCCTTGGCACTGAAACCTCTTTGGTGGGCCAGCCAGTCCCCTTAAAGTTTCCCAAAAAGCTTCACCTATTTTACCATTTTGTTTCTCTCTGTCCTTGAAATCCTCTCAACGTTGTGTTTGCTTTTTGAGATCCTTGAGGTTTCGTTCTCGTCTGGCAGTAATCGGGACTGAACGTGCGTAGCAAATACAGCTCATCTTATCACGATGAGCAATTCAGACCCAAAGGGACAAAAAAGACATTCCACTGATGTTCGTATGAAATCCACCCATCTCCGTTTCTCTGCGCTTCCTTCTTCTCTTTTGACTGTTTAATGACAGGGACTGTCAACGCTTGGCCATTTTAAGACATCAGTCTCCTTAAAGATACATACATCAGTACTTTTCTTTTTTTCTTCTTCTTCTTCTTCCTTTTGACATTTTTCGCTACATGAGAGACAAGAGCAAACGAAACTGCACGAGAAAAGACTAAGTACCACAACTGGCGGCATCTCTCATCAGCTCCCCTCTTTCCGACCCCACAGGACGTCTGAGACGTGGCCCAAATCCCGGCTCCGGTACGGGCCCCGAGTTGGGGCGAGGCCCCCGAGGTAACGAGAGACAGAGCTGCGGGCCTGCAGAAAGCTGCAAGAGGAGGAGGGAGGGAGAGAAAGACAGATGTAGCGCTGAAGACATCCACCCGTGGCCTCAGGCCTGAGAGACTTGAGAGGTTCTGACAAACTACCAGTTCCTTTGCATGAGAACACATGCAGTCACCTGTTTTTATGCTCTCGTGTTAATCCTGCTGCGAGGACATTTCCTTCTCTGTCTGGGAACTCAGAGACAGGGGACTTTCTGCATGCTATCAGCTTTCCTCCTCATCTTATAATGGCTTAGATTGATTTTCTTATGAGACATTCTCCCAGTTTGCAGATTAAATTAAAACCACTTTAGCTTTTTTTTTTTTTTTAAGTTACAGAGAATCTCTTAAAGGGGCGGTGTTGTGTACTTTCCAAACACACGGTACCATTTTGTAGCAAGATCAAGCGACTACGTCACTTTGAGTTATAAAAATGGATTTAATAGATTTGCATTGACACAACTGTTGCTTGAATATTGCTCTAATGTGCCAAAAACTACTTATTGTCATAAAACAAAGTTATTAAAATGGTCTGGATGCCAAACGTAAGTTAAAAATATACACTGAATTTGCAATGGGACACCTTGAAATTGGGGCTCTGTCCCTTTAAGAAGCTCCTACTCTCCCCGACGCTTTGTCCATGACGGCGTAACGGGTTGGCAGTTTGGGCCATGAACGGCTGCCAGGGGAGAATCAAGGATTCTGCAAACGTGCATAAAAGAAACAAAGCAGCAGCCCAGGCATGTTTTTGACGAGGGAACGACATCATCACATGACGTAAAGACCATTTCGCACAATACCGCCGGTTTAAACGAGCCTTGAACAGTTTGACATTTTGTCTCGTTAACACCATAAACGTTTATGTGAGGGTGCCAGTGGCGTGGGTGGCGCTTGCCGTCCGGGAGTTTTCTGTTCCTCCCAGGGATTTTCAGGGGGGGCCTTGCATCAGGGGAGGACATCTGGTGTGCGACGTGTCTGCCAAGTCTGCGTGTACCCTGAGGAGCGAGGTGCCAAAAGGATGATGAAGACTCCCATAAAGCTCTCTGCATTTTGGGGGAATTTCCAGAGAAATTGTTGATTTCGCTTAAAATAAAGGGAAAGCTCTGAAAAAAAAAATAAAATAAAACAACCCTCAAAGCTGGAAAAGACTTACTTAGATCAAACTACACCTGTGTGTTTTTACGGCCTAGTCAAAGTCCACACCTAAATCTAATCGAGAATCCTACATGTGTAAAATGTGGGTTGTAAATTGCAGCGGAAACAGCTGCAGGTTTAATTCCCGTCGGGGCCGTACTTGCTTGCCTTTTTTTGTTTTTTTTTTTCTTTTTAAATTATTTTGATGGCTGATGTCAATAACCTTTGATTAAACCCCAACACTTTCATCACAGTGTTGTGATGAAGTAGAACCGCTGCCATCTGGGTTCAGACCATGATGGCAGCAAACAAATTGATCATTCTAACAGAGGTTACCACTGCAGGCTAAAGTTTCAAGACATTTACAAATCACTACTTTACACACACACACACACACACACACACACACACACACACACACACACACACACACACACACTACACTGATAAATGTTTCAGTGGCAGCCACCCTTGAGTCCTTGAAATATGTTTCTCATTTCTAAATGTTTGTACAGATGATGAATAAAACCAAACTCATCCACTATACTGCTCTAAAAACACCCACCATGATATTAGCTCCGTCATGTTGCCACACGATACTACCGGCTCAGACAGAAACGTATTATGATAAGAAAATTGCACTTTCTGGGTAAACTTTTATTTCTGTGTACTCTTCGGTGGGGCTTATTATGGTCTAAATTAAACCACTAAAACTCTTGAACCAAGGCAGGAATCAGAATGGTAATTTGCTTCAGAGCAAAATGTAATAATAATGTTACCATTTGTTTTTCTTTTTGTTTTTTTTTTCTAACAGCAATAAGTCCCTCGTGAACGTAATGAAGCCCCCTTCGCCGAACGCTCCGGTGGATTAACGCGAGCCGCTTTCGTCTGGCCCCCACAGACGATGAGCTTTCTAACACCCCCACCCCCGCCCTCACCCCCCACCGGCATCCTTACACTAAACCTTTAAACCTTCATCAGGCACAACCCCGTTTGATTTGCAGAACAGTTTGTCGCCCCGGCTCACATGTCGAAAGGGAGATTCAATAACGGGGGACTTTACACATTACACTTAAATGGGGTCATTTGGCAGCTGGTATCTGCCCCACATGCTGTGTGCCTCCGACATGGATCCATAGGGCTCATTCTGTTCCATTGACTTTCAATCACGTTCCTCTTAGTCCCTCAGTTCCCAACGACTGCCAACCAGTGACTCATCACAGCGCAGTGATGGGTAAGGCTAACCAGGGTCTCCCAACCAGAGCAATATGTTGTGTACCATTGTGTGTGTATGTGTGTGGGTGTGTGTGTGCATGTTTTTTCTTTGTCGTGTATTTCCCTATCTTGTTCTTAAAAGTAGCTTTACTTTTCAGATAGAAAAGTCCAAATTATAAATTCGAGATTATGAATACTTCACCTGCCAAATTATTCCATTTTCCCCATCAATGCAATTCCACACAAAATGACTTTCTTTGAGTATTTCAAGAAAGGATAGAAATATCATTTGTTGTCACTCGATGGGGAAATTCAGACGTACCAGCAGCAGGTTAACGGTGAATGAAATTATGCATTTTTTTTAAAATTACGGTAAAAAAAAGCAAAAAAAAAAAAAAAAAAGCAGAATATATGAATAAAAGAGTCGGTGTAGTAAGAGTAAATTACAAGATTGATCAAATATTATTTCTCAGTGATTAGAAATACTCTGATTAAACAAAATGTGAGATGGAGTCCGATCATTTAAAAACCTTTTGATGCCTAGATGATAGCAATATCGGTATGATGTTGAGGCTGGTGTGTGAGAGAAATGATGATTCCAATGATGAAAATAATCAACAGTAGAGGAGTGTGTGGGGGCCGCCGGGAGCAACCCCAAACCCCGCACACATGCCGAGTGTATAACTACGCCTCCGAGGCGAGGAGTGTGCGGAGTAACCAAACGGGAAGCCGCTTTGGGAAGCTCGTTTTAACAACACCCATCCCATCCATTCCAATCTTTCAGCCAAGCACATTCGGGTCCATCTGAGACCGAAAAGAAGAACTGATTCATCTCCTTTGGAAAATATTATGAGGCCTCCCTGACTATATGTACATAAGGTCCATTTGGTGCCAAGCACACAAACACAGATGAGTTTTTATTGTTTCTCTGGCCTCTAACGTCGGATCAGCTGGGAACATTCCCACGTCCTACTCTTTCTTTCTTACTGTCTGCAATACTGAAAGAACGGGGGGAGAAAAAAAGGTCGCCGTTATTGACTGCACTGCTGTAGTTCTCCAAAAAACATTATATGTACGATGTTTGGAGACATATTTTAGAATTCAGGCTAAACGATCCGGTGAAATTTGTCCAATCAGGTGCAATTAAAGGGTTGTAAAAAAAAAAAAAGAAAAAAGTTTTTATCCAGGAAAGATTAATCTGAAATACACAACATTTCTATAATCTTCTAAATATCAACAACCTTTAATGAGAAACGTCAGCATACGCAAAATGGGAATTAATTTCCTCCCAGAGCTTGTTGAGACAGTTTTTCTGCATTAGTTCTTGTGTTAGTTTCCCAACCAATGCAAATGCAAATGGCTTCCTTCAAAGTCAACGTTGGCCCAAAGTGGGACCAGGATGTACATCAAACATTGGAGGACAAAGTACCAGTATGAAACATGAGAAACATGAGAAATCTGTGGTTCTCCACAAGCTTTGATGTCTGACCATGACACGCCAGATTATATTAATCTATCAGGGTGGTCAGTGGAAGAAAGATGTTTTCCATCTGGCCTATTAAAAATCCCATAAAACTATAAAAAATATGTTTCATGTTAAGTACAGTATTTTGATGTTCCTACAACAGCACAAACAGACCTGCAGCTGCAAACTTTGACCACAAGAAGGCAGTGTTGCAAATTTGATTCACAGATTTTCAAGGGTTTTAGTAGTTTCATGGTATTTCCTGTGTTTGTGCTGATAAGCAAATGCAGATATTAGTCTCAAATCACGGTGGCAGGACTTTATGTAAAGGAAGCTTTTTAACGTTATTAGATATGTTTGTGAAATAAGATCTGCAATTTCATGCATGTCTAAAATTGACGGTGCAGGCGTCTCGCGCTTGCTCCGCGAGTCGGCAGAAATAGTTTTTTGCGTCCCGCAATATTAACTGCACCGATGTGTGTGAACAGCAAACACTGCCATTGCTTTTGAACTAGCTGCCAAACATTTTTTTTGTCCGAGTCAGTTTTCTCATCGCTTCGGTGAAGCTAATGCGAAAAAAGACGATTTTGTCCAACGTTGCTGTCAAGAAAACTGCGATTCACAAAACACAATGGATTGTGCACTCATCTCTAGTTTAGCGTAAAGCGAGAAAAGACACACACAAATCAGCCTGAGCAAAGGCAAGCAGGCGTATTATGTATTGTTCCTGTTGATCCACCAATTGCCCCCACTGCCGGCGCGACTGTCCAAACGCAAACTCAAACCAAGCAAACGCAGGACTGCAGGGCTGCAGTCCAGCGTCGTATGATAGTTAGTGGTTCCTCTTTGGGGGAACATCTGTGGACTTGGTCATTTGACTCACAGTTAGACCACATGTGCCCAGCTTGCTGGTTGGTGCTGCAGCATGATGTCACGGTGAAAAAACATGAGCTCTGAGCAGGACACAGTGTCTTAAATACAACTGAGACCGTGTAGACGACGAGGAGTTTCTGCAAACAAAAACTCCCTGATTAACATCAATGTCATTAATTTAACGACAAACACAGGATATAATTGAGGAAAAATTCAAATTCAAAGGAAAAATGTCAGCTCAGATGCTGGGATGGAGCTGAAGAGCATCAAACCGGGTAGAAATGGTGAACAGTTTTGGGAAACCGTGTTGGTGTGAGACTCTGGAAAGGTCACAAGTTCATCACACAAAAAGAAACACGAGCACACCTGAAGGCCATGTGCGCTAACACGCATGTCATTTAATGCAAATATCCGTGTTGCCATCCAGCCGGGGAAGACGACACCTGGATGGATGTTACCCAACATAAGACGTTTGGAATAACTGCATTTCTCAAAAGATACACACAGATAAAGGGCTTTTTCGAGGTATTACTCTGCAAACATGCAATGCAAATGAAAGAGATGACGACTATATGTCCTTGGCGCCAAGGATGTAAACATGAAGACAAGAGGAAGCTTCATAATCAGCTTCAGAATCAAAGCCTGTGGAAGAGGACAAAACGGCGACGGTCTGTGGAAGAGGTTTTGCGATGGACCCCAGCGCGTGCGCTCACGCGCGTTTTGCCTGTGAAGTTGATGAAGATTGAGCCATTAAAAGCATCATCGTCGTTCTGCTCCAGGGAACAGTCGATGACGACTCGAAGCAGCAACAGAACTGTTTTAACCTGTCTCTTCGCCGTTTATCATTGTTAGGACAACAGCTGCGGCGCTCTCCCAATCCCCATAAAACCCCCTATCCTCCGAACGCGTCAACGTGTGTGTGCCAATGTGTTTCTCAGAATCCCTGTCTCGCACTGTCTGTCACACAAAGGAGGTAATTTACAGTGATGTGAGGGAGAGGAGGAAGAAAACCCTCAGCGACAGAGAGGCAGAGCACAAGAAGCTGTTGGAAGCAAATTTGATCTTGGCCGCAAACTGGGGAACCAGAGGGTCAATGGTGTTTTTGTGCTCCATGCGCTCGCTGGAAAATGAGCTGTCATCTCGATTCCTCTGTGAACACGAGGGGCACGGTCGATTCTCCCAGCGTACGTCCACGTACGCGTTGTGCTCTTGAAGATTTAGGAGTCTCCGGGGACCGGAGTCCAATTGCATCTCGCGTTTGTTTACGATCGGACGCGGTCGTCGGCGCGAGCGAAGTTGATTTCCAGGGGTTCCGCGCGTGGCGCTCGCTCTGGGGCCGCCGCGTAGAGTCAGTACATTTGTGTCACGCCAGATGCGTCCTCCGCCCCGTCCCCAGGCTCCCGCCGCAGGCCCGCAGAGAGGAATTCGGTTGGAGCCAGCGGCGCTTTGCGTGATGAGCCTGGCCGATGGCCCCGATGAGGACTGATCGCACTACTTGGAGAGAAACGGGGGGGGGAAGGACACGGAGGGAGGGATGGAAAACAGATGGGAAGGAAAAGCAGTGGAAGAGATATAGATGGGGTGGATTGATGTAGGGGAGAGTAATGATGGGGAATGATGGGTTTAAGAAGAGTAATGTCGGTGTGTACAGAGTTCTCTTAAATAGGCAAATGGCCAGCCATCACTGACAGTTATCTTCTCCGACTTACAGCGGGCTCCAGCACCTATCATTACCCTGCTGAATTCATTACAAAGTTCCCGGGAAAAATCGCCGTCTTCACAGTTCCAGTAAATCTTTTGACTGCGGCCTCGGTGGCAGCTGAGTCCGTGGCATGTGCTCAAAAAACAAAACAAAACAGAAAAACACTCAGTGAAGCAAGCTGCTGCTGCTGCTGCTGCTTGCAGGGAGGGGAGGAAGGGGCAAAGCAGGGGGTGCATCACATTAGCACTTCAGATCCATAATGCTGAGACTTATAAATAATTAGCAGCCTGGCACTATAGGGAGCCGAGCTCGCTGTTAGTTAAAAAGCAAAAACAGGGGATTTCAATTGACATCGGGCTCATTGATGTTGCGCACTGTTCGGTCTCCATTCAGAAAGTCGTCGTTCGATCAAAGCAGCGTGTGTGCGCTTTGCAGAGAACATAAAACAACCATTTTGTTGTTGGTGTTTATGTCAGAAGGGGCAAGGCGCGTCGCAGGATGCGTCGGGATCGGCTCGTTTTTTTTTACGCGCCGTTCCCTTTTTCGTCTTTAATTTACTGAATGTGACGTTTGCACGGTTGCAGCTTCCGGCGGAACTGTGCGAACGTTTCAGAGGCTGCAGCTCGTTATCATGCGTTCAAGCGTACTGAAGTGGCGTGAAAAAGTCTTTGCCGCCCTTCCTGACTTCCCCTTTCTCCCCCCCCCTTTGAGTCTGATTTATATAATAGCCAAACTCAGCGCAAGTAAACACAAGATGCAGTTTCTGGATGAAAGTGTTTCTGGATGAAAGTGTTTATTGTTAAGTGTGAAAAGAAGTCAAAACCTATGTGTGGAAAAAGTGATTTCCAACCCACGTCTGCTCTACATACGAACAAAATCAGTGGATACATATGAGCGTTGATAAAGATGCTTATAAATGTCTACATTAAAAGTTCAAACACCAAAAATACCACAATATTAATTAACACGCAGCCGCTAACACTTACAGTGTTATCAGTTTTTATCTCTGCTAATAGGGCAGCCGTTAATCAACACCAAGGAAAGTTTCCTATGTATATTTTAGATATGCTCTACAAAAGTCTCAAAGGCGAATTTTAAGCAAATAATCTGTAAAGAGTGAAGGTTTCAGATAAGTGAGTTGGTCGTTCAAAATTTGACTTAAAACTGAGTAAAAATCCAACTTTTATCAAAAGTTTGCTGGTTTCAGACAAAAGGAAAAACGTTTGTGGCCAGACAAGAGCTCGGCTTCACGCCGCCTGCTCCGGAATCGGCTGCAGTTTCACCGATCACCGAGCCCCGCGGTCGTGTCTGTCGGCTCAGCTGACGGTTGTGGGGGTGGAGGGGGGGGAGAATCTCAGCAAAACAGCTGCTTTTCTCTGCGGAAAGTTCACCAGAAATGACTGGCGGCCGTCCATTCTGGCCCCTCTTCTTGCACGTTTTGGTGGTTCCCCAAACGAAAATCCTCCTAGAGAAATTTACTGACTGATCCCGAGCAAATGTCAAACGAAAATCACAGAGAGCCTTACGCAAAACAGACAGACACGTGCAAAAAAACACAAAACAAAAAAAAAATAACCCACATAACACAAAGTAACCCTGGCAACGCAAGAAATCTTCCTAGGTTTTCCCCTCGGCAGGTTCTGATGTGGATTTAAGCGAAACATTTTGAGGTGGGGAATCCATTTATATTTTGGAGATCGCAAGTCACCAACGGTGTGGATATAAAAGATCTGGTGCAGAAATTTGAAATAGATAAAACCTGGTGAAATGCCTGATCTCAGGTGTTATGTGCACTAACTAAAACGCACAGCTACGTCACTTTTAAGACGTTCTAGAATAATAAATAAAGCCCTCGAATGCTGAATATTTGGAGAAGGGTTCTTGAATTGTAAAAATAAAAAGTACATCACTGTAAAAAAAAACCCGCTTCTTTTGACACATGCGGACGCCGTCGTCTCTTTCCTCACTTTCCATCCGCTGCGCTCGTTAGCAGCCGTTTCCATGTGCTTGAAGTTGTTCGTCAGCCCTGACGATCATTTCTTTAGAACACAAAGTCTGACAATGAACTTTTCGCCGAGGGGCAGATTGAGTCAGAGCTGCTCGCTAATCAGGAGCTGAACACCCACCGACCTGTTCCGTCCACCTCCACCGAGGTCTGATTGTCTCACCCCCGCGCCACGACGCGACATCAGGGACTGCTGATGGAGGGAGAGGAAGTGCGGACGAGCAACAGGAAATCGTCGAGAGGAGACGAGGGCAACGGCGGCATTCTCTAATTAGGGTTTAAATCCCCTCAACCTCAGCGGGCGTTTTTCTCAGGGTGTTCTGTCGTCGTACGCAAACAGGAAGAGCACGGTCGTAAAGCGGTCCGTGGTTTTGTAAAGCTTCGTTCCGTACGTCTGAGTCAGTAGTTTCCCCCCTGCAATTAGCAGCAAGTTTATGACAACTTTTCATGAGCTTTGAAACTCAAGGAATGCTAATAAATGCCCACTTTTTTTTTTTTTCCTCTTTTTTTTTTTGGTGAAATAGCTCAGATTGCAGGGCGAGAGTCTGTGAGCATCACTTCTCAGGTCCAGCCACATGATTCTCAACTGGGTTTGGGTTTCCACTCAGAACCTGAGCGAAGTTGGCCCCGCCTCTTTTTTTGTTTTTTATTTCAAATGAAACTAAATCGGCATCAAACGTTTGTGCAACAAAATATATATTTGTTTGTGCCGCTGTCATTTTTTAACCTCCCCCCCACACACACACACACACACACAAACACAAACACACACAATTTTCAAAAAATTATTATATTTTTGTTTGGGGGTGGACGAAAATATAATAATGACCTTTGATGACCATCTGAAAACATTTTTGAATATTTTCAAAGTCAGGTTTTGCTGCATAATTCAGGTTTGACACCAGTTTTTTTGGGTTTTTTTGTTTTTTGTTTTCATTCGGGTCTCCATAGTTTCAACTCTTCTCTGTCCCCACTGAAGGAAATTCTCCCCACAGCATGATACAGCCACCACCTTGTTTCACGAGTAACCGACGGCGACCATTTTCCGACAAATGCAGCATTTTTCTGTGTAGGCCAGAAAGTTTGATTTTGATCTAATTTGATCATGGAGGTGAATATTTACCCCCAATAAAAAAAAAAAAGTGTGATGATAACTTTACTCTGTGCCCACAGTCCTCCTAATTTGATTTAAAAAAAAAAAAAAAACAAAAAAAAAAAAAAAGTACTCAGACCTCCGTCATCATTGTGCTTCTCCAAATATCGCCACGCTCCGTTGCTCGTGTTATGATCGTCGTTATGGGTTCCCGTTGTTGGAAATGTCCGCCACCGGAGCCGGGGACCTCGTTCCATTTCCCTCCCTGCCGTGAAGCAAATCAAAAACCGGCTTCGGCCGAACGTCCTCGAATGCCATCTGTGCCGCCTCGCGATGACTGCGACATTAACCGTCGACGTGAGCTGGCCGCCCCGACTGCCCACCGGGGTCCACTTCTGAGTCAGTCAGTGCAGAGGATGACTTCCTCAGCTCTCGCATTATCACCCGGCGCACTTGCAAACCCATTTACGAAACAGTGCGAATGCGTATGTGTTGCTGTCCAGTCGCTCCGCGAGGGTCTGCGAGGCCTCGAGTAATAGTTATTTGTTTTCACGGTTTGCTTTGCAGAACGGATGCTGCTGTGGAGTTCTGCAGCGGAGGCCAGTTTTCAGTCTCTCCTCTTTTCATATTTTGTCGGTTTTCAGCAATCATGTGTTGTGAGTCACGGCTATTGATGGACAATCTTATGGCGACAATTTACTAAAATGTAATCGTTGTGCTCCGCAAAAGAAGCTGCGTCGGCGCGTGTCCAGCATTCACAGATGCGACTGGGCGTTTAAAAATTCAAAGTTTGAACTGTGCTGCTCAAACAGCACAACAATCATCACAGACTTTGACTTCAAAAAGTAAATAAATTAAAGCGTTTGCGTTTAAAAAGACAAAACTAGATTGTTTTTACGTTGCTTCTACTGAAAAACTATTTTTTTCTTTTGAACTGAGGCATCAGATCTTAAAGCGAGTGGAAACAGCACATTTTTTAGCCCAATTCATTTGGGGTTTGTCAAAAAACCCCAACTAATTACAAACAGAAATTATTACAGATTTGTGACATGAAAATTGCATTTCTATCTAAAATGATGAATCTATGCAACGTGTATGACTGGCAAGAACGATTGCACTTCCATAGGATGTTACTTTTCTCATTTTTTTAAGATGCACCTGTACTAATGTGTGTGCAGTGGCCCAGTCAAAGTCCATATCTCAGTCTACTAGAGAAATTGTGAAGACACTTGAGGCTTGTTTTTCCACAGACGCTTTCCTGGAAACCGAACTTTTGCGTCTAACGCAGAGCTGCGAAATCTGAACGAGGAGATATGTTTTGTTTTGCCACATGTGAGGCAGATCAAGAAAATGCTTAAGTCGAAGTTTCAGAAACATGAAAGATGAGTGATTTCTCTGATGTGTGCATCAGAGCAGAGTCTGATCCGTGCCTTGGTGTGTATTCTGCAGGGGGGTTCTTCAAAACCGCTATTCTACACCACAGTCGTGGGTGAAATGCGCCGTCATCTCCCTTATATCATCATCTCAGCGGCTGTTTGGAAATACCCCTCTCTCTCTCTCCTATTCTCTCTCTTCTCCTATTACCCCAATATCCTGCTGTTACTCCTCCGTGATGTCACAAGGACAGATGTGGAGCGCTCTCCGCACCCTCGTTTGGTCAGCAGTAATTGGAGAGGCATGACGTAAATAAAACACAGCTGGATCGGATTTTCACTCCAAATGCAAATTCGAATTATTTGGGGAAAGCAGGAACCTTTTTTTTTTTTTTGCTCCAGGCATCAAACCTGTTTCCGCTGATTCTCCTTCGCGATGTCAGTGAATTGATCGGAGCGGGCTGCAGGGCAGTTCCACCTGGTGATGCCTGCAGGTGAAACAAGCATTAGCAACGTGTTCCAATTATTACTTTCGTGCACGATTGAGCATTTGTGGGTTTTAACTCCAGAAACCTGGACCTTCCTTTACTTTGACTCACATGTGTCAAACTTAAGGCCCTGGGGCCAAATCTGGCCCGCCATAGCTACCTCCATGACAGACGTATGTTTATACATTACCTGTTCAACTGGTTTTTGTCTACATGGTGCCAAATGACATCAGTCTCTGAAGTTTGTAGAAATTCCTGCAAAATCAACAGGCTCCTGGACTTTTCGGCGCGAAAGCACAATTTGGATTCCACTGCAAGTTTTCCGTACAAACGATCAAACCAATTGGGTTTGAGAGACGACTAACTCCCACCTGAAGGTGGCAGTGTTTCTTACCTCTCTACTGACTTTATCTCAGGTCAGGAGTCCCTCAGACCCCAGACGGCGGATTGCACCAAATACACCGTGAAAACAAGAGGGACGAACAAAATGCTTCTGCTCTTGTTTGACGATTTCATAAACTAACACAGTGAGCTATTTGTTAATATTAAGCAGTTTGTTGTTGTGTTTTGTCACTGCATCCTGGAACAAGCGAACCCCTGGGAACATCCCTGATCTTGATATGAAAGCTAGTTTGACTCGCCTGCTTTTAGTTTATCCAACGAACACGAGACTCAAGTGCATCCAGACACTTGAAGGCAACACGGCAAACACGATCCTCTCGCCTCTCTGCGCCGGCGATCACCTGCGGCCGTCTGATTCGAGTCCTAAGCTGGCGTTCGGTTCCTTCTCCTGCAGCCGAACTCTCGTCGGTGCTGCCTGCCCCGCTGACTAATTGCGATAATAATTGTGGTTCCGGCTGAACTTGGCCGGAGCTGTGACCCGAGCCTGCTGCGAGCGGATCGGAGATAATGAAGTAATTGCCCCTAATGCTGTTACCCCCCTGCCCCCTCTCTCTCTCCCTTTCCCACCCCACGCCGAGCCGCCACCGAAAAAACCTCCAGCCTCAGACGAAGAGGCATCAACATTCATTTGGTCTCCATCAGCGGCATTTTCCGCTTTAATTGAAGTTTAGATTGTTGTTGACCCCCTGGGTGAGGTTTGGTGGACTGAGCCAGGGGGAGGCTGGATCTTGTGCAACACTAATGGGGTGGGCTGGTCAGAGAATGCCATCTATCTGTCATTGTGTGTGTGTTTTTGTTTTCATAAAAAGATGAATTTCGGGCCATTTATCTGCTCCCAGCTCTGCAGCCGCTTCTGCATATGTATGTGTTTGTGATGATTAGATGTGAGCACACACACACATACACACACACGCGCGCGCACACACACGCACGCATATTTCTACATATGCCTTAGCAGCTGTATGTGTGTGTTTCTGTTTGGGAAAGTATGCTCTGAAGGAGATTTTTTTTTAATTTTTTTTTTTTAAAGCTGTTCCTGAAAACGACCTCCGGGATGTTAGTGGAAGAAGTTCCTCTGGCGACGCCGCCTGCCTGCGCGTCAGCCTGTCCTACACATCTGCTTCTCCAACTAATGAGAGCGGAGGAAGGCCTGCAGCGATAGATGCAGGAAATGAAATCCAGCCCGTCGCGAGTCTCTTTTTAAAGAGAAGCTGTTTCGGTGTTTAGGACTTCCCGAGCGCAGTTCGGCTGCGCAGGCTCGCGGTTTCCACGCGGAAGCCCCGAAACGAGTGGGGCCTAATTTCAGTCAAGTCCAGGTTTGGATCAGTGCAGGCAAAAACAAAAGTGTCGAAACATATTTCTATACAAATAGAATAGAAAGTAAAGTCATCTTCTTATATCCATCCTTGCATTTTTCATTCCTAGCTTGTTTCTTCATGCCGGAACCCCAAACGTGTTTTGGGTCAAATTGGTCAGAGAGACTTACTTCATGTTACGCAGTCGGGCTAAATGATCTGCTCTTGTCATAGTTTCAGTAAAGAGTCTGCTATTTCCCTCTGCGTCTGCAGAAATACGCCTCCTGCTTTACTTTTTTTTTATTTTTTTTATTTCATTAACTTTCCAAGATTTCGTGCAGCAGCAAAGTGCAGTTTGTTAGTTCCCCCAAAACGTGCCACTCCGTCACAAGCTCCTCTCCTGTTCAGCAAAGATTCCACGCGTGGCTGAGTAATTACGCGGCCGTAAAGCTTTCACGACCAGCAGCTGAAGGAACAAGGTCACTCTGGTAAATGTCAGCCATTTCTTGCGTCCGCTGTCAACAGTGGCGGTCCTTGTTCGAACCGCGCCCCGCCCCGGGTCCCTCCTTTCCCGTGAGACCGATGAAGCAGAAAAAAAAAAGAAAAAAAAAGAACATTCATCGGATTTATTTTCTGTTCTCAAAGCCGAAACACGACGGTGACAACGTGCCGCATCCAGGGGAACTCTGCCCTGCAGCGAGTTCTGTCGTCATTGAGAGGAATCGCTGGACTGGGCTGGACTGGGCTGGGCTGGACTGGACTGGGTAAACCGCAGAGAGCTGGACCCGCTGCAGACCGCCATCGCATGGGAACCACTCCGGCGCTCGGGTCGGGATCAATATTTCTGGAGAAAAGAGACGCCTTTGAGGCGTGCGCTCTCTCTCTCTCTCTCTCTCTCTCTCTCTCTCTCTCTCTCTCTCTCTCTCTCTCTCTCGTTGTGCCACATTACAGTTATGAAAGCTGTCAAACGCAGCATGGGTATCAGTGGACATGAATTCTCATCTGGGGGGACTGAACCAGAACCAGCAGGCCTTAATTATTCACAACGTGAACTTATGGGACCGAAAAGGAAAATAGCACTATGCAAACATAATAGGAACAACGACGGGATGCAGAGTCTGATCTCTGATGTTATTTATTGATAACATAAGACTCAAGTTGAAAAGAGAAAGTTGTGGTCTTCTTCGGCTGGACACATCCTCGTGTGTGTGTGTGTGTGGGTGTGTGTGTGTGTGTGGGGGGGTGTGTGTGTGTGTGTGTGTGTGTGTGTGTGTGTGTGTGTGTGTGTGTGTGTGGGGTGTGTGTGTGTGTGTGTGTGTGTGTGTGTGTGTGTGTAGGTGTGTGTGGGGAACTAAAATAATTTACAACAGCTTAGGTTTGTTTCTGTGATGTGTCATAAATGGCCAAGGAAGCAAAACATCCTCAAAAAGATAATTCGCATTGTTTCAAATAAAGGAAAGAGTTTCTGTTCCTGCTCCACAAAAAAGAAAAATGCTCCTCATCCTTTGTCCTTTAAGTTTTCTGCTGAAGTGCGTTTAGCGTCGCGGTCGCCACCCCAGGATCAGCCTAACCGAGGAACAAAAGGCGACTCAGCCCGGTCCGTTTTCTTAATTGCTTTTCGACGCCGAGCGCAGATCCTCCCCAGATAGGACCCCCAAGTCGGTGTTGGCGCGGGTACAGTTTTTAATTAGCCCCCTTTCAAAGCGCCGCTTCCGTGACAGCTGGAAACGCGCGAGCCCTCGACCAGCACAAACCGGATCCGGAGGTTGTTTAACGCGTCTCGACGGGAAGCAGCAGCTAATGGCCGCCGAGATGCTTCATCGCCCCTAAGGTGGCTGGTGGACTGCGAGAAGAAACCCGACGATATTGTGTATTATTTGGTATTATTTGCACCCAAAGAGATCAGACGACTGAGGGAAATGAAATCTACTTTTCGCCGAAGCAAACCAAGAAGAAGGGCCATGCCGAAAATATTGATAACTCTTTGACGTTTTCACATTTTGTCATGATGCAACCACAGATAACTTTGAGAAAGGTGTTTGAGGCACTGATGGAGTTTATTCAACAGTGATCTATCTATCTATCTATCTATCTATCTATCTATCTATCTATCTATCTATCTATCTATCTATCTATCTATCTATCTATCTATCTATCTATCTATCTATCTATCTATCTATCTATCTATCTATCTATCTATCTATGCTTGCTCATGAATTTTAACACAGTTTCTCGTAATCTACTGTAATCTACTTCACTGAGGACTGAAATCCCAGCGCAGCGGGGTTTGGAATTAACCAGTCAGCTGGATAATCATCTCCCAAATGTGGAAGGGATCCACCGTGCTGTGGGATTAGCAGAGAGATTAAATGAGAGCAGGATCCGAACCGGCTTGAGTCTGCGTCGACCGTGAAAAACACGTCTCTCCGATCGACAGTTACGAGTCTGGGAGTTCGGAAAATGACACCGAACGAGTTTCATATTTTGGGGGAAAGGAAAAAAAACCCCCAAAACAAAACAGTTTTTTTTTTTTTAAACCAAACGTTTCGCTCCGGGCTCTGGAGACGTGGGGAACTGAGATTCTGCTGTCGTGTATATAATCCACCTCCGTAATGACTTCCCCGTAAGAAAGGCTAGATAGTCTGAGCCCGCAGGGGGGTTTGCTAAGTAACTCCAGCAGAGAGGCAATGGCTACTCAACGCTAACGTAGCTCAACACCATAAACACAACCCATCTGCTCCTCTCCAAGCTGTAAAAAGTCATTTTTCTTGTCACAGGTGAACACTTTTTTAAAAAAAAAAATTTTCCACTTAGTATAGATCCAGAAACAAGTCAGAAAGTGACTTTTTTTGTGTGTGTGTGATAAAACACATTACCGGTCTCTCATAAAGAGCCATCAGTTCCACACGACCACCGTTTGATCAAACCTGGCACGTAATAAAAAAATGTTCATAATGGACTCTTAAATCAGTTCATAAAAGTCGGGCTGCAGTTTGGGCTTGTCGGGGGCGAAAATCTAATATTTCAACACTGATTGTGTCACAATGAGCGCAGGGCCGTTTTACATCTGGTCCTCCGTCCGTCCGATTTAATCTTCACAGTTTCGCTTTTTCAAACGGAATGAAAGGGAAAAGCAAAAGGGAGAAAAGAAAAGTGCAAGTCAGGAGGTGTCAGTTCGTTACAGACGTTCACAAAATGAACGTTAGATGTATAATTTACCCAGGAGCCCGGTTTTTTTTTTGTGGAGCAAATAAAATGAACTTTAACGCAAAAAGTTGGAAAAAAAAGAAAGAAAGTTTTTTTCTTTGTCTTCTTTTGTTTTTGATCCGCTTTCACATGCAGACGTTTCGGTGTGAGGAACGGTTTCTACGACAAAAGAAGAAATGACTTTTCGCAACATTATTCAAAAATAGAAAACAGAAAACGTTGTCGTTGTTTTAGCCCATGGTTGGAGCTGATGCGTGCGGCGACGTGGCCTGCGGGGTGAACCGGTTCGGAGTCGGCCTTTACGCTGCCTCGGCACGCATACGGCTGAGGAGCCAGTATGCGTCCCTCTGAAAGGGCTCCCCAGACGGACGTCAAACTTCAGTCCACGGCGACGTCTCAAAATGTCACCGCGATCCACACGCGTCCAGGTGCACGAAACGATAACGGGAAGGGGGGTGGGGAGAATTTTTCCCTCCAGAGTCCACAATCACCACCGAGCAGGGAGATAGAAATTGGAAAGGCCCGGAGTGAATAACCCAGTTGTGCTCTGTTCTCCAGGACGGACAGAAGACACACACTAGCAAACAATCCACATCGCCTCGGGACGTGACTGAGTCGCACCGAAGCACACGGTTGTCTCACACACTCGCGTGCATTTGGAAGCGTGTCTCAGGATTTTCAGGCCACTGACCATTCAGCCCCTGACCAGAACACCATGCAGCTCTGCTCGTCGCTGCTCCTGGTCAGCTTGCTTTGCTGTTGCGTTCGGCGGCCAAAGCCTGGATTCACACGCGGTTGGCTGCTTCGTGGCTCTCCCTCACTTTCCCACAGTCCCTTTTTTGTGTCTCTCTTCCCGCCGTCGTCCCGTTCGAACCCACTTGCTCTCCTCACGCGGTCCCCCGGGTCTCATGTCGACTTGGGAAGTTAAGCTGTTTGCGTTAGATGGGGGGGGGGAGATTGCGGCTCTGTTGGACCGAGGCTCACAAAAAAAAACCCACAGATCTTATCCTAATTGCCTGAGATTTGAGGGGCGAAATCTGCCGAGCACAGCGTTTTGTCATTTGAAACAAACAGGGATCCAGAGGGAGTCGCCTCTTGCGTTCATCGCAGCAGGACTCAAGAGAGAAACTCGCTCAGGCAAGCGGGTCGGCGATGCCAAGCAAGTGGACATGCGACCGACTTTCCCCGACCCGGTGGAAAGCCCAAGCGTCCACTCACTGGAAAAAATAAAACAAGGAAGCAGAAGAGATGAAGAAGCGACGGCAAAACATCTGGCTTTAACATTTTCCCTGAAATGGTCAGCATCGCGTCTCAAGTCTCTCGCTCCATCTGCATCCCAGTGATCTGCCGGATCAGAGCGGGGGAGCAATTAACTTGTTTCATTTGTTTCTTTCTTTGCTTTCCATTTGGCTCGTTCTCTTTCTGCTCACGCGTCCGGAAGAGTAAAGGTCAAAACGAACATCTCGGCAATCAAAGCGAAAGAGCCGCTCTGCCCGGCGCAATATGCATTTCAGCAAATATGGGTTGTAAACAGACTGCTTTCAATCTGTGGCTGGACGCTCCCCGCATCCGGCTGGACGCTCCCCGCATCCGGCTGGACGCTCCCCGCCGCATCCGGCTGGACGCTCCCCGCCGCATCCGGCTGGACGCTCCCCGCATCCGGCTGGACGCTCCCCGCCGCATCCGGCTGGACGCTCCCCGCCGCATCCGGCTGGACGCTCCCCGCCGCATCCGGCTGGACGCTCCCCGCCGCATCCGGCTGCTGGAAAACGGGGGAATTCACAGTGTCTCTTTCTTGATCGTGATTTTCTTTTTGATGTATAAATTGTTTGACATACCTGCATATTAATGAATGATTTTGACTGATGACGCGTTTAACGCAAAGTTGTACTAAAACGTCCATTAAAAGGTTCATTATTTACTGAATAATGACGCTTCATCACAACAGTCAAAATCGTTCCTGAAGAATCTTTCAAGTTCATAACAGTATTATGTCAGTCTTATTCATCCACACCCCCTTCAAATAAAGGGCGACCAAAACTTTTAGTTTTGTATTGAGATGCAATCAATACAATCTGGTATTTTAGGGATCTGCAGACCTTTGATCCAAAGAGCCAGAAGTGACTATTTGGCACCATTTATTTACTTTTTTTTGTTCTATACCCCCAAGGAAAAAAAACAAAACAAGTTGACTGAACGTTGTCTACGAGGGTAAAGGTTTGGCCTCCTGTCCCGCAGACAGGCTGAAAGCCCCACTGCTGCAGCTGGAGCTGAGGCTCTACGGTACCTCAAAACCTTTTTTTTTGCACTCAAATACGATCATTCCTTCAGAGACTGCGATGATTCGTTCCTCTATAGTTGGAATATATAATTTTCACCGCCCTTTCTCAAACACGGGGACCGCCGTGTCAAACCGGCGGAACATCTAAGAATGCGTTCTGCCCATTAACCCATTGAAGAACCAGTTACTGCTGGAGGCCTTTTGTTGTTGTTGTTATTGATGGATTTGGAGATTTTAAAAGACGGCCTGCATAAAAACAAAAAAAAAACTGATAAGGTCAGAAATCTATAAGGCGGTGAAGGTAAAATTGAGTCATTCATTGTCAACGTCTCTTTCTGTCGCCTGCTTCTCACGTCATCCAGCTCTGAAAGATAATCAGGAGCTTTGTTTAGTCACAAGTCGGCTATAAAACCTGACATAACGGCTACAGAGAACCTTTAAAGTAAAATGCCTCCTTCCGTATTTCCTACACAGTCATTTCTTGCGCGACAGTAAAGTCTGGCGTCATCGTCTCACCTCACAACCTTTCGAGCGATTCGCCCGGAAGACGCAGAGGCTCCGTTGCTCGGCCCGTTGAAAGAAGATCATCAGGACGTCTTTAGGAACGTCAGGAATTAGCTGGAGGTTTTCCGATGTGCAAGAGAAACCAAACTTTTTGCGCTGCTACTGTAATTTTCACAATGGCTAAAAATGAAACTGGCCTACATTTCTTTATAAAAATGTTGCACGTGTGCGGTGAAGAGACCGCCATCTGTTGCAGACTCGGAAAATAGTCGACTTTTCTTGGTGGTTGACTTAGCGATGACTTATTAGCTTATCCGCATCGAACATCTCGTACATCTTTCAGGGAGGCGGAGAACAGTCAAAGGGAACGCTCCCTGGAATGCAGCCTCCCCAAAAAAAAAGATATATATCTATTTATATTTATATATATATATAGACTTATATGAGAAAAGCGTATAATGTCTGGGTCAAGCAGCCAAGAGAAAATCTATTGGCGGGAAGGGAGTGAGGGGAGAACAAAGTTGGATGAGAGAGAGCGAGGGCTTTAAAAGTTTCCAGGCAAATTGCTCCCGAGTCTCTCTTCCCTGAAGGAGCAGGTGATGGAGGAAATTTTCAAGCCCAATTCTTCTTAATCTACAAGGAGACAGATATTGATTATTTCTCTGAAGGAAAAAAACAAAACAAAAACAAAAAAACACAAACAGCACGAGGAAAAGAGCCTCTGGGTGAACCAAGTCTATTCCGTCACAATCAAAACATATCATTTATAGTTAGCCGGGGAGCCATGGTGGTTATCCCGAACCTCATAAGTGCCTGCTGTGAAAGAGATGAGGGGGGGGGCGAAGAGGCGTGGAGGGCCAAATGCATTTTGCAGGCCGACCTAATCAATGGCGTGATTAATGGAGCTAATTTTACCTGGACACTGCGGGTCATTACTTCCTGTTTTCCATCTCGTCCTTCCTTGTGTCTGTATAGAGGCCGGCGTGGATAATGTGTTTGCCCGGCTAATGAGAGTCATGCACAGGCGGCGAGGACGGCCGAGGGTCGGAGTCACGCACGACGAGTCATCTGGGACTGCGGCCCCCCGCCACGCAGGGATGCCGTCCGCTGCGGCCGTCCGCATAAGTTTGCAAACTCATCTGCATAAGTTTGCATTTAGATACATAAATAATTACATTTAGCTCTGATATGAGCTTTCAAAGAGGATGAAGACGTCAGCTTTTTTTTTTTTTTTTTTTAAAGCTGCTGTGTTTTTGCTCTTCATTGTTTTTGACTTTTGGAGCCTCTGAGAAACACGAAGCCCCTTTAAAACATTAAAAGGCGTCGAGGAGACTCGCATTTGAAATCAGCAGAAGGTCAAATCCATTTTTCCCGAAGCCTTGCAAATGTGACATTTTGGAAAATTTGACCTGAGAGCTGCTGAAAGTAAATCCCCTTTAGTTGACCTTGGTTGTGGATTCAGTTTAGGCAACTTTGCCTTTTGAGTGACGCTTCCCAGGCTTGGGATCGATTACGGCGTCATATCTGGATCCCTTCAGCTACTTGTGAAGCGAGCCGGACCTCCTCGGGTCGGTGGGTTCGCCGTTCGGCTGATGTTCGTCGTAGCATCAGCTGGAGCAGACGTTGCAAGATGTGAGCTCATGTGGCCTCATAAGGTCCCATTCTGCTTTTAAATATTACATGTTTCTATAAAGGATTGCTTTTGTTGCCTTTGGGAAATATGAAGTCCTTTAAAATGGCAAAAAAAAAAAGGCGCAAAAGCACTTTGGTTAAGGAGGTCAGCAGAAGGTCAGATCCACTTTTCCGGAGCCGCCGCTAACTTGACATTTGGGAAAATTTTATCCGACAGCAGCTGCAAGTGAAGCACCTTTAGCTGACCTTCGCCGTGAGTTCGGTTTCAGCAGCGGGGGCTTTTATTTTTTTTATTTATTTATTTTTTTTGGTGATGTTGTTTCGTGTGAATTTTAGCTGCATGGCTGCGGAAGCCACTTGAGACCGGGGCTTGAATAATGCCCAAAGACAAGGAACCTCCCGGAGGTTTTCTCCAGACGCCCGCCGCAAAGCTTGAACTCCTGACCCTTCGCGCGCCGAAGGGAAAATATAACCTCAATTCGTGCTGGAGGTGAAGGGAGGGCGAGGCTGTACTTCAGCTGAGCCCTACGAGTCCATTAAGCGTTGAACAACCTCTTCTGGCCGCCTCTCGACGAGGACGCCGCCGTGCGGCTCCTCGTTCAGCGACGTCGTGGAGAAAAACGCAGCCGATCCTTTGCGTTGAAACGAGCTCACCTCAAGTGCGAGAAGTGCTTGCATTGGCGATAAAGTGTTTTCTACTCATACAATCAGTTTGAAGGCCGTCTAAGCGAACGTCTGGCGTCTCTGAACTGCTGCTGCCGCTGGGAAAGTGAGTCGAAACCACAGGGTCGTCGTGAGTTTTTGACGAGTTTTAATTTTCGCTCCTCCTTTCCTGAGACGCCCCAAACGCCAACAGGGCCGTAGTTTAAGAGAACAAACAGCACAAGGGAGCAGGAGAAAGTACAGCGAGGAATTATTCCCCGACTTCGTTTGGCTCTTTTCTTAGCTAAACCAATTTCCTTGTGTGCGTCAGTCCATTAGCCCCACACCACTGAAGTTAATGGCGCGAACGCGGTATCTTAACACGGCGGAGCAGGAGACAGCTGGAGAACGGAATGAAAAAGAAACAAAACAAAACACACACAACAACAAAAAAAAACGACTGGCAGGAACATGGTGGGGAGGCCAAACAGAAATGTCACCAACTGCGACAAAAAAAAAAAAAAAAGTTAATTCCATCAAAACAACGCTGAGATTCTTTTCAACAAGAGCGTCTCGTTTGACTGTCTGGGGAATGTGCAGTCTGGCCTGGGCATGTTTTCACAAAGCCTGTAGGCGTTTTTCTTAGCGGAGTTTCTCCCGACACACAAAATAACATTTGGGGCCCGACGACGCAAACGATCCCGAGATCGGAAAGCAGATTATCAGCCCGTCTGGCGGGGAGGGGAAACAAGCGGCGGTCTGAAAGCGCCGCGCTTTCGCCGCTCGTGTCGCACGGCCCGGAGAGGAGCCATCGATTCTCTCGGCTCAACGGCGCCGCGCTGGGACGACTCCCGCGCCTTCAGAGGTCACTTCGCCGCTCGCGGATACCGAGAGAGTCTTGTGGAGGGAGACGGGGGAGACGCTCTCTGCCTCCGAATGGACATGAGGGAGACTGGTAGATGACTTTCATCTGTCACGCTTCATACGGTGACATTAACTTTTCTGTTTCATTTTTCAAAAAAGTGAAAAATCACAGCAGGGCCCCCCTCTTCAGTCCCCCCAACGCTCTTTGAAGGAGTGAAGCTCTGAATGGAGGCCCCCACATGAAAGCCTGGCATGCGATCAAACGGTGCATATAATACGCTGGACAGACAGAAAAGTGCGCGTTATATCCCAGGTATGGCTGGTTCAGACGCATGGAGGGGGCTGAAGTGCTCCCCCTTGATTACCCGTAACCTTTGCCCCCCCCACCCCGTCGGACTAAAAGTAAAAGCTTGACTCTAGGGGTCGCGGGGAGCGACGGCGTGTCAGGATCACCGACGGCTTTGGTGGTTTCAAAAGGCCGGCGTTGTTTCCCACAAATTTACACGATGGAACCGTTTGGGTTGCGGCTCAAGGTCTCGCCTGCTCGGTGCCAGAAGCCGCTTGTCGCTCATATCCGGTAACCAGCAGCAGGATCTTGGGAGTCTTTCCAGGTTTGTCTCGTGTCTTTTTGTTCCGTTACGGTCACACACATTTTCATCTCTTGCTAAGAGTTTTTCAGTAGATACAAGTCTGAACTTGGACTGGGCCAAAGGATCGACTACGTTTCGGCGTCATTGTCCTGCGGTAAGGTCTCTAGTCATTCGCAGGAGCATTCAACTCTGAGCAGCTTCCCTAAGAAATGTTCTTAGGGAATATATATATCTATGTATATATGTGTATATATGTGTGTGTGTGTGTGTGTGTGTGTGTGTGTGTGTGTGTGTGTGTATTGATAGATATAGATGGGCGTCCATTTCATAAGCAGGGCACCATAAAGAGTCAGGTTAAATGAAAATGCATGACTTATGGTCTCGTGTTAATCATTCAAGCTCTGAGCCAACGACAGCAGGAAGAGGAGGAAGAATGCTGACAAAAATAGCAGCACTGTAAAAAAAAGAAAAAGGGAAAAGAGAGAGAGGGAGAGAGAGAGAGAGAGAGAGAGAGAGAGAGAGAGAGAGAGAGAGAGAGCTCCAATGCCGGTCAGTTTAGTACCACAGAGAGAAGCACAATGGCAGCTGGGAGCACAGAGTTTATCCCGGCTTCTGTTTCTTGTTGTTTTTCTTTTTATTCTTACATGAGTGCAAAAAACTCTCTCCTGATCAAAACGCGAGAAAAGATCCGTCACCTCGTTTTGAACGCCGGCGCAGATTTTTTAGAACTTCATATTCCTTCGACTGCAAGCCGCCCACCCAGGGCCGTTCGGCCTCCGCTGCGTACGTTGAGGACTGAGCCCGGGAACAGTGGCTGTAATGAGTGCATGAACACCCGCTGCAGGGAGGAGAGGAGGACACACAATGGGGAAAATCAATCCTCGACAAAAAGCAGCCATCTAAACACAGCCGAGCACATAATACGTTAGAAAGAGGCAATTGTACTGCCGAACAAAGCTGTGATGAGACCCAATCAACTGTTATCCCTAAGAGTGCAGTTCCACATCACACACACACACACACACACACACACACACACACACACACACACACACACACACACCTACACACGCACACACACAGACCACAGTCAGTAAACTCCAGCTTGACCTCACGCACTGTCTCGTCAGTAACTGTATGTCGACTGCGTCCCCGCAAAGCCAGAATCAACACTCTGCTCCCCTTTCACGTTCAGCCCACAATAAATAAATGCCATTGCCGCTCCGCCGGGGTCACACATCCAGAGCGCAGTTTTATTTTTTTTATTATTATTTATTTAATTTTTTTTTTTATTATCGCGCCGTTCCAAAATAAAACACGGTGCCACACAGCAACAAAAGAGGGCCCTCTGAACTCCCGGAGCCCGACGGCAACGCAATTCTCTGAATCAAACTCTGCGCCGACTAAAGTTAATCTCTGGAGTTGGGGGCGCATGCGGCAGTTCGAAGCCGACAGCCTTTATTCACGGCGAGCCTGGGCTGATGGAGGGCAGAGCTGCACCATGCTACCCTAGTTGTACCCAATTGGATTAAAGTCTGAACTTTGACTGGGCCATTTTAACAAATTTGCACACCTCAATCTGAGCCAACTGAATCTCTTTAATTTCTAAAACATCTAACATGTTGAATGTTTTTCTGCTGTTTTGTTTTTTCTTGGTTGCCATGATGCGGATCCTCCAACCTCTAAGTGTTAAATAGACACAGATGGATTGTATTTTATGATTGGGTAACTTCTGAAGTCAGAGTTCTGATTTCGTGATGCCCCTTGTTGCAGGTCGAGCGAATGGGCCGATTCCGAGCGATCGGTGCGTTCCTCTCCTGCCGTCATTCAGATGCTGCACAAACGGAGAGATTGGAGGCAAGTTTTCATCATATATTGATCAGTTTATTCATTCAGTCAGAACATGATTTCTTTTTTTTTCGAGATGTCCCACAGTCTTACACAAAGAAGCCGTTGCGAGACATCCAACTGGACCATAAAAAACTAAGGAAAAAACAAGAAAAAAAAACACAAAAATAAAAGAACAGAATGTGAGCGTGAAAATGGACACACATTCAAAGACTGCCGAGGCCAATTCGACTTGCCGATCATCCGATTTCCTGAACATATCCCAAAAGGTACCACTTGAATATATTTTTTTTTTCCTTTGTTTTTTAATTCTTTTTATTTTTTTATTTAATATCATTGTACCTAGAAAAGGGGGTAGGCGTGGGAACTGGGACACACTGAAAAGGTACAAAAATAACAGCATTTTCAAGAGAAAAAGTTCCTTCGAAGTGGACGGGTTCTGAAGCCGCGCGGAGCAGAACCGGCCGTTTGTACAGTAAATGCTTGCATGCACGTTGACACAGGCACTGATCTCGACTCGTCTCGCCTCGCCGGGTCCTACGCTACGAGACAAAACAAAAGCAAAAAAAAAGAAAGAAAAAAAAAGCATTCTCGGAACTCTGAGCTCTCGTAAAACAAGGCAGTCAACTTTTATCGAATTTTTTCGTTTTGTTTTGTGTGTGTGTGTGTTTTTCTGTTCACACGTGACCTCACAGAACAACCACTGAGAGAGAAACACTTCCATCAAACCGAAAGGGACAAATTCGGTGAGACCCAGGCTGCCGTTCAGCCTGCTTTTGTCATATGGAAGAAATAAAAAAACAAAAAACAAAAACAGTAAAAAATATCTTAACACACAGAAATAGTGGCTTTACTCCAGAACCTTCCAACAACAGAATACATTACTCGCAATACAGGCTGAACCTACTGTGTATTGTAGTCCAGAATAGCTCAGCAAACCAGTGCCGATTATTCTGCGTAGTGTAATAAAATCCAGAAAACACCAATCACGAGAAGCACTTATTTCAGCTCCTTTACAAAGAAACAAATCCACCCCCTCCCCCCCCAAAAAAAAGAAAAAATAAAAGCAATATACAAATAAAAGAAGAGAAAAAAAAAACCAAACAGATAAAAACCAAGGAACAGTAAAACCAAGCACAAGTCGTATGCTTTATATTTAAGGCGAGTTAAAATATTGCAGAATAATTTGGCCCCTGTGTCTCAAACAGACTGCCACAACAGTCAGAGCTCCCCGACTCTCAATCGCTGCAAGGATCCAGAGAAGGGAAATGAGAACGAAAACAAAAAAAAAAAAAAGTAAAACTATAATAAAAAATAAAAAATGTGATCCTCTTTGGAAAGAAACGAACTTGTTTTGGTTTGGTTTGGTCTCAGGAGTTTGTTAAAGGGACAGCTGAGGACTCTCATTCTTGGGTTAATTTTCCTTCAATTACAAATTAAGAAACGGAAACAGAAGAAGGCGTTTGACGATTGGTAATAAGGTGATAAAGTCCTTGATTTGAGTGGGCCATCAAGAGAATAAAAAATAGCTGTTTTGTTTTTTTTTGCCCCCCGACAACCTGATATGAGAGATGACGATGCAGTGTCCCTCTGTAAAAGTCCTCCCTCTGTCTGAAAGCAGATAGGTCAGAAAAATGAAAGAAAAAGGGACGGGGTAGGAAGTCAAGTTTCAGAAATACAAAGTGATGCAGACCCTCTAGCGTTTTCTTGTTCTGTTTTTTTTTTTTTTTTTTTTAACGTCTGGGGACCAAAGGTCTGTTCTGGCAAAGATCCCTCTCCTGCTCCCCGTGTTGTTAAAAAGGCCGGGGGCAAACAAAGTCAGCGTTAGGTTCTGGGATCCCCTGAATCGCAGTCAGAATGTCTTGGCCGTTCCCGCAGGTCTGAACAAAAGAATCAGACCGCCAGAGAGAACGGGGGGAGGCATGGCTGTGGTTTGTAATGAAGCGCTCCAGAGTCAGCTGTCCTCCTTCTTGGAAAAGTGACGGCTGTTGTCCTGTTTCAGTTTTTTATGTTATCGATTTTTTTTTTGTTTGTTTGTTTGTTTGTTTTCGTTTTCTCCCGCCAACCGTCTCATCACCCCCGCCCGCCCCGCCCGCCCCCCGGGCTCCCTTTAGTCTCTCTCGGCGGCTCAGACCCATTCCTGCATGGAGCGTTTGCAGTACAGTATGTGGCGCGGCGTGCCCTTCCTTTTGAACTGCACCACAGTGTAGACCAGCACCAGCAGGCACAGCGCGAGCACGCACGGGATGACGATGGCTATGGCCTTCACCGTGCTGGCCTCGTTGTCCAGCTCGATCACCACGTCCGAGTTGCCGTCGTCGGCCGGCTGGCGCCCGGGGTCCCTGGGCATCCGGTCGCAGCCCATGAAGTCCTTGACGAATGAGCGCGGGTATCCCGGCTCCACCCGCAGTAACTGGTTGTTGAACTTCCAGTACTCCTTTCCTCTATAGAAGTAGGTGAAACCTGAAGGGGAAAGAAAAAAATATATATATATATATTGTATATTTAGACATATATACAAAGACTTGAATTTCAAGTCACCAATAAATCAATCTGATATACATCATTTATTGCTTCTTTAAAAACATCTCAAAAACAGACAATATGGCTGACACTACATGCTCAATTTAACTCAAGTGGATTTACTAAAAGGTCACAGATTGCATAGTTGAAATCAAAAATCGGATTGTTTTCCTGATCTGTGAACAAATCATGTTCACAGATGGAGGAAGAAAAAAAAAACACTCTTCAGTATGGAGTTTATTACAGTAGGAAGTACACTCAGACTTAGATATCATGGGCATTTATGAAAATAATAAGACGTAGCTAGCAATTTAAAGTGAAACTGTCTTTACATGTGTGGCTAATTAGAGAGTGAGAGAGAGCAAGACTTGAAGCAAGAAAGAAAGAGTTACTCCATCTCACCCTTTGTGTGTCAAAGAACATGCTATATTCTGCAAATGTTGGCAGCCTTGTAATGATCTGTTATCATTATAACGCAGCATGGTAAACACAATTTAAAATGTCAATGCTACAGTGTCCTTGTCTTTGTGTTAAATGTGATATATATGAATATATATATAATAACCAAGGTAAACTCTTGACTTGACAAAGCCTTCAGCTAAAACAGCTTCCAGCACATTGTGCACTGTTCTACCTTTCCTTTCTGCCTTTCAGCCCTCCTGCTTTGTAAAGTCGTCCTTACTGTCCCTCAGGTTTAATTATTTTGGTCATAAATGCTAATATATAGTCAAGCTGAAGCCAGAACTGTCAGGAAGAACCACATCACACAGCATAAAATGTTACTTTTTTTAAACTTTGGTGATCAAAAAATGCATAATCCAGAGTCGAAAATTTCAAGACTTCGACATCGCTACAGTTACGTATCAACGTTTGATGAAAGGTTCTGGGTTTTGGGCTGACACTGAATTAAGTCTCTAAAATGCTTGTTGGCTGTTTATTAAAGCTGAGTGCAAAAAGCATGGCTGAAACTTGGAAGTTCTCCTCGTTCTCTCTGGCCTCCTTTACACTTTTTGCTTGGTCATTTATTATTCATGCACACAATTTCTTGGGGAAGACGAGGGGAGAAATGGCCTAAATTTCAGTCAAGGAAAGGGCCTGGGCTTATTTAATCGCTTGTTAGATGGAGATGTTCCTGGTGAAGCAGTGAAGAAGCATGGGGTGAGCTTTTTAAAGATTCATTTCGGAGCGAGACAAAATGATCAAACGCGCAAAAGAAGAGGAAGAGCTGGAGATATAACATCAAACATGTCTCATTTAACCAGCACAAATATCTGTCAGCCTAACCACGGTAACGCTGTTAAAACGGACACTGAACTCCTGAAACTTCCTGGGTGGAAATGAAGCTCCAAACTTTTCGCAAATCAACCTCCTGCTGCCATCGTCTGGCACACAAGGTAGACACAACGTACACTTTTACCAAACCAAACATCAAGGACAGAACAACAGTAAGCAGCTCAGTAGATAGCAAGCCTCGCAAAATGAAGAGCGGTTTTGAGTAAATCTTGCTTAGCTAGCTAATAGCCACTAACAATGCTAATGGTTTGCTTCACAGCTCCCTATAACTAAAGGGTTTCATTATTTCTGGTCTGAATTTGATGGCCTCTACCTAAAAATCTAAAAAAAAAAAAATACACACTGGTAAAATCTGAACTCAATAATTCAACAAAGATTTTTGGACAGTTTGAGATCCGGGGAACATTTGTTCCTGCGGTGAAAATCTTCAGTATTCCTGGCTAACCATTTATTCCTAAATTTATTCCAATTGACAATGTAGCTTCCTGGTGTTGCTAAGCTTTCATTTCATTTTTTAAAAATTGAGTCTAAAAATACATAAACTCAATAGCTCTGCACTGAACAGAAGGACTTTAAAATATTTATGAAGCCATTATTTTACTCATAAAATCCCATTAACTGAGAATTTCAGTGTTTAATCATTCGGCCCATCTTAGAGTTAGACAAACATAAAAACTGCAAGGTATAGGCAGATTCCCTGACAGAACTGCCAGTTTCTCATTTGTGAAATTGTTATCTTAAATAATGAAAAAAAAAATCACTTTGTTCTAGGACAGTAGCTACCAAGGACTGGACTTAGATACCGCTGCACAAGTGCATCTCACATGAATGCTGTTTGGTATTCACACAACATGCAATCTGGTCAAAACTACTGTGGAATACAGCTAGGTCAACAATGCCCTCAAGCCCTCGAAGCCTGCTGCCTCACTCATGTTATCAATTGCTCCAGGATAGACATTATGCCTATTTGGGTCAACTGCGTCAACGTGATCCTTGACACACGGTATCCGCAATCAGCCAGACGGGCTAATAAAACGCACGGCGGCACAAAGACGAGCAAAAAACGCGCGCACGGATATGTCTGCTGGATACAAATCCATCCTTCACGCTCCGATAGATACCTGCTACATGACCTCGCCAGGACACACACACACACACACACACACACACACACACACACACACACACACACACGGCCAAAGATCTGGCGGCAGATCCTCGCCGCAGATGGGCCGAGGTTTCAACACCACCTGCTCTGCTTTTTCCAACTGTGCCGCTGCCAACGCCACACACCAAACCCACCTGGCATAACGTCCACGGCAAAAGCTTTTCCCTTTTCCTAAGGTTATTTTACGGGCCTATAGGTGAGCTCAGTAAGAGTTAAGACATGAGGGCCAGTTGGCTGAAACCAGTGCCCAGCGGGGATCTTGTCCTTTCCACTTTCCATAGCTCTGCTCCAACTGGGTCTCGCTGCAGCATGGGATGGTTATGAAACGATTTCCCTTCGACGCCATCAACAAACAAAGGCAGGCTTTTTGTGGGATAAAGTTGTTAAACTGTTTGCCATGTGCAAACACTGTCTCGCTCTACTGATGTTACGTGGAAGTGTGACACCAGCTAAAAATCAGCGGGTAACTGGGGCAAATTTCAATCAATCCTAGCCTGGTTCAGCTCCCATGCACCATGTGCCGGCGATCAGCCAGAATCGATGCCGCCAGGCACATGACTGGTGTTGTCATTGCTGCCGCACCATATTAGGCGTGACAGAGATCGTACCATGGGCTTTGTCGACGAAGGCCCCCTGTGGTGAAGCGGGCACCCCTTTCCACACTGAGATGGGCTTTGGATAGCCAGGGTCCATGGTTCTCTTCTCCTCATTGTAGCGCCAGTACCTAAACAGAAACAAATGATGAGCCACAGGAGGACAAAGCAGAAGCTGGCAACTATACAGTTTAAACTGACAACAGATGGTGGAATATTGTCCTAACACATGTTGGGTTAAGGAGTTATTCCATCCGAATGCATTTCAACGCCAGTTTTGAATATTCTCCGTCTTTACAAACACATCTATTCTTGAGATTTTATTATTTTTTTTTCTGCTTTCTCCAACGTTCCCCACCTGTCTCCTTTGAAGAAATAGGTCTTGGCCACGTCCTCCCACCACACGGCCGTCTCGATGCTCTGGGACGGCATGCCGTGGCTAAACTGGGTGATGTCCCTTGGGTAGTCAGGCTCCAACTTCGTGTCCTTGTATACCCAGAATTGCTTTCCTGCGTATCAGGAACAAACAGAAGGAGTGAATAATTAAAACGAGGCAGACGGGCAGCAGCTTCATGGCAGCTTCATAGCTAACTTTAGGGAATAATCTGCTGCTTCGAGTTACTCTTTTGGATCTGGATTTTTACAGGATCTATAACAGGTGCTACTCTGGATTAGACACGCAAGGATGTGAATAACGAGTAAAATAGCTTTGCTTTCACTTTCCTATCAAGTATGCTGTCAACCCTGTTGTTCAAGCACCTTTTTCCACCACACTTTGCCCTTCTTCCTGTTAAGTAATTGGGTTAAGCAGCACATTTTTGACACACTGTGACCCCAGGAAATGCATTTCTGTATCACTGGAGGAGTTGAAGGCTGGGCCAGGAAGAGGCTCCAGTGGTGGGGGGGAGGTGGATGTTCCCAGAGGAAAAGAAAAGCACATTCCTGTCAACGCTGGGAGTAAAAATGTGATAATATCGAGAACCTTTACGCATTTATTGCTCTTTCTCCTCACAGCTTTGTTTCATCTCAGGTCAAGAGAAGTCCAAATGGAATGTTTTTGTATTATTTTTCCCCTCCACGTTTTATCACTTTATGTCAAAGCGCACACGTTCTGACAGCTGAGCAGCTGCCTGTGGTTTTTACAGTTTGATTAATATTTCAAGGCTTAACACGTCTTAGCCAAAGAAAGCAGAAATGTGCGTTCAAAAGAAAAATAGGAGCGTGCAAACTGAGGTTAGTGCACCTTTATCCCTTGCTAGTTTCTAAATAAACACCAGTGATGGAGTGAGATTAGTGGACATCCTAAACTCTTGCAAGCTCAGCATTAAAATGGCCTGAGCACCTTTACTTAGACATGCAGAAAGTCAGGCAAAGTCCTGGTATTCAGAACTTTTCACTGTTATTATAAAGACTACAAAAAAAAAATGTGGATTCATCCTGGAAAAACTAAATTTGCAAATAGAGCGTTTAAATGGAAGGAGATGTAGGACAGGGTGTTGCTTGAATATTAACGGGGAAGAATAGACTCCTATTGGAAAGGAAATTCCTGTCATTTTGTGTTTTTCTCGTACGGTTCGACGCTTATTGTGGGTCACGCTTCCTCTGACACTAACACACCACACCCTGAGATTAATGGAGTCTCCCCTCTTTACCTCCCAAAAGCAATGAGTTCAAGCTGATTCAAACACTCCTCCTCAAAACATACCAGATTCTTTTTCTCTCTCTCAATAAAATCGGAGTTTCCTGACTTGAATCAGCCACAGTACTTCGAAGTTGTGAGGGTTGCTTTGATGCTGTGTTGACTCAGGCCAGTGACTAATTTCCCCTGCTTGACCTTAGCTTTGAGTGGAGAGTGAAATGGGTAATGAGGATGTCTTACAAAGTCATTAACACTCCTTGAATTGTCCCATGTTTTGCCGTATTACAACCACAAAGTTCTTCTGTGGTTTATTGGGTTTATTGTAAGGAAGCACAATAAAACATTTATTCACCAATCGATAAAATTTCTTCAACTCATCAATTGTAGAAGTTGGAATGAAAAATCCTCACAGTTGGGTGTGAAAGTTTGGGAACAAGCAGGACTAGGCGACGTTTCCTCAGCCCTCAGTCACACCGTTCCATATTTTCCAATCAATTTAGGGATATCTAAAGCTGCTTGAGTTGCTGTAAGGTAATATATCTGGGCTATTGTTATAGCACTTGTCATGATCCTTCAGCAGTGTCACATAAATGTATTACATAGCTCAGGATTTTTCATGTTTATTTAGCAGTCTTTCAATATGCCCAGAAAAGCCATGGCAACCTGAATTAGACAGTGATCAAGACACATATGTATGCAAAGGCGCACTTCTTGCTATACCATTGAATCACAAGGTCTGTTTCCACCGTATCACACCAAGTACGACAGAAAAAAAAAAATAGAAACAGGGAAGCAATGACTGAACAAATAGCAGAGCATTTCCCTGAAGCAAAGAGCAACACAGGCTGTTTCTAGGTTTAGACTGGTGGTGTTAACTGGGATGCTTTTAATGCACGAGAACAACCAGGACCTCAATGAAACCCAGACTTCAATGACCCCACCAGCTGCCACCAACCCTGGTGCTAGGACTGTCCTCAGAGCCGCAGACAGACAGAGAGGTTTTTTTTTTTTTTTTTCTGTTTTAGATTACGAACTCTTGAATATCAGAAACGGTAGATTTTTTACTGCGTCTGGGTTTTTGGGGGAGAATTTATGAGACTTCAGAGCTGCATTTTACCTTTTCGTTCTGAATCCTCCAAAATGTGGACAGAATAAGATTGTGTTGCATGAGTTTAAATGAGAAATGGCATACTGTTCATTTGTATTTACTAAATCCATCCAGTCAGGCCAGTACGCAAAGTGAAGGAAAAGGCAGTGAAGTCCAAGTTGCAGGGGTTGCAGCAAACGAGCGAGCAAGCGGTCTTGCATTTCCAGGAATTGTTTGGGAATGAAAATAGAAATTCTGCCGAGAGAGTATTTGTAGTTTTAGTCCCAGCAAACTTTAATGGCTTGTCAGCATCCCCTTGCATCACACCACCACCCTTCTCTCTTTCTTTTTATCCTTCCTCTCTTCTTCTGTGAAGTGTGTGCAAATACACAGACTGCCAAGTTTGTTTGACGTTTCTTTCAAGTGTCGTCTTGGCTCTGACATAATTGGCTTCAAAGCACTTTTACTGCTTGGTCTACATTTAAATATGTAAAAATCACACAAGCACAAAAAAACACTCAAATCATGCATCATTAAAATGTAGCTTGCAGTAAAGATTCTTGGAATCAACAGCGATTTCCTAAAGCAATCCAAACGGGCGGGGGGATTTTTAGCTTCGGTTGATGATTTTTACTGAATATACAGTTTGTTTCCACAAGCAACCCCAGAGCATATGCATTATTTACAATCAGATGTGTAGGATTACTAAGCTAAACGGACTGTTAATCTTTCCCAGATTTACAACAAAATCTCGTAGCGATTTGAGAGAGCGGATAAAAACGTCTTTCTTCTTGCAGATGCAAGCGCTCATTAAAAATTCTTGGAGAATATTGGAAGCAAGCGGTATATATCAGCTTAGAAAAAAAAAAAAAATAGAAACGAACATAACACTCCCATGTAAACAGATCTCGAGGCAAAGCTCGCTGTTGCTGAACGGCACACAAGAGAGATCTCATAAACCAGGATTACACAGACACAATATTTGCGTCGAAGTTTAGGATCAAAGCTTTCTGAGAAACGCTCCCCACTGGAGAGGAACCGTGAGGAGCTACACGATGAAGGCAGAGATGAGTGAGCGGTGCTGGTGAGTGAACGATGCCTCACCTTTGAAAAAGACGAACTTGCCCTCGCTGTTCTCGTAGACGGCGTCTATCTTTGACGGCAGCCCCTTCCAGAACACGCTGATGAGCATGGGGAATCCCGGCAATACAGAGTTGTCTCTCATCCGCCAAACCCAGTGGTCCTGAGATGGAAGAAGATGTCAGTAGAGTATTAGAGTGATATTTTTAGGAGTGCTGTCTTTATATTCAAAGGTAGAAATGGTAACATTTGTAAGACGAAGAGGTTCTTTGTTTTTCTGCTCAGTTAGCAAAAGGCAATACATCATATCTTTAAGACTCTTTAAGACAGGTCATTTTGTGAATATTTTTGGCTCATTTGTCTCCATGAGACGCTTGTCTGGGCGTCCTTTCACAAAAGCTCTTTTCAGTCCGCTTGGAGAGCTTGGAAGGCACAATGAACATCTGATGCAAACTCTGGTCTTGCTAAAAACGTGGGAGTCGGTTCGATTAAAGTGAGTTCCAGCCAAAAGCAGGTAGCAAAGTATAGCATAGGGCATTCTGGGTAAATACAACCAAAACAAACGAGAGCCTAGCGCTAACGAAAGTGAACAGGTTTTCTTAAACTGCACTAGCTGAAATACATTTTCATTATTCATTATTTGAACTACAGATTTACAGCTGCAGTTCAGATTCTTTAAGAAAAATTGCTTTCACCAATAAGAGGCAAGTTAGCAGGCTGCTAACTTGAGCATCTTTAGTGGTAACGGTCAGCCAGTCACAGTTTTACAGCCATGCTATTAAATGGTTTATTTCTAGTCCATCACCCTGCTACTTCCCTTCACAACCACTTGTTGGTCGGTCTAATTGCTGTCTTTACAAGCCTGCTTCCTCAAACAACTCAAAAACCCTTTCCTCCTTTACTTTCAAAATTAGAGTTTCAAACACAGATACAATATGCTCATTTTAAAGCACCTGCCTCCTCATCTGTGGCCAATATTTACAGCTAAAACAGCGACTATACCTCCTTTACTTCGATAAAAGAAAAAAATAGCAATTTTAATACTTGCACCACAATAAACTATAAAAATAGTCAGTGTCTCTCAGCTGCGACCAGGTTTTACTCTCTTGTACTTGATCTGCCACTGAGAATTCAGACACGTGCAGTCGGCATGCTGAAATTTTCATGAAAAACATAAAAATCGATTATTAATCCAGTTTCTGTTCCAGATTTTTGATTTCACTGTCCACACTGCTCCGATGCAAGAACAACTCAATGAACAGCTTTATGTACTGCAACCTATTTAGCGCTGAATTCTAGGCAAGTGTTTGCTTTGCTCTGCTCTGCTTAAACAACACAACCTGCTGTCACCGAGAAACCCTGGCTTGCCTGCTTTGACAGCTGTTCTGCCTCAAAAGACACACTTTCTCAGGTTTCCTGGGAATGGTTCCTTTACACACGCAGACGTTGAAGAACACACTGGGAAAACCATCACGTATCTGGGGGCGAAACGATAGCCGGGGCCTTTATGAGGGTCTGATTTCCTCTGGGGGCGGCAGGGGGACATGAGTAGCCAAGTGGAAGGTGTGTCCTTTTGATGTTGGGCGAAACTTGATGACAGAGGGCGCCGGGGGAGACCCAGCTGCGAAAGCCATTACAGCCTGGCGAGATGTCCCGCCCCTTTGGCGATGAACGGCCAATTGAACGGCAGCCTGACCTCGTACATGCCGAGAGACGCAGCGAGGGAGTGGAGACGACTCATCCTCGCAGCCTGCCTCTTTCACAGTCAAAGCTGAACCGACTATTCATGAAACGCGCCTTGCCCTGCTCTTTCTATCGTCGTCTAATCCAATTGTTTCACTGGGACTGCACTCTCCCTGGACTCTGTCTCCTTTTTCATTTCCCCTTTGTCTCTCAATTCCGCCTATCTCCCCCTTGCTATGCCTGCTGCCTCCATAGATTTTTAACAGTGTAGCATTTTTCCTCTGTGCGAGGTCTGCCCGGTAATTGAAAACAGTTCAAACTGAGAAATCTAACCCCTTTGAATGCTTCTGACTGTAGAAAGGGCACACTCCCTCTCTGAAAATAAAGCTCCGGCAAGCACACATCCCTTGCAGAGAAGTTTTTGCAGGCGCTTTGCGATTACTTGAAAAATAATCAGGAAATTTCAGCTTTTGGTTCATGCATGTTTTGCAAAAGTGCTTTCACCCGGGCTAGATTACCACATGTTCTCCATCAGGCTTTGAATTCTGCACTGATCAGACAGATAAATTAACTATATCCGCCAACAGGGAAAAAAAAAAAAATTTACACAAACTGCAGAAAGCGTTATCAGACTGCAGATGACTTCAGCGCTTTGTAAAGCCAAAATCAATACAGCACAGCGCATTATTGCACAAAATGAGGTGCGGCGCATTTCTGATTACCAGAGCTGTGCTTAGAAGCCGTAACAGTGACATAAAGCCCCGTTACGACCACCATTGAAATCGATCCCAACGTGCGTCCTCGCCTGGCATGAACGTGTCTGAGGAAAGAGGTGAAAACGTCCGTCACCGTTAAGGACCTACATTTTCTGATGCATACCCACAGAGACTGCTCTTTCTGTAGTAACAACTACAGAAAGATCTAATATTTTATAATATTAGATTATAAACCATGGAAGGATAGAAAATTGTATTTTCAATACAGTACAAACGATAATGCAAATGCTTCACTACATCGAATGTCTTTTCTATTTAGACTCTCTCCAAACCTGTGAAAGTGTCTGGGTCTAAGTTATCACACCTTAATTAGTAACAGCTACACTTTTAGATAGTCGATAATGAAGCTGGTTCATACATGTTATAGATACAGTTTCGAAAGTACCCTAATGGGATGACTTGCTATATCTTGGTTTTCCATCTCCATCTTTGCAGAGCTGGGAAAAGAGAAAAACGCTACAAAGACGTGGCTACTGCGTTCTCATTACTGGACGTGGGAGTCAGAGCATGTCTCAGACATCAGCAATCCTAAGCTGCAAGGGACCCCCCTGGCTTCCCACAATCCCCTGCTCTATAATTGTCCTTATAAATGACTGCTGAGAATATATAATGTATGTCCTGATCTAGTCTAAGGGTCTCATTTAAGAGATTTTATGCTTGATTGAGATCTGGGTCACTGAGTGCAACTTCAACTCAATCTCTACTGGTTTGTGTTAGAAGCAACAGCAGCCTCAGGTTATTACAACATGCATCGATGGATGACTATAGCAAAAGCTATCTATAAGCCACTGAACATGTCGATTTTATTTCCTTTGCTTTCTTCTCAATATAGCCAAATCCCAACACGTGGTTATATTTTGGGATATAACCAGCATATCCCCTTATTGGCAGGAAATGAACGAGTTGGTGATGTTTTTGTTCCCTTTGTGGAAAACAGACCTTTAACTATGATTGGTTATGTAGACTTTGGCATATTATACGTGCACAAAAAAAATTACAAGTACTTGCTGATCAAGAACAGTACTAGTGTCGGGAAAAAAATAGACCTATTTCATAAAAACATAGTTTTTAAACTTTAAACTTGAGACTGAAAGTGATGTTTGAATCGTTTATGCATTTTTAGCGAAGTTAAAATGCATAAACGATTTTATGCATTTTAAAAAAACATGCCACCCAATATTGGGTGGCATGTTTGTGTAACTGGGCAAAATTGGAAATTGAAATCAATATCAGTCTGTGACAGCCTGAAAGTTACATCACTTATTTCAAAGTTTTGTATCTCCAAATGTTATTTGGGAAATATTTCCATAATAACATAAAAAGAAAACAGCTGCTTTATTTGGTTTTTAGTGCAAATAGATTAATATAATCAAACAGGATGAGATAATGGTTGATTTGAAAATAAATGTTAAAATAACTGCAATAACGTATCATTTTGGAGAATTTACAATATTTTATTTAATTATAAAATCATTAAAATGGTTAAAATATGTGTGATGGCCCATGGAAACAAAGTACCGGCACGATTGCATTTATATGTTTAGCCATATTTGACAAGATAAACTTGTTTTTATTACCCTCCAGCTCACAACTATTTATCAGGAAAATGACAATCTGCTGGTTATTGAGACCAAAGATTAATAGGGCAAAGTGTGTGAAGCTGTCAACCATCATTTTTGATCAATAATCACATTTGAGAATATAGTAAAATCAATAAGCATTGTAAAGTATCGGAGCAGTGTCACTTTCTGCGAGGTTTCGTTCATCTTGCCGGCTTTTTGTTGCATCAAGAAAATATTAAAGCTTAGAGGAAAGTATGTTGTAGCAAATGTTTGACCTAAATCTCAAAATCCCCTGTATGGATTTTCTGGCTCTGCGAACTGACAAGATATCAAGTGAGCCATAAACCCAAAATCCAAACTTCAATAATAATGTCTGAGACTCGACATCCAAGTTTTACAGCAGCAAAAAAAAAAAAAAAAAAAACCCTTGATGGAGTCGTGGAAACTTTTGAGTCTGGTTGCAGTCAGACGGCGTGGCACGGCGGTGCAGCACATCTGTGGAACAGCTGCAGGGAGCTTGGTTGCAATTAATGCAGAAGAAAAGAACTGGTCATGTATGAATCCATGCATATGGATGAAAGTGTGTCCTGCCCCCCAAATTCCGGTGGGAACCCATATGGTTTGGGAGTTCACTGGGAGTGGGAACAGGAATAGCTGAAGAGGTGAAGCTGGTACCGCTGCAGTTTTCATGGGACATTAACTGGAGATGCCGAATCCAGACCGTCATCGGTGAACCTTCGCTGACCCCGTGTCGCCTCGCTACAAAGAAAAATAGCCGACCATAAAACTACCGCCCACGCAGGCGTGACGGCCGGCCTGTAGGTTCAGATTAACAGGCCTGGTGTAAATTAGGCCTGAGCGCGGCTAGGTGGGAGAGCTGCACCCACATTTCATCCAGCTACACACTCATTACACACCTTGCGAGTGTGCTGGCACACTATCAATATTTGCACTATTTGTCAGGTTACAACCAAATGTCGAGGAGCATGGCTATTTGCCACTGTAAACAGAGATACACGGCATATCGGCAATAACATCGTGTGATTATGTGAACTTATGGGGGCTAAATACAAATCCAAAAAACTGAACATTATGTATAAATTCTTCTACTTTGGTGTGTCATAAATTTGATTGTTTGTGTGATTTGTGAAAAAGTTTTGCAAGCGACGATTTCCACATGGTTCTTGTTACAAAATCTTGAGATGTTGATCTAATCCTGGAAAATGAATGATCAGATCAAGATCAAGACATACTAACATAATTAACACCAAGAGGATCAACTTTGCGTGTGTACGTTTTTGGCTAATCCTCCGCTTTTCATGCTGTGGCTGCTTATCGTGATCGCCCACTGAGGCCCATCGCAGCAAAGATTACGACCTACGTGTTGTGTCTGCATGCGGAGCTGCGTCTGCTACGCTTCCACACGTGGATCATTTGAGTGTTTAGGCAAAAATGTAACCTCTGTTTCCAGAAACAGCAACGTCCAATCTCCGGTTTCTCTATTTCGAAGTGCCGAGGGGCCGCCTCAGGTGCAAATCGCTGATATTTCTAACTATGCGAGGTTCAAACGTAGGAGCAGAAGGAAAACTGGCTCATCATTCTAAAGTACGTGCAGCTATTATCCTGGCACATTAAGAGGAAATGTTCTATTTATGCGTAAATGACTGTAATGTTAATAGGCTCTGATGTGCGTTGAAAGAGAGAAAACAATCAAGTGAAAATAACACCCACAGTTACGAGTCAATACGCTGTGTTCATTAGAGCTACACTGTGAACGAAGCTCTACTTTAAGCGTGGGGGAAATTTTCACTTTTTTTTTTTTTTTTTGCCTTGTTTGTTCTTCTCAAAATGAAGTTGTGCACATTTAAATGAAGCTAGAACTCATACATCCTCCTAAAAAAACATTTCTGACATGACTTATACATACAGAAGGTCAGAGTGGAAGTGAAAGCACAAGATACGTCAACTTGAGTGAAAAAGTTGCATTTTTTTTTCCTGCAAAAAGCAGGTTTTTTGCCTATAAAAAAAAAAAGCTTTGCAGCTTTCAGAGTATTTGCACCAGATGAACTCTGAGAGTTCCCAAGCATCTGCAGTCTGCACCTACTGCTCAGATCTCTGCTGTAATGACTTGGCGGAGACCGCACTCCAGTCTTATAAAACAATCAAGTAGGATGGTGAGTAAAGTCGAGCGGCCCGGGCCAAATGGCTCGCAAAACCAACGAAACCAAGCGTATAATTCATGGAATCGACCAAGCAATGAGGAAACTGCTGTTATAAATGACAGCAAAGCAACGCAGCATAAGCAAACACGAGACTGCACATCATTTCAGAAATGTAAGCCATCAGTTTAAGCTAGTCTTTATGTCTCATTTGTAGGCTTTGGCAAGTTCTGAAGGGAAATTTATCAGGGTCTGGAGTAATACAAACATCTCTAATTATGAATCCAGATAAACTTCTTTATAGTTGGACAGCTTCCTGTGCGAGGGGGGAAAAAAAAAGGTGTTAACACGATACGTCAGTCATTTCGGAGAAGCCTGGCTGCGCTTTCACCGAGGAAGGAGAAATATAAGAACCACCTGCTCCTCCGGGGGGGGAACGAACTAACATTTTGAATCCAAGTCAAACTCTTTTGCTGGTTTTCATGCTTGGAAATATCTCTTGACATTCTGAGACGCGGATTACGCTAAACAGGTGAGCAAATCACCGAGTCCTAATGTTGTTGGTGGTCCTAATGAGGTAAAGGCGGCGGGGCTTTACAGCTTCGTTTACGAGGGTCCTGCAACAAATCATCGCCGTCTTCCAGCGTTTTCGCGAGGATTTTGTTTGGGCCTTTGGGAAAACGTGAGCTGGTGCTGCGGAAGCATTTGGAGCTGTGAGAAACGTGAGCCAAGCAGTTTCGACAACTCCGTCCGAAACTGGTTTGCTGACATTTGCAGCTGTAAGTGCCTGAAGGGCGGGTTTTCTTGGCACTTTCCTCGTCCACATCTCATCCATACGGTAAAGGCCGAGCTTCTATTCAATGTTGATGTTGAGATCTTTCACACAAAAAAGATCTTATTTTCAATACTTTGGTTACTATTTGAAATAGAAATCAAGGTTTTTCTGGCCTGAGTTATCTGAGAATAACTTTCGTATTCAAATATAAAAAGGTATTTCCGCTGCCAATCACTGATCCGAGCCAATCAAGAAAATATTGGCCAACTCCAGTCCTTGGCTGATTGAATGGTGAATTTCCAGTTTACTGTATAATAATAAAGGTCTTAAAAAATTGTAATACTACAACTGCGGGTAGGTAAAAAGGTTGAGGACCAGAACAGAAGAAGAAACTCCAAGGCAAAATTTGCTTTTTAACATTCGAGTTAAGTTTCATCTAACTTTTAAAGTGGACTGTAAAAATGGGATTCTTTTAACAGCCCAAATTTTACTATTATCTGGAGATTTTTTTTGTTTTGTCTAATTTCTAGTGCACTTATCTTAATACACTTTAAATAAGACGCAACTAACTTACAAGTAACTTCTCAGCAACATAGGAGCTCGTTTCTAAGTCAATAATTTCTTAATGTTGATGAGAAAGTTATAGCTCCACTGACAGATTATTTCACTTGTAACAAGAGAAAAATGTTTTCTTATAAGTGAAAAAATCTGCTTGAGAAACTAGGAGTTTTTCTTCAATCTTAAGAAGTTATTGACTTAAAACAAGCGCCTACATCTTGCTGAAAGGTTATTTGTAAGTTAGTTTTGCCTCTAAGGTATTTGCAATAGAAATTAGACCAAAAATACTTGGTAAAATTTTGTGTTTTTATTCTGCTATGCTACTTTAAAATGATTTCTTTGTTTAGATGATGTTTCCATGCCCTGAGAATATCACACTGGCACAAATTCACGCTTGAAATTGGCCAGATAGGTATTACGTTTACATTGATCTGATAAGAATTGGCTCACAAAACTGTAATTGTTTCATCTTTAATTTCACTGATTTTTGATTCTTGGCTTCCTAAACTCAAAGTCGCCTGAAGATGGCTGAACATTGTCTCTGTCTCGAGCTGAATATATCCCATGATCCCCGTCACTTCGTCAGATCGGGCGCCTGCCCTCGGAGGTACTATGAGCTGCGAACATCATGTGAAAGAGACAGGGAGAGACTTTAGGCTATAATGAAAAAAAACAAAAAACAAACACAATCTGGGCTTTGAGTCTACCGGCTCCGACTCACAGACAGATTTGTCTCATTCGGAGAGTTTAAATGAAAACCTTGGTGTCTGGAGCGCAAACACACAAAGAGGGTTTTCCATGCCGCCGTTCCACAAGCCTCCTATTTAACCAGTGAATGTAATCTATTTATATCTGCTAGACAAATTCACTCTCACATAAAGTAAGGTCACAACATCTCCACTCGGTGAGACTCACACAGGACAACTTTGTGCTGGTCTTAAGGCTAGAATGTGTTTCAAAGCCTTGTCTTCACTGGCTTCCACCAAGGATGAATGTTTTTTTTTTCTCACTCACTGGGGCGAAAGCGCAGCACTGTTCATATGTTTGCATTTGGTTTTGGTCAAATTTCCACTTTATCCAAATTTCTAAACACTGGTGCCCCGGATAGCCTCCAAAGAGCCCCAACAGGAGAGAAAAGCGCCCTATGTTAGTAGCTTTCACCATTTTTCTGCCAGCCAACTCTATAGCAAATGTTTGATATTACCTGCCCAGGCTAAATCTGAAGCAGATTAGTAGAAAAAAATCCCACCCAATGTGTATTTATGCAGCCCTCCAAGCTCTTAACGATCCATTCTTTATTTGCCTCCAGTCGGCAGAATCTGCTCTTTTCCAGGCAGACCTCAAACTGACAGACCGCTCAAATAGCTCTGCGTTAAATCTGCTGTGGTTGTTTCAGGCAACAACTGATAAATTTTTCGCCAGAAAAGTCAGGGAGAAGAAGTCTACCTCGAGGCCGTGTGATCACTCTCACCGCTGAGAGATTCAGACGACGGGTAAAAGGAAAACAGCTGCGAGGTTCGAAGCGAGCGAAGAAGGCCCCGGGTTTGTTTTGACACGGCAGACTCTCCGTTTACCTTGAAGACGAACATCTCCCTCCTCAAGATGGCCACCGTGTTGAAGCCTCCGTCGCAGATGTTCGGTATGGCGTTGGGATGGGACGGCCTGTCTCCCGGGGGCAGCCTCGGAGGTCGCGTCTGCCTGTCTGGTTTGCGGGGATCCGAGGGAGGATGGGAGCGCGGCGGGGGCGCCGTGGGAAGAGGCTTGGTGGGCTGGGGGTTCCTATCAGGAGGCCCTGGGGGAAGACGAAGAAAATAAATCTCACTTGTCATCACACTTTTAATCTGCAGAATGTTTTTACCACCTTTTCGACTATGGTGGAGGGAAGTGGGGAGAAATTGGCATAAAAAATCCCACCTTAACAGATTATGAATGTAAAGTCAACATGTTTCTATGGCGTAGAGACATTATAAATATTTCATCTCTCAGTGGTGCAAAAGAGCTGTAATTATTGTTTCTATCAGAATTTCTGGTGGCACAATTAAAAATACCCTAGAAAAAAAATAAATATATATATATAAAGGAATTCCAAACTTTTTTGGGTTCATCTCTATGTAATGTTTCCTCATTCATAATTCATCTTCCTGTTTCAAACATGCCGTGACACCAGGGTAAGTATATTTTATGGCATTTTAATGACATGCCAAACAGATATCTGGAAGTTGCAGAACATTTTATAAATGTGAAGTAATTTTGAAGTTTGTTTTAGTCAGATGAGACACAAGATGGTTTCAATTCCAGTCATTCAACACCTAAAGCGAGCAGATCTAGTATTCTAAAAATATTATTTTGGGATTTCTTTACTCACTGAAAACATGTAGAAAAATGAAGGTTACATTGTTTTTCTGAGTGAGGTTATGTCACTGCCAAAGAAATGACAATAAAAAAAAAAAAAAAAAGCAAGTCAAACACCATTAAGAGGGGTCGCCATTAAACGTAGCCAAAACCGGATGTGCCAATTAAAATCAGTTTCAGACTAGGTGTTTTTTTTCAACTTTCCTCTTCTGGGAAGCATTCTCTGTGATGGGTAGAGATGAAAAAAATATTACTTTTTCCTCGCTGGATGCCTGAACACGGCTGAGTGCCATTCAACATTGATGAGGTACATGAGAGAAGGAGTGTGACGCGTTCATGGGAAAAACAGAGAGAGGAGAAGGAGGCCGAAGGAGCGCAAACAAGTGGGTCGTGCGGATGAATAATTGAGCAAATGATGATGCGTGAATAACACACTCTGTAACTGTGAGGATATGAGTTGCCTTGTGTTGATTGGGGTCACGTGGGGGGCCATGTGTTGATGCAGGAATAGACAACCGCGATGTGAAAGATGCAAATGTGACAAACGACCCCGTCCTGGAAACTCCCGCCAAATGGCTTAAATTGCTGTTTTTCGCTGGAAAGTAAAGAATCGACTGAACGTACTTCTGACACCAATAAAGGTCGGACTAGACAAATCGTGGGACAAACAAAAAAAAAAAAAAAAAAAATGGGTGAAGCGTTAATCTCGCTGGATTAAGATCCTGCCCAGTCGGCAAAACTCATCAGCTGACTCACATGATACCGTTTCTGCTCACCGACTGAGTCAAATCCCCTGAAACACATCCCTAGATTAGTGGAACCAGAGTGCTGCGCAGTCATGGAAGCGTGACATGTTGATAAAACTCGCAAATATGCACACAACAACACGTTGGCGCAGAGCAGCGGCGACCGCGCCAACTCACCGATCACACACGGAAACAGAAGACAGGAATCTGATCTGTGAACTCGGATAGCTTACACACGGATTACACAGGCAATCTGTGAAATATGTATGGATATAGCATATTTGTGAGGCTAAATAAATGAATGGAGAGACGTTAATATGCGAAAATAGCACATTGCACTGGAAGCATAACGAATGATGACTGTAGTGCAGAAAAACTCACACTACAAACATTCAGACTTCAGATCCAAATGTATCTCTGCAGAAAATTAACACAATATGGTTTTTTCACATGTTTTAATCAAGATACTTTATTTTATGCCTACAATGTTTGTCATCTTTTAAGTAGAAAAACAGATGACATATTGCATGAAGTGCAAAGTACAATATTTTATTGGAATATTTGTGTATTTATTATTTATCCACTTTTGTTTCTGTAAAATTTAGGACATTTCTATGCATCTCTATTACAAGCAGTTGGACGCTTCATAGATTTCAACCCGGAAGCTCAGACTGAAAAAGGTCATCACAGGTATCTGGACATTTTGTGCCAAATGGTCTAAAGTGTGCACGTTTAAGCTGGGAAGGAAGCATTTTTAATCTTGATCGAAACCATTAACCTTTGGAAAACCTTGTAGCATAATCATGAACAAAGGTTAGAAGATCGACTAGTGAAAAGTGGCTAAAATGGCCCAGCTGGATCCTTGAATACCTCATGGTATTTCACCCCATGAGGGGTAAAATACAATGTACCCTTTACATTTTACCGGTACATTCTCTGATAAAACTGGACTCTAAAACATTACAGAATATCACATTGATTCATATATCAAAGCAAAAACGTGGCATATCTACAATTTACTGCCATCATGAAACTTATGGCAGAAAAATAGCAAAATCAGCAAAGCAACAATCTCAAAAATATTTTAAGGTTTGAAAAATAGTTAGAAGTTATCAATACAGTCAAATGAAAACCCGCCTTTTATTCACAATATACAATGTATCAATCATACCAAGCTTACTGCTTCTTGCCCTAAATCAAAAGATGAGTTTCAGACAAAGATGTAGGATATAAAGCTTAATTCACAAATCTTCGAGAAGTCATTTTAATATCAGAAAATCTGATCTCACAAGATGTTGTGATCGGTGAAAGAAAGGAACTGCACATAAAATACTATGATCCCAAACTCAAAACTTGTAATTCACGAGGAATTGAGATGAACATTGATCCAGTTCCTGATTTGGCAACATCTTGGTGTATCCTCTGTGAACTCAAGTACAGCTTTGTACACAGGAAATGACCAAGAATTGTTTCAAAAGGAAGTCATTTTCTACAAAGCAAATTGAGAAAAACATTAATTGTCCGTGAATTAAAAGTAGGAAATAATTTTGCTTTAGATCTTAATATGATCTACGATAGTGATTCAAGTTCGACATTCATTCTACGAGGTCTTATCTTCATTGGAGATTGTAAGAGGAATATAAATTATCTGGAGAACAAAAACAACCGAGGGGCATTTCTTCCCGAGAGAGTGGGCAAGAGCTCTGGAATATTAAAGTCTCTCCTCACCGTTAGGCAAATCTAACCGGTGTCAAAAGTTGTATTCCCAGAGTTTCTTGTTTCCCTCTCGACACTCCCACGGACTACAAATATAAAAGTCCTAAATCCCTCGTAAAGACCGGTCACTGCCTCCCTCCATTGCTCTGTCTTCATCTGGACTGCCTTCACCTAGTCAAGTCTCCTACTTGTAATCCATTGTTGCACCCCCGCACCTCGTTCCTGTTTTGTTACATGGGTGTTACCATGAGGAAGAAAAGTGTGCCATCTGCAGCAGGGTAGAAACAAGGCTGAGAGGAGCTGCCATCACTCATCCTGCCCTTCAACTCTTGGAAGAACAAGAGGAGGAGGAGGGAGGAGAAGAAACAAGTAAAACATGAGAGGGATGAGGAGAGATTTGATCGCTTGCCCGGGTCTGTCATTCCCACAGGGACGTGCCCTGACCATGTAGGCAGATGGCAGGTTGTTTTCTGTGAGTGTGTGCGTGTGTGTCCACCGAGTCGTCTCAGTGGACAGGGGCTAGTTTACAACAACGACAGCTGTAAGTGACAACGCCATCACTTTCCATCAGCTCCACAAGTCAGACAGATTGGCGGTCGAGACGGCTTCAGCATTCGGGATAATTAATAGTAATGAAAAAAATCGAATAAATAATTCACATTAGATTAAAGAGAAACATCTAGTCAGAGGTTACAAGCCAAAAATAAGGAACTTTGTCGGTGCTTACATGTATCCGTCACCGTTTAATTGAATTTCACACTTTGGCCCTGCAGCTCTGTGAGCTTTATGACGAGACAAAAGTCTCTGCAATCACTCTGTCAATTCAAAACGGGCGACAGCCAAAAATGTGTAGAGTAGGAGCTGCAGTGATGAAGCAGACAGTGGTCTTAAAGATCTTAAAGATGTGTTTGATGTAACTTGAATGTGAAGAGATTTTCAGATCTAATGCTTGAAACCTAGCAACCTTTCCTGAGCATTCAGGGTGTTTTCACACCTGGTAGTCCAACAGACTCGGTTCGATTGAGGACCAAAACTGCAATATCTGTTACAGTTTCAACTGGTGTTGTTCACTTCCACACTCCACTCTGCCAAATGATCCAAATTAATTGAAAACCCTGTTCAAGAGACTTTCCAGGCAAATGGACTATCGCTCGATTAAAGTGGACTAAAAAGGGTTGATGTGAATGCACCATAAGAAACAAGTTAAAGGATTGTAGCCTCCAAAAATGACTGTGTGATTCCCAGCCAGGGACTTTCTGGATGAAGTTGGCAGGTACGGGTTCTCTGAAGGTCCTCTGGCTTTCTCTCATGTTAGGCTGATTGGGCACCCCAAATTGACGAACCCCATCCTTCAACCAAAGCTAAAGCAGGCAGAGAAAATGGGCAACAAAACTGAAGTGCGTAAAGCTCCACTAACTAAAGGATCTTTAAATTGGATTAACAAAACCTTTATTCTCCCTGTGAAAGCAGAACTGAGCACTCTCAATGCCTTTGTTTTTTTATTTTTGGCATCAGGACCGCTTCGGGATTAGAGGAGAAAAAAAACCTTGATTATGGACTCTTAAGACCTGGACTGAATTACTGCAAACTGATTAACTAATCTTTAAAGCACATTTATGGCACCAAACAAAAGGGGACTCTTAAGTTTTCCCACCAATTTGCAGCCTCAACTCATTCTTGGAAGCCAGCATTGTGACGAAACTTGCTTCATGAGCCGCAAGCATCGTCACACGCCTAGTCAGAGTGAACGAGAGAGAGAGAGAGAGAGAGAGAGAGAGAGAGGCTTCCCATGAAGAACTAGCTCGTCACCGTTTCTGAATTGAATTCATCTCGTCTCTAAAATAGACTGTAACAGATGTAAATTTAGAGCTGAATTGAATTACAGTGGACAAATCTAATATTCCAACAACAGCGTCTCTGTTAGCTCGGGCCTCAGCGTATATGGAGCATTGAACCATCTGGATACCAACATCCAGATAGTGGAATAAACAAATGTTGATAAGAGATGGGTTCACTCAGGCATTTCATCCAAGCAAACCCAAGTCATGTCAAGCAGAACTTTTACTTATCACACAAGTCTTCAGGGATTGACGGTTTGCAGACATGAATGAAAGAGGTTGAATCAACAAGATTTAAAACATATCTCTCAGTCTAAGGCGCTTGGAGAGAAATTATGACATCAGTATATGCTGTTGGTTATGTTTGCCTTATGTTTGCCAAGTTTTTCAATTCAACGCATCATCACACACCTGCACCCACATAAATCATATCAAAAATATGCATTCAGTTTCAAGCCTTACCGTAAATCTTCTGGATTCCCATCAGGTCGTCCATGGGCAGCTTGAAGTTGTCCGTGTCCATGTACTGGTAGAACGGCGCCATGATGGCCGTGGGATCGTTGGAGTGCTCCAGGCCCAGTGCGTGGCCGAGCTCGTGGACGGCCACCAGGAACAAATCGTTACCTGGGAACAGAGAGACGAGGGGGGAGTGAGCAGAGCGGATGGAGCAGCTACCGTGTTCAGCACTGCTTTTGGCTGCTGCTGGCAGTGAACTGTTTTGTAGCATCTTATGTCCCTCATAAGCAAATGGAGATGAATAAAAAAAAAAATCCCGGCCAAGCTCTTTTTGGTCACCTTGCAGCTTGTCAGGTTGCACCTGTTCCGGTTGGCAGTGCTGGAGTAGCAGGTGGAAATATAGCCAACTTTTCCAAGTGCTGTACTGACTGGTGAAAAGAAAGATGCTATAACAGGGGTAGTTTTGGGTATTTCACATTTAGAAAGTAAGGCAGTCCCTGTATGGCTCTAAAGTGACCAACGACAGATGGCGTATTTCCACTGCACTAAGCCTTTATTGGCCATATCTGAATATAAACATAAACTCGCCTTTAGTGGCAAAAGGAAGCACTTTACCTAGTCATTACCCTTAAACACAAGTAAAAGGACGACCTTTTGAGACAGTGTCCATTAAAATATTAGTTCAACACAAGACAATAGTTAGTTTTTTTTTATAAAAATGTTATTTATTTATATTTGACAACACATTCTTAAACCACTAAATAAAAGCGCTCTTGTTACAGGCAGCGTTTGAAAAAAAAAAAAAAAGAGAGACATTTTTCTACACATTTCATTAAAGTTAAAAATGATCCGTGTAAATATCCAATGCTACAATATAGATTACTGCAGCTTATAGGCCAGCGCGGCCCAGAGTGTATTCAGGTACGCTCTATTTTTCTTTTCAAACTTTTAAAACAACATTCAGATGTCGCCTACAGTCTGGTGGCCTTTTCTCGCCATCACTTGTTTCCATCTCGCATCCCTTATTGTAAAATTCAGAACCGAGACGGTTGAGTGTGGAAATTTGATTGAACTTTCAAAGATGTTGCCCCGTCAGCGATCTCCTGACTCCCACCTCGCCTGCGTCTCACGCTCCTCCGTCTTTCTGATCACATTCGACAAGAATGGAAAGGAGCATCACTTATTTATGACAATTCCTAGTGAAGCGGTGCACTTATCGGCAGCAAATCTGTCACATGAATAACACATCAGCGGACGGACCCAGCGGTTCACATCACTCCCCTAGCAGGTACAGAATTTACGAACCGGGCCGGCTTACGCAAACGGCTCTAATTGGGAGGCTCTGAGTGACACTGGACTCCATAAATGTCAGCGAGTCTTTACAGGCTTGATGGGAAGTCTTTGACAGTCAAAAAAAAAAAAAAAGTCCTCAGATGACGACAGAACATTTACACAAGCTTGTAATGCTTAGAACAAGCATCTGGAGATGTGGTTTAAATGAAGCGATAAGAGGAAGAGACTTTTAATCTGGAGGAGCTGGACAGCAGAGAAACTGTCATTTGTGGCGAGTACACTGAGACGGACGACTGGCTCACTTAATCACCAGTGACTGTGAGGCAAAACAGATACATTAGCCTCAAAACACTGGCAGATATAATCAAGTCCTGGTGAGACAGAAGTAAAACATTGAGGAGATTTTGCAAAGTGACAAAAACAAAAAGGAAAAACAGTCATCTTAAACGATGTCCTGGATCGTTTCACAGCGAAAACATGCTTTGTTTTTCAAACTCATTCAGATGAAATATTTTCCGATTGAGTCCAAGACGTGGGCCCGGCCCGGTTTCAGGCACCAAAATGATAAATGAATAAATACAGCCGCAGTTTTTAAAATATTACAAATTTCCGCAGTTCTTTCCCTGCCTTGTACTGGATTTTCTCCAGTTATAAAACACGCTCCCACATCCGTTGCTGAATATTTCAGCCATCTTTTGCGGATTCGCCACCCATGTTTCAAAAGAACACAGGCATGCTAACCTCGCTAACTAACAAGTTAGCATCAGCCGTCCAGGAACCAAAAGTTACTTTAAAACAAGCAGAATGGCAGAAAACACATTAATTAAGTCTCATATTATGTTGACTTCATTGTCATACGAATTTAAAAAAGTCTTACACTTCTCGAAATGTAAGACTTTATTCTTGTAATTTTATTCTATTTTTATTTTTCTCTTTGTACGACCGGAATACTCCATCGTAAGTAAGATAATGTCACACTTTTAATTTAAGTTGCCTACACGCAGTACGATTATGAATGAGCACGGCTGAAAAAGCCATGAGTAAGACTTGCTTTTAGCCACAATCTTTATTTATTTAATTTTTAAAGTGAACTCAGAACACATCGCAACACCGTAAAGTCCGATTCTACACATCAGTGGTCCAAACAGACTGACAGCCTGCCTCTGTCGTTCTCCATCTCAGCCTCCCGTCAGCCTTGATGTCAGCGGGTCAGCTGTGAGGTCGGCTTTGTCGCTGTGTTTCACTCGCTTACGTAGCTCAAAGCGTTGACAGGATGTCACGTCGGCCCCCCGGGGCCATAAGTACAACTAATTATTGACTGGTGGGTTTAATACATGGATGTGAAGAGCACAGAAGGGTGGGTGGAAGACGAGGCGGATGAAGGAAGATGAAAGAGCGAGGGGACTGCAAACAAAAGGGATAAAACAGGAGGAAAGGTTTGGGATGCAGAGGCAGATAAGTGGCAGATGAACTAAGAGATACAGAAAAGGCGCGTGGCGCACACTAAGTCAAAAGGGCGTTGGGAGTGATGGCTATGTGAGGAGAACTGGGTAAAAACCTGAGCAAGCCGAGAAGAGGAAAGTGATAAGGCTCGGCTAGATTTATCTTGCGCGAGGTTCCCGTGTTGCCGCGATCGCAGAAGATGGAGATGATGAATTATACAACGCTAACCTCCGACCGATGCATTTATAACATCACCCCGCTGTCAGGGACCCCAAACACACACGTAAAGCAGAAAACAGAGGCTACATAAACAATGCATGACATGAAATACATCGCAAAAAGCTACTCGGGGGGGCCTTGTGTGGCAACAAACTCAGAGCAACGTTTTTCTTTTAGTTGTCGTTCAGAAGCAGGAGCACTTATCACACGGTGATTCATCATCCCCGTATCTGCTGGCTTAGCATAAAATTATCTTCTATTTAAAGCTTGAAAGCTATTTTTGAAGAGGACAAATGGTGGGAAAGGGGAAAAAGAAATCACCTCTGGGTAAATTATTATTATGCAGTTTATTTTTTTTGTTACATAAAGTGGGCAATGATCACAGTGGCAGCCCGAGGCAGAAGTAGTCTTGCAGAGACTCAGCTAGGGATAGGTCAAGGTTGCTGTTAATGAGATAGTGTGGCTGAGTAGAAAGGAAAAACAAGAGGACAGATAAGGAGTGGGAAGATGGAGTAGAAGAGGAAAGAGGCTGGAGATTTATGATCACACGTACCTTTGCTTTGCCTTTCCCCACTGGGTTGGCAGCAAAGCAAACAGGACTTTTGATTAGAAACCTGAACCCTCTGGCTGGCTGTTCTCCATTATTTACCAGCACACCGCTGTGAACCGTCAGCTGGTTGGAGGGGCGCGCCTGACATGACAAGACTGGATATGAGACATAACCGCACAAATAACAACAAAGGAACCTCACAAATCACAAGCAGCGGCTCTTGTCGATGCCGTTCAGCGGCTGTAAAGCGCAGGCTGTCAGCAGGTGCCTTCAGGAGCCCGTAACACTGCCTGACACTTGGGTGCTTAACTAAGCGGCCCCCTCGGTTCACCTGATACATGACATCTAACAAAGGAAAAAAAAGCAGAGGCAGCCCAGCAGGATACCCGTGCCTCTTGCTTCCTCTGAACTTGTTATCCTTCGCTTTTAAATGCTCAATGTCACACCTTTGTCTTTTGTCTCATTTAAGCCAATCTGAGGAGATAGTTTCTGGCGTCACTTCATCTTAAAGACCCTGAAACAAAGTGGCTACAGCTCCTCCTCTTCTGTCTGATGTAAGGACGGCATCCAGCAGAGATGAACAATGTCAAAATCCACCACGCTTTTTGTAGAGAAACATGGCTTCCGCTGCTAAACATAAGCACCCCCTTTGTCCCAGAGGAGCTCAGATATTTTCCCCATTGTTCAGCTCCCACAAGTCCCTCTGCAGCTGACACTGCGCCTTCAGGAAAGGACTCAGAAAAGGCTTAAATGATATTTTTTGAGACGGTGTTTCTCTGATGTCAATCAACAGATAAAGGAGAAGAAGGTTATAATAAAAAAAAGAAAACACACACGCAAAGTAGTGTGTGTGTGTGTTTCACCCAAGAGCCAGAAAACACTCTTGGACAACAAGATGGGGTGTAGCTGCTGTCACAGCTAGCTAATATAGGGGGGCGACATTAACTAACTCACTCACTCTTTGGTAAGCTAGCAACGTTTCAATACTTGAAATTAGCAACAACCTTAGTTGAAGCAAGCAGCATCTTTGAGTAACTAGTGCAGCAGCGATTTCAGGTTTAACCACTGTGCCTCGAAACGTCTAAATAAATACTGTTACTCCTGGAGTAACAGGAGAAAATGAGCACAAGAGCTCTAGAGGATAAAACAAGAGAGTTCACATCACCAATTTGGCAGTATTTCAGATACTTAAAACCAAAACTAATCAATACTTATCTATATTGAATGGCATGAAAAAACTTGTATCTGCCATTCTGTCCAGTCCTGCAGTCCATACGGCCTTTAACATCTTTAGCGTCTATTGACTGAGTAACGGTTTGGCTTGAGGGCTAATGATATGTGTGACATTAGATATTTCCACTAAAATCTACTGTTAAAAGTGCTGATTTCCCTTGTGTAGTTTTTAATGTATGACAATACTGAAGGTTTAAATTAATTTCCTCCTTGAAGAGCAATTGTAAAGTCAACAGAGAAGTAAACAACATAATTCTGACAGATTACAATATAGTTTATAAGGCCAATAAACAGGGTTTTTTTTCAGTGTTATAGTTTAAGCTACAGTTATGTGTCTGATTTTACCATTTACTATGCAGCAGAACAGATAATTAAATATGTTCACAGAGCTCTTACAATCACGTGTGACTGTATCATACGCCGACAGATAGTTCAACAATGTGGCAGGAAAAGGAAAAGGAAGAGCCCGGAGAAAACCTGCAACGCAGACACTAGGTGTTTGTTCAGGCCGGGACGTCACGAGAAATCAGTGCAACCTTGACCCCGAAGCAAGCTGGAGATCCCGTTTGCCAAGCGAGGGGGAAAATCAGATTCCAACGGTGGCAGCCCAACACAGTGAACCACACAGGGAAGTGTGTGAAGGAGCCCTGGGCTGTCCAGGAGTGCAGCGCTGTACTGAAAAGCAGCCAGGGGATCTCAGCCCAGTGGTCCGGCGTTTGGCTTAGAGGAGCCCGAGACGCGCACTCTGCTCGCTGTCCAACCAGAGTTGTGTGCCTGATTTGACAGAGCGGCCATTGTGAAGGATTCAGCCAAAGTACAACGCTTGGATTTTGCTCCTTTTATTTTCACACCCTCTCCGCTTCCAACAGCCCCTCTCAGGACAGAAAAGAAACACGCAGAGAGCCATTTGGTGCATTTTCCCAAATTAACTTGGAACACCACCACTGTTCACACGGGAGGCTTTCAGATGTCATCTTCCTCCTAAAAATGTCTAAAAACTTCTTTTCCCCTCTGAACACGTACAACGAGATCGGAAATAGTTTTCGAAAATTTGTCTTGTTTTTATTTATGAGGAAATGTTGTTCAGTTTACATATGAATGCATACTGAGTATGTGGGAAAGAAAGCAATCTGTGGCTCCCGTTTCTTTTCTGCGCCCGTCGTCTCGCTCTGGGCTGTTGACACTGATCGAGCGACACTTGTGCTGCCGAATCTATTACACTTAATTCTCACGAGCTTGTCAGAGAACAAAACAGCAGCTGATGAGAGCCCCATATGTGCACCGGAGTAATTATTTATTTACAAAGACTGCTGCAGAATGAAACCCGGTGAATGGAAAGCTGCCAGGCGTTTGAAAATTTGCCCGTTTCTGTGCAATCGTGGTAAACAAATTAAACGGAAAGAGCTACACGATGCTACAAGGGAACACATGGCTTTCAGCTTCTCAGATTTTTCTTAAGGGAGCTCCCAAGACAGGCATGAGTGTAGGTCTACGTCGGACCATTAGTCTTTATTAATTCATTGGTCGTGGCAAACCGACGGATGGTTGGTGTGCATTTATGCTCATCAGCAGTGGATGGTATCAAGTTACCGCAACACAAAATGGTGGGTTAAATGTTCTTCCTAACATTGTAACACTGCTCTGTATAAGGCTTAATGTAGAAATTCAAAAACAGATCGGCCAGTCATTGAGTGGATAATAGACATTGTCAGGTAAGAGTGAACCAATTTCTTGGCCAGCTGATTTATCGGTGCTGGTTTCCGTAATTTTGGGAGATTAGCGATCGGCCAGAATCAGATCTTATCCCCCAACGTTATCTAACTCAGCAAACGTCTAAAAATCGACCACTGTCCTCTTCTGCTTTCCTGTGAGAGAAGTTTGACTGACAGAATCTTATTTTACTCAAAAACATTGTCCAGCACCTGTGAAACAATACAACCTTGTTTGCTTATCAGTCAGCGATCTTTCATGGCAGAGCAAAAGAGGAAAAGTATCTGATTTTCAGGCTTATGATGAGAAGTTTCACATTTAAGTATCTCCCAAAATTAAGAAAATCGGGGCCGACTGATTGGTGTAAAGTAAGTGTAAACATGGAAAAGCTGGATTTCCATTATAGATGGAGGTGTTTGTTGTTATAAAATAGATTTTTCTATGAATTATTGAGTGAAAGGTTTATTTTTACACCTCTACAATTTTCATGTGTCCCATAAGTTGAGATTTATTTAACACTCAGGTCAACATCATGGTTTACATTTTAACAGCAGACGTAACGTTTCTTCGGTAAACAAGTTGGAATTAGGTTCGTTTGATTCAAAAATTCATGCGCTCCGTGGCTGTTGCTTAAAATAAACATAGATACACCCAGCCACTGCAAAATTTATTGGGCTCTTCTCTCCATTCATGAACACTTTAAATAGCGCGAGTCTCTTGAAAGGCTTCCACCTCAGCTGTCACTTTCAGTTTCTTCAATAATGTTGACACATCTGATGCTTTTAGCTCTCCCGGAACAACTTATGTTTTATATTTCTGCAGCTTTTTCAAACGTTTCGACTACAAAAATAAACCCCTCTGCTGTTTAACCTGCCTGTCCAGTTAGGTGGACAGAAATTCATGTTTCCGATACTGGATCCAAAGAAACATTAATGGAACCTGTCAAAAAGTCTCCAAAGTGTCTAGCTTTGCTGCTTAAGTCCTTAAAATGCGTAATATAAGTTGAATCAAAAGTGATACTCCTTCAAGAGTGAGAAAACTGCATATTCACATAAACTCACCTACCCTCGGCGGGGATGTTTACACTATTTGTTCACTAAGCGTAAAGCTCAGGAGGATCTGAGTGAATGGTAGGAGGCCAGATCGAGTCCCTGAAACGTGCATCTGTGACACAGTGTGCATGTGTAAGTATATTCATGCGCGGGGGCGGAAGAGAGGACCGCCACCCACGTGGAAAGTTGATGCTCCTGCCAGTGGGCGGCCATCTATTTCTAGTGGCGGCCTGGTGGGCGGGCGCGCATGGTGATATCTTCGCTTTTGTTTCTGCTCACTTCATCTCGTTTTCAGCGGGGTAAAGTGTGAAAACAATGATCTAAATCCATTTTGTCTCTCCAAAACCGGCAGTCGGAAAACGCGGTTATGTAACTCCTGGAGATATACGCAGCCACGATAAACAAGGTGTTAAAAACGTCAGTTTCCAGCAAATCCCACTAAAAAGACGATGGGAATGGATGAGAGGCTGTTATTAAACTCTATTTCTAAATATATTTATTCACCTGAAATCCCACCAGAAAGAACGTCTTTAGGGTTTCCTTTGTTAAGTTGCACCAAAGATATAAATATTTCCTTAACAACATCAATTTATATAATTGATATATTGTACTTTAAAACCCTAGTTCTGCAGAAACATGTTTTCCACAAATACAGGTGTTGCACCAGACTCATTTAGACTGACAAATGATACAAAATTATACACCTGTCATTTGAAATCTATTTTGTATTTCTAGATCATATCAAATCACAATCCTACATCACACAAAGTGAACTGTCACAAAGCGTCCTTAGAGATAAACTCCCCTCTCTGCAAACTGTTCTTCTAGTACCCTTGAAACGCGTGCGCTCTGCTTTCCGAGCCATTTCGTCCTCCCACAAGCTCTTCTACTTGCAGTAACTAAGCCATCCGCTCTGTTTCTGCTGCCATGCTGGATGTTGTCACGCCCAGGCGTGTGTTTTGACCGAAAGATGTGGATCCGCCCTCGTAATACGAAAAGTATTTGATTCTCTGAGTTCATATCCTCTGAGAGGTAGAGAACCGGAGAACAAAGCGGAGGAGATTGAGACAAAGATAGAGGGAGAAGGTAATAAGGAAGATTAAAAACCTTTACTGTATCTGTGCCGAATGGGGAGTCTTTCTGAGCACCATAACGTGGAAATATCGAGGATTTATTGCCTCTGCAAAAGAGGTGAATAAGTTGAAGGACAGCTGAACTAAAAGACGAATTTGTGGAAATTCATTGCTTGACTATATTTACCCATTTAAATAGTTTGATGATTTTACATAAAAAAAGAGTCTAGAATAAGTCGAGTAATGTGAAAAAAATGCTCTTTTATACAAATGACAAGCTGATGTTTACTAATGAATAGTCTCAACTGACCATGAAAAATAGTTTTAAGCTGAAAACGACACAATGGTTATAGAGTTATATTATTGAATAAGAAAAGGTCTGCACACTGGATTTTCACATTTCTAGTGATGATGTTTTCAGGACAGCTGTAAAAAAAACAACAATAAAACACTTCTAAAATCAAGTTTGCTTTTCTCCTTGAACAAATTCAGAGCTTTTAAAGGTTTGCAACTTCATCTAATGAAACACTTAAAATGTCCTTCCTTCAATGGGAATTAAAACATTAAAACAAGAATCAAATTTCTAAGAAGACTCAAAAGCTCCTTAATGGCAAATTATTAAACAAAATGCATAAATCATCAGCTTTTTGTCTGGTCCCAAGTTAAAATACCAATGTAATCCAATTACCAGTGCAAAAAGTACAAATAAAATAAGGTTCAAGAGTGAAGAAAGCTTCCATTGACTAAAATGTGATGCTCTATTAACGCAGTTTTGCAAGTATTTCTAAGGCTCTGCAAAAATGTCCTCAGTATTCAAAAGGATCTAGTCAGTCAAAAAATGTTGACTATTTCACATTATCAGGCTATTTCCTCCTCTATGTCTGCGCAAAAATACAGGGCCTGACACCATAAAACCACAGACAGTCACAAAACACAGAAAGAATGCAACTATTTGGCCCAAATTACACCTGAAAAAAGAAACATTACTTGCTGGAATGGAATGAAAAACCCAAACACCAGCCAGACTTATTTGCAGACGCGTTGGCTAAAAAAAGAAATCGATAACAAATCTGAATGCATGACGATGCGCAGACAGAGGGACCTCACGGCCGAGACACGGACAACTTCCTAAAGCTTCGTCCAAACAGCATACAGACGCATTCTTTCCAGCACTTGGAATAACATATGCCGCAATCCTGACATCTGGACAACAACGAAAAGTCACTGGCTCCTAAATGTTGCAATATGTTGAAAAAAATTTATAAAAATTTCAGTTTTAATTCAACTCGTGCAAGACACATGGTGTTCATACATAGGTTGCTGTTATTTCTGATGATTATAGGTTATAGGTAATGAAAATCAAAAATTTTGTTTCTCAGAAAATCATAATATGATCTGATTGAAAGTTAAGTGGAAGGAAAAAGCAGTGGGATAGAAAAAGGCAGCTTAGAAAAGAAAAGGGAGCTTTGAAGCAGTAGTGAAGTAAAGCTCATTTAAAGATCTGGGATTGATTAATTGATTGATTGGTTGAGTGGATATACAGTTCAGTCAGACATATTTGTCAGTTGCTGGCATTTCTTTCAATTAAAAAAAGTAATTTTCTGTTTTTCTGAGAAACAAAACCTGAGGTTTTCATTGGCTGTAACCCATGAAATCAATACAAATAAACATAAATAAACAAATTCATGAAACATAAGTTTTCAATGACATTCTAACTTAGTGGGATGCACCGCCAATCAAACAAGTATAACCACGTTTACAGAAATAGATTTGCTAGCTGTTTGGTGATAAAAATCTGGTCAGGCAGCATTTGCATATCTGGATGCTTTAAGTTTTAATTGTGACAATTTTGAAAAATGGCTGAGGGGCGTCAAATGTAATTCCATCTAAAGGCGCCAAGCTCTGGGAGAAGATGTGAAGCAAGGTGGAGTGAGGAATAACAGAAAAACAGAAACAGGAAGGAAAAGACAGAGTGCACTGCTGCCTCCTCATCGCTCAGTAGGAGAAGCAAACTAAAAATAAACCTGCAAGGACACCATATGCTCCTCTATTTCTCAACAACTCTTTATCTTTCCTCTCTTGTACTCTCCCGTACTCTAGTATCTCTCATTTCCTCTGCACTCCTCTCCGTCCCTCTCCCTGATTTCTTTTTATTTCTCGACTCCACAGAGCCAGCTCCGCGGAATATGTGCCCTGCTGAGAAACCGAAAATTGATCCCCTTTCATTGTTGGGAGGCTGAAAAAGAAAAAAGAAAAAACATCCGAAATGACAGCTGCTTTGAATGCACCATCTAGTGAGGGGATTGGACATCAATGATAAACCGTTCTGCCAATCGACGTCTGGGGAGACGAGCTTCCTCCTGCGACCATCAATCAATCAGCTGATGAAAGTCGATGCTGTTCCGGCCAATCCCGACTCTTGTCTGGTGCCCCGGCAACCCAGCTTCTGCTGTCCAATCCTGCTACCTGGAAACATAAATTATTCCTTCCTCCCTTTTCTCCAGATGGCGACTACTTGTTTTTCTAACCTCTTTGGTTCATTTTGCAGTAGGCAGCAACCGGTACACAACAAAGCCTGCTAAAAAAAACAAAAAAAAAAAAAACAGAACCTAAATCTCTCATTTCTTGTGTATGGGATGCTACATTGTTTCCTCCGATGGAGAACCTTCCAGGTCTTAAACCACCTCCTTGGGTGAATGCTTGTGTGTAGTCACAGTATGTAAGTGATGATGATTTATTTTTTCCGGTGCAAAGTTATTTCTGTAGATTTAAAAAAAGAAGAAAAAAAAGTCTGGAAGTTGGAATAAAAACCAGTTTATCTGTTCCTGCATGATTTGCTTTGGTTTCGCGTACGGGCGCCTCATGCACAATGACCTTGTGATACTTCACAGATCAGTGCTGGCTTGTTTACCTTTTGTGACTAGCAGGAATAATAATAATAAAAAAAAAAACATAAAAAAGTAATAAAAAATGGACAATCCAATCATCTCCATGTCCAGTTCCAGTCCTTTGTTTCTGCCTTATCCCCAGTTCCCGTTAAATCCCTCCACAATCCTCTCCTTTCTGCCCTCCAGCACTTCTGCCTCAGCATCCCAATTTCTTTTATGCTGTGATGTTTCAAGCAATTATTCACATTATTCATCGCCTTACTCTATTAAATCTCTCCCGCTTATTGTAGCCAATACATTTATTCTTCCATTCGTCCATCCATCTATTGATCCCTCAAAGCTTTTCCACTGTGAGCTTCGAGAAGGAATAGTTGAAGCGTTCTGAAAAGCTTCAGAAGCTGCGGGGAGCATCTTTTTTTGATGTCGCTTTTGGTGAATGCATGAATGCTAACAAAGGATGCGAAGTTGCATTTTGTTTATATGTCGTGCACTTTATTCCAGCCTGGCGGAGCAAACGTTTTAGTGCACTTAAAGTTTTTTTACAAAAGGAAAAAGATACACAAAACTTAAACCTCTATGCTTTATGACTAATTTGTTTTTATTAAATAAAATTAAAAGGAGAGAAATTTTCCACGCAATTAGATTTTAGAGTGATTTTGACAATCAGCAAGTCTTGCACTAACTCAATATATTCAGGATTTTCTGAACACTTTGGGCCAAAAGGGTAAACACCCAATAAACAAGTTAAATAAATATTAGCAAAATTAATAAATAAGAAGGTCCGACTGCTGCTAGTCTGAGGCACTAAATTTTCATCAGTGCAGACAAAGAATCTGCGCAGGGCAGCAGCGTTTTGTGAAGTATATGTACAGTGTAAATATGCCGTTTCCATGTTTCAAAGTAAAATTTTCTAAAAATTTAAAAAATAAATCAGTGGCACCATTGCTAAGATGGTTATCAAACTGTACATGTTATGACGTTAGATGCATTTTCAGTGCAATCAGGCATAATTTTGTCATTTAATCTGTTTTATTGATGAGTATTTCATAGACTTTTTACTGTTTTGCCAATGTTGTGTGATTTTTGTAGTTTTCTTCACCTTGCTGCAAGAAAAGTTTCCTTAAGAAGACAACAATAAAGTGATAATAATACTAATGAGTTTGCTGGTGAGGCTGAAAAATGAAAAAAAATATAAGCCTTTACTCCGAACCTCTAACTCATAAGTCATGGTTCAATATAAAGATTTAACTCATTAAATCCTGCATGTTAGGAAGTTTGATAATCTTTTCCTGGAAATGTTGCTGGGATTAACTCTGGGTACGTTTTGTTTTCTTTCATACAACATATTCCAGACTTCTTAACCACCAAATAGTCACGGCAAATAGCTGCTCAAACAGAGTCCAGGATTGGTTTCTGGTATGGATTGATATGTAGAACTTTATGGCTCTGTAATCTGATATTGTTAGACTGAATTGAAATGAACTCGTTTCTTCTGAATAGGAAGATTTGAATGTACATAATGTGATATAATCTGGACACGTTTGTCGTGTCCTGATTTCTTTGCGGATCGACGCTGCATAAACTGAAATGAATTGAGTTAAATTGCCAAGTGAAAAAAATCCTCAAAGAAAGTTGCTGAAAAATACAAAATAATAATAATGAGAAAAAAAACGACATCAGCTCTAAACCATACTTTTGTACTGATACTATGCTGATTCTGTGGGTGTCAACTTTTTTGTAGCAGCACAAGTAACACATCTCCTTCTTTCACAAACCTGTTTTGCTATAATTGTTATATAGAAAATAATTGAAGCTACTATATCAACACATGCTTACGGCGTAATGAGATGCTAACAGTGAATCGCAGATTAAATACGGCAAGTCTTTCTTCATTTACTGTATGTACTCATCATGTAAAGCCTCTTCTCTTGATTGCAAACTCACACCAAAAGTTCATGCAGTCTTTTCAGCAAGCAAGCAGAAAGGCAGAAAGCAGCAGCTGAAAATTCATCAGCGAGCCTTCATGAAGAAAAGACGTCTGAAAATATTTGTAGCAAAAACTCTTTACTAGTCTGCTTTCACACACATAAAGGGGTCTGAGGTTGCTGTTTGGTGTGAGTGATGTGATCATGAAGTCGGCTGTCACCCATGACTCTCGACTCCCAGAGCCCCTACACACACGCAGCATAGATGAGAGCAATCAGCGTAAAGCGGGGAAGAAAACACACACGGCTGACTGAACGTTGGGTTCAGCTCCTCAGAGTGTTTAGATCTTTTCTCAGCCCTGACACACACACATATATAATGCCACCGTTGCAGTTCCGGAAAAAAAAAAAAAAAAGTCAATGGTCCTTTAAATCTAATAAGATGTTATTAGCTGACACAGCTGATGAATTGCTGGAAGTAGAGTTTTGACAGATGCTCAGCAGCAGCTATGTTATGTTTACATGCATCGACAGACTACAGCTGGTACTCATTATTAATTAATCCGCCGAGCATGTTCTCATTTAATCATTTCCCTGTAAAATTACCCAAAATATTTAATTTGCAATTACGTAAAGCTTGAGAAAAACATGGATAGAAATGCAATTTTCTTTGATCAGAGTGCTTCTCTGCCATTGCCTTTTTTGGTGCCTTTATCCTCTGTACGTGCAGCAGGCGGTTTCTGTTGCTCGGCATATCCAAGTCTCTGAGAATGCCATTAGTTAATCCTAATAACTACACGCATCATCCTGTGCTGTGTGCTAAAAATCCCTTTGCATGTAACTTTGGCTTAATCCCCTACCCTCAAAATGCCTCAGCGTGAGGGAAGGTGCAGAGAAAACAGCGCTCTCGGATGTGCGTGTGCGTGCTTCTTTGGGACTTGCATGCATTTGTTTATCTCCGCGCAGACAGGAAATAATCCTCTAGTGTGCACTAGTGACATCACAATCAAGCACAGCATCTACGACGCGACGTTGGCAACGGACACCATGCCGACTGATCCTTCTTGACAACAGAGCACAAGGGATTAGGAAGGACAGACGTGGGGAGGAGGCTTGCCGGACAGCAACTCATCTCCGGTGTGTATCTAAAAAAAAAAAAAACAAACAAACAAAAAAAAATGGAAAGAAAAAACGAGGGAAACGAGACTGAAAGAAACATGAGGGAGAGACTGTGTGCTGCTCTGAGCTAAAATTACATCACACCCAGCTGTTACCTACAGAGCTCCCATCCTGACAGAGCATGGGATGAAACAGAGTTATCATGAAAAACATCTAAAAGCAGGAAATATATTTATTTTTAGAATGTTAAATAATTACTCTGTCGGCTGTAGCTGTATGTTGTAGTTGCCTGCTTAATGCGAATGCTGTTTATCGCTTGTCTGTAAAGTTCTGAAACATTAAAGCTTTCTTAATAAGAGTCACTCTAAGTTTCCATACTTTGACAGTTCATATGTTTCGTGACTGAACATTTTCTAACTCAAAAACACGACGAGCTGCTGGATGAGTGACTGCCCTAACGCCCAACCACCAGGCTTAGCAAGATTTCCTGAACTTTGTGGTATTAATAATTTTTTTGATCCTTTTTTGTGTAAAAATGGTGCTATCTCTACACTGAATGCTTTATAGAAAAAGTGTCTAAACTTGAACCTGCTTGGCGAATGTTTGGTAACTTACAATTCAAAATATCTTTTTTTGTTTCGAAAATAGATTACTGTAGGGACATGGGGGTTTAAAAGTCCAATAAATCTATTATCAGAATGACTAAATTATTTGCATAAGTGCTATCAGGGGTCATAATGTCTTGGGGATCAGAACCCAAAATAACTGACTGTCATACATAGTGTGATGTAACATGGTAATAAAGTAAAAGATTGCTGTTATTCAAGAATTTTCTGACAATTAACTTCGTCATTTATAAAAATAACTGAACTACGAAGAACATTTAAGTGAAAGACATCAGTTTAAGTCCATGGGTGAGTAATGGTATCTTTGCAGGTGCAAAAAAGAAGCAAAATGGGACAAAATAGTGACCTATTGACCTTTACATTTTCTCTACAGCTGCAGAACCGTTCAGTCAAATTGGGCCCTTTTGTTGACATCTTAATTAAAAAAAAGTGAGGTAAACCTCTTGCTGCCTACTGCAAAGTACACGAAAAGCTAACTACTCTTAATTCTTACACAACTTTGACATATTGACATATTTTTTAAATTACTCAGCATATTTAAGCATAAGCCTTAAGTATAAGATGATGCAGCGGCTGTCCAACCTGAAGGCACTTTGATCTTTGACTTCAAATCAAAGCGTCCTTGGCCTTGGGCGTTGAGCCAAACGCTTCCCTTCATCTGTTCTGCAGCTTGGGAGCGGACAGCGGAGGAGCATTTCTATAAATTACAGCATCAAGAAAGAAATGCAGAATACACGCTTGTGTTTTTGTGTGTAAATTTGCGTGAGCGAGTAAATACGGCTGGAATGTTAAGTGCTTTGATTGCGAAGCCCAATCACTAATTATTACTTCCTCTGTTCAGTTTTCAGTATGCAAATTGCAGAGCTGCTTTTGGTGCGGTAATACCACTCTATGATTAGCTTTAATCACAGTTTTAAATAGGGAGCAAAATGCATTTCTATGTAAGGATAATAGCTGGAATAGTGTTGATGTTTCATTCGTTAATTCTAATTAATATCACGCTCTCAGACACTTCTTGGGAATTTGATGTTTGTTGTAATATAAATAAAGTGCTTTTGAGTGAACATCCCATAACGCGACATTCTGTATTGTTGATTTAGCCATCACTGTTATTTTAGGTTTTTATTAATCTAGACACAAAAGCAAAATCTTACATGTACAGTTTTAAAGAGTTAAGCGAGCAAAAGCTAAAGGTGGTTGAATGAACACCTTGTAGCTGGAAAACTACTACTGCAATGCCAAAATAAATAAATAAACCTAGCAGTAAAACCTAATATCTGTATCAGATTCCTGGCACATAAAATCCTGTTATAATCAGCTTCTCTATGCAACGCTGGCTACTAGGAAAATGACTATATGCAACAGTGAACAGTGAGGATAGAGCAAGAGTATGTTCGCATTTGGCAATGGAGCCCAGGCATAGCAGAGCTGCATGCATTATGGGATGTTTTCACAAGAGAGTAGGCTGTAGCTGCTCTGTATTAATATTGCATAGGAAGGATGGAAGAGAGGTTGACTGTGTGTTTGTTGGTTTGCACTGAAAGGAATGTAGGGAGCGAATCTTAGCTCTCGACAATTGCTGCTGCTCCTCCTTCCTAAAAAACATCCGCAGCACTGAAAGCAATACAATACAGTCTGTATTGTGTGTGAGCTTTGCTATGGCTGAAATTAGAAGCAACTCCCTTTTCACTTTGAGGTTAAAGCTTGTTTGTCACAGAACAAAACATGGGCTAACAGCCATCAAATACGTTTTATAAATGGTGCTGTGGCTGTAAAACCTTCAGCATTGCACTCAGCTTGCTAACTTACATCATCTCAGTTGCTAAAGAGTTAAATGACGTGATGAAAATCACGTCGTTTTGTTCTCTGCTTCATGTCGTCCGGCCCTTCTGGTGAACATTTCGCCCCACTTTGCATTCACAACCATGGTGTGATTGGTTATATTTTGCGGGGACAGCGATGTTGTCTTGCTTTAACCGCCCAACTTTGAGAAGTTGAGAAGTTGGAGAGCAGAATGGATAGTTTTGAGGAACAATTTGTCAGGGAATACACCGAACTCCCCCTGTTTGGTTCTGGTCCGATGCTCAGTAAGTGGGATGACTTTACTTGCTGTGTGTTGATTGTGAGTCATCTTTACCTTCATGGTCTGAATTGCACCTGTGGTAAATGAGGTAGGTTCTGCTTTTCTTCTTCTTTGGAGTCTGGACAGGACATCCTTGTCATTGGCTCTTGGTGAAATTACCATAGTATTTGAGTTATTGGTGAAATAAGATTGGGCCCTACCACACTGGCTCAACCGATATCCGTCGGTGTGATCAATCCATTTAAAGTCCTTGCATGAACATCTTGCCTCGTGTTTAAAATTCTGTCAAGTTCCTCACTTCTAATTCCACTGCCTTGTATTCAACAGCTCCAATCTCATCTCTGCTCTCCTCCTCAAATATTTTTACTCCCCGCTATGGCAGCTCGCTCAGTCTTCCCCTCTCCGGCTGTCTCTCCTGTGAGCTCTTCAAGCTTCAATATTTGTCTAGAGATACTCTGCCATTGTCTCTCATCATCTCTTACACTCTCTGTTATCCCTGCTGCTTTCTGCTAGTCAACTCATCCATTTTTTTTTTCCCCTTTTCAACTTCTGTCCCTGTCTCCTTGTGACTGACAGCTCCGTCACAGTTTTGACTCGGCAGTGATCATGCATCCCCTTCCCTTGCCTCTGGACTGCGGGTAAGGATGGCTCCCATAATGTTGCATTGAATGCAAATACATAATTAGAAATGAACCGTTTTTAAAATGAACTTTAAAATGGATGTGATGCATTAAACATTGTATGTTCTTGTGCTTTTAAATGAATAACAAATTTCAGAGGGTGATGCGACACAGTTTGCATAGATTCACACACTGATGCAGAGAGCAGTTTGGAGTTCAAACCACATCACGCTGCTCAACTTGCTATCTAGACCTCTGTTAAGGCTCCCTGACAAGCTGAAATGCTCTGAAGACAAACAGTTGGTCAGGGCAGAGGTTTGAGGTCAGCAGACAGTGAGAGGTAATAAGTTTAACTCAGCAGAGGAAGTGCCTCAACAAAAGAGACCACCGCAACCAAAGTTCAGCAGCAGACCTACCCCCTGCAACAGCATCAGGCAATATAACGAAGCTTCAAGCCCCATGGGAGAGATTAGACCACACAAACCTGGATTTCTGAACAGCGATACATTCGTCAGGGTTTTTTTTTTCACATTTGCATCTTAGACAATTGTCTTTTTATTCAACTATTAAGTTGCGATAAGTAATTAAAAACCCCTTTTTTTTACTTTAAGCTTGAGTGGTCGTTCATTTTTTACATTAAAAGCATCTCAAATTAGCCATTAGTGGGGTCATGTCAGCTAGAATGAGTTATCCAGCAGTTTCCATGTGTTTTTTCCAATGGAAAAGAGTTTCTTCTTCTTCTTGCCTTAACTCTGAGCCTCCAAAATGCTCCAGGCAGACGAAGGTCGAAACAAAGGAATAACATAAAACACATTTGCTGTAGTAAAGTCAGCCTTCCTGTTATGTGCTGGAAATCTTGTTCTCCCTTGTTTTCTTGGAGCTTGATTGAACTTGTTAAACAAAAAAAAGCTAACTTTCAAATTTCCTCAATGTTTGTAAAAACTATCCGTACTCAGGTCAGGGCAAATCCAACTTAATGTTTCAGACAATGGATCCTATTTCTAAATTTACATATTTTTGAAAAGATATACAATTAACATTTTGCATGAATTATGAAGGTGAATTATTTGGTGTACATGAAATTCAACACTCCCTACCGTCATGGTTGGGGTTTCCCAGCGTCCACGGTTCATCAGAGTCAAAGTGCGTGTCACCTCCTATTCCAGGCCCCGGAAAGTAAGCGTGGGCAAGAAAGCCGCCCTCTCCGTCAAAAGGGGAGCTGTCGCCATGGAACCCCGAAGCAAAGATGATGGTGATGTCCACGTCTTTCTTGGTCCTCTCCAGCTCGCTGTAGGGCACGGCCTCGAAGCGCAGCGGCGTCACGCTCTGCCACACGTCGAAGGCTCGCCGAATGGCGTCGTGAGTCTCGTCGGCGCCCACTTTGGGTGTCACGTTCTTTATGCTACCGAGACATGAAAAGAAAACCCCAGAGGTCAGCATCAAGACACTACAGTGTTAGAATCATGCTTTCACTGGGCTAGGTTGCTTTAATTAAACTCTTCTAAGCGATGGGATGGTACCAGCACTAAGGTATATCCTGGTTGTTAAAGAAATTCTGATGTAGCACAAGTAAAGACAGTCATTTTGAAGAAACCGAAAGAAAAATGCCAATTATGTCCCAGGAGAATAAGAAAAAAACAAAATCAATAAAAAATAGGGCTGTCAATGTTGATGTGTTAATGGATAACAATTGATCCAAAAATCTTACATAATGCAGATTAATCACAGTATCTGTCTTGACCTAAAAGCCCGTCTCTTACGAAGGGTTCAAAGCAGCGCGGTCTTATCCTGTGGTCAACGCTGCAAAGTCGCAAAAACGAGTAAAAGACAAAAGATGATGTAAAAATTACTTCTGTTAAACTTCTGAAAAACTGAGACAATAAAACATGCTCTTAAATAAATATAAGTTGAACTTTAGCAATTAATCGTGATTAATCACAGCACTAGAGTGATTAATATTTTTTAAGGGATTGACAGCACTAGTTTTTACTGGAAGCTTCGATGCCCATTTCTAACATTTTATCATCTGACCAAGAAAGAGCACCGGTGCTTCTCAATGCCCTGCACTTCAACTTCATCTCACGATTCAGAAGAATCTAAAAATAAATAAATAAGTACTGTCGTTATCCCTGCTTGGTGCTATTTTATGCTCATCCGGCTCGCCAGCAGAGAGCTAAATGGAGCGATTTGTGAAAGAACACAGCTGAGCTCTCCCCTGCCGGCTTTGAGTTGCTGCAGGTGTGCTAAGGACGAGACAATTTCCTGCCACTGGAATTTATTTTCTAATTAAGGATTATCAACAGCCCACTGCCTGCTGAGAGCTCCAGTCTGGTTCAGGCAATCAGGAAAAAGTTCTCACCGGTTTATAATATCCTGGTGTTTTACTTTATTAAATTGAGGTTGTTGTTTTTTTTTTCTTCCTCCCAAGATGTATGTGGTTTTCGTGACAGGCCTGCTTTGTGTCTATCACATGGCGGACGTCTGGAGAAAGCAGGGCGGCTGATGTTCAGCCGACAAGCACAGCGGGTATAATATAGTGATCAGCTAAACAGCGCTGTGCCAGATGCTTTCTCCCACCATAGACTTCACGTTACAGCCTTTTGAGTTTATTCCGAGATCTTGCCGTTTTTCTCTTTCCTTCCCACACGTCTTCTTTGTGTACACTCTGCCTCCTCCTAGCTTTTGTTCCCATTTTTTTCCCCCCCAACTCTTCGCAGTGTCTGTGTTTGCCTGTCAAGCTGTCATTTCCCATGATAGCAGTAAATATTAACAGAAAGTCTTTGTCTGCCGCCGGAAGGCACATTTACATGCTCAGTATTTGCAATTCATGTTAGCTGACGCTCTCCTCTTGGCTCCATCTCTAAATCGGGATATTTTAAGGCTGATTATTAACTTGAAAAAGCATGGGGATGAATCAGTGGCACTGTCCCCTGAAATGATAAGCTTATTTAGAATATTAATTTTTCAAAACGTGTACACTCGCATAGAAATGTCCTTGTCCTCGCATCATCAAACAAATGTTTAGGTAAATATTTAAATGCAAAAAAAAAAAAAAAGACAAATATGCTGTAACAAAAATCTGGACTCTGTTGCTTCTGTCTTCTTCCAAACCGGCGAGAAGATGTCTGAAATCAGATGCTTTCAATTGATCCCAAGTAGCAAGCATTAACTCAGACATTTAATTATTTGCATGATTACCCATTACATATATACAAAGGAAAGAATAATTTTCTCCTGACTATGTACATAAATGGGATGTTTCATATTTATAATGCAATTTTAAAAACGCCATCGAGACATTTAAGTTAAGGTTTAGCATAACTTGACAATGGGGGGGGCAGCAGTGCCCTGTATGCAGACTGAGTCATCTCGATACATACGTCATTCATGGGTGCAGGTGTGTTATCACTGCCGACACACACTTCCGCATCTTTGGCGTCGTTTTTAGAGTGATTGCAGAGAACGAGGCCACTGGATCGTTTTCACAGCAAAACTTAAGTGTAAGTTAATAATGTTGGCATTCAGTCAGGAAATCTGTGATATGGCAGCAACAACTCAGACTAGGTTGGTGATCAGCTGATTGAAAACAAAACTGCATGTCCTTTTCTTGATTTGCAGACGGACAATAGCTATTCTTGCATAAGCCAGGTCACCATGACAACAGAAGCGACCCAACACAATGTATTGCTCTTGGTAGCTTTATATGTGTAATGAATTGTAACTCAGGCATTATGTAATTATAAAAAGCTCATATGTCAACCTTTGCTAAACTGCCAGGATCAAACTAATTTAAGTCTGAGTGACCTTTAAGATGATGTTTCTCAGGCATGGACAAAATAAATAAATAAATAAATCACCCTGTGGCGCATGACTGATTATTAGCAATGACATAGTCACCAAAAACTGCAAAAGTGCGAAATGAAAAGGGCCAAGACAAACATCTTAAACTTCACAGGCACAAGAGTTTGCTGTTTAGAGCAGCCGCAATTCAGATCACATGGGGACTCTGAACAAATGTCCGCTTTGTCTTTTAATGGAGAATCTTCAAGCAAGCAGCAACACAAGTGTGATGAGTACATGAAATGCTCTCCAAACCAACACCACCTGACTGCGACAGACTTGATAAAACGTACAAATGCGTTCTCCGAGAAGAAATGAAAGAAAAGCTGGTTTCTTAGCACCTTGGTGCTCCACTTGCTATGTTTAAGAGCCCTTAACAGCAACTGTAGATAATTGAGGATAAAAAAAAAAAAGAAAAGAAGGAGATTTTATTTAAGTCGGTGACCCAACTCGCTGCATGCTCGTCCTTTTATAAGGGCACGGCAGATAAAGAGAGAACAACACGCGGAGAGAAACTGCGCAACAATAAATGAGAAGATTCCCAGAGTCTGTCGGGCCCATAAAGGACATTAAAACTCCACGGTGCGAAGTGGTGATGCTTCCGGATGCAACACATGTGCTGTAACAGCACCTGCACGCAGGGAGAACGGTGGGGAGGCCAAAGCTAATTAGTGCCTCCACACAGAGACTGCTGTATGTGGCTACGTATAAACTGGCACACACCTGGGGCGATCATGCATTTGTTATGCTTTCCAAATGCCAGCAATGTTATTTAAGATTATTTTAAGCCTAAGAGTCGGAAACAGCAAGAGGGAAGTTTTGGGAAGGGAGACTATATGAAGGAAAATTGCTTCCATGCAACCGTCAACATGGGGAGTATCTTAGCTGGGTCTGATATTTCCCTTTGTTTCGACTTGTGGTTAATTTTTTGAGAAGATTAGCAAAAAAATAAACAGCAACACAAAAACAGGTGACAAGTTGATTAAAAACAGCAATGTTTAGTGCAGAGACCAACTGAATTTTTTTCACATCTTGCAGCATTACAAACACAAACATATCTTTTACGTGATAAAGCAACATTACATCGCCTTTCATTTTGAAGGCGGACACAAAACGAAACGTGGTTTTCAAAAATGATTGACAATTCATGATCCAAAAACTGTGGCACGCATTTAAATTTAGTCGCATGGAGCCAAGACTTTGTGGCACCACTTTTTTTTTGCTTCCAATACAACTGGAAAATCCTTTGGGGGTATTCCTCTTCAATCCTTTTCATGACATAAATCTGTGCTTTTCCAGAATTAACTTTCCACGGTATTCAGTTGTTTACTTAAGTCCACTATGAATTTATGACAGTGGGAAGGAGGCTTTAAGTATCCTGAAAAAAAAAAAAAAAAAAAAGAAATAGGAAGGACTCAACATTAAGCATATAAATGAAGTCTGGGAACAAAATAAGTAATTTGTTCAAAACCTAATTTTCCTTTCTTGCCCACGCTTGAAAAAAAAAAAAAAAAAAAACAGAAATCAAAATCAGCATGTTTCAGGACTATGTGTTTACTATTGTTTTGATTTTCCAATTAATATTTGAATAGCAAATTATGTGTAAAATGACATTTTAGTTTATTATTGAATTTGAACCAGATGAAGTTTTTGCTTAGCATGATGTTCTATTGGTAAATGGCTTTTTTGAGTCTTTGTTCTGCAGTTTAATGATTAATCAATCACTAAATTAGTTGATTATTTGATTAATCGATTCATCACAATTAACACGCTTAATTGTTTCAGCCCTACCATCTGAGCTTCCATACTTGGTGTTGATCAATCAAATTAAATCCCCGACAAAATACGTTGAAAGCTGTGGTTATGAGGCAACGTTGCAAAATTTTAAGGGAACGAACGCTTTCACTGGGCATTGTAGCAGGAGATTTATCATGATTAGGAGGACTTTTCTGAAGTTGTTAAATAAAACTCTGGAACTTTAAAGAGATTAAAGGAATTGGAAGATGAATCTGCTGCATTACCCTTTGCATCAATTGGAGATTTAAAAAAAAAGAGCAGCTGCAGGCACGTCCGGCGACCGACTTTCGTCCGCGTGCAGCAGCAGCAGCACACCAGCGGAAGTACGTGCAGCCTCGCAGATTAAAGATACTTCAAACTTATTACATAACTTCTCGGCTTCAGAGAGCCCTCTTTGGCCTTCCACCAGGATTTCCTCCTCATCCTTCCTCTCCTAAATGCCTTTCTTTCTGCAGCTGCTTCTCCTCCACGCTTTCCTCCCTCCTCATTTTTACACTCCTCCGCTCCTCATCAAGCCTCGCTCATTTGCTTCCTTTCATTTGGGCGCCGACGCAGATGTGCCGCTCGTTCGCCGGACTAATTTTAAACCCGGTCTCAGCTGAGTCTCACGAAACAGAAAATAAAAAGAGAAAAGAACGTGGGCAGTTGTGCCATCGGTGATGTAAAGTTCCACTCAGGCTGTAGGTTGTGATGCACAGATTAGATTGAGTGTGCAATTCCGCCTATACAGTGATCTCCGAGGTGGAGACGAAAGAAAAATGACAAAACAAAGATCAATTGTGGAGGATTATTAGATGAAGCATGGAGCTGGGGGTAAGCGACCCTCTAGCAGCAGAAAAATATTACAAAATGTGAGCTACTGCCCTCACTAAATCAACACAGCAATATTTTACACCCATGCTGTTCTATGCATTACTGCTCATGGAGCTGGATGTCAGAGAGGAGGGGGCGTTTGTGAGTTATGAGACTGGAGATGAGCTCTATGGTCAGAGATTTGTCGTGCAGACTGCTTTCCTGTCTTGGTTTTAGGGCCGGGCAGGGATAAAGCTGGCTCTTTCACAGATTGACGTCCTAACGACACGGCTTTTTGGCATTACATGATGTCAAGTTTTAGCTGACCCCTCAGTTCTGTATATGTCGAGTTCAAGTCGCTGTCGGTCCCGCTTGGCTGGCGCTCCTTCGATACATAAGTTTCTTTCTCCAAACACACTGAGTTTAAAAATCAAATTGAGATTCAGTGAGAAATCAGCTTGTGAAACATTACTGACTAATTTGTTGCTTGAACAGCAAATTTAAAAAGACAGGATAAAATACAGATATAAAAGAAAACTGTATTTTCTATTGCATGTGAATTCATGTGGGAGGTTCACTCAGAGAAAGTGGCACAAAGTTTAGATCAGTGCATCCAAAAAGACGAACAAGCAAACAAATGCTACATTTATTCTACGTCACCTCAAGAAATCCAAACCCACCCACCTGTATGTGATATGTTTATGTTGCCACTTCTGGCCAGTGAGGGCGTATCGTCGTTTCCTGACGCTGAATCTGGATGCGCCGCCGAGCTCGTCGGGAACCCCACACCTGGGCCTCTTCATCCACCTGCAGGGTGGAGGTGCAGGAACCACGGGTCAAAACTCAACACACATTCTGTTGATTTTTCCCAAGTTGTGAAAACCTGACAAGAGCAAAGTCCAATCCGGGGTAGGACACATTGACCCAAAAACAATGGCACACAATCTCCTGACGTTAAACACATTTAACGCCTCTCTGCATACACACACTGACACACAAGAGGTGCCTCACCTTATGGTGTTATCGCTACATCAAGCCAGAGAAGCAGCAGGGGGGGGAAAAAGCAGACAAACTGTTAGCTTATCATATTTTACTCTGTTTCAGCCCTGTGGTAGAACAGATGTTCGTCCGCTGGCCACCGGATTGCAATCTTACAGTTCAGTGGCCAATCGGAGCTCATTTGCTCTTTGTAGCACAGATGGTATTTCACCGTCGGTGAGGACAAATATCAGTGAAGGCAGTTTGCAGGTAGAAACAAATACAAGTCATGTCAGGATGCCCCAGTTAAAGGTAAGGCAATGTTGCGTTTACAGTGGCTATGACTTATGTTTTTACAAGGAAACCATTTTAGTAATAACTGGTTTAAAGTTCCACTTTTATTTAAGGGAGGGACATGTGGGTTTGCTCTCTACTTCACATTATTCTCTCTACTTTAAACAAGACATGTGGCTCATTTCCTGAGGTCTGACTGATGGAACAAGGAGTGACCAATCACTGTCCCTTTTCTTCTTCTTGTTCCTCCGCTGGCCATTAATACTGAGGCACTTTGTATCCTTTGATCTGACACCGGAGATGAACTGTTTGCAAAGGGTCCGTTTGATCAAATTAAAACACCTCGCTTAATCTATGTCGGGACAACTTTGTGTCTAGCAGAACGCCTCCTCGCCTTCAGAATACAAAGTACAGCTGGAACGAGGAGCGCGCTAATCATTCGCATCCCGGCTTGAATGTGAAATCTCATCGAAACGTTTGAAATGTTTTACCCAGACGGGTTTCACTCTTCATGCAAAACGGTTTTGTCTGTTTCATGGCATAAAGTTAAATAAGACCTTATCTTATTTAACTTATGTTACATAACATAACATCTTTAAATTGAAGAGAAGAAAGGACATCATTCTCTTTGGAGGTCACATCTGTTTCTTGGTTAATGTGCTACAACTTTTTGTCAAAAGCATCACAGTTTATATCTACATGTATATATAATTTACACAAATAGAAAGTGGCAAACACTGGGAGACAATTACAGGTGTACAAATAGGTTTAGCACAAAATTCACTAATTTATTTCACAAATTAAACTTTCTATTACTTCCGACGCATTGCTCAGGAAGCTAAAAAGCGTGTATTACTTACTCTATAGTGTTGCTGTCCAGGTTCCCTGTGACATTTAGGCCATAGCGGCGCTGCATGGCAGCGATAGCAGTATGCATGACTCTGGCAGAACGCAGCACAGACATTCTGGGGTCTGCAGGAGGTAGGTAGCCATACCTCTGGAGCCACGCCTAAAGGCAAGGAAACACAAGAGCAAAACATTATTATTTAAAAGATGCTTTTAAAACATTTGTTATCTCGACGTTGCAACACGTCGGCAAAGAAAAGCAAACAGTGATGCTGAAACTAAGAGATAATTGGCTCTGCACCAGGGGGCCTGGTGCTCCCAAACTTCAAAACGTTTGTGGCAGATAGAAAGTGTATCTCAACTCTTTTTGTCATGTAAGCTTAACTAATCCTTCATAGGTTTTATAGGTGACACACGTTAAATGAAGTGGTGTTAGCTGAACAAGCAACAGGAATCCCTCTCCTTGAATATTTTAGTCACAGTAACTACAGTAATGTCTTGTTTGATATGACAACGCTTTCTAACTGTAAATTTTACTCGCTAAAAATCGTTTCTTCATTATAGTAGCTCATCGTTCTATAAAAACATACATAAAAAATACATCAGGCCGTTGAAGGCTTTGTAGATTAAATTTTACATAACATGATGCTTTGCATGTAGGTGAAAAGCAACGTCACTGGTGTGACTGGTTTTTCAAAGAGTTATATAGAAAATAATTAAGTATCAGAAATCAACCACGTGACCAGAGTAAGTATGAGAGATAGAGTTACAAGGTATGAAATGTTAAGATGCTTTAAGATCTCAAGCTCTCAGAATTGGATCTTGGTGACGCATCACAGACTGAAAGCCTAATTTTAAAAAAAGCAGGTTTACAAGAAAGAAAGAGCAAATGTCATAAAGCAAAGGTGGTGGCGCTGGGTGCTGGTGGGCGTCGATGGGCTAACTTCTGCTCCCATGCCTCGTCACAAAAATCCCAAACAGATTCACCATTTTCTGTTCAAACACAACAAAGCCAACAAGTTTGTTCTGGAGTTAGCGGGCAACAACGTCTCCGAGTCTCAGCGAGCCAACGAACCCAGAGCATTCCTCAATTCAGCAGATCAGCACTCAAAATCGAAGCGCTACTCCGCCGCTGTTTCTGTCATCACGGTGGCCTGCTGTTCGGGACGGCGCAGGACACACTCTGGCAATGAAATCCTGTAAGCAGTGAGGGAAGCGCGGCGAGATCGGTGAGCGACGGGAAGGGAGGGAAGGAAAAACCATTAATCCTCTAGGGCAGAAATGTGACTCTGCGGATTCACTTACACTGAGTGGGAAAACGAGCCGCAAAAAGGAGCCCTTCAGAAGCTTGGTTCATGATGTGGTGTTTATATTTGTAAATGCACACAGCGCATTTTTTTACAGTGAGGTAAGGTACTCTGTAAATATGTTGATAGATCTTTACTGAATTATATGTGAGTTGATACTTGTAAAAAAATAACCTTTTTCTTTGCATATGGTGAAATGAGGACTATGTGATCTGATTGCTAAAAGGTATGAGATTAACACTTTTTAAAAATCATTTTAAGGCAACGTTATGTCATCCATCTTTTGCTGCTTTAGAGCAGAAGAGGGATTATGCAAAAAAGCCCAAAGAGCTTTGCAGACGGAAATGTTTATTTCATTTCGGCTAAATGACGCCTGAACCAAAATATGTACATCCCAAATATTTATAGTAACGTCAGTCAACGTAAAAGTGTTTTTTATTTTTTCTGGAAACTGTAACCATTAAAAGACGATTCATTTTTTAAATGGATTTTCTTTCACGCATGTTACTTTACATGTAATTAAAACCATGAGAACTAATAAACGAGACAATAAATGCAGTAAAGGAGGGATTTCCTGGATATTCCAACTTTAGAAGTTTCTGAACTCTGAGCAGATTATGAGTTTTTTCCCTGAGAATGTAAACATAAAAAAATAAAGTGTGATGATGCATAAATGAAGGAATAATAAGACTATCCCTTTTTTGTCCCTAACCTTATTGTTTCTTTTTTTTATACTGAAAGAAAAGTGTGTCAAAAGTCATTGTGTTTCATAGGCTCTTCGATTTAATGCAATTAATGAATGGTGAGGAGGGACAGTTTTCAGTGTTACACCAACTGATCAAGGGAAAAATATGTATATCTCAAAAAAATAAACAAATTTACTTTCGTTGATTGCTTTAAAAAATCTCTCATTTACCACAACCAGCCATTTCTAGTATTGGTTTATCTGTTTTTACTGTAACAGGAAGAACAAAAAATAGTTGCAATCTATATACTGAGACAAAAAGGTGGACATTCACAGTCAGCATACAGTCTAGTCCAACTTACACTCATATTGTTTTTCCATCAAAAGTACTGCTCCCACGTATTTCTTTGTCTTTTCTCATACGTCTCTCTGTGTCTGTCTGCGCTCTTGTCAGCTTAGCGGTGAGAACATTACAATGTCTGTCAGGTTCATTGGTGCAATTTTTATTCAGCTGCTCCATGCTGAAGCTTCCCTCCGTCACCTCCCCCACCTCGGGGCAAGCTGGCACGCAGATGCACAAGCCCCATGAAGCCACAGACACAAATTCAGCGTGAAGATGTTGCAACGAGATGCTGCGAGCGCCTATATGGCCACAGATATTTTGATGTTGGTGTGAGAATTTACAGCAAAGATGTGGTTCAAACAAGTCGCAGACATTCAGTTTGTTTTACCGTGAAGGCAAGAGGTGTGGAGCTACACTTAAAAGTGTCTTGAAACTATATATGAACTAAAAAAATTTGAAAAATCCCCTGTAAAAACACAAAGTCTTACCGAGTACTTTTCATCTAAGTTCTAGTGCAAATATCTTTGTACACTTGCTAAAAAGTTCCTTTTTCTTGCTAAGAAATAGAGGCTTGTTTTATGTAAATATTTTTTTTAATATTGATGAAAACGTATTTGTTTCTTTGGCAGATTATTTCACAAGTACTTTTTCCATCAATGTCAAGGATTTATCTTCTTATAACCAGCCGCTCGATGTTGCTGAAAAGTTACTGTACAAAAACCCAACAAAAATTAACAGCAAGATCATTTGTATGGCACTAAAACCTTCTTTAATCCACACAGAAACAGAGCACTAAGCACTAAGCTGCAAAAGCAAAGCTTTCCAGCCAGTGCAGCTTTCATCAGACACAGAGATGTATTAAAGCCGACCGGGAGACGATGAGCCGGTCTGGACTGACAGTTGTTGCGTCTGATGCTCCGACGGTGACAGAATGTCGGACGGTGTCAGGGCGCGCGCCGGAGGTGAAGCGCTGGTTCGGGGTCCCACGTGAGGCCGAGGCAGATACATGGAGGTAGGATGCGCAGGGTGTAGCTGTCGAGCTGGTTCTTTATACACAACGCCACGGGGAAACAACCAGGCGGAGCAGGCGGTGAACATAATAGAGGAGGGCAGGCGGTGATTCCACGGAAATGTTCTGCACTGGCAGCAAACGCAGTAAAGCTAGTCCCTCTGGTCACTGTTTTTTTTTCTTCTTTTTCTTCTTTACACCAGTCTTAGAACTATAGAATAAAACACTCTGACTGCAGAAGATGGAATCTCAGGATTTAATACGATTTTACGGCAAAATCAGAGGCGCACCAATAAAATTTCAAATCAGTTTTTCCCTTTCCTGGTCTATAAGCACAGCAATCAAGAGCATTTATTTTTGGGTAAATAAAACAGCTAAAAGTCAGAACGCGTCAATTTCTTGTTCTGACAAAGTGACGTTGTCGAACTTGAAATCAGAAGAACGAAATTGGAAGCGGGGTAGTGGGTGGAAGAGATGTGAATCTTCCAGTGTCCAGCGATTTGATGCGATTTGATTTTTTAGGGCACAATTAAATTAAGAAACGATTTTTGATTCAGAAACCAACTTTTCAATTCAAACGCTCTGGAAATTCTCTTTAAACTACGTGACAGACGAGAGTAAAAGACGATGTAGAGAAGTAGAATATTTACTTAAAACAATTCTGTAAGGTTCCATCAGCTTTTATTTAAGCAAAAATAGAATAAATATTTCGTAACTTAAGTTGCCATTATGGAAGTTCAACTGCCTGGATTTATTGTTCAAAATCTAATTTTACCGAAAATTCAGCAGACTAAAATCAGTTTTTGAGCATTTTGAATCTATTTGGAATTCCCAGAGTAGAAACTGCAATTCTCTAAAGAATAATTTTTTTTCAGCACCTCTAATTGGTAGCACTGTTTACTGTTTACTCGTAGCAAGAATGTTCTGGATTCAAATCCACACCGGGGATCTGTCAGGATGTTTTTCCTGCAGGAAAACTTAAAACATGCAGCTGTACCTTTACAGCCAGACTCTCCCAAGCTCCAATCCTGGTTGATCCTGGTTGATCCTGGTTGAATGCTTAAACGTGCTGACATAGTGCAAAATTTCAAAGATTAAATCTTAGCCTTTCAACTTTTCATCCTTCATTACGACAAAGATGATACGTCACGCCACTAGTTTTACTTTTTTAGCATCCCGTGACCACTTTAGGAGTCCACAAAGCGCACATCACATTGTCAACACCTTAATTCATCCCAACACGATAACGACAAACTAAGTTTCCATGTTGCTATCGTCTTATTGAATAAGAGGAGACCGCTTTGCGCAGTCAGAGAGCGTTTCTTCCGTCTTTTCAGTCACCAGTCACTTCTTATCCGTTTCTGTTTTCCTCCTAAATCCTTCCTTCTCTGTTGCCCACCTGTCCTGCTCATCGATTCACTCTTTCACGCAGTGATCTATGGCTGCCGGCATTCTGCAGATGTGAGGATTCCTGAGAGCAGGAGGCTCCGGCTCGACAGCCTCATTCATTCGATCCGACAGAAATTCCTCCCCGTCCTCAGTCTGCAAATGGATGGAAATGAGAGCGAGGGAGGGAGAGGGGAGAGAGCGAGAGCTTGTGCCGCTCGTTCTGTGTTGGACTCCTTGGAAATGCATTAACTGTGACTGTAAATGGGGAAAACATAAAGGCTGGGAAGGGGGTTACCACTGCAGGAACTTTAAATGTAAACATATTATAAAAGCATGCTAATTAATCCAACAAAGCCCAGAAAACGGCTATAGATCTTCTCTACACAATTAAATCGTATTATTTTAAGAGGAATGGGTGTCCTGTGTGAGCAGAAAGAAAGAGTGTTTAAAGAGTTTGAACTTCTGCAGATACTCAGCTACTATTGAAGGGAAGAGAAAGAGTCCAATAATGATGCCCCGATAAACACCAAACTCCTAGAAATGTATCTTCACCTGCTTTAGGGGGTCTCCGCACTTCGTTTCACTTCCCCTCCAAATGGATTTCCCTTACAGATTAAAATATGAGAGGAATCTAGTCTGAGATCACAGACATCCACACTTTTTTTTCTTAGGGCGCTCTTGCAACTTTATTTCAAAAATGTTATTTATTTACTTTATTTCAAGCTACTACACACATGGGTATTTAAACTATGAACGCATATCTGTCAAAAAAATACAAATGATATTTTCTCCAAAACCTATTCTCCAAATCTCAAACATCGTTTGTGCAGAGAAATAAAAAGTAAAACCAGAGTCAGCACAAGACTAAGCAGCTGCAGGTTAACCCAAGATGGTGACATAAGAACTAGGGCATGGAAGTGACTCAGACGTCTTGTCCTTCCACCAATGCCTCACACCGCCACTGAACCGAGGCGAACTTCAAGCCGTCACATCCCTTGGTCCCTCTCTATCAGCAAAGCTGACAAATAGAAACGGGGACCAACTTGTAAGGCGGCCTGATCCGCCTTATTACGAATGAGATGCGAGTCAGGAAGCCTGGTCAGCATGGCGACGTGCAGCCAACATGTGGTAGCTGGACGTCATTGTCATTTGTGACCAATCAGCTGATGAGAGCTCGAGTTACAAGGGGTCACGTGTGTGTTAATAGTTCATGGTGAGTCAGGAGCATGAGTGAGGTCTCAGGTCAGGACGAAGTGACATCAGGGGAGAGATCATATGGCTCTTCAGGCAGCGAAACATTATGTACGATACCTCAGTGTTGCTGTATTGCACATGTGTATCTTAAAAGTGCATTAAATAATAATATTCAGGTTCAAAAACCTAAATTAAAGGGGTGGTATTATGTATTTCCAACAAAGTAGAGCCTCTTTAATTGTTATGGAAATGCTGCATATATGACTTTGACTTTATAATTGAATGCCTTAAAATTGAGCCTCTGTCTCTTTAAGGACATTTCCAAATATGTTGTCTATCAGGAAATAGCAGTAGAACATGATGTAAAGCTCAAAAAAGTTGATTTTACATAAGACTGCCCCTTTAAGGAAATGGTGATTAGAAATAATAAATGTCCATAGGGACACAGCACCTTGCTTTTCGTTGCATTTACAATCGTGAAAGTTTAGAGGACCAACAAGAAATCGCTAAGTGACTGAAACTGGACAATTTTTAGCTCAAGTGGTCACGACCGGCAATTCACTGGCGAAAAACAAGAAAACTCATCCTATTTCTGATCAGCAAATTGACCTAAGCGCTATGAGGAAATCCTAACAACACTCAACAGCATGCATGTTATAACATAATGAATAATATTAAGTATAATTACGTTGTTTTCATGTCCACATTTCTTGGAGGATGCCCGAGAATGAGAGAAAACAACTTTTCCACCAGAACGGAAGGAAAGACTGAATTTATTACAGCGAACTATTCCTGTTTCATCCGTTTTGGCCGGGAATCTTTGAACACCATGGATTCAGGAGTTTGTCAGCACTTTTGGAAACACATAGTTAAGGTAATGGAACTTAATTCTCTCGAGAGAGAACCTACACGGGTTTGTTAGTGCACCTGACACCAGCTGATGCATTACTCTTAGCAGCGGGGTACAGCACCGACTACCGAGCGAGGGAGATATGCCGCCTGAAGGTTTCAAACTGCCAACAGTTTCCACCACAGGCTTGTGCTAATCAGTCACGTTGAATACACCTACTAAAAGTCCCTCCACTCTTTTTATTCAGGTCATCTATTCAGTGATGGATTTCTGTCTATGCAGCAATGCTGAGGGGAAGTAGTTAGCTCCCTGCAAGGAGAGAAATTCAGGTGGAAGACTTTGCGCCGAGTCTTTTTTATTCCTGAAAAATAGGTCAACCAATTACTCAAAGGTCTATTTGGCCATTACTGGTTAAGCACATTCAGTGATTTGATACATTAAGAAATCATCTAGCAGCGATATGACATTAAATGTCCAGGGATTCTGCTCTGCATTAACTTCCTGTCACACCGCGGGTGGTAACAGGCAAGAAACAACAACAAAAAAAGCGCCTCCGTTTGTCCGGTAACAGATTTGAGACGGAGCTGTGAAACAACGGCTTCTTTTTTATTTTTATTTATTTATTTTTTTTCAGGCACAGGTGAACGGTCGCAACGTGATCCCGTCCTCCAGAGGTTGCTCCGCCGCCTCTGACCGGCCTGAATTATTTATCCGGTACACGCCAGACCGCTGGAGAGTGTGCCAGGGTCGTCACGGCAACCGCTGCTGTTTTTTTTTTTTTTGTTTTTTTTTACACTACAAACCCACACACACACACACACACATGCATTAATTCAAGCTGCTGTACTTGAATTGATACTATGGAATTTCAACAGGAAAAAATAAAATAAAATAAGACTTTTAATGAGACACAAACCGTGGCGTGCGCCTCGTGGCCTCTGACAGGGTGTGATTATTGCAGGGGCCGAGCAGGGCATTGCTGCATCTTAAGCCCCGGGCGCCTACAGATTCACAAACACACACATTTTGTTTTATGCATGCCATGCCTGCTATCTCGGTGGCCCCATTAGGATAAAATGCCACAAAAATGTCACCCAAAAATGTCACGGTGTGATCATACATACTGAACAGCGACTCTACAGTAGATGGTCTTTGGAGGTTTTAGGGGCCTAAAATAGAGATCAGAACCTTCTGTCCAATTTCTAGAGCTAAGAATGCTTTGATTTTGCTATAGAAATATTGATAAAGGAAGATATAAGAACAGTCTTGAAGTTATTTTTTTGTTGTTGTTTTTTGCTGTTAATATTATTTCACCGTGTTCTTTGACAACAGGATTGCAAAACAAAGCCACAATGATTGCATTGTTGACATACTAAGCTTTCGCTTTGCCTATGTTAGCTGGTAGCATTGATAAATTAGCAATCTGTTTTCTCTTTTCTAGAGAGAGTTTGCTTTCTAATCCATGCCGTAACTGTGAAGCTTTGAAAAGGCTGCAAACATTTAAAGATCCAGGATATTCCATGACAAAGATTGAGGTACAAAAAAATATGAGCTCTGGTCGGCTTCGCTGCTGTCGGCGGTCTTGCTCTCTCCCGCTTTATCGCAGCCTGATTAAATCAAATTTATGCATCAACGTTAAGGATGGGGAAGACCCAGGACATGCTGGTGGGACTCGGCTGGACGAGGAACGCACCGGAAGAGCTGGCTGGGGAGAGGGACGTCTGACGCTGCTACCCCCCGCGACCCGACCCCGGATAAAATGGAAGAAAACGGATGGATGGATGGATGGATCTTTAGATATTTAACGTTTCAAATTCATAAGGCTGACAGGCAACTAAATCTACATCTATTATGCAGACCAATTTATTTTAGTTAGCCATGCATTACATGGGTAGCTAAATTTAAATTCATTTTAGTACTCTGTCATTTCTCCGGTACATATTTTTATATTTTATTTATAATTACAGACAAGTGAATTGCTGTCATTTGGTGCACACATGAAACTAGTTTTTCTGCATCAGAAAACATGCAGTTGTTTTTACTAAAATCTGCGGATATTTTTTTAACTATTTCACCTTCATTTAAAGATCTCTGGATTTTTGTATCCTGAACACGAAAGCCCTGGTTCCCAAGCACTAAATACATCATTTGTCACAAAAGTTGCAAGAAACAGAATTCACTACCCTGTTCTATTTTAAGGAAACGTCTTGATAATCCCATAAGGTCACAGTAGATTTAGCTTTGTTTTTACTACAGCTATCGTAATATTTGTAATACTGCCTCTCATGTTAGTTTCAAAATATTCACAGCATGCATGTGGTGTGCCATCTTGACAAGAGGGTGATGGTCGCATTATTTGTTCCATCATCTCCAAGTTACTCTGTTGTTACAATGAAGCACTTCAGAGGTCTGCTTATTGCATTACTTAAAATTAGGTTATTAATTAACGTCAACATAATGGACTGATCAGCCCATAGTACAATATTACCTTACATTTCTGTATTTGAGACTGAGCGTAGCTTAGTAGGGTTTTGACAAAAGACGGAGTTTCCGACTGGACAGTCACCTGTCGAGGCAAATTAAGCAAATAAAACTGTTCTGTTGCATCTCCAACTTACAGCAACGTGAGAAAACAGCCAAATAATTCTCGACTAAGGCAAAGCGTCAATTTGACGGTTTTATGACGACTGTTGTAGTTATTAAATCTGAAGTTATGGAAAGAACAGCTTGCAACAGTTCACCATGACTCATAAAACGCTGCGTGTAAAAGAATCCGCGCACACTCACACTTGTGCTTCGGCATTTCTTCCAGAGGCTAAATTTACAGCCCCGCGTAGGACGCCCCACAGGCAACACGCAACATTGCGATCATCAGTCACATTTAAGATTTATAACACCCCGGCAAGCTGTGACCAAAGACATGTCTCGGAAGAGGAGAGAACGTCTGTTCCCCCACAGAAAGGAGGACGTGAAACAATACATAACAGTAACAAGTGCTGAAGAGTGTCAGGTTGGTGCGCGCATGTGCTGAGGAATGTTTTAGGTCAGTGAAGGTGTTGTGTTTGTATCTGGGTGAACAGACTGACACAGACACCCTAGTGGTCCAGAAATCTGCTATCCTACCAAAGCCAAATGATGCAATCCATGAGAGCTCAAGGACGAGACACACCGATAAAAATACACCAATACGTGTGTCTACGAGCGCTCAGACACTGGCGGTTAAGCTCCTTTCTATACTGGCCTGTCTGTGTGGAGAAATATAGCTAAAGGCAAACGGCAGCAGCAAACTAATGTATTTGCTTTGTTTAAGACGAGAAAATCCAAGACTACAGCTTCATGCAAATAAAAAGCCCGGTTGCATATGTGATTGATGGGATACGAAGGCAAACTTAATCGCTTTTACATTAACCGCCTTGGGAGTGAGGGGGGGTGGGGGAAAGCCCCAGCTGCACAGGAAGTGATGCATTTTCAATTTTGGGCTATTTTGCTGAATTGTGTAGAGTAGATAAGTAGTTAATACCAATGCCGATAACCGCCGTGCCGCAGGGAGGGAACGAAACATTCAAACTTCATTAACAGAAAGTTCAAGGAAAAACACAGTGGAGCACAAAAGTACACTGACCGACTGCCAAGCAATTTCTGGGAAATGGCACAGCAGAAACGCACAGCGGGCGAGTGCCTATCATTAAAAATAGCATGCAAGATCTATTGGCCCAGTTATCTGTTTTCGGTAGTTATAATCCAGTCTGAATTAAAGCGTCTCCTTTGGTCGAGTGACCTGCAGGACTGCTGCGACTGCACGCAGGCAACTGAACTCGCCCACCTTTCCAACCGACACATGCTCGAGACATTAGGAGGAAATCCCCAGAAGCTGGAGAACCCACACGCGTTTCAAAGGCGCTCACACACGCGCGCTGCTTCGCGTTAGTCGCTTTCAACCGTTCAGGTGCCACTTCAGAGGCTGAACGTGCCAACCGGGAAGACAAGCTGAGACGGTGATGTCAACAGCCCTGTGTTGTGCGCCACAAATACTCCCAAAAGCAAAGAGTTTTTCCATCTTGTAAAAGTACAGTGTGTTTTATGGACACAGCTTTGACAGATATCCCAGCCAAAATCGTAACAAGTAAATACGCCAATAATTTTGATACTGAGCCTTGAAACACACACACACATATATATATATATATATATATATATATATATATATATATATATGTGTGTGTGTCTAAAATTTGCACGTTCACTCATTACTTGTTATTCTTTCTTTTATTAGTTCACTAAAATCCATTGTCAACACATTTTATGAGGGTTACTACTTACTGCAGGATGGTGTTATTTTGGGTAGCAACACCTGACTACAAATTTAATTCACTTTTTTATCAAGTAGTGCATTTTTCACAACTCAAGCACGTCTTATATTATGTACTGATTCTAAGAGTCTTAAATTTAATGAATGCATTTGCAGAAACTCTGGAGTTGGTCGCACAATAAAATAAAAAATATCTTGACCATATAACAAGGTTTCCCCCGGAGAACTTGCTTAGCTCGGCGTTTGAAAAATGTTTAAAGTTAAAGAAAATTTGAAAGTATCACTTGATAATTAAGTGTTGTTAAAAGATTGGAAGATTTATACCTGAACAGCAACTAGAAAGCCTTAAAAAAATGCAAACATTTTTTAAAAATGAGCAGTGCTTAACCTGGAGGGGGCCCAAGTAAAGCCTGGTGGCCTGCCAGGCTTATAATACACTGGGGGAAACCCTAATGTGTGAAACCTTTGTGTTTGTTCCTACTTTCATTATGCCTCTAAATACTCTTGGAAACGCCTCAACTCTCAGGTATCATTTAACTTCATTATATATTATTATTATTATTATCTGAGGATTGTATTACACTCTGTTTCTTTTTTATATAACTTATCAACATTTGGGTTATGTGACACTCATTAAATAGGAGCGATTATGACTCATGATCAAAATGACAATTCTTACCTCTCTAGTTCAGGTATTTACTGAAATATAATTATTCCATACTGCAGATTATGAGTAAAGAAAAGTACTTTCAATTTGTCAAAATAAGTACAAGATAATCCACCTGAAGATACAAATCACTGTGTAGACGGTGCAAAAGACCCTGTAACAGACAGCTCCCGTTTCTGGACTAAAACTGAAAATGTCCAACATAGAGACAAAAAAAAAAAAAAAAGACCAGGATTAGGACCTTTTATTCCAAAGAAAAGTCATAAGTCAATATTTTCCTGTCTTTTAGGCCCAAACAGACAAACTAACAAAGCCCCTTACTGAAGATTTTAATGTCAGCTGGTAACTGAAAGGTTTGTCTCAACATTATCTCATTTAGTGTTGTGTTTCGCCCATCTGGGACATTTTCATGGATATGATCTTCAAGATTTAAAAAAAAAAAAAAATATATATATATATATATATATATATATATATATATATAGAAAATTATTACCAGTGACTCGCGGGCAAAGTTTACCTGAACCATAAATTCACTCATGCATTCACCTGAGACAAGATGTGTCAACAGATGGGAGAACAATTTCGCACTCTCTTTGTTGTACAGCAGATTATCTCTGACTAAGCAACTCCGCTCAGTCTCTGGTGAGCACACAGGCATGACTCAAGCGCTTAATGTTAGTCAGAGCACAGCACTGCACCTGATGCCTCTGTGAGTAGAATCAAGCCGGTGCGACGCGCAGAAGGCTTTGACGTGTCTACAATGTGTTCCTTGAGCAATGCTTCAGCAGCGAGGCAAACAAAACACAAATCCAGGTGGATCAAACGTGAATGAATCTTAATTGTACAAATAACTGAATTAGGAAACCAGTGAATTATGTTTCTTTTCTGTAAGGAAATGTAGGTTACACATGAACTAAATTACCTTGATTTAATAAAGTAAACCAAGGTCCTAAAGAAAAGTATGGCATCAAACACTGCAAAAGAAACTTTTAATCTTAATCCACAGAAACGAGTGGAGTGAGCAGTTTTCTCCAGCTGTGCAGACTTGCCCCTCCCCCACCTGTTGCTTTGCAACATTTTAGCACCAAGATGCACAGAGAAATGATCTCTGTCCTTCCTCTCTTGGGAATGAGTTGGTAAATTAGCAAAGTACCAAAATGACCCGCATCCATTTTCAAGTAATACCAGACTGAGTTTTACTGTAAATCAACTTTGTTTCATTCTTTTGAGATTTGAGCCTCCACCAAAACTGACATGCAGGATTTCGAAATGCTAGCAGCCTAAGAGAAAGGGTCTACTTTCTTTATGAATAAATCAAATAAGTGCGGTGACTGACCGTGCAAATACAAGATGCTACAAACAATGTCAATGATATGCCAGCAATATTTCAAATTTCTTTGACGATGAGTGAAACATTTTTAAACAACTACTTGCTCACACTGCGAAATTGTCTCTTTGTCTAGATATTAATATCAATGTTCACAGGAGATCCATAATTTAATGTTGCTTATATGTAATTGTCAAAGAGAGGTTGGGATTAGCTATCAGTAGGAAGGCACCAATATTGATATCTGACAATAATATTGTTGTTATGGCTAATATATAATATTAAATGACTATATACAATATATCTATATGTAAAAGAAAAAAAACATGAAGCCCTTAAAATCTGTATGGGCAGGTCAGAAACCGGTCACAGAAATCTGATGGGTCCAACTACACTATCCTTTCCAATTTTAGTTGGTTGCTATGCCAACTGATATTGCAAAATCGAAACCCTAATTTAAATGGACCATCTACTAGCATTGGTTATTACATCACATTTTCAAAGTTCTTCAGGGGGGAAACAATTGGACAACCGGCAGCTCATAACGATTCAAAGCACAGACGGACAGATATAGTGTTAATTTAAGTGTTAGAAGTTGGGACAAATTACCATTTTATCACTCCCTGGCAAGCTGCATGTGCTGTAAAACGTAATCCAAGGGAAGAGAAAAGGGGAAGGCAATGAGAAGAGTGTGGCATTCTACATTAATTAGTCCACAAAGCTGTCGTTGAAGCTGCCACTCAAAGAGGTAATGTTTTCTAAAAGACGGCAGCCTGGCCAGCGATTACAGGGCAGCGGCAGAATGAACTTAAACCACTCCTGTTATTTGGAGGAAATACTCACCTCTGCCTGCATTATTACCCTCTACAACCTGTGCTAGAGGTATGGGAGACAAACACATCTATCCTCGCCGCCATAACAAGTGCAGACAGTGGCTCCGGTGTAACTAGCTGAGTTTCCACCGTTTTTCTTTCTTTTTCTTTTTTTTTTTTGTTTGTTTGTTTACAAGCCTCCAGACGGACAGGAAGACAAGTCATTCCTAACTACCGGAAGCTACGCTCTGCAAAAATGCATTGAAATAATGCACTTTTGCACAGTGCGAATGCAGAATGCATAACGCATAATGCGAATGCTCAAATCAAGCTTTTATTTGCCAAGCACCTAATTCCATTTTCCTGTACGTCAGCATATTGGGGAAAAAGAGTCATTCATATCTCAATGAGAGAGAAATTAGCAGGATTATATAACAAGAGGTCCAGATTGGTCAGTGAAGAATATGTTACTTTTTTGATGCATTCATGTGATTAAATGCCACATGTTTATTAGAATAAGGAGTGAGGATTCACAGGAAGATTACGTTAAAGTAAATTAGATTTGCCTTTAAGTAAATAAGGTGCTATATTTACTTAAAGCACCTTATTGTTTTATTAAATTATAAAGAAAATATGCACGCAGATGCTTAACGTGTATAGAAAAAACTTATTGTCATATCATCCATAATTCCCTAATTGGCTCTGATTCAAGTAGGAAATTATGATGCATCTCCAATTATTTTGCCAGATTGTTGCTATATTATTGTCTATTTTTGGTCCACGTGTGTGGAAGCTTTGCATCATGTTGTGATGTCAGGAAGCTCGGGGATATCAAACTGCTGAAACCGTATTTATTCAACACGGCAGCGTAAATACTCCGACAAACAGGCGCTCAGCGGTTTCTTCACAAGACGCAATCGGTGTCATTCAGTATCGGGATAGTCTTGCTTGTTCGCTCGCGGAAACACAAGAGTTCTCAAATACTGTGTCTTCCTTTGTTCGTATGGAAACACATCGCTCCTTCTTCTCTGACTGGATGCATAATTCAGAAGAACATAAGCACGCTCAAGTCATACGGGGGCCGAACGCTGCTTTACTATAAGTCGGAGATCTCTAAGCAACAAGTCACAGAATCGTGGCCGTGTTCCCACTAAAGCATTTCAAGGATGCGAAGGCTTGTGGGAGGACAATAAAACTTGAAGAGGATGGCAGCGTAAAAAGGGAATGCTCTAATCCACCACAACGATGTTAATGTGAAAATTACACTTTGCATTACATTGTGAATTGTGTTGTGCAGTGAAGAAATTTGGGTTAAAAAGAATCACAGAAAAAGACGACTTTTTCTTCTTCAACATAAGACAGAGAAATCTCTGTCAAACAGCAGCTCAGTCCAAAACCAGTTTCCAGGAATTATGAACGACTCTCGCTCCAAACGAAGCCTGAATCTGTTGCCAAAGAGAGCTGGTTCGCAAAATGTGAAACCATGTGGCTACGTGACCGCGAAGCTTGCATGACCTTCGGTAAACGACATGCCCGGACCATCTCGTTTGGTGTTCAGATGATCGATGGGATGATTTACTCTTCAAAAGTTGGATGTGAAGAGAGCAGATCGGGCTTTCTAAAAAAAAAAAAAAAATCTGTGCCCTTTGCTTTAGCCTCCAGAGATCTCTTTCTGCTGAGCCCATATAGTGGGAGGCTGAAAAAACACAAACATCTGGCATCCATCCAGCTCAAATATTTGCTCCAGTGACCTTTGTGAGATCTTTGCTGATGTTGAAATCGCTAAGTTGTGCCTCTTTCTCATGAGGCCGGTCAGAAGGGGAGTTTCCATTCGCGAACATGACATGAACCACCAAGATATCTCACACTGGACAGGTTTTTGTCTTGAATGATCCTTCTGTAAAGATCAATTCCTCTCAGGCTGTATGAATAGTGGGGTTTTATCTTGTACATATGTTGCTGATTTCATCATTCTCTTCCCTTACAGCATGTGGGAGTTGTACTACTTCTACTCTAAAGTATGGCAATCTATTTAACCCCCCCCCAAAAAAAAGAGTGCTGATTGCACCAACTAGAACAAATCCTTCTTTACATTCAGCTGACAAAGCAAAGTACAGTACACCGGTCTCATCATAAGCAGTGATGTATGTGATGATGACAACGTGCAAAAGGCAGTGCTGCAGGTTCTGCAGGCGAGCTCATATGTTGCCACTTAAATTTTACATGCGCAGGCGATGTCACAGCAGCTCCGTTTTACAGCCTATTGTGCTTCCTTTTCACACAGCTCACTTGCAGCAATTACAGAAAAGCCAAAATGACAAAACATCCAGCTGGCTTTTTACAACGCGTTAAAATTGAAATGTCTGACACGGAGGAGACGCTTTCAGTTAAAACAGAGACGCAACAATTCTCCCCTCCTGCTGCGCAGATAAGTGAATGCAGTGATTTATTTATTATTCTTTTGGTTTCTGGTGAGCAGACAGGAGCAAACATGTGGAGTAGCTCCAGATTTCTCAGGAGCTTCTTGGAGGTTTCTGCAATCCAGCTTTAAATAGAACGACACAAGCACAGCAAGCTGGTAATTTGTTCGTTTGGCGGTCCTCTCAGATCGCCAGCCTGCAGCCCGCTGCTTTACAGACATGTCACTTGCAGCTTTAAAACCGCCTTACTTTATAAAAGTGATGGGTGGGGCTCTTGCGTTTTCACAACACTCCTGTTTGTATATGTGGCAACAATAAAATACTTCCAAACACCCAAAGTCTTCTTGTCTCCCTTGTAAAATATGGGGGGGAAAAAAAAGAAAAAGCTGCCTTCTTTCAGCCAGCTGAGCGGCAATGTGCAGGGGAGCAAGCAGTTAGAAAAAAAAAAAACTCCCATCACTTTGTCTGGCATATTGTTCGAAGGGAAACTATTGGAAGGTAAGGGTTGTAAAAAAGACAATGCAGCCTCTATAGCCTCTTGTACCTCGATATAGGTAACCGACATGTGCCTGCTTTCTGGCCATTACATCACATACAAATGAAAAACACATCATAAACAAAGAAAGGATATTAGCCAGGATCAAATCATAACTTTCTAAATCCTTGGCATACCCAGGGATTTAGAAGCAACCTATCATCAATACCTTGTCTAGTAAAAGATGTCATGTTTAACCTGTGGGTTGCTTTATTCCATCTCATCTCCTGCACATGACGGACATTGTGTATTAATGAACACATTGAACGCAACAGCAGCCTTTCTTCTATCGTTTATTTTCCTGTTTTTTTGTTTTTTTTTTGTTTGTTTTTTTATGCCTATACGCATAGAAGGCGAATTGATAAAGTGGAGCTACAAACCAGTTGGGCTTTTCACAAAGACGCTGTTGTTGTTATTGTGGGAACAGGAGCTGCTGCACTCTGCCTGTCATACTTTTTATGGTTTGGCGTTATTAAAGGCATAATACAGCCGCACAAAGGAGCAGGCGCGTTTCTTCGTAGGTAGAGATGCTTTGCTTTTTTTTTTTTTTTGCTTTTAAAAAACAGATACCGGTCCAGTTCTTACCTCCACGCTGAACGGCTGCTCCTCTCCGTTCACGGCACATAAAATCCACAGCAACAACTGCAAGCATAGCGTCCCCATACAGCGACTATTAAGACATCTCCTGCTGCGGAGAGCCAATAAAACCATAGTGAAGCCCGTCGTTGTTGTTGTCGTAGCTCTCTTCTGTCCGTGCTCAGCTTTGTTCACAGTCTGTGCACACACACACACACACACATATACACACACACACATGCACAAGCGCGCGCGCGCCAGCAAATCCTAGACGTTTAGCAGCAACATCGCGAGCGTCTCCTTGCTTTTCTTCTCTTAGCGGGGCTGAAATTAAAGCTGGAGGAGATGTTTGAGATGGGAGAGAGCGAGTGAGAGAGGGAGAGAGAGAAGCGGATGCGAGGGGCGAGCTCTCCTCCTCCTCCTCTTCTTCTTCGGCCGCGTTTCTTTTCTTTTCTTTTCTTCTTTTTTTTTTTCTTTTTCTCTTTTTGTCAGGGAGGAGGTTTCCCCCCGGGGAAGCGGTCGCCTGTCAGCAGCAGCCTCCCGGTGCAGCGGTCCCCGGGTCGGTCCTCCGTCGCAGCGGCCGTTGTTCCAGGCGGACGCGTCCAGCTCGTTCTCTGTGAGCGCGCGGCATAGCTGCCCGTTTTCAACTGCGAGCCCAATCGATTGCGCATGTGCGCACTGGCAGCACACCGAGCAACCCCTCCCTCTCCATCCCTTCTCCATCCAGAGCCTCCAGTAAAAACAACTCGCATCCCGGCGGCTCTCTTTGCCATGTTTGACACAAGCTGAACAGTTGCAGCCTTTTTTTTTTTTGTTCTCCTTCTTCTTCTTTTTTCATTTTCTACTGTACTCCATTTGGATGTAAATAAACACTTATACAACCTCACAATGCTTAGTGGAGTTCCAGTTTGTGTCTTTTTTTTCCCCAGATGACAATAAGCATTGTTATAAGTGTTGTACTAACAAAAATAAATACATAAATAAAACATTGCTGTCACTTTAAAAATGCACAAAAAATGTACTTATTCTTCACTGCACATACAAAGAGGTATGAGGGAAAAAAATTTTGCTGTCCCTTTAAAAAAAAACATAAACATGAAATATATTTCACATATTTTGATTTTTTTTATAAATTTGTCTAAAGTTAGATTAAGTCTATGGTGAAATAAATAATTAAACAAATCAATACACGTGTCATTGCATCTGTTCGGAGCAAATTTGAAATCAATTCTTCGCACACCCAGTAGAGGGCGATGACAGGACCGATCCTGTTCAAGATCGCTTTATTCAGCAGAACTGTTTGGGAGATGCTGGTACTTACAGTCAAGGAAAATGAAGCAAGCTGACCTGCTGTTATAGCAGGAAGAATAAAGAGTTCAGCCCCACTTTGTGATAAAAATCCTCCTCCAGTTTTGACTAATGTGTTTTAACAATTCTGCATGTTATGCAGGTTAACCTCAATAAATTAGGCTGTGTTAATGTATTTAGTGAGAGTGCATTAAAAATGTTTAGTTTTTTCATATAGGTTCATTTTGCACAGACTAAAATTCTTCAAGAGCTTTAATTCAGGAATTTTAAGCAAACGAAAAGTGCAATAACAGTTTTTCAGACATTTTGAACAACACAGTAGACAGATTTTTAATGTAGAGACGTTGCGCAATGGCCTAAGTAATCATGAGGAGGACTGTCCATTTGACAACTGTCTGACACTTCGTGGAGTGGTGTATCAAAGCATATCAATGGAAAGTTTAAAGGAAGAAAAAAGTGTAGAAGTGTAGCAATAGGCGAAATGGCAACTGAGATTAAAGGACGGAAATCCTATTGATTAGTTTGGCAGAGATTCATGTGGTGTAAATATTAGCAGGAGTCGATACGTCAAGAGCAAAACCATGCACAGATGTAGTGCTTGGATGCTAAGCAAAATACATCCCAGTGTGTGTAGAACTAGATCCATAAAATAAATTGACTTTTCAAATGTACTAATGGACCTTCAACTAATCCTCTGACAGTTTTTGGATATTATCTGATTCACAACTTTAATGTCATGTAATTAAGAACTTTCTCTCACTCGTTTGAAGTTTGTCAGATTTAGTTTTGTTTCTTCTGAGAATAACAAAAAGCTGAACGCGATGAGCCGGATCAATGTTTTTGCTGTTTAGCCTAACTCCAAAGGAGGATTCTGGTGAACGGCCGTGTCATTGTGTGTCAGAACAAAAAGTCAGACGGACTCCAAAATACACACATCCCCTCCCATCTTCCTCCGTGGATTTTTCTCCTTCAAAGCTGAACTGAAATTTCTACATTTTGGCTGCCGTTCAAGTGCCTTGCAAAAAGTCGTTTTTTTTTTCTTTTCAATGTTTCATCATATTACAACCACAAACCCAAATGCCCTCAAATAAGCACTTGCTTTGTTAAAATCCATTATCTTTTGAACCGCCGCCGTAGTCTCAAAGCTTTTGCCGCCTCCAACAGCTTTTCTTCCAGGACAACCAGTTATTTCGCTTGTTTCAGCCATGTTGAGGGTGGCACACTGAATTATGTTTTCACATGCTGCAATTTTGCATGTAGGCAAAAACACTTGCAGTTGTCCTGTTAATAGATTCTTCCACCTAAGCTGTGCTTTTCTTGTCCATTTTTTATGGACGGCCATGTTTGATCAAACACGGCTGTCGGAGGGTTTTAGACGTTAAATATAGTTTTATAACCTCGCCGAGCCTTGAACCTCTTCACCAACAAGTTTATCTTTGTCCGCTGTGTTCATTGTGCTGGTTCACCAAAGATCTCTACACACCTCTAAGGATTTCTCAGGACATCTGGCTTCATAATGTGCAGGAATTTTAGAGTGAAATTAACATAAAACCAATAGCATTGATAAAATAAAATAAATAAAAAGTGTTGATTGAGCAAATTAAAAAATTGTACATTCAGGTTCAAGTAAATAGTGACACACACCTCTACAGATCCAAACTACAGCTCATCCACAAGTTGCCTGAAGCCTTCAGCAAGGTCCAGGTGTAATTATGATGGAATATTTGCGCATAACTCTTGCAAGTTTGGCAATGTTTTATTTTAATTCACTGTTTCATTCCACAGACTTTGCTTTTAAGCATAATCCTCAATTAGCAGTAGTAGTGAGATTGCATGATCTGTAACTGTGTTTCTTATTTAAGGGAAACACAACAAAGTTGTGTTTTTATTTTTACATTAGTGGAATATTGGCAAAGATTAGCGCACATTAGCAATGGAAACACAGCTACTGTGACCACTAGAGCACTAAGGACGTGTTTATGTTCCGACTTTAACAGCGAAAGTTGTACTCAACACCCATTATTTGTTGACGCCTCCTAAAGTGCTGAATATCCTACTTATAACAGAGGGCAATGAGGGGAAGCAGAGATTGCTGATATATCTCATCAGTGTACGCGGCAGAGCATAAATTAATGAGACAATTTATTACCAAGGAGATGATGATAATGTTGTTCCTGTCACTCAGATCAGTGGCTTCTTATGCGAAGGGTCTTCCTGTAGTAATAACTGAGTTGCAGGGGGTGCAAGACTCAGCTTAAGTGTAAAACTTTCAGTCTGAAGAGGCATATTCTGGCTTATGAATGACCTCGTTTTGTGGTTAATGTTCAATTTAATGTTCAATTTACGAATAGTAACCACATTATTACAGTAACATTTTCCAGTACAGAATTAGTGAATCTAATATTTAATTATTTCAACTGCACTGTAAGTTGTGCAGAAGTTTAAGGCAACGTCTGCCACGTAACTCCAGAAACGGAGGGTGTCTTGTTGGCATGTTGCCTTCACTACCCAGTAATGCTGCTACCTGTTCACTTTTAAAAAAAAATGTGGCCATGAAGAAACTGTGATTTACTGACCAGTTATGAGGAAAGTCAACAGTTTAAAGGAGAACTACAAACACGTGCCTAATGTCCAGCTTTGTAAAATAATGCTAATCACATTCCTTACTAATCTCTATAGAAAGAAATGTGAAGTATAAGTTATTGTCAGCATTTTATTATACTGCCTGATAAGTGCAAACAAAAAACCACAAAATCATCAGGAATAACAATAAAAATCATCATAAATAATCTTCAGATGTGTTGGACTGCTTTTCTAACTTCCTGTATCAGCTGTGCTGTAAAATACCAGCAGAAGATACTATGCTTTTGTCTTCAGCAGAACACAATGGCAGAACGTTAATAGATGGATTTTTATCATGGTGGGTTTTAATCACCAACATTAAAGTAACAATAATTTAAATTATTGAACATATGACAACAAAAGCGCAACATAGAAAACAACAAAAAAGAGAGAATAAATCTTAAATAAAACCTGGACTTCTAAAACAGTATTTTGTTGGGATGTTAAATTGCTAGTTTTCTCAAATTTGAAACGATTTGCTTCAAGCCTCCAAACAGAAAAGGGGGTCAGAAACCTTTCCAAAAGACGACTTGAAGAAAATGTGCAATATTATAATTTGAGAGGCTTTTATTTCTTCGCTGGTTGTTGTTACTGTCACTAAAGAATCTTTTGTTCAACCTGGAAACAAGGCTTCAACAAGGGTCAGCGAAAGCCGGACATTCAGAAGAGAAAATAGTCTTCTCAGCTGCTTCTTTTCACATATTGCAGGAAAAATGTCCCAAAAAGGATTAAAACGCTGTAAAAATCAATAGGATCAATAGAAACACAGTCAAAATCTCTGCAAAGCAAGAGAGAATGCAAAGAAATCATTTATAGCTACTTTAATTTGCACAAACAGTGAAATTGTAGGTATGTTCTTCATCTGTACATGTTGGATATAACTACACTTGCCAACAGTCATTTTTTTAGAAGCCTATTTTTAACCTTATTCTTTAAAAATAACTATTACTTCCCTCCTAGTTTCTCTTCCTATTTTCCCGTAACAACTTCCCCTTGTCGCTCTGTAATCCTGAATACCCCGCTTTATTGTTTTAACTGTTCTGGCCCGTCCCACGCCGTCCTTCCACTCGTGCGGAGCGTTTGCCAGGACTCTCGAAAGCCTCCCTCTGCAAAGCGCAGCTCCGTCTCTTCACGGCTGCATCTGCTCCCGGTCAGACGTCGCTCATCTCCTGGCAGCGTAAACGCAAATCGTTCCGTCTGTCTCCCTCTCTCCAGGAGCAAAGAGGTCAGCGGAAAAGATACGACGAGGAGAGGCCTGCAATCTGCCGAGGATAAACTGCTCCTATTTTAAAAGCAAGCGCTCCAGAGATGCAATAAATAAGGCGCGGTGTCCTGGAGATGAACAGGTCGTTCACATTTCTGATTTGGCTGGACATTCAAAAAGAAATTTAAAACCTCTTTAGGTTTTGTGACGTAAAACAAAACAAAAAAAAATTCTAAATGTCCAGGTATTTTGTCGGGATTTTATGAGATGGAACCAACATAAAGTAGTGAATTGGTGAAATAATAGTAATGAAATAATTTGCAGTGTTAACATTTCTGCGGCTTCTCTGCAGATCCAGAGACTAAAATTGTTGCCTATTCAACGCAGAAAAGCTCAAATCCAACAGATTGGATGGAGCACGACTGTGAACATCAATGTTCAAGTTTTACCACCAGGTTCCCAGTTGGACTTATGTCTGAACTTTGACTAGGACAATTCTGTAACTACTGTTGTCTGCCTGTAACATCAGATGCGCATTCAGTCTGAAGTTGTTTTTTAACCCCCTAAACTTGTTCACTTCCTTTTCCCTGACATGTTTGTTGGTTCTCATCATGGTGTCTTAACAGACGGCCTTCACTAATTTACCTCTTAAGGAAAACAGTTGCGCTGACTTTGACTAAGCGAGTATTACAGGCAAACAGGGATGAATCCACGGAGAAGTAGTTACACATAAAATACTGATTCTTTCACTTTGTTTGTGCGTGTGAGAGAATCGCGTCTTAGGAGGCTTTGTTTCCCATATTACTCCTGTGTCTGGGTGGGATCAGGAGCGGATCGCATTTCCTCTCCAGATGTTTGAATTTGAATTCGGCTCGGAGCTGCAGCGCAGGCAGTGAGACGCAGCCTTTTCGACAAGGCCAAAGGCTGACTGATGTTTAATCAGCCAGCTGAGCCCAACTAAACAGGTCAAAAAGCTCAGAAAAGAGCTTCATATTCCAACAGTTGTGACTCTTATTTGGCTCTAAATCCCTCGTCGATGCAGAGTGGCTTAAGTTTACATGCAATTTCCTCTTTCTCTCTCTCTCTCTGTCTATTGTTTGGAATGAATCAGGAAGTCTGATTTGGCTTTTAAATGAAAATTTCTGCACATTTAGTCATGCAGTTCAAAAATAGATGGAAACGTTATGTTTTGCTTCCCAGCTTGTACAGTAGCCGCCTCCTACATATCAGAAACAACCTTGCCAAAAAAAAAGTGTGCAAAGAAGTAGAAGAAGAGGAGGAAGAAGAGGAAGAAGAGGAAGAAGAAACCCCCGGCTGTGTTTTTCACCAGCATGCATCCCAACTCGAGGAGCACATCCTTAAAAATCCGGCTTTGCTGTCCGAAACCTTTCATTTTGTCATTTCCAATCACGCGTTGGCTGGGCCCTGACGACCAAATGACACAGGAAATCCACACATCTGGGGTCCCTGGCTCCGACCACCCGCCCATCAGTGATGTAACTGCGCTTGCTTCCTGGACGTTTTAACACGAGGCAGAGAGGCTGCTCTCTATTAACCCAGCCGTAATGCCCTGCCATGTGAAGCTGTTGCGCTGGCTTGTTTAAACCTCAGGCACACACACACACACACACACCCCCACACACACACACACACACACACACACACACACGCGCGCACCCACACATACATACGCACGCACACACTCAAAATGGGGGCCTGTTTTGTATTAAAACAGCCTGATTACATCCCACACATTGCCATCATTGGAAAAAGAAGGAATATTTACATAATGTGCTCGACTTTACAGCCGCCTGGAATGAGAGGGGGGTCTCTCAGCTGTGGGTTTAGGATAAAAAAAAAAAAAATTAACCAACTTACAAATGCAATTCTATTTACTGCTACTCAGAACAGAAAGAAATTAATGAGACGAAGCTGCTCAGTTAGTAAAATGGGTGACTGATTTTGCTCCTAAATTAGCGGGGGATGCATGTGGATGACAATGGAGTCCTTTGGCTTTGAAAACAGGCTGGAAGTCTTAAATATATTAAAAATATATGACACGTAGAGCTTTAAAGAAAGCTGCAGATGTAATAATTGAAGCATCTAACTGGTGTCTTTGAAAGTTTTTTTTAAGATAACCATAAAACAAACAAACAAAAAAAAAAAACATTTTTCTTTTTTTCCAGCAGCAGAGCTTGTGGTGAATCATAAGGGAAAATCTTTAGAAATGTTTTAAAGTAACTCACCCCTAAACTAAGAGTACAGCAGATTATGCAGTAATGCCAAAGAGATTAAAACATTAATTTACCACCTATTTCCTACCCTCCCTATATGAAAAAACTTTACGCCTCATATCCTGTGTCTATGTTTGAGACTCTTATTTTGAAGCAAGACAGGAAGTAGAGTTCCTCCCTGTAGAGTTGTGTCGTGTTGACAGTTTGTTGTGTCGCGTTGTTTTGTGGGTTGTCAATCATGCCTGTGTACGCGCTGCTCAAGGTCCTAATGGTGAAGAAGTGAATTATTGCTCCAGGAAAACTGTTTATCTGTCATCTTTGGTAGCAATGCTAACTAGCCCGAGCATTGCGGGCTCTGCTGTGGGGAAGAAGCTGCAACATAGTGAAAATAACACACCTCTTATCCTCTTACACACATAGGATTCAAACCAGGAGCACATGAGAAGTGACACAAAAGTTCCTCTAATGTCTCAAGATTTCATACATGTAACATGTTTTTTTTATGTCCTGCCATACATGGTAAGATAGGAAGAAGTATGACAGCAAATTTGTCATTTTTGTCAGATGTATCCATTTGAAAAGGGTACAAATCCCTGCTCTCTATTTATGAACTTAATCATCAGTTTAAATTCTCACTCGTCACAGCGGAGTGAGAATTTAAGATAACAGAATTCGGGAACGTCGTTCCGAGGTTCCTTCCGTTGTAAATCCCGTCATCCCTTCTTAAATGTCTCTTTCATAAAACTTTCACATTAGACCTCTCCTTAGAAAATTATGACTGATCTAAAGCTCAGGAATTACTTCCAATCATTCTTCTGAAGTCTTGAGAGAAGTCATAAATCTACGGAGATCATAAGTTAATCATGTTTCTTCCCCCCGGGCTTAACACACTGTCAAACTCGCAGTTGTCTCTTCCTGCCAACTCTTAATAGACAGACAGAGCACTGGGATGCTAAAGGGGATGATTTCCTGTGTTTAATTTATTTAAATTTTTCTATTAAGTCACACTGTAAATTTCTGCTTCTGAAACGACTAAATATCACAGTCCTCCAAATTACTGCTGCAAAGTAATTTGAAGGAAAAATGCCTGAACATAAAATATCCATTTTTATCACTTTTAGTAGTTTTGTGTGCAGACGTGTTAGAAGAAGAAGCAAATGAGGCCAGATTCATGTTTCTCTCTATTTTTTTTATTTATTTATTTCCCCCCCTCTCACCAGGTTGAAACCTCAAAACGTGAGTGTCCTGCAAAATGCTGTCAATCTGACAGATTTTTAATAACGTGTATCGAGCTTATAGACAGTTTGTGCAACAGCTCCTCGGAGAGACCTCTCATAAGCCTGGAAACTGTAAGCTTCAAAGGCGGAACAGGGGAAAGTAATTCACCACACTCGCACACAAACAACCTCCGGGGAGATTTTCCCTCTGATTGGACGTGGTTACAGTATCACAGAAAACTAGAGCCCCCCCAGCCCCCCAACCCGTCTGCACGGAAAACGTTCTGAACGTTTCCTGTAGGGAGCCAACAGTCCTACGCTGCCCGGTGCAACCACCCCTTCGTGTTCAGACCTGTGACTGATCCTCAACACGGCATTGGAAGTGGGTCAGATTGTGCTGCTGGCAAATGCTCTCTTTCTCTGGCTAAGAGATCAGGCAAGAGTTTATTCCTTTTTAGGCTTGGGCTCGTGGGACTACAGCAGATCGTAACAGAAACTGTCAATAATTTCAGTGGGAGAGGAAGTGCAACACCAAAAGAGGGAATAGCCACCCTGTAGCTCTCCTGTTTCAAGGTTGAAGCTGCAGTATGTAACTACTACACATAAAATATATGTTAAAAATGTCTCAGTGTCATCACTGTATATTATGTGATGGATAATCTGTGGGGGAAAAAATAAAACTCCTCTGCCTTTGTCAAGTTTTAACTACAGAAATACACAGCTCAGTCAGAAACAACCAATCACAGCCAGCGGGAGGGTCTTGGCGCTGCCAATCATTCTTGTGTACAAAGCTCACACCCTCACCCTTTTTGTATGCTATGCTACAGCAGAGCCTGCCAAGAATGCTCAGACTGTTTTCCTGTGACAATAAGTGCTAAAACACAGAAAACATCCAAAAAAAATTTTTGTAGAGCATCGTTTACATTAAGGCTGCAGCTTCTGGTGTTTTAACACGGATTATGTTCGGGAAGCAGAAAGGATCATTCAGCAGAGAGAGAGAGAGAGAGAGAGAGAGAGGGAGGAGCCGCTGCAGTACGGTGAGCAATACCCTCAACACTCTACTTTGAGCCATTATAATCGATTATTGTTTCCAGAAACAGTCATCACGCCAGTCCTCGCCGATCGCTGAACTGGTTCTTGGCGCGTCGTCTTTCTCTGAACCAATTGGAAGAGCCGCCTGCAGCCCGGAAAAGTGGGTTAACCAAAACCGGTCCACGGGGAAAAAAAAAAAAAAGAGAGAGAGAGAGAGAGAGAGAGCATGAATTAATTCTGTGATTCACTAGATGAGTTTTATTCTTATTCTAAGAGCGACTTCAGTAACCCAGCTGTCAGCACAGATTAGACCTCTGTGTGAATCGGCTGAACGGTGAACACCTTGAGTGTCTCGATTATTGCTGACGCTCGGGGCCAGTCAGCCACCCAAATGATTTCTCAAAAGTGTCTGAACACTTTATGCCCAGGTTCATAAAGTGTGAAGCAGAACAAGACTTCACAGACTCAAAGTTTCTTTCCCCTCTCTCTCTCTCTCTCTCTCTCTCTCTCTCTCTCTCTCTCTCTCTCTCTCTCTTCTTTTTGGCACATCAGCTCAAACGTCGGAGGGGAAAACGCGCTCTACAGAAACTAAAGTCATTTTGAACAAACCTCAGGTCAGACTCTGGTCTGCTTCAATTCAAATTTATATTTTGAAAAGTAAAGAAAAAAAATAAGTTAAGTGTCTCACTGTGCGTAACATATCATAAGGAAATGTATTTTTAACTTTTATTTGGTCAGGTGGTTATAATCGTGCAAAGATAAAATCCTTAAAAAATAAAAAATAAAAAATTCCATGCACATTTTTTGCCTGATTGCTTTGTGATTATCTTTAAGTTTTCTAGATTTCCTAACTAAAGGTTTCTAGTCGCTTTCCCAAAAAAAGCAAAAAAGTAATTTTGTCTTTCCTTTGTCATGTTTTACTGCCTGGAAATTTTCAGGAACTCTTTCGGTTGTCTGGCACATTTTTAAAAAAAAATTATTTCACTTTTTTTCTTATCAACATCCAGATATAACATCTTCCCGCCTCGGCGCTAAAGTGGCGAGGCTTTCGAGCTATCGCGTTTCACCAGGCATATGAAAATGTAAATGCACGAAAAACCGCAACAAACCAAATGAGTTCAGGGCCGGGAACAATGGTGTGCCACAGGAAAAAAAAAAAAAAAAAACCCCGTTAGCCTGCAGACGCTGCTTCTCAGTTGAGCGATCAAGATAAAATAAAGGTGTTATGACAGTGGAGGCCTTTTAAAATGTTAATTGTAAGCAAAAAGCCCAGGGCCGTCGTTGGCAAATTGGCTTCATCAGCCGAGAAGCACTTCGGAAGAAGGCTATGTTGCAGATGTTAAGTGGATATAAATTGAAGTCAGGAGGACATTTTCATTTGAAATGTTATAGGAAATCTGTCTGTTGTTAAGCTGGGGGTAGCATACTGATGGGGATGTGTTATGTTTCACTGAGCCGTGGATACAAGAACCAGTTTCAAACCGGCGGTGAGGGGAAACGATGGAGGATCTGCTCGACTCCAGCTCACAGAGTCTCACTTAAACATTTTTGTGAGAGTGCATCTGGAGCTCGGCTAATAAATTATGTATCCATATATCGTCTCAGAGGGCAACTGCACTTCATCTGTTGTTTATTTATTGTCTGAACTTGTTGTATTTAACGTACATTCATGCACGGCATCGTGATCGTTTTCGAAATAAGAGGAAAGAACAAAGAGAACTGAAATCGTGGCGTCGCTGCGTCTTCCGACAGGATGATAATCTAAAACAAAATCAGCACAGAATCGACATTTCTTGATGGAAATTTCAGCATCTCAACCTAAATCCAGTAGATAAAAGTCCTTTATATTCTCCCATCTTTTGTAAGGTTATAGGAGAAGACTGAGTGCGAAATGTAGTTGTTCTAAGACACCAACAAGGGTGCAATTTTGCGAAAAATTTGCACAAATGAGGTTTGCCCCAGTGAAATTTCCCCAACATGGCCTTTGTGAGATCTGTGCAGCCGTAATAGAAGATGAATTCATTTTAAGCCTCTTTAGACGTCTCTGCCAGGGCAGCCGATAAATATGGCCAGCGCTATAAAATACTAATAAATAATACAGTACTCATTTCAATTCCCAGCTCTCCATGAGTTTGTCAAATTTGTGACAAGTGAGCAGTATATCAAAACGAAGGCTGAGAGAAACACTTCGCCGACTTCCACAGCGATTGGCGGAAATTTCAACAAAACAGGGGACAAACGCACAGAGTGTGTATTCGCATGTGTGTGTGTGTGTGTCTCTGCACCCCGGTCCCTGTCCAACACTATCCTGGCAGCTTCGCCGATGAGACAACATGTCTTTCCTGGCAGGGCCCCGGCCCCCCTACACACATATGTGACAGCATCACAGGAAGCATACCTGCTGTTTTTGACCCTGACTCATGAACCACACTGCCAACTAGGGTGAGGATGATGTATAATGTGTTTGTGTGCCGCACCAGTTTTTCTCTCTCTCTCTCTCTCTCTCTCTCCCTCTCTCCGCACAGAGGATGTAATAGGTCACATCCTGTGATATTTACTGTATGTTGACCTTTTTCCTGTTGAGCGCGATCTTCCGATGGCACGTACTTATGAAGTTCTCCCGTAGTCCGTAGTGCCGAGAGAAAGGTCCGGAACGTGACGTTTTCCGTCACGCGACAGCAAAGACGCCGCAAAAATGAAATACCAGCAGCCTCTCCGATGACGGGTTTGTGCAGAAGTAGCGATTCGCTTTCAAGCTTCAAGAAATGTTCACCGTGCAGTAATGAGAAGGATGAACACTGTTGACTGCAGGTTGGGAAAGCAGGTTTTTGTTGGGTTTCTATCCACAGCAGTCTGCCCCATTGGGGTAAAGGGCTGACCTTGATAAATACAGTGATCCACATCACAACTCCATTCCACTATCTCTAGAAAGACGTGCAAAAATGTTGATTTTTAAAAAAAAATTTTCTAGATAAGCTACTCATTGCTCTGGAAAGGTTTTCAATTCCCTCCTACTTTTTCCACAAACTGTCACAATAGAAACATATTTCAATATATAATCTTAGTATTTAGAATAGAGACACTAGTACATCACTGTCAAATGGAAGCAACATAATAGATAGCTATGTAAATATCACAGAAACAAATTCAGAAAAGTTTGTTTTGATTGAGCAATTTTAAAACATGGATCGTCTTTGATCTAAACTGCAGCAGTACGCTTTAATCTCCGATGGTGTTGCATCAAGTGAGGTTCATTGTCACACCCATCGAGTGAGTTATGAAGACAGTTGGTTGACCTGCTTCTCATTTAGGGGCGCCAGAGTAAAAGTGGATGAAGACAAACGCGTGTAGACTTACAAAATTCAATTTTGCAATTTTGTGCTCATTTCTGTCAGTTTGTCAAATGAAACCCACCAAAAATAAATCAACTTGTAGGTTTAATGCAATCAAAAATAAAAATGTTAAAGGTTTAAAGTACTTCCAAATGCCATTTCATCAGTCGAGAAAGGATATTGGCAAACTTCATACCTGTTTACCCTTCGAGACCTGAAGGTATTCACAAGACGATCACGTATTTGCTAATTCACTGCTCAATGGCAACGATTTCTCTGTGCAGATAGAGCCGGAGTTTGCAGTGACGCTGTTTATTTCCTCAGAGGAAAGCCGGGAATGTGTACTGAACAATATGCAGATAATAACTCGCGCTGCCTGCTCGGGGAATTAAGGCCCCTCAAGCAACATTCGGAGCAGGTTCCCCTGATTTCTCTGGTCTCATCCTTTCTGATGAGCGTGGGGATGACTCACATCATCAATATGCAGCCATTCCCCCCACCAGTTTTGTTGTTGGATGTGATCTCTCGGGGCGTTCTGTGCGTCTCCGTCTGCACCCTTGAAGGACTCGTAAAACCCGGCTGCGGTTCTTCATCGCCGCTGTTAGATGTGCGAACATTGCTCAACCGCTCCCGTTGTGTTTCGCAGTGAAGCCATCCAACGTCACCCACCTCACCAGCGGGCCAGCGGCCGATCCAAACGGCTGCCGCCGTCCGCTCGCTGACGAGCATTATCATTCGTTTGACCCAGTAAAGCCTCGCAGCGCCCTGGCGCTAAAAGCTTTATCTAAAGCTGCAACGGGCAATCTGTGCAAGCTGTAATCAACGGCTAATAACCATCCAGGCGGCTCAGCCAATTGTTTAGACAGCCAGGTGGAATTGGATTAGCTGATTGGGTCGTTCGCAATTTAACTGCGAGGCTCCGGGGGTTGGATGCTCCAAGTGGGATCGTCGCAATCGCTCCGCGGGAACCACGCCGGGACACGTGGACGCTGGTAATAGAAAGAGTGTCACAAACTCAAAAACGGGCGAGCAGAGAGGCGACCCGGAGACGGTGTCCAAAATGGCTGAGCAGTTTCTGCGATTTGATTTGTGGTTCTTAATATTTGGATGCCTAAGCTAAGTGGTGGCAGAGTCATCGTGGGTTCTGTAGATGCGAGAGTGTCTGTTATTAGAAGGGAGATAATGCCTGGTGTGGCCCGACTAATTCACTTGTTAATTGTCGTCACAAGGAAAACTAGTCGTGACAACGAGTCTGTATGCAAGTACAAAACAAAGTGGTTATGTTGCATTGCTAATACCCAAAAGAGGTAGGATAGTCTATGTGGTGAGTCATGTGAATATTTTCTGTAGATATAACTTTAAAAGGGACATATTTTGCAAAATTTCCATTTCACACATTTTTGCATATACATTTGGGTTTCTACTGCTTCTGAAAATAGTCCAAATGCTGGATTACATTTATTATTTTTGGTTCTGGAAAATGAGCCGTTTCCAAAAGAATGTAACGTCACAAGTCAGCAAGCACTGCCCCTCACCTAGCGACCTCCAGTGAAGCCCCACCTGTTACCTAGAGACACAGGCGGAGCTCCTGTGTGATTGGTCAGCTGGTTTTACTATGTGCTATGCAATGGCTGCTGGAAAAGACAAGTGTTGTGTTGTGGACTTGTAATGCAGAAGCCACTTGGTGCATGCTTGTGCAGGAGGCTCAGATTTCTGCTTTTCAAAGATGTACGGTTGTATTATTGCACATCCGACTGCAGCCATCTTCACTTTCAATTTGGAAAGTAGCTCAAAGTAGGCAGAACTGACTGAACTAAAATTACTAGAAGTAAATTCGCAACAGCAATCCAACAGAAATGCAGTGAAAGATGATGAGCCAAACGATCTGCATGCCGCAGGGCTCCAATACGCGTTTGTTGCCGGTGCGTGTCGATGCTGGCCTGTAAGTGTTTTGTAATCAGAACATGTGCTTTCCCTTGATCAAAGGTGATCAGGTTTGGCTCCATTTGACTCACCGAGCTGCTGCAGTAACACAATCTGCTCTAGTGGGCCAATTTCACGTCCCTAAATAGCCTGTTAAAGAAAAAAGAATGCATTTCACCACACTCGAGAAAACAAAAAAACGGCCCAGGAACAGCTCAGCGTTCCTATATAATTTCTCGTGACTTTTCATGTCACAAACATAAACTTTACATGATTAAGTGCTACGCACCAAACTGACGTTGTGTCTAATAATGAGGTGAAATGAAAATGACGCATCTGTTTTTGTTGGATTATATTCTTCACTCTGAGGTGTCCAAAAATCTGAACTCGTCTAGAATCATTTCATCTGTTCAGCATTTTGCTGTTTTTTTTCCTTTCTCCAACAATGGTGGCCCCGATATCAAACAAGATACACATATCTTTTTATTTCTGGGTTTTTAAAAGCAGAATAATAATTTTATACTCCATACAGGATTTTTGTAACGACTGAAAATGACATAGTTACTTGGTAGTGCTATAAAATAGAATCATGTGCCTGGACAACAGACGGTACTGCCCCTTTAAAGAATCCAGTTCAAGTTTGATAAGTTTAGCTGCAGGTTAGCCTCTTTCTACAACAGAAAAACAACCTTCGCTGTCAGAAGCTGAGAACCGGATTCAGATTTTAGCATCGAAAACCTCCAGTCTCAGCATCATGCAGTGGCCAGAAAGATGCTTTTCAACAATCTCAGATGTGTAACATGAATCTTCAAAAAAAAAAAAAAGAAGTAAAAATAAATTCATGACTTCCTGATTCTATGTGAGGAAATAGGATGTATTACGGCACATTTCAGGGTGAAGCCAAATTAGACCGAAAATAACTAAAGAAGCTCGAAGTAGAAAGTAATTTGTCACGCTTCTTTAGTTTTTGTTTCTTGTTGCAAGTCGGAGCAGAGCAAATCGAAATCAAGTGAGAATATTTCCACATGTGAGGGAGAGGTCAGCTGGGTTCACGCGCGGCGCGGAGCGAGACGTGACGCTCAGAAGTCAGCCGGCAGAGGGATTAAGAAAAACGGCGTCGGGCAAGAGAGAGGCCGCACGGCGGCATCAAAACGTCCGGCGGCAGCAGCTCTCAAGCTGTCAGTCAGCGGCTGCTGAGTGAAACCCAATTGGGTCAAAGTTCAGACAGTTTTCATTAAAAACTCAAACTTCCTAAGACGGTCGTTCTCTTTGTTGCTAAATAAAAATTTTGCTCACGACAGCTGCAGAATCTGCTTAATGGATTGAATGTTTGCAAAACAGGTGATAAACTGGATCCCATGCCAACAAGCAGTCTTTTTTCTTTTTTTGCGTTCAGCGTCTTACTGTGGGATTCTTGACTCCGTCTTTTCCTTCTATCCGTTTCTCCACAACTGGCAGCCTCTTTGATTAAAATCATGCTGTCATCTGCTTTCTGTGTTACTCACCCTCAGAAATGGGACATGTCCCACCCACTGCAATCTGTCTCTGTTACATAGCCGACATTAGGGAGGGACTCCGGTCACTTCGCGCGCACACACACACACACACACACACGCACTCCTGTCCTTACACACCCACTTGTCATTTGGTGCCCAGATGGAGCCCAGGCAGGCAAAGCAAGCTCGCTGTGCACCCTACTTTTCACAGAAGGATCTGCCTCAGGGCACGGACGGTAAAAGAAAAACATCAATGATTAACCGTGATATTCTATATGCAGTAGAGGAAGCAGCAAGGTGGTAAAAAACTAGAGTTTCCTTGAAAAATAATTATGTTTGCATTCAAATTTGCAGGAATGCACGAGAAATATCTGTAGAAGTTTAATGATAAAGTGGGTGAAGTTGCTCTTAAAAGTTTAAACACGTTATGTGAAAAGTTTTTCTAATTTACAAACAATGTGACACGTGAAATAGACAGAAGCTAAATTAACAGGGGACAAATAAGCAGCTACAATAATTAGATGCTTGTGACTTCACATGATGCCTTCAAGTACCCCAAAGTTTCTTTGGTGTATGTTCTTAGATCTCCCTCCCGGTACCGACAGGAGATCCTTCTTAAAACTCGATGGTCTGATAAATAGGATGCGCTAAACCACTAAAAGCTTTGAATACAGTACAAGCACCTGAAATCAATTCTTAAATGGACAGGTAGCCGGTGTGGGGAGTTTAATATTGATGTGATGTGAGCTCGCTCTCTGGGCCTCATTAGTATTCCTCCGGATGAATTCAGGAGCTGTAGATGTTGCAGGAGGATCAGAAAGCGAGGCATTACAATTACCTATTCTAGACATTTTCAAAAGCCTCACCGTCTCTGGGTTGGACGTGGAGAGAAACGGCTACACTCTGGCAACGCTTTTCAGCATTTTGTGACATTTTTTGATGTTCTGTGTGAAATTAAAGTTGCAATAATCTGAATGGTTCACTTCCAGTGTTTCAAGTTGGGCTGCACGTTTCTCTCCACCTGAATGTCTGTTTCAATAACCAAAGCTTTGGTTTTGACATGATTTAGCCAAAGAACATCCTATGCCATTCATGACTTAATCTCAAAAATACAGCTGAAATTGACGGGGTTTTTTTTTTAGCTTTATAGCATGTTATAATGTTATCAAAAACAGTGTTGCTTTGAGCCTTTCGTGTACGACTGGCTCAATCTGCGACAGAAACCATTAAGCTGTGCTAAAGGTGGACCTTGTGTCTCCCGCTCTCAGCTCCTTCAGACTAGCCAGCAGCAATCAGCAAACACATGACAGATTTTCATAAAACACAAGATATTTTTAGAAACAGACACCCAATTTCAAGGCGCTGAATTACAAAGTCAAATTTCTTTTAAGTCACATTTGATACGTCCAGCATTTTTTTTTTTTTTTTTTTCACAACTGAAGGTAACATAGCAGAGTTATTTTACTGTGCTGCCCCTTTAAAAAGCACATCAATGGATCAATATGCCTGAGGTAATTGGAAGAGAACATGAAGCTCTGTCTGGAAGACCCAGAACTCTGAGTAGATATAATGCTGCGACTTGTATTTCTTGTAAGTTGGATAAGAGGGTTATGTAAGTGACAGTGATTAATCTGGAGCGCACTGTTGTGCGCTGAATGCAGTTTCCAGGAAAGCTCAAACACATTAAAGACGGAGCTCAAAGCCCATTTCGCCGCTGCATGCAGAGAAGGCCACTGCTGTGCATTAGAACTGACCTGGACTGCGACTCTGGATTAGCGTGAAATATTTCAGAGACGCTTTTGGACGACACGCAGACAGTTTACACGGTGATGCCAGAAGATTTGCATTGTAATGCCTTCTGACCACAAAAAATTTCAGAGAGGTTGTTTGAGCAAAACCTTCGGGTAAAATTGTGCAGAGTTAATCAGAGTCACTTATATTAATGATATTAATCATTTAAACAATACATAAGTCAGTCTGTGGCCTTTTTCTAGACACATCGATATGTACAATTAAGTTATACATATTAACTTGATAATACGCATAGAGTTAATATATAGCTTTTGGTGTTTGTGTATTAATCTTCTAGTTTAAACATTTTTTTAAACTCAAAAACGTGGCTGCCGTCTGGATAATTGCCCTAGTGTCCTGAACACCGGGCTTAACACGTATTCCATATTGTGGAATTATTCCATAATTATTCCATGATATGGAATAAATCAAATAAAATGCAGTTTCATGAAACATTGTAGAAACAAGTTCTGCTGGGTAATAAACTAAGACCCTCATATTTATTCCCACTTAAAATTGCAATAACTAACTCTGGGTGAATAACATCAGTAAAAAAAAGCTGTTGTTTTAATCACGAAACAAAAATTAACAACAAAAGTAGGATATGCTTCCCCTTCATAAAAAAAGTACATTTTATTTGTTTACTTATATTTAAATCAAGTTCTTTTCCAGAACAGAATTTTAAAACAGATCAACAATTCTTATTTTTTCCAAAGAAATGTAATGTCTTTATATCTTTGGACATCTTATCCCTGACCTCAGAAAAAAAAAAAATGCACATTTAGTTAGTGCTCCGTTTTTGTGTTTGGACTTATTCCCATTTTTGGAAACCAGAGCGCGAACACCGTGGCTCTGCAGCGTCCGGCCGACAGGTCAGGCCTGTTGTTGGGAGATCTGTGGTCTCCCCTCTGCAGTTGGCTGCCACACAGAGGATGCACGTTTCCCTTTGAACGTGTCGGCCGGCGCCGATGCCACACGTGCTACTTGATACTGGCGGGGAGGTGAGTCTCTGAAGAGATGAAATGCACTTCAGCGTGTTGTCAAAAAAAAAAAAAGAAAAACACCAGAGGTTCTGGCACAAGACTCCCATCGGCCCCGGAAGCGGGAGGCTCGGCTTGGATTACAGGTTATCCTGAAAATATATCCTCCCTCGTGGCCGGTAGAGACATCAGCTGCACACTCAACCTTCTCCTGGAAAACCCGTGTACTAGTGTACAGACTTATTTTCTCGCTCGACAACATGACTGAGCGGAGTTAAGTCAGCGATCCCGACAGCAAATATTACTAAAGATGTATTCATCGGAACCAGGATACTGATACTTGCGACTAAATTGGAAAAAACCCCGACCTCAAACACGCCACAAAGACGGATATTTTACTTCTTATTGGCTTTTCCTCGATGATCTCTGCAGAGCCATTCCCCTCACAAAACGTTAGGTTTTGTTTCAGTTGTGCGTCTTCCGTCTTTGTCCAATTTGACTTTCTGTGAAGGAAGTTTGGAATCCGTACCAGATTAAATTAGGATAATTAAACTAAGAAAGACTTGCAATTTGCTGCTACGACTTGGGTCAGAGTAATCAGTGGCGAAGTCAGCTCTTGTCAAAGTCAAACCAAAGTCTACAATTTCCACTCTGAGGTGATAAACTCTTGACATTGAAGAATGCCACCAGATTCTCCAAAAGAAGAACTCCTCTTTCTATGTTTCTATGACTTTTTCCTTTTCTTTTACAAGACTTTAGTGAACAGTTGCTAGGTAACTCATATAAATTTCCTCCAAAGTCCCAGGTTGAATGATTAAAATGTCCAAAGTGCTTGCCAATACCAGTATTTGTGGTTATATTCACAGTATCCTGTTTCATTAGTTTGTCTTGAAGGACCTTTACGTTTCAGAAAGTATTGGAAGGATAATAACGCAACAGGTGGCAGTTATCTATTTTTCATAACCCCCCCTCAGGCAAACTGTCTAAAATCCCTTTTTCTTTTTCTTTTTTTCCAGCAGCACCGTCTTGCAAATATCATTCCTGCTTGTGTGTCGTTATTGGACAAACTTTCACGATGACAGTGCACCTACAAGAGCCATAACAATAAACCTGATCTTAATACGCAGAGAAATTTCCTGACGACATTATCCCGTTATTGTCTGTGCTGCAGGCGGGCGCTCTGAAAGTGGCTGGAAGACAGGAAAATCACCTAATCATCAGCGTCCATAAAAACCTAATGCTTGTCTAGCATTGCCAGTTATGGGAGGACATGAAGATTTTATGGAGTTAGAGATGACTGGGGCATAAAATTCAAGCTGGTAAGATTGCCTTGAGGGGGGCTTTTATGTCCAAACTGTATGAAACTTTGAAAAATTGGACACGTTGGATGGTGATGGACGTCATCTATTCCAGACTCTCCACAGGAGCCTGTCAAGGTTTCATCAGCCTCCCTCTGTTTCAAGCCTTGCCGTACTGTGTGTTTTCACCCAGGTTACAGCGCACTGGCAAGAAGAAGCGACAGATAAATGTCGATTCAACCAGCACGGCGGATTCTGTCCAGGAAATGCCAGGGCCTCCGAGGGAGGTCGGCCGAGGCGCCGTCAACGAAACCGTCTTTCAACGTTTCTTTGGGTTCAGTGTCGCCGCAGCACAGTGAGGCTGCGCTTGCAGCGATTTTCTGTGTGTCTCAAGGCTGATTGGTCAAGGGCAAGCTAGCCGTAAATCTAATTGGGAGAGTTGGATCGCAGAGCCTGTCACTTAGTCCTGCCAACAGCCGTGCCCTGCCTTTGACTTATATCCAGCATAATTCTGACGAGAGGATATGACCTGTCCTCTCTGTTTAATCTTCTTCTTCCCCTCTTTTCCTCTGCTTACCTTTGTTCATAACAGCTAAACCAAGGGAAAAAATGGCAAACAGTCAGTCGCAACGTCACATCTTACTCCATCTTCAGTCCAGAGCATACTAGCTTTTTTTGTTGTTGTTGCTTTTGCCACCGTTAGATGATCAATATATATATATATATATAAAAACCTGATTGTCTTTGCTGGTGCAAAACGATATTAGGGTTACTGTGGAGAAAAACAAAATATATTTTAGAATTTAATTTGAGAATTCTAAGAAAAGTGACAGAATTTTTCAGCCTTTTTTCAACAGATGATGATTGATGTCATCATCTGTTGATGATATCCATCAACACGTTGGATATGATGTAGAAGCGCACTTCCAAGCGAGGCCGGCAGAGGGCAGTACTTTAGGACTGGTTGCTTATCTACTCCCATAAAAAAAGAATGTTTTTCCAAAGGTATCAATGACATCAGCAGTGACGTCAGAACTCTTTGATACCACAAAGGAATCTCTCTCTTGAATGTAGCTCACAGACAGCGTTTCGTCAGACCTGTTCCTCAGTTCTATCGTGGCAGATCACTCTAACAGAGCACGTTCGAAAGTCATTGAAACAAGCGGCATATCAATTCCAGATATTGCACGCCTTTCAGAGCAAGAATATCGACATGAAGCAACAACAGTTTGCTTGTGAACATGAAGCTTTTCCAGCTAAGCTTTCATGGGTCGACATAATGGACCTCAACGTCCAGGTCGACTACGACGCTGTCGTTTTCCCTTTCGAGGGTGACAGCGACAGCCCCATTGAGCCGGAAGATGTACCATCAGAGATCCAGGGGGAATCAAGTCCTTCCGGCGACTTTGAGAGTTCAACATCTTCAGAAGTCGAGCAGAAAACAACTCGGTCTGCTGGCTTCGACCGAGCCAGCAGACCGGTCGAAGTCCGGTCTGCTGGCTCGCTCAACGCGTCGTTGAGATCGACGCGTTGAGCGTCAATCTCAACGCGTCGATCTCAACGCGTCGATCTCAAAGATGACGCGTTGAGATCGAGCCAACGCGTCATCGATCTCACGAAGCAGGTTGACGATCTTAAAAAAGAGTTGCAGAGCAAGATCATTGATCTCCATGAGGAACGAGACCGGAGGATTGCATATCAGTCAGAAGTCAAAGCACAGCAGGAGGAGATTCAAAGACTGCAAAACTTGTTACAGAAAGAACGTCACCTGCAAGTCAAACGAGATCATGACAGAAACGTGCCAGAGACTACAGGTGGCTCAAAGGTCTCTTGCTAAGGTCTCTTTGCTAAAGCTAAAGCTGACAAGACCCTTCTTCAACAGCTGGATTACTTCAAGAGGGAGGCTGAAAAACACGCCTCCCACAACAAAGGTCTGATAGAAGTAATGGTTGAAGAGTACAGAGTGAGACTGAAATACGAGGAGCAGCTCAAACGACACTCTGAGCAAGCTTCTAAATTCATAGAACAGGAGGAAATGGTGACATCTCTGCAGGGTCAGGTTGCAGACCTGAAGATTAAGTTAAAACTTGCTCTGGAAAATAACCATCCTGAAGTCTCCACCCAACCAGAGGCCACCCTGCAACCACAGGATGACCCCTGGTTGACCTTGAATCAACCAGGGATCTCCATCCATAGCCTGGCTCAGCCTTTGCACCGACCCACACTCAGGCTGCAAAGAGAGGAGTCCACGCGAAGCCAGACCTCCACACAGACATGGAGGTCAGAGGAAGGACAGACGTCCATGCAACCAACCTCCAGTGGTTGCATGGAGGGCCTTTGTGTTGGCATAGGCAGGAAGGGTAAGCTGTGCCCGGCTCGACCTTTGCGCCGACCCACAGCAGGGTGGTGCTAACCTAGGTCACGATCCAAACCCAGGTTGATTAATTGGTCTTTCTAAATTGTTTCGTGTGAATGTGTGTGTGCAAGGATAAGTGTGTTAGATGATGGATGGATGAATATTTTGTTTGTTTAACAAATATAAAACAGAGTATCTGTGAAAAGTCATCCGGCTCTGCTGCTGTCCAGAAACATGTCTGGTTTGCATTCAGTCTATGTGGAGGCGTCTCGAGCGTCTAGCGCGGCGCGATTTGAACCGCTTGGAGCGTTTGACACATCCGGTGCATCCAGCACTCCACATAGACTTTGAATGTAAACCGGACTCAACCGACGCTCAATACGTGTTTGATGTGAATGGACCAGTAGAATGTTCAGTTCCACTGGTAACAATGACATCAGCAGTGATGACGTCACTCTTTGAAGCAGCAAATGAATCTCTCTCCTGAGTGAAGCACACAGGTTGTTTTTACAGACCTGTTTCTGTTTCAGACTTTTAAGTTATGAATCTTCTACAGGAGCGTTGTTACAATTATTTGAAGGCAGAATCAGCCCAGTACAGGTTCACATTCCCAGGTGAGAGAGACTCACCAGGTGTAAAGCTAATTTTTCGGTACTGGAATTACACCGAACATAAATTAGTTTAATCAAAGCACATCATGAATATGTGAGCATGTTACCCGAAGCTTTGATGAATCAAACCCAACGGCTCATCCTGAAGATAATCCCTGGTCATGGAGCACCAGTCTCATTAGGAATTTGCTTAGTTGTTCTTGTCCATGTATTCATTTATAACAGCTGAGTTAATTGTGCCAACGAGGGATGACGCAGCTCACAAAACCCTTCTGATGTTCGACTGCCTCAGTGATGCGAGGCTCTCTACTCGGAGGCATATTGGGGTGAACGAAAGGACAGATGCGCTGAAGAGACGTTCATGCGGCGTCGGTTCATCATCTGTTTCCAGAGGCAACCTTGGCACATGACAAAACAGTATGTTGGCCGCTTGATTCAAGGTGTCCTGATTGTGTTTCCATCAGTCAGGCGAGGCAGTCAAAAGAGAAGTCGCGCGTATCCATGGTTCCCAAACACTCGTGGTACTCTGCTAACATTTTACGGTTCTCAGAAAAAATTTGGTGGCGATCAACAATTTGACAGTGTGAACAAAAGGCTGAATGCAAGATGATGAGATGAATTGCTTGAAACGGCTAAAAGAAGCAGGCCTTTGTAGTCAGGACATGGATCTGGGAATGACACCATTTCCTTTTTAGGTGTTTTCAGCGAGATAAGCTATTGGGTGTTGGTAATGCTAAAAAAAAAAAAAAAGGCTTATTTCCTTAGCTTTAAACCTATATGTGCAGAAGCCTTGGAGTTCCTGCAATCTGCGATTTTGCTGACCAACCTGAAACACTTGGAGTGCCTCTTGCAGTGTTTCAAAACCCTTCAGCCTGGATTGATTTAGATCTGTATCTGTACTCTTTGGATCCGGACAAACGGCGCACGTTTTTTGATTCTATCAGTGTCGTTGTTCTTTACAAGGAATGTTCCAGGATTTTTCTCCGTGGCCAACATGGAGATATTTTACACCGTGTGCTTTTGAGCCGTTTTCTCCTGCTTCGCCTCAAACATTCATTCATACCGTTAGCCAGCCTTGACATTCTGAACCCACCGCATGGGGTCTTTTAATCAGTCTGCGCTTACCTGAATAAATGAAGACAATATGTTCAAAGTTTTTTTTGATTTTCATGTCAGTAGGGAACGTCCAGTTTCCATTTTTAATGTGTTTTTTTTATTATTATTATTATTATTTTCCCCGTTAGCTCAAGAACACAGTATCATTATGCTCCGATCACTACACAGTTTCCAACTGTTTCTAAGATAACACTAAAAAGCTCAGTGTTTAAAGAGAGAGCTACTATTGACAATCAAGGGTAACATCCAGTAACATTACCAGTGTTGGCTTTAAAAGCAGCTGTAAATCAGTGATATTTTCATCAAAGCTATAAGACTTTGTAGGAAAATTCAATATATATATATTTTTTTTCCCTTGAAGATTTAAAAGTTTGGACGGAAATTATCCAAGGATCCGTCCAGATTTGTGTGTGTTGCAATTCTATGAATTACGGATCGTCACAGCAATCTCTCGCTGTTGATGCCAAAAGACGGAAATTCGAATTGTTACGAATGAAACGGCATTTCGTTGTTACGACATTTCGTTGTCAAGATTCACCTTGTGTTTTCTTTGTACAATGACAATAAAGGAAGTCTAAGTCTAAGTCTGTGATAAAACGTATCGATGCCCTGACAGATAGAAGAGCACATCATACAGTTTAAAGGGCTCTAAAAATTTTGTAGACCAACTTACAATGTCAGTAAGAAAAAGAACATTTTTTCTGAAACACTTGATGACCTGAATCCTGTTATCTTCTCTGGCGCATTGATCACTTCTGCCTTCCTGACCTAAAATATGCACCAATCGTCCCAGTAGATCAGCCAAGGCCAAGCTTAACAACTTCTATGCTCGTTTTGAGAGAGGGAACACTACAACTGCAATTAAGACAGCCATCACTCCAGATCAACAGCCACTGACTCTCCTCTCCTCTGATGTAGAAGCGGCTCTGAGCAGGATTAAATCCAACAAGGCTGCGGGTCCTGATGGCATACCTGGTCGTGTCCTCAGAGCGTGCTCTGGGGAGCTGGCAGGAGTGCTGACGGACATTTTCAACCTGTCCCTGGCCCGCGCCGTGGTACCGACCTGCTTCAAGTCTACCTCCATCGTCCCAATTCCCAAGAATTCCAACCCGACCAGACTCAATGACTATCGTCCGGTAGCCCTCACTCCCATCATCACCAAGTGCTTGGAGCGGCTGGTCCTAGCACACCTCAGATCCTGTCTACCCCCCACACTGGATCCCCACCAATTTGCATACAGGCAGAATAGGAGCACAGAGGATGCAGTATCCATAGCACTGCACTCTGTTCTTTCTCACCTAGACAACAAGAACACTTATGCCAGAATGCTGTTCTTAGACTTTAGTTCAGCATTTAACACTGTCATTCCATCACAACTCATTGCCAAACTCACAGACCTCGGCATCCAGTTCACTCATGTGCAACTGGTTGCTCGACTTCCTGACCAGTCGACCCCCAACACGTCCGGGTGGACAATCACTTCTCATCCACCATCATCATAAACACCGGAGTGCCACAAGGCTGTGTGATGAGTCCCTTCCTCTACTCTCTCTTCACCCACGATTGCAGACCTGTCCATGGCTCTAATGCCATCATCAAGTTTGCTGATGACATCACGGTGATCGGCCTCATCAGAGACAACGATGAGGCCGCCTACAGGGAGGAGGTGGACCGTCTGGCTGAGTGGTGCGACAAGAACTACCTGCAGTTGAACACAGAGAAGACCAAGGAGCTCATCGTGGACTTCAGGAGGAATGCTGACCTCCACCCACCCATCCACATCAAGGGAATAGCGGTGGAGCGTGTGAACAGCTTTAAGTTCCTGGGAGTCCACATCTCCGAGGACCTGACCTGGGACGACCAACTGCTCCAAACTCGTCAAGAAGGCGCACCAGCGCCTCTTCTTTATGAGGACCTTGAGGAAGAACCACCTGTCCTCAGAGATCCTCACCAACTTTTACCGTTGCACCATTGAGAGCATCCTCACCAACTGCATCACAGTTTGGTATGGGAACTGCTCTGTCTCCGACCGGAAGGCGCTGCAAAGGGTGGTGAAAACTGCCCAGCACATCGCCGGGGGCATCGCTTCCTGCCATCAATGACATCTACAGGAAGCGGTGTCTGAAAAAGGGCCGGCAAAATTACCAAGGACTTGACTCACCCTGCACACACACTCTTCTCTCTCCTGCCCTCTGGGAGGCGCTACAGAAGCTTACGGACCAGAACCACCAGGCACCGGAACAGCTTCTTCCCCACAGCTGTCACGCTCCTGAACGCCTCCTGACACAAACTATAAGGACTGTCCCCCCCCATCCCTGGACTGTTCCCCTCACACACATACACATACAATCTTTATATAATCTGTAAATCTAATTTCCCATTATTTAACCTGTATCATAAAACAACTAATATATATACAATCCATTCTTCATATTCCTGTATATTCTGTATAATCTGTGTAATTTGTATAGTATGTACATAAGCTCTCATTTATATTTATATTGTAAAAAACATTTTATTTATAGCACGTCAATATTCTCTGTTTATATCTTCATACACCTGTTTATAAATATTTATATCATGTATAGCACTTCTGGATAGATGCAAACTACATTTCGTTGCTTGTACAAGTGACAATGCAATGACAATAAAGTTGAATTCTATTCTAATTCTATTCTAGATGACAACTGTCTTCAGTTGGCTGCTGGGAAAGGAAAGACCTCGACACTCAGCCAGTAGGATTTCGTTTTAGACTCAGCAGGGCCTCTCTGAGCAGGTGTTTCAGCTTAAAGTCAGCAGACATGAACAATGGCAATAATGTTGAACAAACATGCAGAGGATCCCTCTGCTAGAATGGTATTTCCTTCTTCTTTTTTTTTTCTCCTTTTAAATCTGGAAACAATTTTAGCCAACTGGGTTTGCCAACTCCCTCTTTTCACCACTTACTGGCATGTGTTATATGGCAACGTACACACACACACACACACACACACACACACACACCCCCCACACACACACACACACACACACACACACACACACACACACACACACCGTACCTGCTCTCTCCTTCTCCGTGGTCTCTGTAGCTTTCAGTATAGAAGTCGTGTTTGATTGATGAGATTCTGCTTCATAGACCCATCTGGGCCCTTTGATACTCAGAAGAAAGATGGAGGATAAAAAAAAACATGGTTTTGAAAATAGTTCCACGATAAGATAATGCTTTCAAAGTTGTCTTCCATGTGTGTGGATTTCATTTTCGTTTTTAAGGATGGATAATACCACAATGAAAGATTGGTGCTTTGAGTAGTTTTCCTGAGGTTCGCTAAACCGTGAAATCATCAACATGAAGCTTATCATTTTTGACGAGAAGCCGAGGATATCTCCGCAAGGTACTCCTGATCTTGACCGTTCTTGCCACATACTGTATTGCCAAGGGTCACAAGAATTGATTGATTGATTGATTTTTTTTATTTTAATCAAAACTTTTAATGTAAATCAGCTGGAAACTGAGCTCGACATGCACCGAACTCTTGTCTCACTCGTCCCAATTCAGAGCGGGAAACTTTCACACGCTTGTTGCTGCCGCATTCTCGTGGGGCCGAGTGGACAAACACGACGAGAAAAACAAATCTTTAAGAAAATCACACCAGACGTTAAGTTCTCAGACAGGCGGAAGTGGATTTGTCAGAGCGATGTTTAGCTGCTCGCACGCTGTCCTCTGTGGGAATGAGGGGGAAAGGCCTGGCTGTGATTGGTTTGCGTCTAGGAGCCCTGCTGTCTGAATGTGTGACTGTCCCCTAAGTGGTAACAAACCACTCTGACACGGTGTCAAGACAACGTTTGCTTTGTGCGAGTGCCTGGTGGTGAAGAGGGGGCTGCAGGCTCTGCCCGAAGTCTGTATGCTGTGCGACGTAGCCGGACTGCTCTCTGGGATCTTCATGAATTGAGTCTCCAGGCCTGCAGCTTGCCATCAAGACGTCCAGCAGAGGTTGCGTCATGATACGCCTTCAGGGATGTGGCCACTCTGCTCCTTGAGATATGTTTACTTGAGTTCGACTGCGGCCTTCAGCCTAATGTGTCTTGGCGGCAAATCCCATTAATACACATATTGTACTGCGTGTCATGAGAGACGACACAGAAGAGAAAATATGTGCTGAATTTAACAGGACAAACAGAAGTTATTAACTTATTCAGAGAAAATTGGTGAATAAGAAATATTTAGATTTGTAACACGTGGTCCAGAAGTGACCTCCCGTGTTACTTTCTCATACATGAACTTTTTCTAGGTTCATTATTATTGCCATTTATGTTTGCCGTATTCTTCATTCCTCATTCCTTCATTCCTACGGTTCAAGTACGTAGAAGCTCTCAATGTTTTTGTTTCCTAATTTTTCTTTGTTCATTTCAATTTAATTTCCTTAACTTAACGTTTGCCTTTTCCCCTTAGTTTATTGCTTATTTATGTCGACTTCAGCCTCCGCCGTGTTTGTCAGGATGTAAATAAAACCAAGTAGCTTCTGACTTCTCCAAAAGATAACGGGACATCTTACTGAAAAGGCAAACTGAAGTAATAAGTGTGCGTTGGTTAACTTTCTTCCTAAATCGAATGAATGTAACTTAAAAATGAAGCAGCTTAATTTTGACTTATCTTGTTAAATTCAGACCTTCTGCACTTAAAAATGTAACATCCATGTTATAGGACAATAATCACTGTGTTATTATGTTTTCTAATTTCATAAACTATTCCATCAGTCATATGCTCAACCTCTTTATCTCAGAAGTCGTCTGCTTGCAAGCTTTCACCAGCATCTTTATTCTATGCACTGCACACTAAAGCCAAAAACGCCTTGGCAGAGCCGGAAACTTCTTTTTTCTTCCTCCATCATTGTAATTGCATTCAAGTTGAGATCAATATTTACGGCACATGGATCCCAAAGGGCCGAAGGACTAAGCATTTCTTCTTCTTTTTTTTTCTGGTCTTTCATTTGATTAAGGGAGACTGCAGGCGGAGCTCCAGCATGCCTGCTGATTAAAAGCTGAGGGAAACCGGAGGGTTATTCTCTCCTGGTAAAAGGCGTCAACCTTTGACCTTTCACTGTACCTTTAGAGTAAATATGGTTCTTAGGAGAAAAAAAACGCCTTAATTCGGAATTAACCTCACCTAACACCATTGAGATTCATGCAACTGAAAGATGCGTGAATCTTTTTTCCAGACATGGAGAAAAAAATGTGAAGCTGAGTGGAGGATTTATTTATAAAGAATAAAGTGAGTAAGCTGGATGGCAGGAAAGACAACAACGGTTGGTGAAGGACAAGAAACGCAGAGAAATGAAGTCTCCAGAGTGTGAAAGGCCAACGTCCCACACTGTGATTCCATCTGGCCTCCATCTCAGCGTGTGTGTGTGTGTGTGTGTGTGTGTGTGTGTGTGTGTGTGTGTGTGTGTGTGTGTGTGTGTGTGTTTGGGCGAGTGGAGGAGCGCCAGAGCGAGAAATGACCCTGTGTGTGTTTGTGCATGTGAGCACCAGGACTGCATTTGTGTGTTTTTTTTTCTGTGCGATGACATTCTTGCGGGCCTAAGCGTGCGAGTGGTTTTATATTTTGCACGCGCGCGTGTTTGTGCGCGCCGCCTCTTCTTGCCCTCATTACCTTGCGTGTCATTACCTGGCCTGCTTGCAGAAACTCAACTGAGCCAACAGGGAGGCATCTGTGACACAAACGGGACACGCGGTCACCGGTACGACTGGAGGTGATTACGGAAATCACCCACTTGAATTTTCGAGTTCTGCTGTTTTGAAATTCCCAGCGAACAACCTGTGTGTTGAGACGAGCGTTGAGTGGATCTTGCTTCTTCGCCTGGGAGCCACTGGAGGGAACTAAATACAGGAAGTGAGAAACCAGTTCGATGCTGGTATTAGCTGAAGCTCAAACGGTTGGAAGTAAAATCTGTTTAAGACTCATGTGAGCGCCACTTGTTACCCGGCGTTGCCCTGAGTCCCACTCATTTTGGTTATTAACATGCAGTGGTTGCACAAATCACAGAAAATACTGTTAGTGACTGACTTTTCTTTATTTCCTACCAATATGTGCCTCACATAGTAATTCTGACCCATTCCAACAGTTTTTATTCAGGCCAGTAACAAGTGAGACTTATACTCACTAAGCACAGACCTTTTAATACAACAGTGTCAATGTTTTGAAAAGTCATAATTTTGAAACATTTCTCCATTTTTTTTGTAAAGTGACTTGAAATGACTGAACTGAATTCAAACTGAGTAAAGTATCTATTACACCATTCCTCTGGCTTATAGACATTCACTGTGATGGATCTCCAGCCATAAGGACTATAATTCCCATAATGCACTACTTTCAGTGTCATAAAGCTAACAAGGGCTACACTATTCCAAATACAGCTTTTCCTCTGACATTGATAAACAACATTGTTAGTTGGACTCTAGAGATTGTTTGAAACAGCAAAACATGAGCGATTCTCTTCTTTAAGCAAGTAATTACATTTCATTACACCTTTCAGACATATAGACCACAAAGTGCTTCACAAAGGCAAAACTATTAAAAACAAACAAACAACAAAAAGCCTGCCTGAATTAAAATGTCTTTAGGTGTTTCTTAAAAGAGTCTTTGCAGCGTAGGGACAGTGGGAGGGTATAGCAAAGCCCCAGAGCCGCTTGCTTGAAAAGGGTTTTAAAAAATGGTCATGTGTACGGCCAGCAACATTTGACTCGAGGACCTCGGAGTCCTAGTCGAAGCATGGAGGATTCAAAAGGTCCAGGATGTACTTAGGAGATTGGCCGGTGGATTGCCTCGAAGGCTAAAACCCACATTTTTAAATGAATCCTCCAGTGCAGGGAGGCAGGAACAGGAGCTGTGTGTGATGTTCTGTTGGTTCTAGTCAACAGCCTCACTGCAGCGTTCTGTACAGACTGAAGGCGAGCCAGAGACGCTTCATTCAAACATTAAAAAAAAAAAATAAATAAAGACCATTACAATCGTCCAAGCGGGACGAAATGAAATCTCCAGCTGAGTCTATGACACAAACGGTCGGTATATTTTGGTGTAAACTTATCTGCTTTAGTGAGAACTAATGTACCTAGATTTCCAAATTCCTCTGAAATAAATCTGGCTTCTTAACATTTACAGTTCAGACTGCGCTGTGAGATCATTCAGTCATTTTATTGGTTCTATTTCAATATTTGTCCTGTTTACCTTTGGTTGTTTATGAGATTCGTCATTGTTTTTTCTCAGTAGTTAGTTGAGTGTAACTAGAGTTTGTTGATTGAAGTGTAAAGTGTTTAATTTACTATTGCACATTGGAGACGAGTTACCTCTGTTCACTCCATGCTCATGTGTAGCATATTATTTTCCAGGTGTGGGACTTATGTAAAATGGATGATTATGTTTTGAGTTCCTTGTTGTTGGTCAACAGGTCTTGTTTAGCTCCATTATTATTGCTCGGGTAATTAAATTGTATTTAGTGTCCTGATTTGTCCTGGCGTTTTGCTCTACGTGCTTTGGATGTTTTTCTCCTTTTGCTCAGTGTTGTTTTTTTCTTCTCTTTCCTGTTTTTGTAGTTTCCTTGCGTCCGATCTGTTCTCCGGTGTTCGTTCACCTCCCCTCCCGTTTGCTCGCTCCCACAGCTGTTTTCCATCTCCTGATTTTCCTCTGCCGGCGCTCTCCCTCAGCTGTTTCCTATTTTCCTCTGAGTGGTTTGTCTGCTTCCTGTCGTTTCCCGCCGCTGCCTCTGAGCTTCTGGACTTCCATTGTTCTTCACTCCTGCTTGCAATTCGGTCCATACAAAACATGACATATAGAAGGTGTTTATCGTCAATTTTCACATTGATCTATGTATTGACATTGAAATAAATTGATAGCCTTGTGCATTACAACTTTATTGATAAAGTATTGTAGCAACAGAGCGAACATTTTTTGTTGTTTGTTTCAGAAAGGCAGCTATGTCATTTTGGAAACTTTATTTTTTCTGTTTTTTTTTGGGAGGGGGGGGGGTTCCAGGTCATCATATCATGAGAATCTATTTGTGTTTCTTTCTCTAATTTTGCTGTTTTTATTGAAACAGATGAGCTGCAATAACAGAGATTGATTATTTAGCTTTATTTTTAATGAAAAAATAACTATTCAAAACTAAAAAAAAAACAGGTAAATAATACTGGTAGCTGTTAAAATTGTACATTTCATTTCAAACAAATGCAGCGCACACAACACGTATCTGAAATCAGCTCAGTCAGTGTAAGGCGATTCTGTCGATGGCCGGTTCTTGGAAGCTCTTTGCGGCACCTATTAGATTAAATGTAAAGAAGCCATCAGCAAATTCCCTGCAGGTTTTCCTCGGGAGAAACACTAATGTGTCGGAGCGTCCGTTGTAGCCGCTGGGTAGCGAAAATGTGGTTTATGCAAGGGATGAAGGCGCACGAGTGAAGAAAACTACGCTAAAACGAAAAGGTCATTTTAAATCGAAGCTAAAATATTTAAGTCCGATGTTGTGAAATGAGGTTGAACCACATCAACAGGCAGACAAAACCTGAAACTGAAACAACACCACAGCAGTTTGGGAAAAAAATAACAGCACGCCGGCTGTCAGGCACAGTGGCGGCAGTGTGATGACGTGGGGCTTGCTTTGCTGCGCCGCCTGACGCAACCATGAATCAATTCGCCACGCGAACGTCTCAGTTTGTCTCTGCAGTGGCTTCAAGCAAACCTGCAAGTCCACCTTTGAATAGATCCAAGCGATAGAATAGAGTTGTGGAGATTTTTGCGTTTATTCTGGACTTCAACTACGCCACTCGTTCCTCGATGTACTGCAGCCTGACTTGAAGCAATGCGGTCGGGTTTCAAAATCCTCTTAAGTCAGTGAATCAAGAGAACTTTTGCATTAAACAGTAAGGAGCAGAGATTTGAGTCAAATTACTTTACCGCGTAAGGCTGAGTTGCTGTGAACAGCTTTTCATCTGCAAATCATCATTTGAAAACCGTGTTTTAGTATCCGAGTCTGAATAATATTGCTGATGAAATTTTTGACTTGGACTCATTGCAGTAGGAGAATCTGGCTTCTTCTTCGTAGACAAGAATGTGGAGTCGAAACAAGACGAGAGAGAAAGTGTGCAAAAGGAAACGCACAGACGACGTTGCGGAAGAAGACGGACAACAGTTAAGTCCTCTTCTTCCTGGCGAGAATAATGCACAGAGCACATGAAAGGACATATTGATCTTCTTTTCCAATGAGTGACAGCAGCAAAGCGGGAGGTAGTCTGACCCATAATTACATCCATTGTGCTTCGACATCAGCTCTTTTAATTCCACCGGTTGTTGTGTAACTTGTAAGATCTTCTGCAGATCTGCTTTTCAAACTTTGACCGCTTTCGCCCCCGTATGGCTCCCTGAACAATCCCGGTTTCCTGTGACATCTGCACGGCCCACATGCACGGCACACACACACACACACACACACACGATACAAGGCAGCTCCCTGCACATTAAACCAATTCCACGCCGATCTCTTGTCTGCATGTGTACCAAATTACATTCAAATCAAATCTTTTTTTTCCACCAACTTTCTCGACTTTTGCTGTTGTTGCTGTCAGCGAGAGCGCATGCAGCTGTGGATACCTTCCTGTGCGTATCAATCAAACATCTGAGCATATGTTATAAAGCACTGCAGAATCCAAATCTGATCCTTGGCGAACCTCTCGTAGACGGGAGCAACAGGCACGCCTGGAGTACTCTCCAGGGTCTGACAGCGAAACATCAAGCGATTGTTTGGCGGTAATTTTGTGTTTCATCTACGCTTAAGTTGGCTCAACAGAGTCTATTCTCTCTGTTTCTTTAGTAAGTTTTGGTGGAATAAGTCAGAATATCTTGGTTCTGTACGAGTTCTCTAGTTCGCTTGTCCTATTAAGGAATTAATAATCGATGTGGTGAAAGTCCAGAAAGCAAAAACAATCACTAAATAAATACCCAGGGAGCTTATTATGTAAAAAGCTTACAGTACATCTGAGACCTCAAAAGTATCTTTTTTGCATTTTACGAAGCGCTGCCCTTTTGGCCCGGACTGCTTAGCAAACGCAAACTCCATCTAGTGCTAAAAGAGTGATAGAAAAAATGCAACCCCAGCAGTATAATCCGAACCGCCTCGCTAACAAATGGCGATGAAACAAACAGCTCCATAAATCCCTCTGATTCTTCCCTCCTTACCTCCCCGGGCTCTCTTATCCCTAAATATCCCCTGACCCACTTCAGGCTTTTGTTGAGGCCCAGTTTAGATAGTCTTGCATAAATTGTTGTCTGGAGTTGCTGGAACAGTGCCTGATCCACTGACAAAATGGAGCGGTGGGGCTAGAGGGGACGGTGTATATAAGTTTGGCACTGTTAGAAAAATGTAGCTTTATTTTACGGGCAGATTATGTGGGTTAAATAAGGAAATGAGAGGGAGTTGGGAGGCATTAGTTTGCATTTCTCAGAGATTTATTGTACAGTAATTATGGAGTCGGTGTTAAATTATTGTGTTGGTTGACATACAAGAGTATGGCAAAGCTGTACAGCAGAAGGAATATTTTAAAGAAAGATATTTATAAAAACTAAAAAATAAACCGCTGCTCCTCCACATCGAGAGGGGACGGACGGACGGACGGACGGACGGACGGACGGACGGACGGACGGACGGACGGACGGACGGACGGACGGACGGACGGACGGACGGACGGACGGACGGATGGACGGACGGACATAATATCTTTTTTAACCTTCAGCAATAAAGCTTAGAGATTCTAAACAAACTTTTCCCCCCCAGTATTCAGTTTTGTGTAAACGGAAAAAAAAAAAAAAAAAAGGAAGTTGTTGCCAACAAAATTTCATCGGTGGAAATAAAAGAGACCCTCTAAGCCCCACAATGTGCCTCGGGCTGACTTTTACCTAGTCTAGATTTTTTTTTTTTTATTTGCACTCCGCGGGTCAAAGTTTCTATTTCGTATTCTAAGGCCGTGCTGCTTCACATTTGAGTTCCAGAAATGAGAAGCAGGGAAAAGATTTAAAAAGGAAGGGGGTTAAAGAAAAAAAAAAAAAAAAAAAGTGTGTATAGAGACGTTCTGTCTGTGCAGACGCAGCCTTTGACATGTCTTTCACAGCCGCATGAAACGACGGGATGAGCACATATTTAGAGCGAATTCAATGAAATCTACAGACTCGTACGAGCCGGCCAGATGGTGCCGGGAAGATTTCTCTTCTTCTGCCTGAAGGATCCAGACAGAGTGGCCTTTTACAGCGCTGCAATAAAGAATGCTGGCCTCCTCCAGCTATTCATTATCTTAAGTGTGTCTGCAGCAGACTGTGCGCAGGGAGCATTCGGACGCACAAGCGAAAGGACTGCTGAAACAAGCTTCTGAAAAGAGAGAACCTCGGCGGACGCTGTTAATTAAGCAGAGGACGTGATGGCTCTGACTGAGAGGGCTGACATGTTCGTCCTGTCAGCTTGTTGTTCGACGATGTTTGACTCGCTGCTCTAAAAGAATAATGCATTGCTTAAAAAAGAAAAAAAAAAAAGCCTGCAGCCTTCCTGTTAAGATCTACTGAAAATGTATGTGCAGTTTGTAAGTTTATAAGCTGAAAACTATGCAAGGATTATTAGACAAGAAAAGCTAAAAAGATTTTTGTAGGGTACTTTGAATAAAAGTCAGCCAAAATACCGTCCTTCATTATCCATTGAGTGAACCTTGCCGATGTAAAACAACTATTGCTGCGTAAAAGTGAGACTGTTTGTACAAGAGTGGGCCAAGTTAACCAAGCCAACAACACTTTTGATCATCTAAAATACAGAAATAGGCAAATTCACACCAGCTACGTTTATCCCGCTTTAAATCAAACTCCGGTTCGTTTGGGGAGATGTGAATGCGCAATTAAACGAACCGAAAAAAAGAGAAGTCTACGTGTGGATGCAAGCGGACCAGAAGCTGCACCCAAAGCAGGAAATGAACTATAATGTAGGGAATGCTGGGTAAGAGTCTCACACTATAGAAGAGAAATTGGTCCTTCAATAGAGACAGGAGAAATCCTACAATGGCTACAATCTGACACTACTCCTTTTCATTTTGCAAAGTTTTGGTGCCCGACGTAACCAAGACAACCGGATAGACAGACATAAATACAGCCTGAGTGTTCATTCATTCTTAAAGATCATTTCTCCTAATTTGAGTGTTTTCATATATGTGACCATTACCAGAACGAACCTGACCCTGCAGCTGAGTTGGGAATGTGGAACGGCGAGAACCCATCGTAGTTCGTGATGCACAATTTGTGGATTGATTTCATTAATAGGAATTTCTGTTTATAGTAATCATGTGCAGCACACACCTGAATGACACAAGCATGTTATTGCTTGAAATAATCCCCTCGTCGTTTAACCAGGGAACTAGTTCTCCACGGCCTCCATAGTAAAACGTCTATTATCTTCCTTAAATCGTTGCAGGTTGTTCCTCTATACAAAGTGAGTGTTTACTTTTTCAGAGGTAAGAAAGGATCAAGCTTATAAGTTTCATCTTCCTCGTATATTGAGCTCGTAAAAGAAATATATGAGCACAAGAGAAGCCAGCAAAATGTGGCGATGCGACAAGGAGCCAAATGCAACTAAAGTTACACTATTTGTCTCCCAGCATCATCTGACTATATAAAATCTAGGCACAGCTCAAGAGATACTGAAAATTAATGCGTTTTTTTTAAATGATTGTTATTTAACTGTTTCAATCTGCGTTCTGAGCTTTGAGCCGGTTTTATAAACCTTTTCCCAGCACGATCCGCTAAGATTTCTCTACTAACGTGACGATAAATTAAAACAACGGTTTTTCTTTCCTTTTCCTCCTTTTTGTTTCTTATTGCGTTGAGCAGGAGGGAGAACATGGAAAACCTGCACTTGAGGAAAAAGGTTTTCAAAAACCGAAACGAGATAAACGCTAATTAGTTCCTCGTGCTGATACAGAACACAAGCAGCAGTTTTTCTACCTTCGTTAAACTAGTTTTGATTTGTTTGGGGGGGGGGGGTTTTCTTTGTTTTAGCAAATACAGTCATATCAAATGAATTGAACATTTCCTTTATTTAAGATAATTCAAGTTAAGGGAAGCAGATTAATTTACACAAAGGCTGATGCGTTCAAGTTTTTGAGCCTTGGCTAGACATTCAACATCTTCAGGCATTTATCTTTTTTTATTGGCACAATAATGTGATTGGAGATGTGATATGAGTCAAGAAATTATCTTCTTCTTCTTTTTTCTCCTTTCTGAAACACTGACTCCATTACATTTTTAGCATTCTACAAACATCCACCGTTTCTAGAAGAGCGTGGCGTCAGGCTTCTTGTCTAATTGGTTTTAAAGTATCCGGCTTGCTGGCTTTGGGTGGATTACTTTACTTTTCTTGAACGCTAATTATGATTGGTGCCCAAACAAGTTCATTTGAGCAGCCATGTTGGATCCCAAAAGCAGAAAGCGCCGCCATTGTCGAGTTTGAATCAATCGCCGTGCCATTTCCTTTCCAATCAAAGCAAACAAAGAACCAATTTGGAAACATAATAGAAAGGCAGATAAAAGGTGATATTTTGGTGGAAGCTAAAATAATTTTTTTCCTGTGATATCATTATTATTTTTTTTTTTTCCCTCCCATTTCTGCGACGGCACAGGAGGTTAGAGGAACGAAAACGCAATCAGAATTAGAAAAGGCAAATCTGCTTTAAGTCACATTTCCCATTCAGCCTCCACTTGTAAGAAGCCGGTCATGCTTTCAGCAACACAAAGACAAGAAAATTCAAATGACAGCTCCTTATCTTTCCAGTTCCGCAACAATGAAAACCCAATATATTTTATTACTTACAGGAATTGTAATTAATGTCTGCTTTCTAAAAAAAAAAAAGAGAGAGAGAGAGAGAGACGACAATCGCTCGGGTTTTATCTCCAGCTGGAGCTCGACGCATTGAAGCCGCGGAGGAAAAATAGCGAGGACTCCGAGATGACAGAGCGTTATATCTCATTTCTGAGTAAGGAAAAAGTGGAGCCGGCTGCAGCCCTGCGCTCCAGACTTTCTTTATGGCGAACGGCCTGACGCTGCATCTCGGCCTGCCTCGTTCTGCTTCACTTCACTCACTTTGCAGATGAGGTTGGCAGAGGCAGCACTGCTCCATATTTCAGACTAATTTACGGCCTCTGCAGAGCAGCGTGCATTAGGAAGATAAGCCACGTCAACGGTTGCCATGCGGCAACCACTGGCCACGAGGCCCCGGCAACGGTACGGGACACGAGGAAGCAAATACCTGTGCATTCAGTGGAAACCGAAATTTACCAAACCTGAAGACCTTTTGGTTCCTCTTTAAAGGTTTAGCTGTTACATTTCCACTGCTTTTTGTGGTTAGTTATAGTTAATTGGTTAAAAACAATGCAAAAACATACAATCTTACCAAGTACTTCTTGTCTATTTTCTAGTGTGAATATCCTAGTACACTGGAATTAATACAAAACTAGCATTGAAATAACTTATCAGCCAGATACAGCAGCTTGTTTTAAGTAAATAATTGCTTGATATTAATGAAAAAGTGCTTGATCAATTGGCAAATTATTTCACTTTTACCATAGAGACATTGTCCTGCAGTAAGTTATCTGCCAGTGGATCTACTTTTTCATAATATTAAGGAATTACTTACTTAAAACAAGCTCTGATGTCTGGCTGAAAGGAAACTTGCGCTAGAAATTAGACTAAAATACTGGGTAGGATTTTGTTCTTTTGTCGTGAAACTGAAAAAAACCATGAATTATTTTGTCGAGCCTAAGAAAATGGATGGTAAAGGACAGAACTGTGACTTAACTGACCTTTCTGTCTAAAACAGGCGGATCGCCCCTTTAACCATCGGCACAGGAGCCTGACGTTTCTCTCAGCAATCAGTTGTATACGAGCCTCTTTTCCTTTTTTTCTCTATCCTTTTTGTTTTTTGTTTTTGCGCCTCCCTGATGACGGAAGGGCAGATGTATAGCCAACAGGACGCAGCCACAGCTTCGCCTGTAGCGCTGACCTCCTCTGATGACAGCCATATGTTTCTGCATTAAATATTTATGGCTGTGGGAAGATCTGACAGAAATGCAGTGTGGTCCAACCGGCTTGGGTCGATCAAACCTCACACTTTGATGGGGCTTCATGTCAACAGCCTGAATTTATGCGATTAATCTAAAAAAGTTTTAACGGGGTAATAGTGTATCGCGGAGAATAGTAGCTCAGAAAGTTAAACCCGGCGATTAAGCACAGATTAATCCGATTACATTATCTAATTGAAAATTAGTGTTGGGATTTTTGCCTTTGTTTGTGTTTTGTCACATTGCAACCTGTGTTTCAATGTTTTCTTGTCAGCTATACCTCCAAATGTAAATTTCCTTTGCTTTAAAAAAAAAAAAGCTATACCTCATTAGCCACATTGCTGGCCTATGTGAAACCACTGAACACTTATCACTAAGCGACGATGCAAGGAAGTACATCTATTGTGTATTCAGAAGCACTCTTGCTCATATTGAAGAATCACTTCGTGACGTCGCTAACGACGACCTGCACCAATTCTTTTAATGCCTCTGTAGCTCCGACTGAAGCGTGTTCCCGAGGTTTCTCGTCGTCACGGCGAGAGAGGAGCGCCTGCTCGCGCGCACGCCGGGAGAGACGGGACGCCGACTTGTCGAGCTGAAGTGCTCCTTCTCCTCTAGCTGTGTGGTAATTGCTCCACAAATCACAGTGACTTCCCGGAGAAGTGGGAAAGACAGCAGCCCTTGCCGCCGCTCTCCATTTAGTGGAAGGTTGCTATGGTCACAGATGCATTTTGTTTTTTTTTCGTCACCCCCCCCCACACCGCCCGCCGCCTCCCTGCCTCCTGGCCGTCCTCACAGAAAATGTAATTTTCCTAATTTGGAGAAGTGACTCAACACGCTAACTTAATTCTGTTGCATCAGAACCTCCTGAAGCGAAAGGAAAAACTTTATTGGCGTTCCCCTTCCTCGCAGTTTTACTTTCATCCCAATATGCGGTTGACAGTCATTAGCGTGTGGGTATGTTTCTAGTGGTCAGAGCTTCAGGTGAGCTGCCATGTGGCCTCTATGACACACAGGCTTTCTTCAGGTCACTCTATGCGTCGACCCTCTGCCAGGGTGACCACCAGCGTTTTGATCACTTCCCTGGGCCGACACTGTGCAATATTTTCAGTAGCTGTGTTCAGTTCAGACTCAAGCTGTACGCCCACATCACAGCGTTCAATAATTCACCGCTCGCATGTTGTGGCACTGTGCAACCCGCGGCTTGGATGTAACCTGACTGCTCATAATATATGTAGGTTCGCAGCATGTTGTCGCCTTGAATCTTAAGTGCACTAATCACAGCAGCAACGTTTAGATGAAGGACAGTATAAACCAATTGTTTGCAGATACGGCTGCCTCTGTCTTAGCAAAGGTTGGTAACATAATCAGTCCTGCAGCAGCAGCAGCAGCACCAGGAGTGAGGTGGTTATAGGCAAAATTGGTTCCGTTTTCCACCTTGAATGTTCAATATCGTCACCTTCCCAAAATAATGCCTTTTTATTTCCAAAAGTGATTTTTTAAATTTTTTTTTTTTTTCATCATTTGGTAATAAAAAAAAGTTTGTTTTTTTTTCTTTTTTTTTTTTTTTTTGTTTTATCACTGAGGTTCATGTATTTGATAACGCTATGGAGAAATCATTGCTGTCCTTGGTGAGATGGACGACTTCAATCAGCAGACGGACGAAAGAAGAAAAGACTGACTTACTGAGAAGCAGCAATATATACATTTTGCTAAGAAGCAATTGTTACCTTTTTTCAGTGCTGTATGTTAAAGCTGTCTATTTGCATTTCTTTTTTTTTTCTTATTCACAGAAAACGCTATATTTTCTGCAATACGTTTGCCAGCTGCTGTTTAAAAGAGGCGGCATTGAATCATTTTACAGCAAAATCAAGTGACGATGTTTCATTCAGTCATTATAAAAATACTACACACCAAACATAACTAAATTTCACTTTATAATTTACCGCCTTGAAACTGGGGCTTTGTCTCTTTAAGAAAGTCTTTCCCTCAAGTCAGTAGAAACGTAGACGCCATTCGCAGCCTCAGGAGAGGCCAAGCACACAAATAAGTAGATGCAGCTTTGTGCAAAGTCCACGACTTTTATACGCTTCTGCTTCAGGATAGAGAACATTACGACTAAATTCTATTATCAGTATGCAAGTATGTAAATTCCTCCAGATTGAGGCCCGTATCACCTCGCCGCATTTTCCCGAAAGCGTGCGGTTAGAGGTTTCATCGGCCCTCTGCGCCAGCTTTTACTGGAGCCGAACTCTGCCTTTCAAATTAGATGGAAAAGAGATAGCTGTTTTGCCTAATGCCATGCACTGATCCATCTTTATCGAGCGTGACATTGAGAGCCACGCTGGCATCCTCCGCATCTGAACCGCAGCCAGTAAAACCAATCAGAGCACGGAGAGAGACCCTCCGGCCACCGAGAAGCGGTGGGAGGAGGAGAGGAGACTGGAGAGAGAAAGTCGGGATGAGAGAACACAGGGAAGAAGTCTTTAAGTCAAACTTCGGGATGCATCTTCAAGGACACTAGGAGAGTACTTCTGAAACCTTGTTTAGAGCAACTCTTTTAATCTCACTCTCTTCAATCGCAACACTGATGGAGGAAGGAGATATATGTGGAATAACATTTTTTTTTAAAGAATGGCGCACAAATGTTGGTGAAATGGCACTATTCTGAGTGAGTTAACGAGCAAGCAACAGTTTTGGACCGCAGCGGGAGACGGGAACATGCTTCCTACCCTTGGCTCACCGCTGTTCTCTGTCCTTCAAATAGAGCTGGTATCCAAGGATCCCCGCGTGGAGGGTTTGCCGAACGAACTTTTATCTCAGGCGGGGGAGACAATCGCACAACTTTCCAACTGGCCTTTATACTTTGCAAAGGGCATGCTGTGTTCTTCTTTATTGCTTTCTTTCTTCCCTCATTTCTTTCTCGCCTTTTCCGTTGTTCAGCTTCTATGCGCCGCGGATCTGGAACAGGCGTCCCAGAAAACTGCGAATCAGCCTGAACACTGAGCTCGACGGCGTTTCTCGAAATTCGAAGCTTATTGCTCGTTTCGTAATCGATGACTGATGTTCTGGTCTGTCTTTAATTGGCCGGGTTGTGCACAAGACTGACATCACAAACGTGACAGAACACCTGTCACGAACATGAGGGAGTCTTCATAAACGTTTACCACCGATGTCATGAAGCGTCACTCGGTAAATAACGACGGCGTTGTTGCAAAGTCCATTAAAACGGGCAATTCTGCATTAAAAGTGTCGTTATTTGTCGAACTTCGTGGCAACAGTCATAAACATCCACAAAGAGTCATTCATCTTCATGACAGGTGTTATGTCAGTCTCATGCGCACCCCGGCAAATAACGTGTGACCAATGTTTTTATGATATGATGCACTTCGGATTGCCGTGTTGATGTAATGTGGTATCCAAATAAACTTGGCTTTCTTGCTTTTTTTTCCTTTCTTCCACAGTTCTACTACTTTTTGCCATCTGTCACATAAAACAACAAAAAAAAAACTGAGTAGTTCCTGAAAACTGTATTTTGCATTCCTGTCTTCCAGTTTTACTCCAATTGCAGTAAAAAGAAAGTTCAGGCCACCTTCACAGCTAAGTGATTGTTGCCATCAGCCACATCTCCCTGATCCCTGCAGGAAACCAACGAACTTTCTGGGATTTGTTGATCGTCTTTCTCCGATCACAAGCGCGTAGCTTGACTTTTAAAGATTTGCCCGTTCTTTGTGGATCAATGCCGTTTCTGCTCTCTGACCCGGTGTCCTTGCCGGACTGCTCTGTTTGTTTCAAGCCTGCGGTGAGCTCACTCGCCCGCTCGCTCGCTCGCTCCGCTTCTTCCTCCGTCCGCCTCACAGGTTTGGGTTTTGTTTGTCCCACTCTTGGCAAGCCGTGGGTGTGGAGTTGTTATTCTGTTCGCATCCTGGCTCTGAAGCTGCCCAAAAACACGCTCTCTTCAAGGCCTCTGGGCTCTTTTTAAGCCGGTTTTCTGCCGGCCCACATGGTTGGGAGCTTAGCTAAGTCAGGTTTTCTTTTTTTGTTGTTTGTTTGTTTGTGTGCTTGCTTTGCTAAGGGTGTCTCTCCGGCCTCGGTCTGTTCAAGATTCCCCCCTGCAAAAAGTCAATAACCTTAGAATTTCACTGACCTTTTCCTTTTTGTTGAGGAGAAAAACTAACTTTCTGCAAAAACTCAAGTCTGGGTCAAACTTTCTTTTTCAGGACTTTACAGAGCAAAAAGTGCGAGAGTGAACTTCTTCAAAACGAATTAGGAAATGCTCCTTGTCTCTTTGATGTTGTAAGACATTACTGTGGATTTTGCACAGCCTTGTGGCTTATAGAGTCTTATTTCTGCTCTATGTCAATTGGGACTTTGCAAACAGCAAAGTGGGCAAAGTCAAAACGGATCCTTTCCCGAGTAAAAGCAAAACAATTTAATTCATTAAGAGAAACTCGCCCAACCAAAGCCAACGTGGATCTGTGTGAAAAGATAACGCTCCTGTAATTTAATTACTGATTTAGCCACCCTTGATGGGCGACAGCTGGCAAAGAGTCCTGCGATCGCTGTGAATCATTTTTTTTTTTTTGTCAGCATCTCAGTCAGGACAGTCGATTGCGACAGGACAATGCTGTTCACCCGAACACCTGAAACTCTCCTTTGGCCTTTTCTGAATAAGGTAGGTAAGGTAAGGTCGTTTTATTCATGCAGCACATTTTCCGCAACAACGCAACTCAAAGTGCTTTACATGAATTAGAAGGAAATGCAAACAAAATAAGCCAAAGGAAAGAGCAAAAGAAGAAGGAAAAAAAACACACACATATTAGTTCCCCATGTTTAAGAAGAAGTGGTCTGTAATTTATGAACCAGCAGGGGGCGTTTCTTTTTTCTTTTTTTTTGAAATGCACACGCACCTTCCAAAAAGTTCCACTCGTGTCCTGCAAGTCAACAAAGTATTTACCCCTCAAGTCTCGGGGATCACAAAGTTGTTTTTGGCAAATGGAAAATGTGTTATTTCATGTTCTTTCAGTTTCTTTTAAATCTTTAAAACTCTGCTCTGTCTTGGGCCAGCCTACTCCGTGAACATTGTCCCGAACTGAGCTTAATGAGGCCTGTGGTGCTGCAGAGGCTTTTTGTTGTTATTTTCCCCTGACGTCCTGGACGAGTCGTTTTTTTTTTGTTTTCAGGGCATAATTAGCCCTTGGACTTCCCTCTGCTGGGAAAGTCCAGGTTATTTTTTGATTCCGCATGTTTTTCCACTTCTCCGTTTCAGACTACTGTGCACATAAAGGGTTTCTGACAAAATGTGGGGGGAAAAAAAAGCCAACAGAGTTTAGATAATTGCACAAAGCCCTGGTTGCCTGTCAGGCCCACATATAAAATCTGGGACTTCTTCGTTTAAAATGAATAAATGAAAACATTGTCTTAAGCCGTCCGTCTGGTCCCCTCCGGGACGTGTGCGGAGGGAGTGAGGAACGGACCTCCCACTGCGTGCGGCTTTCCTGATTCATACCTGCTGTTGCCGTGACCTTTTCGGTGACGCGTAATTGCCTCCTCGACGACGTCAAGAGCGTCGTTTCGAGTCAGAAGGACTTAACAAGGGCAGGACAGAGTGAGCCGTGTTGCAGAAAGCGCCGACATAAATTTTGAGACGGGGTGAAAAGTTGAACTTCCAAACAGGTTTAAGTGAGCGATCCTTCTCCTTCAGCACTAACGAGGTCCAAGAGAGCATTTTATTAGCGCTTAAATCACGGCTACGTCGATAGCCGGTAATCCTCCTTTAATGAATGAAGTAGATTATTTAAACACTGAACAAATGAGATGTTGTATTTCTGCTGACAGAGGGAGAGTTTAGTCACATAACGAGAAAACTCACTATCTTCTTGTTTGATTCACAAGCAGGACCATCCACAGTTGTTAGCACTCCAATGTGAAAATTTCTTGATTCTAAATTTTTATTATTATTATAATTTTTTTTTTAGTAACAGCAAAAATAAATAACAGTTGGGAGAAATCCAACCCTCTGAGACCATTTACTCAGAGGGAATAAAATCCCACAGTATGAATAAATAAATGTTCATAACAATCAAAGACCTCAGAGGAACTTTCCATTATTCACAACTCTCTGATTGGCTGGCGAATGTGACGCGATGCGGCGGCCTGTGATTCAAAACGGGGAAGGACAAGAGAACATGCCGCAACGTGGTGACGATTTTGAAACAAGTGCAGTTTGAAAAAACGAAACTGTTTTTAAAAACAATAAAAGTCACTGCAGCTTTAAACAGTGTTTCCACCCTCAGGCCTTCATCCTTCATTTGTATTTGATGCCAAAATCTCTTTTAAATTAATGAAATAAAGTTGACCAGACGAGGAGCTAAAATATGCATCACATATATATATATATATTTTTTTTGTATTGTTTGGCCTTAAGTTGTTGCGCTTCATTTATTGATGTTTTGCCTCCTTGAGCAGCAACAAACTTCTTCATAAAGCGGCTAAGAATTGAAACGTGATACATATTCTTTGGAACTTTTCATTTCCTTGAAGCAAATCATTTCTCCTGAGGCCCAAATGTTTGTGCAAAGTTTTAGACTTGTGGCTCTGCATTATAATGCCGAGTGCGTTACCTCAGTGGCTCCTCATTCAGTGAAGCCTTCGTGGATCAGCTTATCGGAAGACGCGTTTGTACAAAGTGCTGTCAAGTCCTCCTACTTGGAGCAGAATGGGTTTGGCTCCCACGTTCTTGATTCAGTTCTCAGAAGAAACTTTACGTTTTAAGAGTTCAGTGTAAGCAAATCCTTCTCCAGAATGCCACTTATTGACTTATTATTAAAATTATTACAATAATTATTGGATACAAGGTCCTAGAGAGCAAAGACGCCATGGTGGTTTCGTATGATCCGCCTTTTCTTGTTGGGTTTAGAATGTTTTGAAGACTTTTTTGGCCAGTAAAAGCAGCTTAGTTTTGAAAACGGTAATACAAAAACAAAGAAAGAAAACAAAAGTCATGACTGTAAAGCAGGAACAGCTTCTAAGATGCCAGTATTCTCACGCAGCGGTGGGGCGGGGGGGAAACATTTGGAGGTAACAGACAGCCGCTCACAGGATCAAGCAAACTTCAAAAGACCGTCAGGAAAACGTGAGACTAAAAAGCAGAAGTGCCGCGCTCCGTTTCCCCTCGAGGAATCTTAAATCCTCGGGAAAGGTATTCGAAGGAAAGCTTTTCCTGAAATCAGAAATGCATTTCTAAACACGCCAGGCACCTGATCTCACAGCGGGGGGGTCCGGGGGCCCGAACAGGCGACCTGTCTATCACGGGGGGGGAAGCGGGTTTCGTTTTGCAGAAGAAGTTAATAATGAAAGGACTGCGCCCGTTAAAAGTTGAAAAAGTATGTCTTAATTATGTGCTGCATACATTTTTCACTGTGAGGAGAAGAAGAAACGAACGAAAGCAATGAAAACGTCATTAATATGTCGCTGTAGTCAGGTTTAAAGGAGAGTTAATTATTTTTAAAAGCAGTTTTCATGAGGGTGAAAGGAACATGTTCATGCTTCAGTCATATTCAATAAATGAAGACATGCGTTCAGATGAGGCCCATTTGTCACGTTAAAGTACCTTTGGAAAATAAACATTAAACAATGAAACATACATTTCATTAAATTATTACATATATTCTAATGGGCTGGTGTTATGTATTAATTTTAAATGTCTATTTGAGAGTCTGGTTTTAAGCCTGTCACGATAATCAATAAATCAATTAATGACAGGATAAATGAAAACAAACTCAATCATTTCGATTGGCATGATTTATTGTTTTTGAATTGTAAAAGACTAATTCATAATTTGATTGATTTGCCTCGTTTATTGATTCTGTATTGTTAACAATGTCTTCCAGTGTTTCACTGTTCATTAGAATTTAAAGTTTATCGATCTTTTAGAATGTTTTATCATTATAATAATGCAAAATGATCCCAAAACAACAATATTATCGTTTATCACGATGGAACAATTCATCGTACAGCAAAACTTGCTATCGCGACAGTTCACAGAAACACAGGCTTTTATGCATTTATCTGTTATAGATTGTAATCAATCTATAATCAATGCGTTTGACTTAAATTACAGTCCTCTTGAGATAAATGGAGTTTTAAATGATACCCATCTCCACTGAATGGATCTGTGTAAATGCAATGTGATGTAATGTCGGGATCAAGTCGAGCACGGCTGAACGTTTTTGGAATATTATCCAAACGGCATCGCTGTGACCTGCTGAGTTATTCAACAATTAATCGTGGTAACTATTACACAAACAAAAAACATGTTCTCAAATAAACAAGATGCTGGCAAATCAATGAGCAGAGAGAAGCGAATGTTTACGTTCGGGTTGGTAGACCTCCGTTTGGCTCTGATCTCTGTCGACTGTCTGCCTGGCGACGCCCCCGATGCGGTTTCTTTCCCCATCATTTACCTTCCAAACTGTTGTTGATAAATTTACTGAGTCATAAATACTTGCAGATTTGACATCACTTCACTTTGACCGCAGACCGATATACACACAGTTCCTCAGAGTAAAATATGCTGATTTTCTCTCAGTTGTGTTTAGTTCCTTCCTGTTTTCGAGAGAGCATTTGCAGAGAGGAAACTGAAATGCGACCGCGCTCAGTCTGATCCGCAAGTCACAAGCATTAATGCGGTTCTTCTCAACCACGGCGAGTCGGTTCTGTCAAATCAAACTAGGCCGACAGATAAAACGTACTTATCTGGAAGGAAGCCTCAGACATGCCCTTTGGTACGGTGTAAATCTTAAGCGCGCACTGTTTCACCCCCCACGGGCCCCCGTTTGTCTGCGGTCGCCTGCGGTCACAGGAGCGTCCCGGGATGCTCCTGCGAGGCAGAGTCTGCTCCCAGCCGGGCATCAACACCAGCCGCCATCGGCCGTTTGCTTCTCTTTAACCTTTCATAATAAATGTGACATGCAGGAGCCGCTGTTGACGCTAGCTGGCAATTTGTGTTTGCGGGAAACTGTTGCACAGGCGTCTATAAAAGTGTGTGTCAGCGCGGGGCGAGGGCTGTGCGTGGCGCACGCCTCCGTCATCCCCTCTTCCACTGATGCGATGAGTTCCCGGGTCCATCGGGCCGCAGCCAGAAAGACCGCAGTGCTGCATCAGGCCCCCCTCGTTATTCTCTTTACTGCCTTTCCACCCTCAGCTTGGTAACAACGCGAGTTTATAATCTTATTTGGAGCTGCTGTGAAGTCCTGGCAAAAAATAAATAAATAAAAAAATAAAAGATAAAAAAAAAGTACAGCTCATAAAGTTCCCTTTTCTTTTTTTTTTTTTGCCTGACAACTGAAGTGGTGTACAGCACAGATGATTTGCTGTTGTTAGCTCCAGTATTATTGCATGAGCTAACAACTCTGGCAAAGGTGAAGCCAGGCCCTTTAACAAAAAAAAGTTTTTGAGGCATGAGTGGCATTTATACGCAGCATTTGGGACAGAAAACGGGCAGAGCGAGAGAAGGAGAGAGATGGTTGTGAATCGAATTCAGTCGAACTTTAAGCTGGGAAAACACTGACTCCCCAGATCGATTGGAAATCCCTCCCAAGATACATTTCCCACTGGGAAACCGGGAGCAGCTCAGACAGTGTTTCAATATGGCCGCTTCTTGCATCAACAGGGCGAAGCCGTTGGTGTTTAATGGACGCATAATTCATTTCACAAGACCCACATGTACGATTGCGTCTAAAATCAACGCTACATGTAGTTTGTTACTTTTTTTTCTGAAATATTACTTACATATAAAAACATAAAAGATTTCAGAAACTTAACTTTTATTTTTTAAAAATGAATCGTTCAAACGTTGTGCATTATTGTGCAAATAATTGGGCATCTTTTTTTTGGGGTCAAATAATGTTTTTGTAAAGCATAAACATTTTACTTATAAGGGCCTTGTGTTTGTTTGTTTGTTTTTTCATCCCAGGTTATTACGTGTCATCTTTGGATCTGCGCTGATGCACTTTGAGTTCAGTCTTGTTTGTGGTTGTGTGTAAAAAAAAACACAACTTAAATTGTTGAGCGGTAAAACTTAATGAAATGAATTAAGTGTAATGGAGGCTTTCTGGCAAAATGGAAGCACCCATCACACTTTACTATCAACGATTAGAGAGACTTGGGAGGGAAGAGCTGCGTCAAGCTAAACTGGTGCAACAGATAATTTAAGTGTTTCAGGACTTATTTATCTGAAAGCAAGCAGAGGCCACTTGTTTCATTTAAAAAATCTAATCCAATTAAATAATACAGATATGATCTTTACTGGGGTTTTTTTTTTTTTTTTTACCTTTGACCTTTTCTTGGTTTTGGAGGTTGAAAAAAAATAAATTTGTGAATTCCTGCAATTTTTAGATTTTTTTTTTTTTTTGCTTGTTTAAAAATAAACGCAAAAGTCCAACAAATAAAACCTTTTGTATACTTTCATAGTTGCCACTTTTGCAACGAGGCGTTGCGCTCGCCTTCCTGGTCTTCTTTCAACGTGCTCCATTTCTTCGGGTCTCCTTTTCTGTCTAATCCCGGTTCATTTCCCCGCCAAGCAAAACGAATGTGTTGTTCTCCTACCTTACAGGGTGAAAAACGACTTAACGGGCGTGATGCTCTTCGAAAATGGCAACGCCGAGCGGGGATTCTTCCGTCTGTGGTCCCGCGGTGACTCATCAGGAAGTTGGATGACACTTCAGCCAGCAGACGTCAAACTCGCCCCTCAACGAGGACCACCGCAGCCCAGCGACGGGCGTTTTAAGGCTGGGACTGGAGCCGTGAAAAGCAGAAAACAGCTTGGATTTGAAATTCGTGTGTGTGCAGATGAATGTGCCTTCGCCTGTGTGGGCGACTCTGTGTGGGCACAGTCACAGACATAATGAAAGTTTTTGGAAGACGTGACGCCGACGACGCCTTGACGCGCTGACAGCCGGCACATTGAGCACATCTGACATGAATTCAGTCTCTTGTCTCCGAGTTGCAAACAGATGTCTGTCATCCCCGTCCGAGTGGCAGCTCCGGAAGCCCTATTTTGGGAACGGGAATTTTCCTTTTTTAACCTTTCTTTGGGTTTAACTTTCTCCAAAGGTGCTTAAAAATGGAAATCGGGGAGCCGCAGATGGAAATTTGTCGTCTTCTCGTTTCGCATGACACCATCGAGCGTTTCTGTGTCTTGGGAAGAAATATGCTTAAATGACTGTTTTCATGAATATGCATCTCAACAAAGCAAGCAGGACACCATTATGCAAAAGTATTCAAATGTTTGAAAAAATAACAAGCATATAAAATACATTTTGGCTGGTCTGTAACATGCTGTTAAAATAACAACAAAAGTCACTAGTAAATCAAAGCCGTTATGACAAAATGAGCGTTCATTTCCTCCTGCTGTCATAATTCTAAGTAAAATGGTTCTACATAAGAACTGGAGGGCGTTTCAGGGCAGAGTTAAGTTTCAGTGTTCTGCTCAGACGCTGAAGTGAAATCAGGTCAGACACTTAGCCGTGTTTGTCCTCAGAACACCGATTGGAGATACGTCGGCATCTTTGCCCCCGGGCCGTTACCGGATCGGCTGTCGACCCTCAAGTTTTACTTATAATCTCCTCCCCGTGGACTTGATGAGATTTAAGACCTTCCTAACAAAAAAAAAAAAAAAAAAAGACCCAAACAGCAGCTCTGCAGGGAATTAGAAAAGAAAGTTCTGGCGGGGGGGAGAAAAGAATATGCGTCGCTGCAAAAATAGCTTTTTACCCAGACAGGGATTAAAGTCCATGAAAACCTTTGCCTTTGGATGTTGGGAAGGAACCGTTTAGATACAAATTATCTTTTTTTTTTTTCTTTATTTATTTTGTTGCTAGTGTTTATTTGAGTTGTCAGTCATCCTCTTAATCTCTGCTCCGCTGTTTACGATCTGGGAACAAACTCAAGACAGTTTGCGGTAACCTCACAAATGAACTGGAATTCTTTTTTTCACTTTCATATCTTGCATATAAATCAGAAAACGTTCCTCTGAACTGAACGTTTTAATCTAGTCGTATTGGGTTCTGATCCTATTTGAAATCTGCTGCTAACAATATTTCCCAATATTTTTGTGACGCGACGTATTTTTTAATAACTTATCTCATGAACAAACTTATTCACGCGGGATCTTACGCACATTTTAAACGGAAGCCCAGTGTTCCCGATCTCTAGTTTTTGTCTTAGTCAATGATGATCCAGCATAATTTCTTCTCGCATTAATGTTTGCGCATACGAATATGGCGTCATGCATTTTTTTTCACTCTTCACATTGGAAAATCTCCAAAGTGAGACGACGCGGATCACTGTGTCCCTGACAAATGACTTTAATCAACCTCTGTCCGTGAGCTCAGTAAAGACCAACAAAGCCTCTTTGCTGGATCAAGCTGCCTCCAGGTTCCCATCCAGAAGCTACTTTTTTAGCTTCCGTGACATTTAAGCCACACTGCAGAACGTCTTCGCTTTGTCCTCTTGGTCGCCCACATGAACTTTGTTTTGTGGGTTTCTTCTTGTCCCTCCTCACTAAGGCCCCTTTTGCTTACACAGCTTCTCCTCCTCTTCCCTCCCATTTTTGTGAGTTTTGGCGGTTTCTCTGCTTTTTATTATGCATATTCCTGTGATTTATGTTTGTGTTTATTTTTGTGCTTAGTCTGGTCCTGTTTAGTTATGATTTCCTCTCTGTGTTTGTTCGGCCTCCCTCCCTCCCCTCCAGCTTTCTGCAACGCAGCGGCTTCGACTCTTCAGCTGTGATCGGTCTCGGCTGTTCTCAGTCCACCTCCTGATTCACTCAGTCCCACGTGAGATCCGTCTGCTCTGATCTGACGCGAGCTGCTGCTTGTGTGTGTGGCATCGGCCACAATCTGTTGTTCCCGGCGTTTTCCTCCTCGAATTTTGTTGCCACACGAGGAGATCAACTGCGTTTCATCGTAAAAAATAAATAAATAAATAAAAATCTTATTCGCCTACGTCCTGCTGGTGTTTGGGTCCTTCACACATTTTTATGGTGACGACTGAGGCTGTTCTATGCCATGTTTGTGTTATTCTTCCATACATTCGATCAAGGGCGCCATACATTTGCATCTTTGCAGCACAACCACAGTTTTTTTGGTTCTTTTTCATCGATTCAACACCGTACTTGTGTTGAATATGACCTTCTTTAAGAGTGTGATTTTTATCCCCGTCCCATAGGAATCCAAGAAATGTCATCGGAACCAATTTCTGAGCTTCTCTCCATATTACAAGCAGCAGCATGGCGCAAGTAAATCAGTCGAGTTCACGTTGTCTTGTCACACTGTCCTTTACTCCCTGCGCACGGCCGGCCACGTTTGGCCGCTGCAGGCCGACAATAAATGGAAACAATAACCATAAGCGTATGACATGAGAAAAAGAAAAAAGATTGCTGTTCCAATCGCTTTGAACGCCTTTTAATCATCTTAAAAAGTAAGGGGCCCGGTGAGGCACATCCGACGGAGACGGTAAAAACCAATGAGATGTGGAGATAAACGTAATAGACTCTATGCCAGGGAACTGGGAAAAAAAAGGGCATTTCAACACTTAGCGTTGTGGTTTCGGTCCCAGAAATCCACCGTAATGAAGTAACAGCATCATGAAACCAGCAGACTCGTAAGTGATGTTTTGATCAAACCAAATAAGAAGAAAAAAAAAAAAAAAGACAAAACAAAGTGCCTATTTTTTTGTTGTTTGTTCTGCTGTAAAGTGGGACGGATTGATCCTTCTGTCAAACTGTGGATTCTTCGCTAAATTGTTAATTTAATCTGAGTCCTTAAGTTGTTCTGGAAACGCTCCAACCTGCGTTATTCCATGAAGAAAAGCTCATTGCCTCCTAATCGAATCGATGCTAGTTACGGTACGGTTCGCCATGCAACATGCATCATGCTGAGCACATGTCTTTTTAAGATGTACATTAAATCAGAAAAAAAAACAAAAAACCATCATGCACAAAATATCTCCCGTTTAAAGGAACAGGAGATTGTAGATTAGAGTTCTTTTTCCTCTTCTCTCCTCTTCGAGTTTGTTGAACGCCTTGTTGCAGCTAAATCTTCGTTTGAGATGACCTTTTCTGCCAGTGACTCACTGGCCTCTGTTCGAGCTCCCGGTGGGGTGAGTCAGCACACAATCGCTACTTGATCGCTCCAAATATCATCCCGTCATCAGAGGCGGCAGCTTTGCTTGGGCTTGATGGAGGATTATGAGGAGGGAAAATGGTTCGTAAAAAACTGGCGAGGACGGCCATTTTTCACCAGATGCCTGGTGGTGACGTACGACGCAAATGCTTGGCGGCTAACGCCAACTCAACAACTCAAGTCGACTGTAAAGTCCTCTGCCTATCAAAAGTTTTTCTGAAAGTTTTCGCCATCGAATACGGACAAACGATGCAGAAATGAGTTCTAACTCTTTCAGCTTTTGCAGTGATGAAATACTTTATTCAGTGCTGTCACTGTTGTGTAGACGCCTCAAAAAACCCCAACTGAATGACTACAATGTCTCATGGAAAATGAATGGTCCTGTCTGGCCATGGGATGGAACGAACATTCAGCTCCGTTTGTCAATATATAAAGTCCACATTAGAACGTTGCCACCGCATCAAGCAGCATTACTCAACCGCTGCTCTGGGGCATTTCCAACTCGATCCGGAGACCGGCTTTATTTACAGTCCTCAACTCTCTGCTGAGTTTAGAAAATCTGCTTTTCGCTGTTGGTCTGCTTTTCGCTGGGGTTTCGCCGAGCGCACAGAAAATCAATTACCGTGGCAACCTGAAGTCAAACGGTGGCAAGTCTTTTTGGCAGGTTCCGCACCTGTTAAAACACTTTGTTTCACAAAGGCCGGGTCTCGACTTGCTCCTGCATACAAGGTATTGCGCTTCTGCAAGAGCGTGCGCTATTTTCTCAGTGGAACAATGGAATGTTATCAAGTTGTTTTTTGGCCAATTTACTGATCCTTTGCAAAAAGGGACGTTGATGATGATGACGTTGAGATGCTATGATGGACGTCAGCAGTGAGGAACAGGACAGGGTGCTGCGGTGGCGCTGGGGTTAAGCCACGGAAGGAGGCCCTATCCTCAACGCGGGTTTGTTTCTCTTTACTTACTTTGTTGTCGTTGCACTTTCAAATGAAGGCCACTGGAGCCAAAAAAGAAAAAAAAAATGAACAGGAGTATTGTACAGAGAGACTGCGGTCACACTTTCTGATACATGGTAGGATTCAGGGTGGGGATGATGCTTTATGTGCTTTGGTTTATGTGTATTTGGCTTATGCCAAACATGTCCTTTTTTATAGTTGCCAAATAATTCAAATTTAGACTATTAAGAGTCTTATTTATCCTTAGAAATGAACAATCTCCTCCTTGTATACCTATAAGCTGACATTTCCTGAAGGTTATAGGAGGTTAGATTATAGAAATCAACTAGTTGATTGTCAAAGCAGGTATGAAACTGGGTCGAATGGATTCAAGAACGGTATGAAATGTCCATTTGATAAACGACTCCATTTTGTACCTGAAAAGTTGGTCGAGATACCAAAGACAGGAGGTTGGTGACACTCCATGTGCAGCAGCTGGGACGTATACCATCATGATAAAGAGGCAAAGTGTTGACCTGTTGTCCCGTGACGTGTTGTGGTTCTTAGGAAAGACCCGAACGGTCAGGTTCTCCGCGGGCTTCTCTTCTCTCCGTTGCAGAGCCGCATCCTTCACCTCTCCGCTGCTCTCCATCAATCATTGGCTCCGAATCCGACCCGGGGCTTTTCCGGGAAAGGGAGTTGTTTTTCAGCATGCAGATAGCGGAGGCAATCTCGTCAGAGTTTCTCTATCTTGGAATGAGTTACGCTGCTGAGTGTCTGAACAGCTCTCTGGAGAGTTTCGAGGCTCGTGTACAATAAAGAGAGTGATTTTATTGATTGCCCAGTGGAAATGCGGCTTCTGTAAAACTTCGTCTTCACATCTGCTTGTCGGGTCTTCGCCGCCTAATTTGGTCCTAGTGACAGCTCCATCTAGAGCATATTCGGTTTCTTCCTACAACTTTCCTCCTTGTCGGCCCTGCGCACCAACCTTGATGCACCTCAACCCGACACCATTGTCTTTACAGTCTTCCCCCCTCGTGAGTAATCGAATCAAGTCCTTCTGATCTGATCTGAGAGGGAATTCATCAAAAATAATCCGACTTGCGTAATGTTTAAAGTTTCTTCTCGCGATCCATATATTTGACGGCAACTGCTCTCACTGCGCTATCGAGTTACTGTTAGTACACAGCTTATAGATCCATTTTGCCCTCGGAGAGGTACGCTCAGAGTGATCTCATCAAGCGAGCGTCTCCTGGACGATGCCAGCGCAGACCTGGCAACCGCCTCCACGCTGGATCTGAAAAGTGCTGCAACCTGAGACCTGGTAGGTGTCTCATGGCTCCATGACGTCACATCATCCACGACTGTGAGCTCAGGCCCTTTCCCAACCTTCCCTGACCACTCAGTTCCTCTGCGTGGATGCGCTCATGAGCGTGACTAGACACAGTTGAAGCTGTGCCAGACCGGGGAAGAGAGAACACCAGCAACCTTCGAGGCCCGAGCATGAAGACGTTGCGTCGCAGCCCCATCTGACCCGACTAATTATCTAGAATCATAGACCCAAACCCGGAGTGAACCCGCCACATTTCATTTGAGACTTAACTGCTTTCATTTCTGGACCACAGTTTGAGGAAGCAGTGTAGCTTCTTCCGTTTATAGCTTTCTTCAGATCAAGTAGCTTCAAATACACGGTAGATTATATTCCAACTACTTCGCCATAGCATGGATGAAAAATAAATAAATAAAAAAATTCTTCTTCATATCGCCACCTACCGAAAAGGATGTGTAGTGTGCAACACAAACTACACAAACAAGGCCAGCAGAAATAATGAGTATCAAAAGCTTTTAGAGAAATGAAGTGGAGTAAAAACTTTGACTTGTATCCTTAAAATATAATGGAGCGAAAGTAATAACTTTTTCTAAAAAAATGCTGCTAAAGCCAAGCACGGATTCCCTAAAAGCGTACTTCAGTACGGAACCCGAACAAATGTGCTTTGTCACCGCCCACCCGGTTCCACATTTAAACACATTAATACATGAAAACATTTTATTTTTCTTCCTCTCAGACCTATACGTAAAGTGTTTTCACAAAGAGGAAGGCGAGGTTGAAAGTGGAGCAGCAATGTGCATCATGTCAGGACAAGGAAACTTTACCTCCAGATTCCTGGTGTACAAGATACTGACCTACATCTAGGTCTTGCCAAGTGCGCACTTTTAAACACTGACAAAGCCTATGTTTGGAGGTACGTGGGAGGACAGCTTGACAATGAAGCTGCAGGAGTTCATGCAGAAGCTTCTCTCTAGTCTAGATTATATCATCAGCGCAGTCTGCTTTCTCTGCCCATTTGTTCATTTCGCTTGTTCCACATAACGTTTTCAGTTGCGTGGTCATGACTTGCAGTCTTCTGTTTTGACACTTTGCCCCCCGCAGTGCACTGCTTTCCTCGTTTTTGGCTTGTTTGATTCATTTCGTTTGCCTCGCTCTGCTGAAAAGCTCTCTTAAAGAAAGTTGTAGTGCTTATTTGATTCAACGCCTGTTATTGAGATAAAAACGGCGCATTACAAAAGCAATCAATTTCAGTCTTTAGATCCGTAAAACTGGCGGGGTTCTGTCTGGAAAATGTTTGGACGTTACCAGAAGTACCACCGGTCTTTTACAGAACATAAGCAGGATGATTATAAGGTGGGTCTTAAATTCAACCTTTTAAAAAATGGTTTGAAAAGCAAAAATGTGAGAAAGATTTCTGCGACAGCAAATTGAATATAGAATCTAGAAACAGGGACACTATAATACATCACACATTTCAAGAACCTGCTTCGGCCCTAAACCTTTATAAGCACTGGACCCATTTACTGCCATTTTACTCGATCAGAAGGCGGGTTACAAATGAGCTGAGAGGTTCAAATAAAATAGGACGCTATTGTGGATCTACACTGCCATCTTGTGGCCGGAGAGTGCGCTGTCCCTGTCACAGTCAGACAATGAATTTCTAAAATTTTAAGACAAAACGTTTTCCAAGCAAGTATACATAAGAAACTGTAATGAATCACTCATGTATTTTTATTTAGACATCTCCGTGTCTAAATAAAAATAAATGGATCCAGATTGCGATACCTAATTAGAGAGAACAATTTGATGAGCTTATTGTTATATTAATTTCTATTACGAAAAAATATTTTGTAGCCCTAAAAGAAGAGATATTTTGTGTCTTTGTCATTAGTTCTGGAATGCACGTGTCATTGTATGTGAAAACGATTTGTTGAACCTAAACGTAAGGTGCTTCTTCTGTGCCAAAAACATTTCCAGTTTTCGGAATGAGCCTGCCACTCGCAACATGACGGACTAGCTTACGTGTGGTTGCTTCAGACAAACGCCTTGGACGCAGACGTATCATTCCCAGCATGCAAAGCGTCCTGGGAAGAGGTTTTATGACCGTGAGGATTATTTAGTTTTTTAACCACTGGGACTTTCAAGTCTCCTGTAAAAGTAAGTTAGTGAGCTACACCTTTGAAGTACTTTAAAAAACACGCGAAAACCTTCAGAAATTAAAATCAAAACCGTTTAATATCGAGCAGAAGAATTTGCAACTATAAATAGTTGTCAGTGAAGAAGCTTAAACCGGTTGGTCCGAAGGTGGTGAGGTTTCAATTGATTGCTACAGTGAGTAACAGAACTTCTACGTTTCTTCTCTCCCCTCCCTCACCGCCGGTATAGACTAGCCTTTTGCCCCAATGGTTCATTTTAAAAAAAGGAAATTGGTGGATTGAAATGACACCAAACTCGTACGGCTCTTTTCAGAACCATCAAAGACGCTTTACAATAAAATTACGTCATCTCAATGGAGGCACACGTCCATAAATGACCACAACTCAAGTGTCAATCTGGGTTTTTTTTTTACTGCCGTTTCTTGTATTTACCTTCATGAGATTGGAACGTCTCCTTCTCCCCATCGCATTGCGTGTAGGTCATAAAGTTTTATTTTGGTTTAATCAGCACCTTAAATGTTTGTCTTCTTGTTGCAAACTCCTTCGGGCTTCCTTAGATTTGCATTTACTAATTAGACGACTTCTGAAGGCAGATGCTTAAAATAAGTCTGTATCCTTGTGCTTACTCTTAATTATGCAGTAATTTGCCTATTATATAAAACATAATACTGCTACTTATAGCTGTGCAAAGATGTTAAAGCTTTATTTCAGTGCATATGATTGGATGATAAAGTTCTGTAGACAACAGTTTTCCTGATTAGTTTAATTTTAATGACTATATAAAACTGTAGGTAAGAACCACTTCGGAAGTTTTGTAGTTGGAGAAATGAAACCACACCATGAAGAAGAATATCATTTATTAGAAATATTAACCAGATTCAAACACAACAAAAAAGGAGCCATGAAAACCGGTTCAAGTGACAGCTAGAACTCTGTTTAATTTACATCTGGCCCACCTTCTGGCTTACACGTGTCTGAAAACAACAATGCAGCAGCCCGGCTGAAAACTTCTGACCTGGAATGGACAATCAAATATATTTTGGAGAAAGTAACCTAAGCATGTTGTTGCATTTTCTACGTCCATGCAGCTTTCACAGCAATCCCAGTTTGTATTCGACCATCATGTGAGGCTCGCCCATCGCTTCACTCTGGCCTGGATCTGCAGGCAAACAGACAGACAGACAGGCGATCAGGCTTCATGCTGACACCGATCAGCGTTCAATCACATTCACGTAAACACAACCGACTCTGGACCTCTAAACGACCTGCATGGGACACACGCTTTGGATTTTATTGTTTAACCCATTTAAGATTCATCGTTCAATCGTTTATGAAGTGAAGTCTTCACTGAGGAAGGAGACACTAACCGCAGAGGATGTCCTCGAAGCCGATGCACTCATCGCTTCCTCGCAGGGTGTCCAGAGCCAGGTTGGAGCTGGGTAAGAAGGGCAGACGCTGGATCTGGAACACACAAGCACCTTTCATCAGGACTGATAGCGGAGACTTTGGAAAAAAAATAAGATATAAAAACAGGGAGGTTAAAGGGAAGGGGCTGTCGACGGGGTGGACTGCCCCTCACCTGTCTGGCTGCTCTGTACTCCATCTGCAATTTGAGTGGAGCGTGAAGACCCTGGATGTTTCTGAGCGTAGAGAAATTCATCTTGTCCTGGTTGAGCTGGAACTGCAAACCACAGAGAGACACCGCGGTAAATCAGCCTGAGTTGGATTAGCGGCATACGCCAACAACTGCTGGTCAAATACAGACTCAAAAATATCTGAACAGGCATCTGTTGAGCTGCCAATGAAGGGGTCTTATTCATCCAGGGTATCTTTCAAAGCTTGAGCCATGAGGACGAAACTCAAAGGACACAAACGGACAACTTACATTCTTCTCTGACAGCTCCAGTGGGTGGCTTGGAAGAAGCTCATTCTTTACACTCGTGAAGCTGTTGCAGAGCAAAGCAACAACAACAAAAAATAAGCCATAATTGAAGTCACCATTTCTATTATGTAAACACACATCCCATAGTTTCTTACCCGCTGCGCAGAGAGTCCTGCACCCCGTAAGCTCCCTGTGGACACAGTCCGGCCACAGGTACGCTGTCTTTGAGCTGAGAACGGAGTCCGCGGCTGTTCTGTGACGCACAAATATATATATAAATAAATAAAAACATATCCAACCTTCATATCTGCTCACTATAAACTAACACAAAATGTATGCAAACATTAGGAGTTGACCTTGTATGAGAAAACATCGATGTTAGCTAGCGTTAGCTCTAGTTTAACGTTAGCTCTAGTTTAGCATTAGCTCTAGTTTAGCATTAGCTCTAGTGACTAATCAAATTCAGGAGTCAGCTCCACAACATGAGCAGACGAAACGCTACGCGGGACGGGACGATACAATGTGTAAATGTAAATACAACGGCGCAATGGTCTCGAGTCTGTCGCCGACAGAAAATGTAAAAAGTGATATAAACAAGCCACGGTACCATTGTGAATCCTTTCCTTACGCTTTCCTTTTCGTGCGCTCGTGCATCCGCCTGCGTCGAGTGGTACAAACGAAACATCCGGTCGAAACTCCGCCCCTACAAACTGCCTCGTAATGCGTGAAATGCTTTCACGAGATTATGTGATGCTGACATCACATAATTTGTAATGAAATTCTGATTTTATTAAAATACATAAGTACTATGTGTCGCCGCTCCCTCCACACATGATCTACATATGCCTAATACCAATATGCTGGAGTGATGGAGACAACGGGGGTATAGCTCAGTGGTAGAGCATTTGACTGCAGATCAAGAGGTCCCCGGTTCAAATCCGGGTGCCCCCTCTTTTGTTCTTTGCTTGAACTTTTTGACAAAATATTTTTCAACGATTCTTGCGCTTCTCAGCATTTTTAGTGGTGGATATTGTCCAAAACATGTGAGGTGACAGAATAACGGAAAAACATAAAAATGACATAGAATCCGTCTATTTTGGCATCTCTTTTACTATATATATGACTTTAAAATGTCATGCACAGATATGATCAATAATAACTTCAAAAATAACCTTATGTACAGTTCATTCTCAAGCCCCCACGGGAGAGTAAAGTGTTGGTATTATATAATTCACTGACTCTTCCCTAGGAATAGAAGTTTAGGCCTGTAAAGCATATACAAATTGATTTTTTGTATAAGCTCTATGTAACAGAGGTCCAAGTAATCCATTCTTCTTTTAGTTAAAATTAATTAAATTTTACTTCTTGGTTGGCTATTATATTCTGTAAGATAAGTTTAAAATACATTTGTTAAATTTATAATTCGAGAAGATCTGAATTTTTTTTTCAAACCCAAAGGCCAGAACTAAACAGATGGAACATTGCATTTTTGTTTGTGCAAAAAAAACAAAAACAACAACAACTTGTAGAACAATATGCCTAAACCGGAAGAGAGTAGATGAATTTATTACTTTTTCTTACCTCTTCTGTATTCAACTGATGAATATACTTCAAATTGGATGAGTAAATCATCTTATTTACAGCAGAAACTCACAGAGTGGTGAGTTAAAAACAACTTGATCACACAAATAGCAGCAATGTAATGCAGTAAATACCCAGTAAAGCTTTTGGAGACAGAGTCCAGATGCCATTCTGATTTTTATTCTAAGTTAGTGGAGCTCCTAGGTGAGTCAGATCCACTGGCGATATTGTTGGACGATCTGTTTTGGGGAAACAGAGAACATAGAGGTGAAATACCACACATGATTTTCTTGAAATCATATTTAATCCATGAAGGCTAAAAAACCCATTTTGATTTAAAATAAATAAATAAATAAAATGCAGTGCGATGAAAAGGTAAATGTACCTTTTGTCAAAGGTTCACAAAAGACATTTGTTAACCTTTGGTCAGCTCCGACGTCTCACTGCAGGCCTGGCATTTCCACTGTTCCCAGTAACTGCAAAATATCAAGGAAAAACTTAACATAAGAGATGGATAGGACAGTCTTTGTCGTTTCATCAGGTGAGAAATGAAATTAGAGAACCAAAGAGAGAAACAAACAAAACATCTTTTAAAGTGGTGCTAGTTTATGCTGATCATAAAGACAACTGCAAAAATCCTGGAGGGACCAATGAGTGTGAAAAGAAAGGAATGAAGGTAGGAAGTTTTCTATCTGTCCAATGGAACCAAGTCCGTTGGTCCATTGTGTGGAAGCACCTTTAGTTTTACAGGACAATGTAAAAATGCACATTGAGAAGAAATGATGAAAGAGCTCACTCCTCAAAGTTGAGGCTGCTTGTCCAAGCTAATATTTCGTCCAGCTCCCAGTCCAGTATTTCATCTTCTCCTCTATCTTCGATAGAGTGCATCACGTCCTTCACTGTTTTCGTCGCCACTGTCAACACATCAGATTTATCGGACTGCTTCTGCTCCTCCTCCTCTCGGCCCTCTCTGTACCTTTATGTAGCAGGAAGATAAGTAATGATGAAATGCACTGCTATTAGATTTTAGACAACTGAGATGCTTTTATGTGTTTTTACCTTGTAGACTAGAGACAGAACTTTGAAAAACCAGCAATTGAAACAAAAATCTCTAAAATGGAGATATTTAAGGAATCTGCTTTTGTGTAAAAGTGTGGATTGAATACCTGAGATTAAAAAAATAAATAAATAAAATAAAAAAAGCAATAAAAAAATATATTTCGTAGATGCAATATGTTTTAGGGAAATCTTTCAGTTATGATCAATTGTCCTTGCAAATAATTTTAATGTGGTTAATATTGATGTCACTGCCACCTGCTGGGCAAACTCAAACCTATAGTTAAAATACAGATAACTACATGGAACGTGTTGAATTGTGTTTATTCAGTCAGAAGGAAAGATTTCACAAAACATGAACAAAAAGCACCAGATGCAGTGAAGAGTTGAAAGTTTTATGGTTATTTGTATGTTTGATCAAAACTGTGACATGTTACTTTTACTACTACATATATTTTTGTTGTTTGCCTTATTTAGATATTTGTTAAAAACTGTTAAGCAGCATCTCTCTCTTCTACTCACATCCGCTTCAGCCACTCAATCTTCTTCCTTTTCCTCCATTTCCTCAAATCCTCTATCCGCTGCAACTTCGACGGATGAAAGTCTATCTTTTTGATGACAATACTCTCCACGACTTCTTGCTTTTTAATAAACTGTTGGAGAAGCGAGACATGTAAGCGCCGCATTGTATATACGAGCGGTAGCTGAAAGACGAGCTTTCTCTGATCACCAGAATATATATACATATGTATCTACATGTATTTTTCCCCTTTACTTTGCAAGAAAAGATCCTCCAGTTGTTGTTCTCCACACGTTGGTACCAGCCCGTTTGGTCCGTTGTGTGCAGAGTCGGATCTCTCTCCTCAGTCAGATGCCTGGTGCGCAGGAGCTCATTGTAGTTCTTGGGGCTGCTTGCGCATACATCCACAATGGGACGGTAGGTGAAGATCTTGTAGTACACCTGGGGAGGAAAACTGACCTGAACGAAAAGTAAAGGCTTAAAATGAGCAGATTTGTTTGTACGAATCTTTTTGAAATTTATCAAGATGTATTTACGTTTCCCGTTATTAACTTACCCCTCCTAGTCGAAATCGGATGAACACACCGGCCGCAGGATCGAGCAGCTCTGCCTGTGAGACACAGTCGGATTTGAATAGTTTTGCATTCGACTGAGATATTTTTGTTTCATCGAGATCTATCAGTCCACTACCTCTCGAGGATTGACGGTTTTCAGAAGTGACTTAGGATCTTGCCGATAGCATTGGCCGATCATCCTCTTGACATGCCTGAAGACTTCTTTGCACTGCAGTGTTGACAGTATCAAGATTGTTTTCATATTACAACCATCAACCACTTTGTTGTATTTCATTGGGATTTTATGCGGTAGACTAACACAAAGTAGTGCAGGATTATGAAGTGGATGGAAAATGATTGGTTGTTTTTCAACAGTTTTTTGAAAAAAATGTTGCATGCAATTTATTTAGACCCCTTTACACTGATTCCCATAAAAACAAAAATAATAAAAATCAGAATTCAAAGCTTAAACTATTTTGCAAAGCATAATTTTTACTGTACAGATGTGCAAATCTGGTAGATACAACACAAAAAACATGCATCTGAAGCTGCAGCACTGAAGAAAAATCAGTCAAACTTTGCATTAAGCAATCACAAAAAAAAAATCCCAATAAAACTCAAGAATTTTTAGCTGTAAAGCAACAACATGTGAAACAGCTAAACTAGTATGAAAACTTGCCACAAATATATGAAGTACGTACCACATATCTTCTCCAGCACCGCTGGACTATTTTTGCTGCTTGGTCCCTTTGACTCTTCTCGAGCTCCACTTTCTGGAGACTGGGGGTTGCTAAAGAAACGGGAGCAGTGCATTTTACTCAAACTGACCGAAATTTTGTTTTTGGAAATAAACATGCATATTGTTTACTATGCCTTTGCTTCAAAACTTGCTATGATACTTTCTAATGAAATAACCAATAAAATCAGATAAAGGAGGCTCTCTTTAAAAGATGTTAGGGATCCTCTGTCAATCTGGGCGAGGGAGAATGGAAAGTGAGGTCAGAGGCCAATTAAAAAGTTACAAATGAAAAATTATATATATAATAGATCTGCCTGTTCCATTTCATCTGGCGTTTCTCATATCTCTTTGTACATAAGGCTATAAAGCATTGAAGTAGCGTTTACTAAATAGTGAAGTGTGATTTAGATCTGAAAGTTGACCTATATTAACTCACATAAATCCCATTTTGACGCACTGTTTTTCAAATTTACACCGTACTCACCCATGAAAACCTCTCAGAGACAATGTTAAAAATCAAGGCAAGTTCAAAAAACAAACCAAAAACAAACATACAAACAAAAAAAAACAAACACAAAAAAACAAACAAAACAAAAAAACACAGCTCCCCCAGAGGTGACAAAAAAAAAAAAAAAACTGTCAGTTGCGAAAAATTAATTCTGACGGTTGCCTGGCAATGGGAGAATTCCGCGCAACGTGTTCAGCATAGAATTATTTCAAAATAAAAGGAGACAAACTCTCCAATTTTGCGCCAATCATGAATGCTAAAACTATTTCAGGACGCCACTCTAAAAGGCACAGATATTTTTCTTCCTGTGTATCACCGCAGAGCCACAAACGGAAAAGGAGCGGCACACAAGAAAGAGTAGAAACACAATAGCTTCAAGAAAAAAGCACTTTTGAAACTTACACTGCAGAAAAATATGTTCTCCGCCAACAAAAATCTATCTGTTTGTCCATTTAATTTTAAATAAACATGCAGTGCTTTGAGCAAAAACAGATACCTTCATGATGATGTTCGTGTTCAAACTATTCAGTGGGCATTTGCATATTTAATCCTGTCACTGTTTTTTTTTTTTTGTTTTTGTCATTCAGACTGACGAAATAAAGACAGTTGACTTTGTTTGCCCAAACCGCAAATTTGCTTGCTGTCTTTAAACTTTGAATAATTTCATGAAAGAAAGTGTTGCAATGAAAATGTATACCGGGTACACTTTCACTGGTCAAAATTACTCCCACCTCTGCAAAACCAATTTGTTCACAGTCTCCGTTGTTCATGTGATGTGACTCAACATCGTTCTGCATCAACAGGATGTTGCGAAACATCCGTCTGTCGTCGGATGTCGTTATTTTGGAACTATTGAAAACCAGCGGTCACGTTAGCCTTCACGTCTTTGTCCATACATGAAGGACCGTCAGAGCCTGATGGCGGCTCTGACTGAGAACATGCTGACAGTCAACGTGTTACTGAGTGTCTTCCTTCTGCCAGGTGAGACGTTTGTTCACACGAATCATTTCCAGTCTGAAATATTTGATCTTAATCTTGTTTAAAGACTTCACGTTTAACTGGACTTTATGGATCATGGATGTCTCTCTCTTCACGTTATGCTCATCGTTTATCTCTTCTTAAGGTGTTTTGGCTGATTCCTGTAACCATGCGACACCAGCCCTCTTCATCACCGCACCAAAGGAGATTGAAGCTCTGACAGGATCTTGTTTGCAAATCCCATGTGCCTTTAACACAACTCCGACAGCATTGGACAGCAGCATCACCGTCGCTGGAATTTGGATGAAGCATAACCTAGATTTTAAAGGTGATCCAAGAAATGTTATTTTCAACAGCTCTAGGACAGAAAAGACCCATCAACTGGAGATTGTTGGAAACCTGAGGGAGAAAAACTGCACCAGTCTGTTTCGTGACTTAAACTCCAGCCATGCAGATAGATACTTCTTCAGAGTCGAGAACGGGCCGTTCAGAGCCACAGCTTGTCGCCATCCACTTGAGATAAAAGTTAAAGGTGAGAAAATTTTGCTTTAAATGTTCTGTGACACGAGTCCAGTGTTGAAAAGGCTGTTTATTAGTGATTTGCTGTCTGGAGAGGCACAGACACAGAAGAGTTTGGGGTCACTCAGTCACTTTCTAAAAATTTCTGCTTTAAAATCCCAGATTCTCCTTGGATTCCCAGCATTAATGTTCCCTCTGACCTGAAGGAGCATCAGTCTGTCACTGTAACCTGCTCAGCTTTCACTCCCTGTCCAAACTCACCTCCTCAACTCACCTGGAATCTCCAACAAGACTCTCTCAGACACACAGAGAAAAACACAAATGGAACCTTTACAACTAAAATCCAGGAGACCATCACTCTGTCAGACACACATGATGGATACAACATCAGCTGTTCTGCCAGATATCCTGTGATTGGAGGAATCAAGACAGCAGAGACAGAAGTGACTCTCAGTGTTTCATGTAAGTGATCCTGTCAGCAGGTCATGGTTCAGCTGTTTCTGATCAATAAAGTTCATGTGTCTCATTTTCCTCAGATGCTCCTAAAGACACCTCAGCATCCATCAGTCCATCAGGTTTGGTGTCAGCAGGTAGCTGGGTGGAGCTGAGCTGCTCCAGCAGAGCCAAACCTCCACCCACATTCACCTGGTTCAGGATCAGCAAACATGGAGACATGAATGTGTCTGTGGGGCCGATTTACAGCTTCAATGTTACTGAGGGAGGAGAGTATTACTGTGTGGCTGCAAATGATCTGGGGAATCAAACGTCGTCAATAATCGTTATAAGTAACAAAGGTAACTATTTTGTTACACATTCTTATGCATTTAAATGCTTAAATATGTTTTCCATCCTGAGATTTTTTATTTATAATTAATATTTAGATGTGTTTTTTCCACCTATGGTCCAACAGGCAGTCCTACATACTGGAAGTGTATTTTAGTGGGTATCATTGTGTTCATCTGCCTGATAGTTGTTTGTGCTTGGTGAGTATCAGACATAAGTGATCTAAACTTACGAAACAACAACACTTCAGTTTAATCATATGTTAAATTTGGAGAAAGATTATGTAATATTTCAGGCGTTTCCTGCCAGTCACTGGTGATGCAGCCTCATAGCAAAATGCTCTAAAATGATAGTTATATCCTGTCTGAGTGGAGTTTGTCTGATCGCTCCACGCCCATGTTGGTACTCCAGTTTCAACTCACAGCTTTAAAGATTAGATGTCTGCCATAAGTCACGTATTACTTCATTGGGTGTGTTATAACTCCTATCAGAGCTTCAGCTCTTCTGGAAAAGTTTTTTTTTTTATTGTTTTCTGTTTCTCTTTATTCGTTACTATTTTTATTCTGGTTGCTCACTTTTTCGCCGCGCTTCTTCCCCAGCATACTTTCTGCTATTTCCACCATTCAACTTTTATTCTATTCAGTGCGCCCGCCTAATGCCGGCTGCATCTTTTGGTGTTCGTAACCTTCATACTTTTGACGATATTCGGCTTTTTATGAATTTTTTTTCACCCCCATAGAAATAGGTGAAACAGCTACATCCTGTGCAGAATTGCGAATTAAAATATAAAATGTTTTGCGTTTTCACCAAACGCATTCAGCTTTGAGCATTCAGCATTCACGCTTGCATTTTTATAGGAATTGCACACTTTCTAGTTATCTATTATTATTGATTTCTTTGCTTTAATCAATGACAATGTCATTTTACTGCTGCTAGTTCCAGACCAGCCTTAACTGAGTCTCTGTTTTGTCTCCTGAAGCTCAGTAAATTTATTCTAATGTCTTCCAGGTGCTTGAAGGGCAAACGTCCAACTCCACACCAGACCCAGGTAGAGACATGTCCAAATACACTGTTCCTCCTGTCGATAAGTAGCACCTTCAACATGAACAAACACATGTGCTTTTTTGTTCCCCACAGAGTCTGACAGGCGAGGATGATGCTGTTGAAGAACCAGCCAGCGGAAGAGAGGAAAAACTTCATTATGAAGAAGTGCATTTCCTGCAGAGACCTGGAGCTCCCTCCAGGTCAGCACAGGACAGCAGGCAGCAGCAGGAGACGCTGTACTCTCAGGTCAAGGCGTCTGCTCCCGCTGCGGAAGATCTCTGCGCTCGAGCCAAGAAAACGCGACACGTTTTATGCCAGAAGGCTTGACTTTTTGTTCACACAAGATTTGGACTTGTTGGTTTTGGACAGAGTTCAGTGGGGGAAAGTTTCAAACCCACTGGTCTCATAATCCTGTCATGATTATCATTTATTATCAATCTTTAGTCCTCAAACTGTCATATAAACTCAGTTAAGTTGTAGAAAGGATATATATATATATATATATATATATATATATATATATATATATAATCTATATCTATATATATATAGATTATATATATATATATATATATATGTATACTCTGCTCCCATACTCTGGAAGCAGTATGGGAACCACTGGGTGGGCCCAGAATGAAATCTTTGAACTAGCTGATGTGGATGCTTGATGAACATTAAATCATCACGTTTTGAACACTTCTTTCTTTAAACAGCTGAAACCGGAGCACCCGGAGAAAACCTACACAATTTGACTATCAAAAAGCAACAGACACATAGGTCAAATAGGTTTTTATTTCTACCAATATTAGGACTTTTCATTAACTTCAACTCATTTTAGAAACTGTGGTTATGGCTAACCCACACATTTTCCATAGCCATACCTTTTACCGTCCCTCCATCCTTCACTCAGAAAAAAAGTACTTCCACCATCCCTTCCACCATCCGTCTGTGGTGGGAAATGACAACGGTGTTGATTCATCCATTGATCCTTTGCAGTCGGTCGTGTCATCTGTTGTGCCTTCTGAACTATCAGTCGGCGAGTGGGAACCTCTTGACTTTGTCGACTCATCCTCTGATCCATGAGGTACAAATGCTTTATTCTCAAGCATCTTGCTGAACCTGCGAATTACAACACTGCTTCTCGGTTTGAAAATGTCATCGGAGTCGTCTGTTGAGTCACTTTCCTCATTCTGGATGTCACTTGAAGACTCCTCGGAGAACTTCTCCGGCTTCCTGTGTTTATAAGTATGTCCTGTCAACATGTAGGCCACCGCCGGAGGAATGGAAGGAGTTTCTGCGTTCTCGGCTCCACAATAAGGCTTAAGGTCCCCCAGAAATCTCACAATTTCTGGTTGAAAGGATTTATACTCCTTCTGGACATTATGGATTTTAGACTTGAAAATATGCAAGCGTCTGGCCAAGTTTTCTTTATGACTTCTGTCTTTTGTGAACAAGGAAAGCATCGATTCGCTCCCAACACTTAACGTTCTCCCCGTCAACTCCTCAAACGTCTTCAGGTGATTATGGTGAATTTCCTTAATATTATTGACCCTCTGCTCCACGTCCTGGTAAGTGGTCTCCCACTTCGTTTGATCGGCTCGCCTCTCTGTCAAGATCTGAATCACCTTGTCTAACTCGACGTTGAGGTCTTTGAGCCTTCGCTCCTCGTCGACTGCGCACTGAAACTGATATCTCAAAATGGGCACATTGATCGCTTGATGTCTCAAGGTTTTGATCATTTCCTCCAGGAGATGATTCTTGTCGACTGCTTCCTTCACACTTTCCTCTTCTGCCTTCACTTTTTTCTTCACGCTGGCCACATTGAACACTCTCAGTTTCTTCCTCAGCTCTCTAAAGTAGAAGTCTTGAATCATCATCATCTCCTTGGTTTCCGCTCCTTTCTCCGTGTACTCATCAAACACTTTAGTTTGATTCACAAGCTGCTTTGTCAAGGTGCGGATGTTTTTCTTTAACACTTTGTGAAGATAATGCAGCCTTTCATGCTGTTGGTTGGCCGCCCTGATCATTGATTTCATCACGGATTCCTCGAGGAGTTGATCGTTCGTTTCTTTCAATATTCCGAAAAGCATGTCTCTCCTTTTGCATAAGCCATCCAGTTTTTCTTCCTCGTCTGCCCAGATGTCAGATTGCAAGTTCAACATGAAGAGTCGTTTTTCGGATTCTTCGAAAAACACCTTCTCGTCTTTCTCCAGTCTATGCCGGCAGCGAAAACGGGCCCTGCGGTCGGAGTTGTTCTCGAGCTCCTCGTTGATCTTCAGGAGCTTCTGGAGCGCCCTGTTGTTCTTCTTGCGCACCTTTTCAGGATCAAAAGCGCCAGTCACCACTGGCTGCCTCTCGGTTTTGCGCATTTTGAGTTTTCCCGCTCGGCTTTAAAGCCAAAAGTGTCGGAGCCAGTCAAGCAAAATGTGGGTAAGGGGAGCTTTGTGTTCAACAAGCGAAATGGAGAGAATTCAGTCGACTCACAGACAAAAGCTGTGAGCTGACAGCTGTAACATCAAAGGGCGTCAATTGGGCGTCATCATAAGGCTGTGTGTGTGTGTGTGACATCATCGTTGTGATGCCGTACCTTCCCAGCGTGGTTCTGCTCTCAATCATTGTCCGAGTCACGTAAAGTGTCCTGAAAGTTTGCATTGTCTCACTGACTGAAGCGTTTTCGCCTCCAAGTGTCTCGGGTTTACTCAGGAGCCAAATGCAACATCTTCAGTCTTCTGCAAGAAATGCTGAAGACGTTTTGTTGAACAGACTGAGAAACGGTTGAAAACCAAACAAAAACGCGATGGACAGTTCAGTGTCACGCATTAAAAGTTACATGTCGAGCATTACAGCCAGCACACACAATGTGTGAGTCGACCCTTTGTGTATTCCAGCGAGCCGATCCAAGAGAAGCGGCTCACTGAGTAGAGCCAGAACGCCAAACTCTAGAGTTTTCTGCAACTTTGATCATCCATAGGTTTCTATTCAAACAGTGCAAAACCCGATTCCTCATTTGCGTTTTCTTTCACATAAGTATTTTTAGCTTATTCATAATTGGACTCAGCACTTTGGGATTTTAATGAACTAAAATTCCAACTTAGCACTTTAACACTTTGGATTTTGTCGGTATGCAGTTCAAAGAGCTAAAGTTGGTCTGAGGCTCTTAGTGGCGAAAAACAAACAATTTCTAAGGAGAGGTGCTACTGAATGTGAAAGGAAGCTAAATCAATAGACCTGTGAAAAATTTGTCTCCCTCACTTCTGAGATGATGGTCATCCCGCTGGTTGGTTCCACATTACGTTTTTTTTTTTTTTTTTTTAAATAGCATCTTCTGTTGACATTAACCAATCGCCGTTGACATGATGAAAATGCAATACATCCACGTCCTTTAATTCTGCACCTGAAACTTAAGTCAAAAAACTAAAACGACCAAAAACGGAAAGCGAACGCCAGCAGTGTTTAAGTCACAGAAGCTGATAAAAACTAGTGACAGCTCTCTGATAACCGATTAAGACTGACAAAAAGTCACAACAAAATAAAACTGAAGTATAATGAAAAAACGTGCGATGGACTGGAGACCTGGAGGAACCAGCAGCACTCCCAGCGCCACCAGGGACATGGATGGATGGATGGATGGATGGATGGATGGATGGATGGATGGATGGATGGATGGATGGATGGATGGATGGATGGATGGATGGATGGATGGATGGATGGATGGATGGATGGATGGATGGATGGATGGATGGATGGATGGATCTTCGTCCTCCTGCTGGTCTAATGTCTCCTCCCTCACGTTGCTCTTTCCATTGTGACTACAGAGATCGTTTTTAAATATATAGAAAGCATCCATGAGTGCAAGCTCTGCATGGACATTAATGAGTGTTGGGTTTGTTCCTGGCGTCAGTGGATAGCATCATATTGCTCACTGGCTTAACTTGATATGCTGGAGTAAAGTAGTCGTTTAGCTAACATGCAACAAAAACGGTGAATAAAGTAAAAAGTCGGTGATGTGCTTTGTAAACTGAAGTAAAGTAATAGTTATTTATAAAGGCTCAACTCTGAAGTTGACGTGTTTTAGGGAAGTGATGAGATGTAACAGGAGACAAGCGTAAAAAAAAAAAAAAAAAGAAGCGAGAAGAAACTTGCATTGAAAATAAACTAGAGCTCAGTTGGTCCTGCAGTTTCCTCAAACGGGCAGCTTGTTTCTTGAACTTGTTTTCGCCGGACATTTGGTAAGTTAATCTTTGTCTATAAATTTAAGAATAATACATGTTGGCTTTCAGGTATCTTGTTTTATCATTTTGGGGGTTTTACGTATATATTGATTTCAACTTGTGGCCTTTTTTAGTTCCTAGATGACAGTTTTGCATTTGATTGGGTGAATTTGCAGAAGTTGTGAAGAAAGAAAAAAAAAACAACAACTTTGAAGCCACTTCAGTCTACAAGCCAGCAGCAGATGGTCTATTGTGTTTCCAGAGATGAAGCTCTACCAGAGTCTGACTGAGAACATGCTGGCAGTCAGAATGTTACTGAGTGTCTTCTTTCTTCCTGGTGAGATGTTTGTTCACCTTGTTTTACTTGGAGATTGTGTGAGATCGTTTCTAGTCTGATGTTATTTGAAAACTTTGAATGCAACACTCCGCAGTTGAATTGGAGTTTATGGACCAGGGACTTTCTCTGCAGACAGAATTTGCTCTGCCTTATATTTATTGTGAATCTCTTTTTTCACAGGTGATTTGGCTGGTTGTCCCAGACCAGATCTCATTGCCTACATGCCTCAACAGATTGAAGCTCTGAGTGGATCTTGTTTGCAAATCCCCTGTAGCTTCAATTCAACAGATTCTACATATAACAACAATAGACCCATCAATGGAGTTTGGTTCAGAGCTACTACAAATTTGAATCAGGATCCAGAGGCTGTTATTTTCAACAACAGTGGGTCAATTAACAAATATAAACTGAACATGACTGGAAACCTGAGTGAGGGAGACTGCACCACTCTGTTTCCTGATTTACAGACGAGTTATACAGACAAATACTTCCTACGCATTGAGAACGGAAACTTTAGGGCAACAGATAGCTGTCATCCTCTTCATATAATAGTTAAGGGTAAGAAAAAACTTTTATAACCATATTATCTTATTTTCTAAATCTTCCCTTATTCTCCTATTCTATATGGAAATTCAAACCATGTTTTGATGTAAAATTTCTAATCTCTGTCAGAGACTATTTACAAGAAGAGACATCAATCATTGAAAGCTTTTGTTGTCTGAACCACTTGAAGTGAAACACATCCAAATTGTCAATGGTCACTTTCTAAACTGTCTTATATGAAATTTTAGATTCTCCTTGGACTCCCAGCATTAATGTTCCCTCTAACCTGAAGGAGCATCAGTCTGTCACTGTAACCTGCTCAGCTTTCACTCCCTGTCCAAACTCACCTCCTCAACTCACCTGGAATCTCCAACAAGACTCTCTCAGACACACAGAGAAAAACACAGATGGAACCTTTCCAACTAAAATCCAGGAGACCATCACTCTGTCAGACACACATGATGGATACAACATCAGCTGTTCTGCCAGATATCCTGTGATTGGAGGAATCAAGACAGCAGAGACAGAAGTGACTCTCAGTGTTTCATGTAAGTGATCCTGTCAGCAGGTCATGGTTCAGCTGTTTCTGATCAATAAAGTTCATGTGTCTCATTTTCCTCAGATGCTCCTAAAGACACCTCAGCATCCATCAGTCCATCAGGTTTGGTGTCAGCAGGTAGCTGGGTGGAGCTGAGCTGCTCCAGCAGAGCCAAACCTCCACCCACATTCACCTGGTTCAGGATCAGCAAACATGGAGACATGAATGTGTCTGTGGGGCCGATTTATGGTTTCAATGCCACTGAGGGAGGAGAGTATTACTGTGTTTCTACAAATGATCTGGGGAATCAGATATCATCAGTAGTTCTCAGTTTTGAAGGTAAATCTGAGTTTGATTCCGTGTTTCAAATTCTTTGAAGATTTCTTCATGGATTTATATTGTGGTTAATTAAACACAAATTTCCCAAGTTTCTGACTGCACACAGCAGGAATATAAACCGACGAATTGGAGCCAAAACGTTCAAGACGTTCTGACCGGACTGTTCTGTTTCAGATCATCGAGCGTTTGGACTTTTTCTCTGTGCTGCAGTGAAAACCCTGGGAATCATAATCCTCTGCAGTGCAGTCGTCATCTTTGAGTGGTGAGACTCACTTTTCTTTGAGTTGATGCTTTTGCTGCTGGTCTCAGTTTCTTGCTGGGGTTTAACGTCTGTTTTACTGACCAGCATCACATTTTTCTTTCAGCTGGTTTAGATTATCTGGCAGATCAAGAAAGGTAAGGGAGAAGAGTTTCTTACCATTAAAATGATTTAAAATGATCAGCTGGAGGCCGAGAGTCGGTCAGAATGTATAAATGTTTGTATGTATCTTTTTCCTTTGATGGATTTATTGTTAATACAGCAGGATTAAAGTTGATCATTTTATCTCTGGAACATTTTTGACTGCATTAAATTTCCCACAGAGCAGCAACACTTTGCTATTTCATGTCCGCAGGATGCAGAAGAACCAGACCGGGTCAACAGAGTGATGGAGGTTCAGACATCATGAGCCGCAAGGAGACGAAGGAAACGTTCACTGTCAGAGGGGCAATTTCCTCCTTTTTTTCCTCGCCTTTGAATTTGACTGTACATGAGTTGATTTTTGCATCGAGATCAGCAGATGACACTTGAACTTGGTGTGAAAATCTTCTTAAAGTGGAAGCGAGGACAAACTGAGATGCAGCACAAATTATTCATCTTTTGCTTCGCCATGTTTTGTTTCTTGTTTCTGCTGTCGTCGTTCATTGAGGAAGCACTTTCTCAGTGATTCAGACTGAACGCAGCCAGCAGTTTCAAAGATAGCAGAAGATTAATAGCGAACTGTATTCTGTTCTTTTTGTCAGAAATAAATAAATTCATTTTTAGACCAAAAGAGACCGAGCGCATTGCTTATATTTCTAAGTCCTGTGTCATACTTTATATATATTTAGCATATATATCTTGTCTTACATAATTTTGTTCATGCACTTTGATGTATTCAGACAGTTCCTCATTTAAGCTTCTTTACTGAATAGTGAATAATCTGACATCAACACAGTGTCAAAAAAATGCCTTAATTTTTCACCACTCTATGAATATTAGTTGATTTTTGTTCCCATTGTTTAGAGCTAGGTTGTGAATTACTTGACTGCTAATCTGAATGACTAACAAGTTGTTTGTCGACGTTTTTTTGTAATGACCACAACAGGAGAGAAGTTGTATTACACAAAAAATAAGAAATCATCTAAACCTTCCTCTGGAAAAAAGAAAAAAAAAAAGCACAAAGAAGACACTGGATTTATCTGACAGCATATTAAGCAAAGATATAAAGCACTTTAAGATTATTACAAGTATTTTAATGAACTTAAAACATAAAGAAAAAATAATTAAAGATGTGTCAAACTGAACACCAAGGCTGGTCCCTGGACTAAGCAGCACAGGCGAAAACTGAGGGCGCCAACAGTTCAGGGGCGCCATAGAAAATGACAAGAACTAAAAGTAACTTTAATTATTCTTTTTAAAACGTATAGGGGACAATATGCTTTGATAAGATAAAAAAAAAAAAAAAAACTACATTAATTTAGCTGCACAGCATCAACTAACACATACACTGCATCTGGAAATATTCTGCACACAATCATGTGCAGAATAAATGTGTCGGGTTTGCATATTTTATTTCGCTGACTGCTGTCGCTGACGTCACTGCGTGATCAAATCAAAACTTACAGAGCTAAAAAGTCCGACTTTGAAATAATAATCAGGATCTGTTATGTTTGTTGTGTGTTTTTATGGATGATGCCTCTTTTCAAATGAATGGAACAGCAGTTTAACAACGTTTGCAATATTCATTACAAGAATATTGCAATCTTGCAATATTCCAATATGTGCAGGAAGCTTTCTCGCTGTTACTTCCCCGTTTAAACCACCGTGATTGTGTCACGGCATTGACGTGAAATGCAGAAAACGTTGGCTTTTGATGTAACAAAGGTGAAATTCTGAAAGGCGCAGAGAAAAGATAAACTCAAACAACATCACTGATGTCTGTAAATGTCTTATACCAAAGACATTAATTTACCTGGACCAAATAGTGCGACACAGTTAGAAGTGAGAAGATTTCACCTGATGTTTTAGTTGCTTATTGAGAGTCAGCTGTGAAATAGTGTGTAAATGATGATGTCAGAATAATGTTGCATTAATGTGACTTCCTCTTCCTCAGAGAAGTTCTTTAAAATACATCAGTCTGGTTTTCTGTGCCATTCTCTGTGCAGAAACCGTATGTGTGTGTTTGTTGTGCTGCTGATCCACTAATTATCTCAGACTAAACTCTTTCCGTTTTCACAGCGAAGTATTGGTAAGTTCATATCAATGTGTTCTTGGTCGTTTTCGTGATTCCTGCTCAATTATTTTGTACAATGAATCATAGTTTCGTGATGAAAAATCAAGTTCGATTTGAATTTTATGCTTCTAAAGAGAACGTTTTCAATACATAATCCCAACCCAAAGCAGTCTACATTCATTGCTTTATGAATTTGACAATATGGTGATGAATATGAATGTTTCGCTTAGAGTTTCTTAAACTGGCTCACCAAAGGAAAGCGGCTGTTTTCATCAAGTTTCCATTCAAGAGCAGGAAGGACGACAATCTGATGGCGGCTCTGTGTGAGAACATGCTGACAGTCAGTATGTTACTGAGTGTCTTCTTCGTTCCAGGTGGGATGTTTGTTCTCTTCATTTTATGCACAGACGTCACATGAATCATTTCTAGTCCGAGAGGCGAGAAATGATGTAACGCGCCGCAGCTGAATTCACATTTGTGGATCAGGAAATTTCTCTGCAGTCAAGATTTGCGCCACATTATTTTCATCATTTTTCTTTTTTCACAGGTGGTTTGGCTGGTTGCCCCAATCCAGATCTCATTGTCTACATGCCTCAACAGATTGGAGCTCTGACTGGATCTTGTTTGCAAATCCCCTGTAGCTTCAATTCAACAGATTCTACATATAACAACAATAGACCCATCAATGGAGTTTGGTTCAGAGCTACTACAAATTTAATAGATCCAGAGGCTGTTATTTTCAACAACAGTGGGTCAATTAACAAATATAAACTGAACATGACTGGAAACCTGAGTGAGGGAGACTGCACCACTCTGTTTCCTGATTTACAGATGAGTTATACAGACAAATACTTCCTACGCATTGAGAACGGGAGATTCAAAGCAAATGCTCTCTGTGAACCTCTTAATATAACAGTAAGAGGTAAGAAAGTTTGTGTTTCATGTTTTGATACTAATGTACATTGTTATTCAGAATCATTCACACCCTGATTGAAATGACTTCTCTTTAACCAAGAAGTTTGTTTCCAGTGGGGAAGGAAATGACATTTCTCAAATATAGTCTCAATAAAGTCTCAACGACTGTTAAGAATTTGTTGAATATTTTTGTATGTTTTACTGTATTTACTGTCTGATGAATGTGAAACTCCAGATTCTCCTCGGAGTCCCAGCATTAATGTTCCCTCTGACCTGAAGGAGCATCAGTCTGTCACTGTAACCTGCTCAGCTTTCACTCCCTGTCCAAACTCACCTCCTCAACTCACCTGGAATCTCCAACAAGACTCTCTCAGACACACAGAGAAAAACACAGATGGAACCTTTACAACTAAAATCCAGGAGACCATCACTCTGTCAGACACACATGATGGATACAACATCAGCTGTTCTGCCAGATATCCTGTGATTGGAGGAATCAAGACAGCAGAGACAGAAGTGACTCTCAGTGTTTCATGTAAGTGATCCTGTCAGCAGGTCATGGTTCAGCTGTTTCTGATCAATAAAGTTCATGTGTCTCATTTTCCTCAGATGCTCCTAAAGACACCTCAGCATCCATCAGTCCATCAGGTTTGGTGTCAGCAGGTAGCTGGGTGGAGCTGAGCTGCTCCAGCAGAGCCAAACCTCCACCCACATTCACCTGGTTCAGGATCAGCAAACATGGAGACATGAATGTGTCTGTGGGGCTGATTTACAGCTTCAATGTTACTGAAGGAGGAGAGTATTACTGTGTGGCCGCAAATCATCTGGGGAATCAGAAATCATCAATGATCTCTGTGAAAATGATCAATGAACAGCTGGGTTAATATTTAATTTCATTAAATCCACTCAGTTTAAAAGTCTAATTCTTATTATTCCAAGTTTAAATATTTACTAATTGTTTTCCCAATATCCATCAACTACAGTTCTTCGCTGGCTGCCCGTTGTGGCCGGATGTATTTGTTTCATGTGTTTCGTGGCCTTTGTTGCTTGGTGAGTATTAAAAGTAAAAAAAAAAGAAAAGAAACATCTATGTTGTTTAAAAACACTGGCATTTCACCTGGATCTGATTTTAAATCAAAAATGATGGAAATGTATTTATTTTTTCACCCAAGCTGGTTTCAATTATGTACAGGTGAAAGTTGGAATCTGCCAATCAAACCAATGTTTTTACAGCTTCTCCTTTTGTCTTTGTTTTCTTGATGTTTCATATCAGCTTTCACTCTCTCTGTCAGTCTCAGTGTTTGTATCGTCTCCTGAAACTCAGCAGAATCGTTCTGACGTCTCTCTATTGTCCTCCAGGTTGTTCAAGTTCAGACGTTCAACTCCTCAACAGACTAAGGTGAGCAGAAACGCAGCTTCTCTGGTTTGGTACAGTCGAGGCCGTCGAGATAAAGACAAAAATACATATTTTCTTTCGAAGGAGGGAATTGAGGATCCTGCGTTTCCAGAAAGAGCTGAAAAGACAGAGGAAGAACTTCATTATGGAGAGCTGAACTTCCTCCCAGCTTCCTACTTCCTCCCAGCTTCCGCCGCCTCAGATCAGGACAGAGAGCGGCAGGAGACGATGTACGCGGAGGTGAACGTGTCCGCTGACGGTCCAGAGAGTCTCTAAGCTGAAGTGGACAAGAAAAAAACATAGTTTGGTTCTGAGCTTTATTTTTATTTATTTATGTTTTTTTTGCACGCAGAAAATGTATGTCCACTTCAAACGCAACATTTATCATCTTGACATTTGCAATTTCGCGTAATATGTATAAACCAGCAAATGTTTAAAAAAAAAAAAACCCTTTGGTGATATTTTTGTAATTGTACATATTTGTCAACAATGGTTTGGTTGGAAGAAAAATAAGAATGCGCCATTGTTCATTTCTTTATTGTTTATTTGACATATTAATTAAGGGGAACATCCTGAAATGTTCTGAGGAAATACTTTTCAGATCAAGTTTGTCGTTTGTTTTAGCTTATTTTCTTTTAATGTCCTTCAAAATGTAAAATAAAGACATTTCACCAGCGTCTGTCTCTTGCATATTGTGTGGTTTTGAGCAAACGCTCAACGTTTCAGCTCAAACTAAAGAAGCTCTGAAGCCTCCAAAGAACAACATCCTGAGCTTTCTACGTCTGAAAGGCTTGACGAATGTCGATTCAATCTTCTTCAGCAGCAGCCTCCACCTGAGTTGATGGACCAGCGACGAGTTATTTTGATAACTGTATGGCGCCATCTACAGGTAAACACGTGATGGTGCACTTTTTAAGATTTTTTTTTTTTTTTTGCATTCTATATAATAAAAGGAAGTTTAAAGCCTAAATACTTTTTTTTGTTTGTTTGTGTATTTCTGTAGTTTCAACAATTACATTCTTAAATCACGTTTTGATGTGGATTTCTTTTTTTTTTCACAAAGTGAGTTTGCCCTGCAATCGGCAGGTTGCTGGTTCGAAACTTTGCCTGCCTGGCCTGCTGGTGGTGGTGGTGGGGGGGGGGGGGGTCAAAGGTCCTCACTGCTATCCAGTCGCTTCTTGCCACCATCAGAGTGTGAGTGTGCGAGTCAAAGGGTGAACGACTGGAGTGTGGAGCTCTTTGTGTTCTTCTGGACTGGAGAAAGTCCTGTACCAGTACAAGCCATTTACCATTTACTTCAGAATCTGGATGGACACTCAATTAATCACGTGTTAAGAGGTATTTATTTTGATTCCCCCCCCAAAAAAAAGAAAAAGAAAAAAAAAGTTGTTTTTAACTTTTCACCACTGGGTGGCGCACTTGACTTAACTATTTTCCTGATGGTCAGTAGTTTTATCCACTAACAGCCTCTATTCTGCCTTCATTTCGCATCCTGGACTCTTGTGTTGCTCCGATTGGCCTTTCTTCTCAGTTCTCTGTAGGCTGCAGTTCATCTTTCCCCTCCCACCAACACCTTTTTCTTCCACTCTGCATGCCATTAAAGTGATTGCATACAGAACTCAGTGACCTTTTTTTGACCTTTTTCGCTTATTCTCCTGATGGAGAGTGTCACTGACTCCATCCCGGACAGCTCATCAGCATTCTTCTCTTTATTATTGTAGGTAATCAGGTCAATTATTTGATCAGATGTTTTTTGATATTTCATCTGCTGAATATTACAACCACACACACGTATATTTTTTTACAGACAGGCTCGTGGCTCGTCTCTGGGGGTTTTTTTTTCCGTAAAAAAATATAACGTGTAAAGATCAACGTGGACTTCAAACACACATGTAGGGATTTGAGGGTTCTGTGAAAGAAGCCGATCCGACATGGTCGTCTCTGGCATTTTTCTGCTGATGGTTTGGCATTTCATTGAGAGTGGGGGGAGACCTTTGTTTGCCATGCCACCAAGGCAAATGCCTCAAGATCAAATGCAGTCAGGGAGTTTGCTCGCCTAAATGTCAGCTTCAAACCTAACTCCGTCTTAATGGCTCTCAGAAGGGAACATATTACTGTAAACTGCGCTGCATTTAAAGAGACAGTCCAGAAAAAAATTTTTTTCTCGTTGTGTTGGTCTTCCTTGCCGCCGACGGACTTGCGGAAGGAGAAGCGAGAAGAATCTGCCGCGTTTGACAAAAGGACACGATTGTGCCTGTTTCCACGTCAAGACTGCATTTTGAGGAGGTGGGCTAAATTTAGATAGCCTATGTGTCACTAAATGATGCTGTCCCCCCCTCTTACTCCTCATCAGCCACACACTGCAGCTGTGTCACTTCCTCCTCTGGTTACAGATTGCTTGCAGTATCTCAATAGCAGCTAAAATGAGTTTCCCTCCGGGCCCGGCAGAGATGTCACCCGTGTTGCAGTTCCATTCAAAGCAGTCATGATCCCGTCTTCCCAGACTTTTATCAGCTGCGTTTTAGTATTCGGCGATGTTCAGGGAGGAGGAAGACTCGCATCGTTTCATATTTTTGCGGCACGCAGCTCGCAAATGCTGAAAAATCTCGGCTTGTCGTGGTCCATCCATCCACGTATAGATATTTATATCCATACGTGAAGACCTAACTTCGTTATCTCACAGACTTTTGAAACGCTGGACACCAGCCAGCATCATCGCCGTGACAACATCCTTCTCTGTGGCCGCTCTCACATTCAACAGGATGTTTAAATCTAGTCCAAGGACCTTTGACTTCTTCTTCTCTTCGCTAAGTCACATGACTTTTATCAGCTTTCTTAGTCTCCCTCACTGACTGTCTCATGTGAACAAAGACTCATATTTTTTACCAATATCGAAATAAAACGCACTACTTTTTGAAATTTAGCCCTCTAGTAAATCAACCAGCAATTTCCTTGAAATACCGTCAACAACAGTCGCAGCTAAATGCTGCCAAGTGAAAACCTTTTATCAATGTTTTTTTTATTTTATTTTATTTTTTTATGTCCTACCTGCAAATAGCCCTGGTGTTCTCCATCGTATGCCAGAAAGATTCCTCCATTAAAGAGGCATCACTCTCCATTATCCGCCTCTCTGCGTCACAAGCCTCCAGTTTACCCGATTGCCTACTTGCCTTTGAAATCCATCGATTCAAACATGCAAGCTGAACTCTAAGCCGTCCCGGTTTGTATACAGCATCTGACGCTGTTTGTTGGTCCAAATTAATAGGTTGGACAGCAGCTAAGGGTCTGAGTGGTGACAAAAGCGTGCTTAGCTCAAACAGTGAATATTGCCGTTCCCTAAATTGTGCTGCCTCGAAGTTTGCACCACTTTGAGCTCCTTGCCACTGCTCACCTGTGCTGCCTGGATTGTGTATTCGTGACTCGTCACTTCTCCCACTTCCACCGCGTCTACTTCACCACCTCACAGCCAATTCCTGACAAAGTAAATGAAATTGATATTTGTGCATTTCAGGCAGGAGGAATGCACAAATATCAATTTGCATCTGATAGCATCTGCTCCGGTCTAACACGGAGCAGATGCTATCAATTGACGAAGCGACCAACAGAGGTTGTCAGATTCTTCTGATCTGTAAAGCTGCACTGCTTTACAGATCTCTGCCGTAAAGCAATTGGATAAAAAAAACAACAAAAAAAAACAATAAATTTTAAAGTTGAGGCAGTTCATTTCCAATTTTATTATCCTGTTGCCATGTCTGGTTTCCATGATATTATTGTACAGAACAGGTGAAAGAAGGAATTTATGGTATTTCCAGTATCCATGCATCACTGCTGTCCCTTTTCCATATTTAAAACTCGCCCTTTAACAAAACTGACCATACTCCTGTCACATCATGGCTTATATATCTTGTGCTTTAGTGGCCTAGCATCAGGAAAATGATTTTTTTCAGCATTGCTTTCCTATGCATTTTACACAGTGGTGTAAAATTACCTCAAAATTTTTATCTCCATCTTCTATGTCTTACGGACATGTTGAAGAATGGCCCAAGTCAGAGACAATACGGACACACGTGAACCTCTGAAACAGAGTGAAAACAAGTAGAAGTCAAATTTTCCAGCACGGAGCCAATGCTAACACGCAGCTACACTATGCAAACCCTCTGTCTGCATCGATAAAGACTGAGAAAGTGGCAAAGAAGACTGAAGTATTTCAGATAATTATTTACTTTTGTTGCTACTTTCATTGACACTGCGTGGGACGCTGGATGTTCATCTGAAACATCATAAAGTTACGTGACCTTGCCTTGACGTTGCACAACGCTGAATTTCACACACTTCATCCCAATATACACACACCGTGCAAAACTCTTATCGCGTCTAAAGTCACATCCATGTCATAGAGACTTGATTGGAAATGTTTGCCACACAATGTTCTTAATTCCTTTACACCGAAACTCATGCAGGGCGTGTTTTTAGATGTGGAAACGAATCTGATAACGGTCAGAGTCAGACCACAAGTGGGAGAAGTCGGGACAAACAATGAAGGCAGACGTTAAAAACTCTTCTTTTAAGGTCAGGGCTAATTAAATGGAAAAAAAAAAAAAAAAAAAAAGCTGCCATGCCAAAAGGGAGTTTAGTTCAGCTTAATCAAACATATAAAAGCCTGGGCGCTCCTCCAAAGACTCCTGTAAAACACCGTGATGAGAAATAGGCAGGATGCTCCAGCGCTGACCTGTAAGATATTCTAGGTCTCAAAAAGGAAACACTTCATCAGAGCGCTCAAGCATGTACACACGTAAATCGATATGAGGTGTATTTAGTCATGACTTCCACCGATTGGAGCGGTATTAAATTGGGAGGGGATGTACGGGTAATGAAAGTTAGGTTGTTTTTTTTTTTCCCATTTAACGAACAGTCCTCCACTGATCCATGTATGTCGTTTTTGATTTTTTTTTTTTTTTTTCCTGCCTATGAATCGGAACGCCTCTCCACTGAGTCTCTCTCTCTCCTGCTTTTGTGTTCACGTCTTTGGAAATTCCTTGTTGCCTCAGTGATTCAGTAGTGTGTGGGTGGCTGTGGTTTGAGGCTACATGCAACGCTAGTTCGTCTTGATGGTGGAGCTCCATTAGTATTTTTCCCTTTTAGGTCGAAGCAGCTCATGCCGTTTCATATTAAATAGGTTACGGAACTGGGCACTAATGTGCCATTTGCTGTATCTTTGCCCAGATTACATTTCCTCCCCTCGATGTCTTTCTCAGTCGTTTCAAAGCATATGAAATGCACATCTCCTCAAGGTTTTCATTTTAATAACTCAATCTATACTGTGACTGTCTGTCTGCAGGCTCTCTGCCAAGCTCTGGGTCCCTTTTCCTTATTATTCAATTGGCTATCCACTAACTTCAGTCTGTCTGAAGCACCTCGTGACTCTGTCACTGCAGGGATTATGCAAACCGGCCCTTTATGTCCCTTTTGTTTCTTTTACAGATTCGCTATTTTGAAATACAGCACATTTGGTAAAAAAATTTTAAATGATTTGTCTGGTGTTTAAATGATTAATTGAGGTTATTCTGTAGTGAGTTTCTATGAAGTTACTGTTGGTTCTAGATGGGCTAAAGAGACGTCGCCTCGATGAGTCCGTCGGGAAAGTGGGCACACAGTGGTGGAAATCTAACAAGCTGAGGGATGGATGACGATCTGCCACATGAGCTGATGGCGAGTGAAGATCCAGCCTGCTGCACACAACGCAATCCAAAAGTTCGTCCTGTTCTCGACGTTGGAGGAAAAGTGGAGAATTATTAAAACCACGAAACTCAGTGAACCATAAATGCACTAAAACACAATATGTAGAGCAAATCAGACCCACTAACACAACGTTCTAATCCCACTCATTAAGGATGTTTTCAGTATAAATTTAATCAAATACCTAAAGTGAACCAGCTGTTGACGTTGAACAAATCTCCCTGAGATTCAAAGAAGCTTACTTCAAAATCCCAAACTAGCCACTCAAAGTAGAGACGTGTTCTCCACATCCACTTTGCATTTTCGGGGTTTTTTTCTTTTTTTTTTCTTTCAAATCACATTTTCTCTTTGACCAAATGTGCAGATTATAGTTGCCACATGAGTTTCTTTCATCTTGGAGATGTATGATAATCAGCTGAGATCAGATCAGAAACGGCTGACGCCTGCATGCAGGACTTTGCTGCTTTTCTCTCTGCTCTGCCTCCCGTATTAATGCTCAGGTTTGCTCTTCATGATTGCCTTTCGAGGCTTTGCAAACGTTGCATCTTTCAGCACGATGCTTTTTATCTTACGTTTTTTTTTTTTTTTATTGTTGCTAAAAAACAACCTCATTTGATACAACACAAAATACAATATCCTGCATTAAAAATATGTACATCGGGCTCTGCTTGTAGAAAAGGTCCAATAGCAGCAATGAAAACAATATTTTAATTCATAAATTGCTTGAATCCTTTTATTAACAAAGCATCATTGGGGACAATGTACAATGTTGTGGTTGTGACAATGACAAACAAGAGAAATGCATCTATTTGAAGGTTGAAGAGAGCTAGCAGTGTGTACACGAGGATGATTGACTGCACTAAGACCCTCCCCCTGATTCTGATTGGTTGTTTCTGCAAATGTCAATAGGACAACAGGAAAGAGGCAGAGGAGCTTGATTTATTTTCCCCACAGATAATCTGTATCAGGACACAGTCACACTTTTAAATACATAATATGGTTGATTTCTTCTACAATATGAGACATAAAGACCTGGCATTTTGATTAAATCTTTTGTTTGATGTGAGGCTGGTTGCTTTCTGTAATATATTATAGGTGTAGAGAAGTGTGAATAATGCTTTGTTTGGAGAAAAACAAAACATTATCTGGCAGCAAAGCACTGACAATGGACAAAAAATACATTTCATTTCAGACCATATAGATAACACCTACCAACTGCTGAAACAGAACGAAGTCAGGAAGTGAGGCACGATTTGATCTTTTTGTTCTTGCTGTGTGAAGCCAGAAGGAAAAACAATTTATTTGTTTGAAATAGATATCAGGTATGGGTGTGTGTCAGGACAAGTTTGCTCTTAATTGTCGATACTGACAAACCTGCTCAGACACACACACACACACACACACACACACACCCCCACACACACACACACACACACACACACACACACACACACACACACACACACCCGAGTGCAGCCTCTCCTCCTATCTTTCACTGGTGCCTTTTTGTCTCGTTGTTATTCATTTAAAGACGAGCCTGATAGGATTCAGGGCTTCATTAGGCGAAGCCTTCCTGTTTCCCATCTAAATAATGGAATGTAAACAAATAAGCGCTCATAAACAAACTGGCTTACGATTGCCTCTGCTGCTGCACGTTTTAATTATTGCTGACAGTTTATAATAAATTGTTGTTGTGGCGTTTTAAGAAACTAATTCAAAGAGATTATGCAAAAAACATAAAGCGACAGACAGAAAGGAGAGAAAAATACAGTAATAAGTTACATTATGTTCTTGGTTATGAGAGATACTACGCAAGGTTTTTTTTTTTTCTTCCATTTTGTCAGTTAGAGATTTCAGATCCAAACATTTTTTGAGAATAATTATTTTTTTATTGAATGATGACAATAAAAAATGATGATCTCCAAACCAATTTGTCGCCATGTGTAAAAATTTCCTGCATTTAGTCCGACTCTTCTTACTAAATCACAGTTTCAAAGTGGTTCTCCTCATTTCTGAGGTTGGCAGAATTCCAAGATGCATCCAGGCTTGAATCTCATAAAACCTCTCAAACAAAGTGAAACCGGCAAAGACATCTAAAATAAAATAAAAAAATCATTGTCTTAATCAAAAGAAAGGATACACACAAAGTGATTGATCAAAGGATTGCAGATTAGTTCCAGAGGCTTTGGTAAATAAATGCAGGTTTTCCTGCGTCAGAAAGTGTTGAAGGATAAAGTCAGGCCTGCAGTTCCTGAGCTTAAGCTGCAGTGCGATCAGGCAGTGCGATCAGGCAGACCAACAAATGCACCTCTCAATTTCTCAAAAGAAGAAGAAAAAAAAGGTCTCTGAGTCATATGTGTGAGAAAATCTGTAAAGTCTAACCACTTGCTTCAGAGGTTATAGTTGTGACTGTATGGAGGCGGGTCCGTATTGTATCAGCGAAGACGCGACGACAAAAGAGTGTTGCTAAAAGACGCAGGTGCTTCCTCCCCTGGCCGCTTTTCTCCAGCGACCTTTGCTCCAAAGATAACTTTACGTGCACTGATATCAACAGCGCACACACATCCAGACATTTCTCTTCTTATTTTTAGGCGCCTGACTCATGCGAGCCTCCATTGTTCAGGATTAGAGCCAAACAGTATATGAGACTTTAATACATCCTGAAACGGCCTCAGCTGGGTGTTTCTGTTGTTGTTGCCGTCTAAACACAGATTCAATTAAGGCGTTTTTTTTGTTTTGTTTTTGGGGGGTTTGTTTCTCACCAATTGTAAAGGTTTGACTGTGTCGTGTTTTCCCACTGAGCTAATCGACAGACGAGTGGGACATAAGGAGCCTCCGACGTTGTCCAGGCGAAATGGGGGGATGCAATCAGGAGGACGCGCCGGGCAACATTTCCTCGAACTCCAGCAGAGAGTCGGCAAACTTCGTGATTAGGGAATCAGCTGGTTACAGACGCGGACTTTTAATAGACTTTTTAAAAGGACTTGAGTGGATTCACAAAAACGTAACACGAACAGAAAGGAGCCTGGGGGTTTCCTCAGGACGGGCGACCCGGTGTTTGGCACGTGCAGGACCGCCATGCGCCCAGCACAACCTGCAGCCGTCGTCAAGGAAGGAGGCAGGAAGATATATCCGATGTGCCGACGGTCAATAAAAAAGGGAAGCAGGAACATATCATGACAAAGCTCCAGGTGGTTGGGTCGTTAGCGGTGTGCGGCCTGAGACGCTTAATGGCCAATAAGGAGAAGGGACTCTCCATGCGGGGGAAGAGGAAACTGCTTAGTGGTTATTTATGACCGCCGTCGAACCGGAAAGAGCTGCAAACATCCGTGAGCAAATAAGTGGGATTGTGATCATTCTTGGCCACAAGTCCCAGAGTCACCAGCAGCGGACTCTCAGTCAAACACAAACAGTGAGCTGCAAAAGGAAACATTCAAAAAAATTTAAAAAAAAGAATGCTGTCACAAGCACCTAACTCAGTTCTTTACATTTTATTTTTCTTGAAATTCCCACAAAAAGTGGTGTGTAGTTCACATCTTGATAAAGATGAAAATTTATTCTTGATTATGAGTAGTCCTCTGAAGCGAAAGCCAACAACGGCATATTTTTCAGAAAAGATAAGAAAAAGCTGATTACTTCCTGATATCTATACATCTTGGATTGAAAAACTAATTTTCGATCCTTTTTTCTTCTCTCTCTTTTGTCACATTTTAAAAGTAGCTTCCGCTTGAGGACGAGAAAAAAGAGAAGATTTATTCCTCTAAAGGCCTGGTCGAGTGTGTCTGTTCAAGTTGGAAAAATGAAAAGCAATCCTGATGAAAGTGCTGCACATCACAGCCACTGAAGCTTCGGAGACTCCGAACCCTTCATCTGATTATGGCAGCAGACGCGCCGCAGCGATGGAAATAGATGTGCTGTGGGCGGTTCTGCCAATCAATGTTGGAGTAATTACAGCTTCTTTTCTCCCTTCCGTTATTGGATTTGACTCCTTTATTTTACATCTTGCGACGCATTAGCGCAACACAGGGCCGCCGCGACACGTCCCCCGGCGGACACGACCCCCGGCGGACACGACCCCCCGGCGGACACGTCCCCCCGGCGGACACGCCCCCCGGCGGACACGTCCCCCACCGCTCTGTGTTGAGTCGTGAAGGATACGCAAAAACTGATTTCCGCTTTCTTTTCAGATCATTAAGAGGCGAATGTATGTCGAATTTACGTAGCGTCTCGTTCTTTATCAGAACAAAACGGCGTTAAGTTTAGCACTCGTGCCTCGGTTTATTACAGTGAAGTGTTTTTCCCGTCTGAAAGACATTCGGTGGCGAAGGCTGACGGTCACATGAAGGAGACTCTCAGAGGAAATGTTCTGGCTGGTTAAAGTGATTTGTGATGAACTCTAAGCAAACGCGTCTGATTCATTGTTTCAGGCTCAGGATCACTTTGCTGATCATCGGCTCTCTGGCTTGTTTCATGACCTACAAGCAACTGAGCTTAACTTTTGATTTTCAGCGGAAAGGATGGGCGTTGGCGAGACAAAAACTTTCGCATTAGTTTATTAAATACGCGGCTGACAACAAGCGGAGTACAGCACTTGTTTTCTTGGTGGTCCCTGTCGATCCTTGCATTCATGTTTTCTATGCTGTTTGAGAATTTGAGATTTTATTAACTCGTAGAATGTTCTGCACAGGTTGGGATCAACATGTGCTGTTTCTGAACAGGAAGTTGACAAATCCAGCAGCGAGTTGCATCAGTTTCCAGCAAAATATCTTTAGATCAGACATTTAGTTTACGCTCAGTCAAGTGTTTGATCAATTCAGCAACCAGCTTCTTTGCCAGTTCCACTTTGCTGGTTTTTCTCTTCAGCTGACGGAGGAATCGCTGTGTGAGAGGGTGAGTTTGCCCTGACGTACAGCTCGATATTATTATTTGCTCAGGCGGTGGCATATCAAAATTATATACCATCAGTGCTCTCTGAAGGCAGCCTTCAATACAGGGCTGTGCAAATACTGCAAAAAAAAAAGGAAAAAAGTCAGATCAAGGCTCAAGGCTCAGCTATAAATCCAATAAAGCATTGAAAAAGAAAGACGATGATATAAAACCTGACCTCTCAACAATTGATACCTTTATTAATAAGAGACGATAATGTAAAGAGAGAGTTGCTCATAAATCAGTGAATGAGTGAGTCCAACTCTTGTATTATCGTTGTTGGCTTTAAAGACATGGGAAGATTTTGTTTTAGCTTTATTTAATAGGAATTTGTCAGAAAACAGACCAGAGAGAGAAGAGGAAGACTTTCAGTAACTGAACTGATGCTGACAGTCAAACCCGAAACTAAAGCCTCCATATGAATGTCCTAAATATTACCAGGTTTAGGTAAATTACGCTCCAGGATCATCTTTCCTCCCTGAACTGCATTTTGCACAATCTGATCAGCAGCTAAGTAAAGATGTCATGTTCTGTGTTTTTCTGTTGTGTTTATTTGAGTTTTCTGTGTCCCAAGTGTCCTCGTCGTCCTGTCTTCCCCTTGATTGTTCCCAGGTGTGTCTTGTTCCCTTGATTACCCTCAGTGTATTTAGTTCCTCCTGTGTCTTTGTTCCTCGTCGGGTCCTTGCGTAAGTTGTCACTTAGTGTGTCGCCTGTTTGTGTTCACCGCTTGTATGACCAGATGCTACCGGTGCTGAGCCCTGGCTTCCGCTCAACCGTGCTGCCTGGCCGCGGACCGTTTGTTGTGTTTTTGGACTGCTTTTGTTAAAATAAATTACTCACCATTCATCTTCACTGGGACTCCAGCGTCTGCCTCACCACCTCCAACCACACCGATTCTTGACAAAAGATGCTACTCATTTATTTTGGCAATACAAAATAAATAAATAAATAAATAAATAGCTCAGAGGCGTTATATAATCTATATGCAACACAGTTGACATAAGTGCTTATTAGAAAACTCTCATGCTACACTATGCAGACTCTCAATCTGCACCGTTGAAGAATGGCTCACTTAAACATGCTGAACTGAAGACAAACTGATTAGTACATTTTTACCACTTGGGAACCCACCTCCATCAGCCTGGTCATCCTTAAATAGGAAGAAAATCAAAGAGGTGATGATGTTTTTTGTTTTCTTCCCGATGCAACAGAACATTGTGATTTCCACGCCACTTTCATAAACAAACGATACAAACAGGAGGAAGATAAAGTGCAGCAAACATCCTTAATGGATGTCACATGGAAGCAAAAACGTTTTACTGCAACTGTTTAAAAAGAAAATGTGACTGTAGAGGTGACATCATCAATATTTCTTAAATTTAGAGAGCGTAGTTTGATCACAGTCACTCAGTGTGCGAAGGAGTTTCTAACTCTAATTTCACATTTCCTTCCCTAAAACTAATGCGGCAGGCTGAACTCTTTTCAACTTTTCTACAGAAAACACATCAATGACTGTCAGTAAAAAAAAAACAAAACACGGACCACAGCAAGGAGGCGATCGAAAATGATCTTTGCCTGAAAAGTGCTGAACAGTTTGGTTTTATAATCATCCTGCTGCACTGCATAGAATATACACAGAATTACAGCTTCGGGATCTGTAAACACGATTCTGATGAGTGTGCGCTTTGTGCGAGCGGTTTTCAGGGAAATGATTCACCGCTCCGTCTAAATGGCATGTAGGTGTGGATGCACCGACTTAATGGCCAATAACAACCAGCATTAGGGCCCTGTCGGCTTTTAAACCGAGCTAAACTGCTGGGTTTAACATTTATTTAAGCTCAGACTTTACTTTTTTTGTAAAAAACAAAAAAAACAAAAAAGAAGAGTAGAGAAAAAAGTATAGATTATGGAGCAACCAAAATCCAAAAACAAGTCAATTTAATTCAACATTAATTACTTCTATCAAATACCTTAAGTTTGCATTTTGATCTTATTTGCGAACATTTGTGAGCCATTACAGATTACAAAACTTTGTTTAGTTGAGAGGCTAAATGCAAGAAGAGCTTGTTGAACATATTGAAGATGAAAACAAGATACTCTCTGCATCTCATGAAGAACACGGTTGCTTTTATATTTGAAAACAGATTTTTTTTCTAATATCCACAGAATAGTGTAAGCCATGAACTCTGTGCAGCTCATCAGCCAGCTACGGATGAAGGTAGCTGTCCACTGACGATAAAACCCGGACCTGGTGGGGAAAATGTCAGTAATCTAGCTCGAAGAGTTTTTATCCAACCATAATCAATACACCCCACTGTACACAGAGCTGCAATCAAGCTGCTGATCAACAGATCCACTCAGATTTCCATGACCGGCAATCGCAAAGGTCGTTTAAACGTCCCGTGAGTGCTAATCTGGAGCCACGTGTCGCTGACGTTTCATCAAAATGCATGAACAGTTGTGCGCGTTGTAGCGGATGGGAAGGTTTTTGAGGCGCGTGAGGTCAGCCGTAGAAGGTTGTGAAGCGTCTTTGCTGACAGGTGCAGATGGCGGCATTCACAGCGCAGCCCACAAAAACTAAATTACGTCTCTACCCCCTGCCTACCCTGCAGTCAACATCACACCCCACAGATGCTTGGATCTTGGGCAACATCTCGAAAACTCAACGAAAAGCTAGGAATTGCCGGCTTCTTGCTAGCTTCGTTTTTATATAATGATCATGAGCTGCAGCGGGTGCAGGTGCCCAGTACGAGTCGATACGATTCCTGCTGAGTCTCCAGGCCCTCATTTACACTCTCCAAGGTGTCAAAAGGTGAGGACACATGAAATACGGTGCGCAGATGCTGCTCCTGATGATCAACGGCCAACAGACGGCGTGCGACTTAGCTTCGTGCATACTTATTTTGACTGAGCTTCCTGCAATAAAGACAGCAAGTCAGCATTAAAAATGTGATCACTTGAACTTTGCTGCAGCAGCAGGGAATTTGCATATGCATAAACATTTTTTTTTTCTTTCGAAACAGAAATGCTGATGCAACGGCAGCCAGCAGCTGTGATTTTCTGATGGTACGTCCCGATTGTGATCTGTTGGAAAGTGCATCTGTTTGTGGTCTTAAGTTGAGGACAGAATGACGCAGAAAATAAAGGAAATGGTTCATGTGGGTTTGAGGTAAAATAATGTGTTGCTTGCCAATTGAAATCATGGTCATTTCTTATGTCGGACTAGCAATTACAATCTATACGAGAGCAATTAGAAATCAACCCAAGGTTTAAAGTATATTTAAGCGTAAAACTCACCTGTTGTCAATGTTCAACATGGTTTGAGAAGCACATGTGGAAAAACTCCGATGTGAATGCTTCAGCTTGGCACTTCAATTGGCATTGAATTGATTTGCATAAACTAATACCGTCATCTGCTTGAAAACAGACATTTTTAAGCATCCCATGGCGTGAACTCAAATGTGGCATGAAAAATTGGAGCCGGCACTTGGAAATGTTGACTTTTTTCCCGGTTTAGCTTTCCAGCAAAGCGCTTGGAAGGAGAATGGTTATTTCATGAAGCTCAATTTGAAAGGCAAACTAAAGGAATAATTTTGCCTGGAGACAATTACAGTTTGGGACAATCCAACGAAAATGAGAGAAGGGATTCCATAATTGCTCATATCCTTGTGAATTTGTGGAAGACATGCATCTTCGTCCTTTCTTCAACTTCCTGTACCCTCGTCTTTCGCATTATGCACCGCTGTCTCGCATAATAGCTCATCCATCCTCTGATCCTCTGCTCTCTAGATCCTTTTCTTGTGCGACGCTGCCGTCATCGCGCCCCGCTTCCATTTCGCTCGTTCTTACTTTCTGTTTGTCTTCGTTCCCTCTAGCATGCAACATCCTCTCCCCTAATCCTCCCTTTTGTATGCTCTTTATTCTTCCTAATCTGAGCCGCAGTCTCGGCGAATCCGACTTGAATATCCTTGAATCCAATTACGTCTCTTCATAAAACCTCCACCCCTCGGAGGCCAGAACAAAGATCTGCGAGAGGCACCGAAGGACGCGGCGGACGACTCTGCTGGACTTATTGCCTAGACGGCGTGCATGGGAGTGTCTGCGAGAGTATCGAACGCATAATGAGCCCTATATTGAGACAAACGGGGCTGTGGCTCCATCGGCTACGTGCGGTGAAACGAAAAAGCGGCTCCGGTCGTGCGCAGCCGATGCGTCCGGGAAAAGTTGCCGGGATGAATCTCGAGGCCGTTCTGCGGCCGTCTCAGAGAACGCGACGGTCTGCCGCGGGAACCGCAGGGCCGAGCGATAACCTCACCGTGGTTTGAAATGCAGAGCGTCCGTCTCAGTTACGTCAAAACTTCGGCGGATGTTAAAACTTCCGCTCACGAAAAGGCTCATATGAGCACAGAGAAAAACCGTAAACGCCTTCTCGCGTGCAGGTTTGTCTGCATCACTTTCACTTTTATTTCTGAACAACCAAGTGAAAATTGATGCCAGGAAGCTTTACATTATGCAGTATGCTTTCATTGCCTCTCGCTGTGAAGTAATGGCTAAAAACAAAAACAAAAAAAAACAAAACAGATCAACTGATAATGGCTGTCCTTTTTCTACCCCTCATCAATTAAATTTCAAACAGCATGCAGCATGCAGCCTGCGGCGCTTCATCTTCAAGAAGGATAAAAGGAAGCGCAGAGCATGTTGCTGTTCGGGTCTGATCTCATGTTGGCTGCTTCGGTGTGCTGCTTTAGCTGCAGCATTTGTTAAGCAGCTCTGATCTAATTAGCGCCTTAATTTGAGTTATTGGATCGTCTGTCCCAGTGTGGGCAGGACCTGGACGGTGCTTTTATGTAAGACAGCACATGAAAGCGAACGAGCTCAAAAGTTGTGCAACCGCTGCAGCAGAACATTTTGGTCGACAGATTTAAACAAAACAAAAATAATTTTCTTGACACGGCAGAAAGTGGTGCACTGGTTTTAAAAGAAGACAATTGTTTTGTTTTTTTTTTTAGTTTTAGCAAAGATGGCTAATCGATGTTTTGAGTTTGTCACAGGTGAATGAAAATTACAAACAGTTCAGACCGAAATCTGACTGAATCAGAAGCTACTTTAAATAAAACCTTCAGGGCGTCTCCTCACTAGTAATAGTTGTTTTTTGGGGGGGGATTTGGACCCACTTTTATTCCACCTTATTATTCCAACATGATCGTTTTATGTCATTTCTATTCAAGCATCAAATTGTGCTCTGAAAGCAGCGCGCTGACGTGCAGCTGTATATTTCTATGAGCTTGGCTGACATTGATGTTTACATTTTGTGCATTGTTGGCCTTTACTTCCAGCAGCCCTCCTCCTCCTCTCCCCCTTTCCGGCGAAGGGGGAGTGGAGGCCACCTACTGTGAGCCTGCTTCACATTAGCGTTTCATTTCCAGCACCAATGTACCGTCACGCCGTAAGAGACGGTGGTCATGAGCGTCGCCGCATGACACGGTGCTTGGTCCTGTGAGTTCAAAACGAGTAACCAGGGTTATTTGCCGCGATGATGTGATAGTTTCTGATAATTATTGTTATACTTGGGTAAGAACAGGACAAAACAAGGCAACAACAAACCTGACCACTGGCCTCCTACGCTCTCACGCTCAATTCTCATTAGGTCTTCCTTGGCTTTCCAAACTAAATGAAATCACAAAACTATGATTAGAGTGACTAACCCACAAACTCACCCATGATATTTCTATGAGCATGGCTGACATTGACGCTACGTCTTCTGAAACCCGGCAGTCATATTCAGTCAGTGTAAAAAGGATGTTTATATTTGTTTCCATGTTTTTTTTGCTTGATATCTCAAACGTGCTGCTTCAAAGTCTTTTCCGACTGAAAGTCGTTGTTGGTTAGATCACCTTTGAGGCCCAGCGAGTATATCTGCTACCATTCATCACAAAGTTATTCATTGCTCCTTCTCTGCTGGGGATGATGGATGACTCGAACAAGCTGTTTTGACAAAACGCAGGAGAAAATGAGTGATTTTATAAAGCTTGTGTCGAAAGGCCGAGAATATGGAAAAAATCTTTTGTGTCAACATATTTAGGCCCATTTTCTGGTCAGATGCTCTTTCACACTGGCTTTGAATTTCCATGGCTTCTTTGCCGGCTGGGGTTGTTGTTGTTGCTGCTGCTAATGCTGGAGTGGCGGAGACGAGGACGACTGCTGCCGCGGCGTCTGCCTCGCCGGACCTTCCTGCAGGGAACCTCTCGGTGGCCACCGTCAGAGCGCTCCTCAGTTCGAGCAGCTGAGTCGCCCTTTGCCCGTTGACCGCGGTTGTTAATGCCGAAGGACAGGATAAGGCGTTCCACGGGGCAGCGGACCACCGCCTTCCTCAGTAGCGCCTCAGCGTGGCGCCACTTGGCCCCGGGGAATGCGTCAACTTGCAGGTCCTGTGAGTCAAACGTGGGGAATCTAGCAACATTAGAGTCCCCCACTATCACCCACTTGCGGGTCATGGTGATGCTCCAGTCCACCATCTTGTTGGGCGTCGTTGCATTTCGCGTGGGGCGGCGGCTCCCTCCGCGGCTCTCCGGCGTCCTCACGATCGAGGCGGTCCTCCCTGCAGGCAGGTCCGCTATGGATAATTTCACTAATTAAAAAGATTGCAGCGTAGTCTGAAAGTCCCCTGCGAACCAGGGCCCCTGTGCTTTTTACTCTTTGTTTTTTTGTATATATTTATATTTTCTGTATACGTTCACAATTTTCTATATGTATGGCATATTTTCTAAATAAAAATGCAATGATTATGTTTTGCACATCCGCAGTGTCAGAGGGCACGTATTGTTAATTTAGGCCTACGTGCATCCGCACTGACGTGGTTAATCACAATGGTCGAGAAGATTCGCCTGTGATTGGCGGAGGAGCTGTCAATCTGCAGCATGGCGGTGGTCATTGGTCCTGGCTGGTCTCGGGGGAGGAGTGACTTCCTGCCGAGGCCACGCTTCGGTCAGACTAGCGCGGACATGACGCAGAGGAGCACTTTGTACACCTGATGAAGGACGATTTAATGTCCGAAACGTTGCGCTTGTAAGTGCTTTTCGTACAAGAGTCCTGCCTGTAATTAAAAGTTCTTTACAGAACCAGCCCAGGCCAATGGGTGTGCTCGGCTCAATCTGAGTGTCGCATGAACGAGATGGTCCTTCAGGTTCCTGTTTCTCCTGAAAGCAGGCACGACTCTCCCGTCAGTCAGCCTTCCACTAACGGACTGAAAGTCCCTAAAATTTAGTTTTTAAACCATGGGCCAAATCGACTGTAGCAGGTGAGTAGGTGATGATGAAAGGAATATATATATATATATATATTGTTTTCCCTTGACCTTGCTGGATTATTGACTGAATTTACAAGTTCACTTTTACAGATCAGTCAGTTTTTACATAAAGAGCGTATCTCGTTCAACTGAGAAAGAGAAAATAAGCTCACAAATAAAAAACAGAAACAAGCATTTGTCAAATAAATTCACAAGCAAAATTAGTTAAAATTACGCTGGTGCCTCAGCTGCTAGTCTCAGATTTGGTCCAATCAGCGCATTTTTTAAATGAACTACTAACTCAAAAGTTTATCTGTCATTAATGGATTTCAACTCCTGATAAATGCGCTGTGTGGCGTCTAGAATTTTGTCGGCATCTGTGATTGTGAGAAACACACTGAATCTCCAGCCTTTCTCTTAATGGACATTCAATTCTTTAAGAGTCTGTGTCCGTTCGTGTAAATATTGTTTCATACCCGTCATATTTTTTCAGTGCACTCATTGTGGAATATAGCCTATCGCAGGTTCATCCAAAGTCGGTCGGCTTGTGGGGAAAAGTAAACTCAGGCTCGTTATTTTACCTGTTTTTACAACCACAGCCGTGTGCACACACAAACACAGAGAGCTCTTACGGCAGGAGGCGAGGAGTCCCGTTATCGCTCATTACCGTACTTTCTCATCAGCACACGGCTTACTGGAGAAGGGATGCTGCCGGGAAATAATTGACTTTGGAGCACGGGTCAGTGGATTGAGACCGCCTTGCTTCTGCTGACGCCTCGGGGAAGCTGCGACCGGACGGCACGCTGCGAGAAGGAAGCTCTCGACCCGGAGAAAGACTTGGATCCTTTTAAAAAAAAAATGTTACAGTATGCAACACAGCTGTAGCAAAAACACTGACAGCAGAAATCTTCCTGACTCTTTAAATATTCCTAAGTTGTGTCAAAATCTTAGAACAGGCTGCCTACATGTTCAGATATTTTACACGTGTGGTGCAACAAAACCAAAAGTGAAGCAATCGTGCAAGTAAACCTTTCTTTTCGTCTCGTTACAAAGAGAAGAGGAATCCCCTGCGTTCTGTCAGGGCCACTGACAAATGGGAGGGTGTTGGACTAGAACAGAAGTTGGTGTTCTGCAGCCACACACACACACACACACACACACACACACGCATCACGGAGTGAAAGTGTTGAGCTGCTCGTAAAAACCGATCACCAATCCGTCTAACGTCAGCGAGCTGGCCGACGTGCAATTGCATTATGATGAATGGAGGCCCGCACAGACGTTTCCGTCCGATTGAGATGGGCGATCAGAGGACAAGGTTGCGTTCACGGGAGAGCCGAGAAGTTTCGCCACCTCTTCCTGTGTCCTCTCACGACGCCATAGAAACCCCCCTTTTTACGACGCTTCCCAAAAGCACCAAGAGAGGCACTTTATCAACAAACGCTGCCTGTCAGGTTGACGGCGCCGTGATGGAATACGGCAATATGAGTCGCTGCATAAATGCGGGAATTTGCATTCATAACTCAAGAGACTTTACTGTTCCCGCCGGGCGTTCATCACTCTTCTCGAAATAAACAATTCACAGATCTCCGCTGCAGATTGATGCTTTTCATGAGAACCATTACAGTTATGACAAATACTACAGCCCGCCGTCTCCGCGTCTTCAAAAACATGGCTCCTGCAGCCCCGTTAAAAGCCTCGGTGTCTAATTAGGGAACGCTCTGAGACAGTCGGGTAAAACTATGAAAGCACGTCGCTTCTTGTAAAAACTTTCCAAATACACAAAAGGCTCCAAAGCAGATGTCGCCGAAGTGAGCAGGAAGCACTATGCGGTTAATCGCTGCCATTTGTTTTGTTTGTTCCCCCACTAAGAGGGACGAGAGCAGTGAGCTTATCTTCAGGGAGAAAATTAAATTAGCGCAAACATTTCCACTTCAGACAAAAAACATCCAGCTGTTTGGATTGCTTTCTGAAGTTATGTTGTTTGATTTAATTGATGCTATCGCTCCTTTCCCGGGTTTACTTTAATTGGTAAAAGAAGACTACGGGGTAGATGGTAGCACTGAGTTTGAGCTTCATTTATGTCTGTGTTTGTTTTACTATTTCCATTTTCAGTTTCATTAGCATTTAAAGGTTTGCAGTACATGTCCATTTCTTCATATTTATAGATCTGGTTCCCTTATTTACCTCTTTTACATTTGTCAGACTCTATCCTGTTCTGTGTTTGGGAACCGGGTGCATCTGAGAGAAACACCAGTCGGCTGCCGAATTGCCATTGCTAATTTAGCGTTGGCGATGTTACTCCTCTGGTTTTCATCAGGTTCACCGATAGTTGAAGTGGAAGCTGTGTATTTCTAAAATAAACGAACAAAACTCAAGGGACCATAAAACATTTCTGATATCAAACTTACATCGTGCTAGTTCCTCAGTGTGCAGCTTTAATTCAGGGAAGCACGAACAGGGACGATTTCTGCAAATGCTGTTTCACACAAAAGTTGTGTGACGAAGTAGTTTTCTAAAATCCTATGTGGATGTTTTGTACATTGCTATTCTATGCGTCTTTCTTTCGAGTGTGTATTAAATATTCACAATATTTTCAGCTATCATGCCACAAAAGGTCTTTACAGAATTTAAACTATATTTTCTGTGAGGCCATAATCTGTTTAGAAATGACTTCTTATCCGGGAATAAACAAATAACAGCCAAACTCCTCAAAAATATTGCAGTTCTCACACTTTATGAACCTATGAACCTCTTTAGAAATAATACATGACATGGTGTTACTAGGCTGCTGTTCTAGTCTGATAATTATCTGCTGATAACCTAATTCCGGACTGGCCACCGGTATTCAGCTTGTGTTTCATAATTTGCAATTTGTCAATTTAAAGGTTGAACTCAGATTAAAAAGAGCTGAGTGAACAGGAAAACTTATTTAAATGTGAGTTAGAGATTTCCCTATATAAGTTTTATTGGAGTATGTCTCAGCACTTTTGCAGTTTTTAAGCAATTTTATTTTAAAGATGACAGCTAATAGTTTGCCACTATTAAAAGTACTTTTTTCTTGAAGTTATTGTGTTTCTACTCTTTCTTGTGTATCGCTCCTTTTCCGTTTACAGAGGAAGAAAAATATCTGTGCCTTTTAGAGTGGCGTCTTCAAATAGATTTCAATTAGTGACTTTATTTACCGAAACTGTTGCTAAACCGATAAAAACTTACAAAGACGCCATGACGTCATTGTCTTGGATTTCTCCAAAAATATTTATAATTGTGGTTTAGAATAGTTTGAAGAAAGAAAATAGAGAAAAACCGCTGTCACATCTTTCTGGTTTTAAGTGAATAGAAATAGTGTTAGGATTCATGACTGGCGCAAAATCGGAGTATTTTGAAATAGTTTTACTCCAAACACGTCTCGAGCTGCTTCCGGGTTTCTAGGGGAATTCTCCCATTGCCAGGCAACCGTCAGAATTAAACTCTTTTTGTAACAGACAGTTTTCTGGTCACCTCTGGGGGAGCTCATGTTTTTTTTGTTATTTTTTTAATTTGATTTATAAAGTTGAAATTGTCTCTGAGAGGTTTTTATGGGTGAGTACGGTGTAAATTTGAAAAACAGTGAGTCAAAATGGGATTTATGTGAGTTAACATAGATGAAATGGAACAGGCAGGACTATTATATAATTTTTTTTATTTGTAACTTTTTAATTGGCCTCTGACCTCACTTTCCATTCTCCCTTGCCCAGATTGACAGAGGATCCCTAACATCTTTTAAAGAGAGCCTCCTTTATCTGATTTTATTGGTTATTTCATTAGAAAGTATCGTAAATTCAGTCAGTTTGAGTAAAATGCACTGCTCCCGTTTCCTTAGCAACCACTAGTTTTCAGGACGTACTAGCAAAAATGGTCCAGCGGTGCTGGAGAAGATATGCGGTACGTACTTCATATATTTGTGGCAAGTTTTCATACTTGTTTAGTTGTTTCACATGTTGCTTTACAGTCAAAAATCCTCATGAGTTTTATTGGGATTTTTTTTGTGATTGCTTAATGCAAAGTTTGACTGATTTTTCTTCAGTGCTGCAGCTTCAGTCGCATGTTTTTTGTGTTGTATCTACCAGATTTGCACATCTGTACAGTAAAAATTTTGCTTTGCAAAATAGTTTGAGCTTTGAATTCTGATTTTTTTTTTTTATGGGAATCATTGTAAGGGGGCCTAAATAAAAAAAACTTGAAAAACAACCAATCATTTTCCATCCACTTCATAATCCTGCACTACTTTGTGTTAGTCTACCGCATAAAATCCCAATGAAATACAACAAAGTGGTTGTTGGTTGTAATATGAAGACAATCCCGATACTGTCAACACTGCAGTGCAAAGAAGTCTTCAGGGGTATCAAGAATATGATCAACCAATGTTATCAGCAAGATCCCAAGTCACTGCCTCGAACCGTCAATCCTCGAGAGGTCTGATAGATCTCAACGAAACAAAAATATCTCAGTCGAATGCAAAACTATTCAAATCCGACTGTGTCTCACAAGCAGAGCTGCTCGATTGTGCAGTAGGCGTCGTGATCTAATTTCGACTAGGAGGGATAAGTTAATAACGGGAAACGTAAATACATCTTGATAAATTTCGAAAAGATTCGTACAAACAAATCTGCTCATTTTAAGCCTTTACTTTTCGTTCAGGTCAGTTTTCCTCCCCAGGTGTACTACAAGATCTTCACCTACCGTCCCATTGTGGATGTATGCGCAAGCAGCCCCAATAACTACAATGAGCTCCTGCGCATGAGGCATCTGACTGAGGAGAGAGATCCGACTCTGCACACAACGGACCAAACGGGCTGGTACCAACGTGTGGAGAACAACAACTGGAGGATCTTTTCTTGCAAAGTAAAGGGGAAAAATACATGTAGATACATATGTATATATATTCTGGTGATCAGAGAAAGCTCGTCTTTCAGCTTCTGCATGTAGATACAATTCAGTGCTTACATGTCCAACAGTTTATTACCAAGAAAGAACTCGTGGATAGTATTGTCACCAAAAATGTTTTTTGTATTATATCTACCAGATTTGCACATCTGTACAGTAAAAATTGTGCTTTGCAAAATAGTGTGAGCTTTGAATTCTGATTTTTTTTTTCCCAGGGTAATCAGTGAAAAGAGGTCTAAATTAATTGCATGAAATATTTTTTTAAAAAAACTGTTGGAAAAACAATCAATCATTTTCCATCCACTTCATAATCCTGCACTACTTTGTGTTAGTCTACCGCATAAAATCCCAATGAAATACAACAAAGTGGTTGATGGTAGTAATATGAAAACAATCTCGATACTGTCAACACTGAAGTCCAAAAAGTCTCCAGGTGTATCAAGGATATGATCAACCAATGCTATCAGCAAGATCCCAAGTAGCTGCTTCGAACCGTCGATCCTCAAGAGATAGACTTTCATCCGTCGAAGTTGCAGCGGAAAGAGGACGTAGTAAAAAGAAAGATGAAGGAAAACATCGAGAGGAGGAAGCAAATGTGAGTTGAAGAGAGATGCTGCTTAACAGTTTTAACAAATATCTAAATAAGCAAACAATAAAAATATATGTATAGAAAAGTACATGTCACAGTTTTGATAAACATACAAATAACCGTAAAACTTTCAACTCTTAACTGCATCTGGTGCTTTTTGTTCATGTTTTGTGAAATATTTCCTTCTGACTGAATAAACAACACAATTCAACACAATTCAACACGTTCCATGTAGTTATCTGTATTTTAACTATAGGTTTGAGTTTGCCCAGCAGGTGGCAGTGACATCAATATTAACCACATTAAAATTATTTGCAAGGACAATTGATCATAACTGAAAGATTTCCCTAAAGCATATTGCATCTACAAAATATATATATTTTTTTATCTCCAGGTATTCAGTCCACACTTTTACACAAAAAAACAGGTTCCTTAAATATCTCCATTTTAGAGATGTTTTTTTTTTTTTTTTTTTTTAATTGCTGTTTTTTTTTACCAAAGTTCTGTCTCTGGTCTACAAGATAAAAACACAGAAAAGCATCTCAGTTGTCTAAAATCTAATAGAAGTGCATTCGAATATTACCTATCTTCCTGCTACATAAAGGTACAGAGAGGGCCGAGAGGAAGAGGAGCGCATGAAAGCCTCAGTCCCATCAGTCCGACTTGTTCACTATGGAGAGGAAAACAGCGAAGGACACAATGCAGTCTAACAAGGATAGTGAAGGTGGACGAACTATTTGATTGGATGAGGAGTGAGCTCTTTGATCATTTCTTTTCAATGTGCATTTTTACATTGTCCTGTAAAACTAAAGGTGCTTCCACACAATGGACCAACGGACTTGGTTCCATTGGACAGATGGAAAACTTCCTACCTTCATTCCTTTCTTTTCACACTCATTGGTCCCTCCAGGATTTTTGCAGTTGTCTTTATGATCAGCATAAATTCGCACTGATTTTTGCCTCAACTGCATGTGCTCCAGGTAGTTGAAGGTAATTTTTAAAAGTTCTCAGATCACATATTCGTTTGTAAGTGAAAGGTCACAAAAAAAAAAAAAACATGTTTCATTGTATTAAAGGTGTACTGATATACTTGCACTTTAAACTAGCCTAAAAATACTTGGTAACATTTTGTATGTTTGCAGTGAAGAGAAGCAGAAGAAAGTAAATATAATAATTTCGAGAGCAAAATGAAGCAGAAACTCTTTCTGAAATTTGATTCACTGTTAAAGCAAACACTGACCCTGAGTACAAACATATTTAATGCTTACTGCGGTTTTGTGAAAACTTAAAAATGTTCAATTTAGTACATGTTCTTCTTGTGATGTTCAGCGAGAAACTATTTTACTCATCAAATCAAGTTATTCCATAACTTATATTGTTTAGATTTATAGCAGTTTTAAATACCAAATATAGCAGTCTGATAAATTACCCAATAAATTATTGTGATAAATGATAATATAGCTGTTCGGAGAGCATGTTTAAGTAAGATATTCATATTACTAATGCAAGTTTGCCCTTTCAATTTCACACATAATCTCTACAGTAGAACTGGAAGATATTTTAAATATCCAAAATAAAACACACCAAAAACAATAAATAACTGAAACCGTAAGTAAAATGGATTGTGATGTCTCTGAAAACAAAATTGCCCTTCAAAAAATATTAATCATCAGAACGGAAAATTGCCTAAAATGGTAAGAGTTGACTCAGAATGACTCAGAAAACCAGCAGCAAGTATGTTATTTTTAATATTTTTGTAAATATTATCTTGTTATTCTTGCAGAATGTGTCAAAAGTGGTCAGTTTTTAAACTGTTTCATGATATTCAGTGGGAACCCTGACCAAAAGCCCTCATTTAAGGTTTAAGATGTATAAATAAAACACTCGAGTTGACCTTTTCTCTCATAATAACGATGAATCCATCAGTTTCTCGCAGCAGCAGACCGAATGCGGCTCGCTAAACAGAGACGCACCACCCACACATTTATTTCCCCCAGAATTTGGGGGAAATAAATGAATGTTTTTTTGGTGTCTGGACAATTTCAAAAACCTCCTGACAGTCGGTTCACATTCCACTGCACCGTTACCTAGCAAGCCCAGCTGAACCTAGTTTGTTACCTAGCAACCCAGGCAGAGCTCCAGCACATTTGGTCAGCTGGTTTTACTACTGTATGCGCTGCAGAGTGGCTGTTAGGAAAGACAGAAAGTGTTTTGTTGTTGACTCACCATCCAGAAACCAACAAGAATGCATTCTTGTTTGTTGTGCAGGAGGCTCCACTTCTGCTTTTCAAAGATCTGCGGTTGTGCATCTGTTTGCAGCCATGTTCACTTGTGAGTTTAAATGATGAGTTGGGGGGGGGGTGGCCAGCAGCAGCTTATTTGGATTTAAAGTGACAGAAGCACTGAAATAGCTGAAAACAGACAGAACTGAGCAGAACTACAGTCTCATTATTTAATGATTTTGTGCAAAAAATATAATAAAAATGTTTTGCATAGCCCATAGATCTATCCTAATTTGCTTTTTTTTTATTATAAGAAATTATACAGAGTCACCTTAAAAAGGGATCTTCTGGGTTGTTGGTTCTCCTCTTCTTGAAATGCAAACATTTTAATCTCAAGTTGGATTACGTTATTTCTGTTTCAGGAGTGGCTGAGCATAAGTCTTTGTGTGAGGTCCTCACCTTATGAACCTGTCCAAAACTCACAATCTTATCCTTGTTTCTACTGCATTTTTTCTTTCCACTCAATTTTACAATAATTTTCTGTTCACCCTTACCCCTAATGGGGTCGGGAGGTGGTGGTGCCTATCTAAAGCTACGTTCCGGGGGAGAGGCGGGGTACCCCCCTGGACCGGTCACCAACCTGTCGCAGAGCAACACAGAAACAGACAGGACAAACAACCATGCATACACACACTTGGGGAGAATTTAGAGACCAATTTACCTAACGGTCATATTTTTGGACTGTGGGAGGAAGCCGGAGTACCCGGAGAGAACCCACGCACGCACAGGGAGAACATGTAAGCTCCATGCAGAAAGACCTTGGGCCGGGAATTGAACCCAGGACCTTCTTGCTGCAAGGCAACAGTGCTACCACTTCTGCAGGGAGCTTTTTTCCTCCTCCAAAGCGCTGTTTTTCTGTCCCAGAGTGGCGTTTTCCTGCTTGAGGATGGCGTTTATTTGCGCCAAGGCAGTGGTTTTCTGCTCCAGGGCACGTTTTTTATGCTCCAAGGCATTGTTTTTCTCCTCCACGACTGTTCTTCTCTGCTCCAGAGTGGTGCTTCTCAGCTTCAGGACTGCTTTTTCTTCCTCCAAGACGGTTCTATTCTGCCCCAGGGTGGTGTTTTCCTGTCTGAGGATGGTGTTCATTTGTTCCAGAGTGGTGCTTTTTAGCTTCAGGGCGGTTTTTCCTCCTCCAAGGCAGTCTTTCCCTCATGCAGAGCAGTGTTTTCATGCTTAAGGGTGGTGTTTATTTGTGCCAAGGTGGTGTTTTTCTGCTCCACTTTATATTTTAGTCTCCAAGGCAGTACTTTTCTGCTCTAGAGCAGCGTTTTCCTCTTTCAAGACGATGTTTACGTGGTCAAAGATGGTAACTTTCTTCTCCAAGGCAGTCTTTTCACGCTCCAACTTTATGATTCTCTCTTCCAAGGCAGCCTTTTCTGTCTCTAAGGCTGCGTTTTTCTGACCAAGTGCGATATTTTTTTTCTCCAGGGTGGTGGTCTTCTTCTCGAAGGCAGTGTTTTTCTCCTCCAGAGCGGTGATATTGTTCTTTAAAGTTTTGTTTTGCCTCTAATTGTTTTTTTTAAATCCCTGTCTTTCTCCTGAAGCAGAGTCTCTACTTCAAGCGCAGCTTTTTTCACGTTTAGAACTTGGGTGTTCAGCTCCTCATTTGCTTTAAGCAGAGACTTTCGCACGATGGTCATCATGCTGACTTTTTTTACGATGTCATTGAGTCCCTGCGTCTGTTTCGCTAGGGTCTCTTTTATTTCCTTGTCTTTGAAATCAGAAGGCTTACTTATCTTCCTGCTCTTACTCATTTTTAATTCTCTCTCTGGACAAATCCGAAAATCAATCAGAAAATTGTTTACTCGCTTGTTCGTACGATTACTACAATCCTTGTGCTTTCTCTCCGGCTGCTGCAATGGCAATGACCGTAGATTAAGAAGTGATGCATTCTAGCTCCACAAAGGGTGCATCACTCTTTGGGACATCAAATTGCGTGATGTCACAAATTGATGTCACTACCTCCGAAGGACAACGAGAGAGCTGCTGAAGTTTGAATAAAAACAAACTTTACGGCTGAAGCTGATGGCCACTGGAGACAGTTCAACTGGTGATCTATCACCAAGGCTGAAATCCGCACTTGGGAGACGGCGGCTTTTGAGGACAATGGACTGGCATGGCAAGGTGGCAGGACCAACGGTCAAATGGTCCCCGAAAACAGAAAAAGGGGAAACCCAAGCTGATGCCTTGGACGCCACCATTTCCGACTGTCTTTCTGGCCAGTGTCGGCTCACTGGATAAGAAAGTGGATTTGTTGCATCTGAGGCTGAGGGTTTCTGCAGAGATGAAGGTCTGTGCCGAATACCAGCAACAAGCTGGTATTCAGTTATTGTCACCTAGCAACTCACTCATTCTTTGGTTACCTAGCAACAGCCCATTGCGTCACTTGCGCAGCAGCAGTTTCTGGTTTCGATTCAACATTCAACGGTGAGCTGAATATCAGTGTTTTCAGTGATTTTTCTGTTCACCGTTGGAGAAAATTCATCAGATATCGTCTGACTAAATTTTTCAACATCATCCATAAGGAGAAAAAAGAAAAAAAAGATGGACCATCAAGCTCAGGAAACCGGGATCACAGAGCCGTTAGCAATTGGGAGCCGTTGGCTGCTAACGGTCTGACCTCACTGCCAGGACAAAGACAGATGTAAGACAATCAAGATAAGTTTCTTTCCAAGTTGAATATTTGAACATATAAACAATAACATAATATATATATATATCAGGGGTGGCCAACCAGACAAAGACCAAAAGCCACATTTTTTACCAAGTTACCGCAAAGAGCCACATATGCATGAACATCAACCCATCACTTCCTCATATTCGCATACTTTTGCTCAGCCAGATTTATTGTAAATTTCACACACTATTTTAACACTACAAAGTCCACAGGCCAGACATTTTCAACAATCAACACTGTGCACTTTCTCATGCAAACTCTGTTTAACCAAATAAACAATAATAGAACAATTTACAATACATTTTTCCTTTTATTATGTGCATTACATATGTTATTTAATGGGACTTCTGGCATTCCTTGTTTTGAACAATACCTGTTCAGATCTGGCTTGTACTCCGTTGTTGTCACTCGAAGCAATTCTTTGACATGGATGTCGGTCAGAACAGACCGATGCTTCAATTTCACATGTTTCAGGGTAAAAAACACAGACTCGCAGAGATGTGTTGACCCAAACATTGACAGTATCTTAAGTGCAGCTCGTTTGACATTGGGATATTTTTCCATTGGCACATGTTTCCAGAACTCAATGGTCCCTTCCTTTAAAGCAGGTTTCAGTCGGTCCTCCTCACGAAGATCAATTATCTCCAACACAGCCGCACCCTCATCTGTGAAAGCCCCGCTAGTCTGTCTGTCTCAGCACTAAATTGGGTCGACAAGGAATGTAATCTGTGACCTTTTCAGTTGTAGGTCACGGAACCGGGCCACAAAGCTTTCGTGCAGGTTTTCAACCAGTGTTGCATGTCTGGCTCTTTGCTTGTTCACGGTGGTGCTGGTGACCTGCCTGCTGGCTTTTAGTCGAGTGGGAAAATGTGTTAAAATTTCCCTTTTGAATGTGCGCCTTGAACAAATTCAGTTTGTTGACAAATGCAAACACACTTTGCACCAAGTCAGGCAGCATTTTTAATTTACCCTGCAAGGTCAGGTTCAGTTTTCCAAGTGACACAGCATGTCAACCAAAAAGGCCAGATCCATAACCCACTTGAGGTCTGAGAGCTCAGGATAGACCTTGTTCTTCTCTTCCATGAACACTTTCACAGCATCCAAAAGCTGGAAGAAGCGAGAGAGTACCTGGCCTTTTGACAGCCACTTTACAGTGCAGTGTAGCGGCAGGTCACCTGGAAGCCCTTGTTCCAGCTCAGCGATGAGATTCTTGAATTGTCGGTGGTGAAGCGCATGTGTGCGGATGTAGTTGACGAGTTCCATCACAGGCTTCATGACACTGTCTAAATTCAATGATTTAGACACAAGTTGCTCCCTGTGTATGATGCCGTGGAAATTCCAAAACTCTGGAAATGTTTGGTCAGCTTTGCACAGCCCCACTAGCCCATTCACAGATCCGATCATGGCTGGCGCCCCATCTGTGGCGTTGCGTTAGTTTCACTATGGGCAGATTTGCTTTCACAAATGCATCCATCATTGAATCTTTCACATCTATGCCACGGTGTGACGGTCCGACCAGCAAACCCAAGGACAAAGGTTTAAAAAAAACAACTATTTAAGCTTAACAAAAATTGTACAACCAATCTCAAAAGAAATATAAGAAAAGTGGGCCCAAAAAAAAAATCAACTAAGGCATACCAACTCAACAAACAAAAACTGACTGACAGGGGAATTTATATACAAAGGCTAGCCTACACACACACAAGGAGGGGCGGGGAAGAAGACAAACAAACAATACATAAACCTAAATAACAGATTCAAATCACAACATTTTACTTCAACACAACTATAAAACAAAAAACAACCCAACACCATAAATGTTTTAACAGTAGCGAGAGGAAGAATATCAATAGGGCGAGAGGAGGAATCTTCCACATCAAATTCCCCGCTTCCAGCATCCTGATGGTTCGTTCCATTTACTGGTTTGACCCGAGACAATCAACTCCTCCCAGCCAGTCCTTCAACTCAACAAAAAAACAAAGTAATTAATATTCTGAATAAACAAAGTGTTTACTAAAATGTGTGCGCCCAATCCAGTAAACACTTAATACAAAAATCCACCACCACAGAAGAAGAAAGAAAAAAAAGAAATATCAATATAAAACATTAACTAAATACTAACACGATGAAGATGGAGGAACTTCCACACTATATTAAACTATAGCTAATATAGTATTAGCTATATTTTGTATTACTGGAGTTCAACTCCTGCTACGAATGCTAACAGATTTATTTAGGAAACCTTCAAACCAAAAATGGGAGATCTGGGAGGTATCTTGCTCCAGCAAGAGGCGGAGTACAACCTGCACAGGTCACCAGCAACACAGAGACAGACAGGTGAAAAACAACCATGAATACACACATCCACACCTAAGGATGGGTTTAGAGAAATCAATTAACCTAACAGTCATGCTTTTGGACTTTGGAAGGAAGCCGGAGTACCCGGAGAGAACCCACACAGGGATGGGGAGAACATGCAAACTTCGTACAGAAATATTCAGCACCAAGCCCCAGAGGTCAAGAGGTCAGCCCAGAGGTCAACTGGACTCCCTACGGAGGCCCAGAGGTCAGTCCGGAGACCAATGGGACTCGGCATGGAGGCCCAGAGGTCAGTCCGGAGACCAATGGTACTCGGCACGAAGCCCCGGAGGTCAGTCCGGAGACCAACGGTACTCGGCACGAAGGCCCAGAGGTCAGTCCGGAGACCAACGGTACTCAGTACGAAGCCCCGGAGGTCAGTCCGGAGAGTGTCTGATGACCTGGCAACAAATGGGATTAGAGTCCCATGGTCTGGGAACTCGATGGCCTCAAGTTTCCATGGCACCGCAGTCCTGCGGGCCGCAAGCTCTCCTGCCAACATCTTCTGCCATCAGCCCCTAAGTGTCAAGCTCCCTTGACGCTTAGGGGGAGCTTACGCACTTTACGACACCGCAGTCCTTTTGTCGTAAAGCTTTTCTGCCACTGATAATCAAGCCTGAAGGTTTCAGTCATCATGACACTTTCTTAATTACAATTCAGCCCAATACCTCAGAGTTCCTGTTTGGCACATCTTCTGATAGGTATTGGAGATGCCTTCAAACAGACGTGTCATCATTGTCGGCTGCTCCTGTGGCTGGTCTGAAACTGATTGGCTGTCTTTGTGGGTTTCCTCTTCAGGTGGCTGCTGGTTCTGCTGTTCTCTGTCCCTCATCTTTTTCAGCCTCAGGGAGGCATTTTCCTGTTCAAAGGCGGTGTTTATGTCCTCTAAGGCAATGGTCCTCTGCTCCAGGGCCACCTTTTCAGCTGCAGGGCGGTGCCTATTTTCACCAAGGCAGCGATTTCCAGCTTCAGGGTGGTGTTTTCCTTCTGCAGGGATCCTCTCCAAGGCTTTTTTGTCTTTTCTGCGCCAAGGCAGTGGTTTTCTGCTCCAGGGCACGTTTTTTATGCTCCAAGGCATTGTTTTTCTCCTCCACGACTGTTCTTCTCTGCTCCAGAGTGGTGCTTCTCAGCTTCAGGACTGCTTTTTCTTCCTCCAAGACGGTTCTATTCTGCCCCAGGGTGGTGTTTTCCTGTCTGAGGATGGTGTTCATTTGTTCCAGAGTGGTGCTTTTTAGCTTCAGGGCGGTCTAAGGTTTCCCTCATGCAGAGCGGTGTTTTCATGCTTAAGGGTGGTGTTTATTTGTGACAAGGCGGTGTTTTTCTTCCCCAGGGCTTTGTTTTCCTGCTTGAGGGTGGTGTTTTCCTCCTCCAAGACGATGTTTACACGGTCAAAGATGGTGATTTTTTTCTCAAGGGCAATCTTTCCCTGCTCCAAGGCAGTTTTTTCCTGCTTGAGGGTGGAGTTTATTTCCTCCAAGGCAGTCTTTTCACGCTCCAACTTTATGATCCTCTCTTCCAAGGCAGCCTTTTCAATCTCTAAAGCTGTGTTTTTCTGACCCAGAGCTATATTTTTTGTCTCCAGAGTGGTCTTCTTCTTGTCTAGAGCGGTGATATTGTTCTTTAAAGTTTTGTTTTCCTCTAACTGTTTTTTTAAATCCCTGTCTTTCTCCTGAAGCAGAGTCTCTACTTCAAGCACAGCTTTTTTCACGTTTAGAACTTGGGTGTTCAGCTCTTCATTTGCTTTAAGCAGAGACTTTCGCACGATGGTCATCATGCCGACATTTTTTACGATGTTATTGAGTCTCTGCGTCTGTTTCGCTAGGGTATCTTTTATTTCCTTGTCTTTGAAATCAGAAGGCTTACTTATCTTCCTGCTCTTACTCATTTTTAATTCTTTCTCTCTGGACAAATCCGAAAATCGATCAGAAAATTGTTTACTCGCTTGTTCGTACGATTACTACAATCCTTGTGCTTTCTCTCCAGCTGCTGCAATGGCAATGACCGTAGATTGAGAAGTGATGCATTCTAGCTCCACAAAGGGTGCATCACTCTTTTGTGACATCAAATTGTGTGATGTCACAAATTGATGTCACTACCTCAGAAGGACAACGAAAAAAGAAAAAAAGATGGACCATCAAGATAAGTTTCTTTCTGAGTTGAATATTTGAACATATATACAGTATATATATATATATATATATATATAAAAGAAAGCTGCAACGTAATCAATAGCATGTGGAGAGTAAGAAGCATGTTGACTAACATGGACTTGCACCATTCAGTATGTTAAAAGTAGTGTCCAAGCTACAATTAGCCAAAATGCTAACGTGAGCCTTCGTGCTTTCAATAGCATGTGGGGCTTTACTAGCATGATGTCTGTAATTGACTTACTGCATTGAGTATACTTAAAATTGCTAACAAGTAGGAAAAATAGCTAAAAGCTTATTTAAGGTAAAAGGCTAATGCTAACCTGAGAGAAAAAGATAATGCCAACTAATCCTATTTGTGGGGGGAGTGGAATGCGAGTGTGAACGTTATCGTCACGTTGAATTTGTCCAGATTTTCTTGAGCTTATCCACATGTTGAGCTTTTCACTTTATTGTCAAGCTTACGTGAAGGCACGTAAGTGTATCGTTTGAGTAAGGCTAATAAACTCTGTTCACGCTTTCTTGCTGCTTATTCTTAAGAGTTTCCCCTTCCAAGCATGGCGGTCATCAGTGCAAAGCTGACATTCCACCCACGTCAAAAAATTCAGCAAATAGTCTTTAGTGGTTAGTGCTCCGTTTTTGTCGTTAAAATTTTCGTTTGTGCAGCTTTGGATTTTGAGATATATACAGAAAATATTTACATACATGTCTACATGCATTTTTTTCCCCCTTTGCAAGAGAAGAGCCTCCAGTTGTTGCTCTCCACACGCTGGTACCAACCCGTTCAGTCTGTCATTTGCAGAGTCGTATCTCTCTTCTTGATCAAATACTTCATACGCTGGAGATGAGGGCTGCTTGTGAATATATGTCCTCAATGTGCCGGCAGATGAGGATCTTGTAGTCGACCTGGGGTGGAAAATTGACCTGAATGAAAAGTAAAAGCATACACTAGGTCAAATAAAATAATGTTCAAACAGATGGCAATGTTTACTGTCACAACAGGGGACCGTCTTCTTCTTGACAGGTTCAGCTCACCTCTCTCGAGTGAGCTGAACAACCGTTTGTGCCGTTAAAATTTTCGTTTGTGCCGCTTTCATTTTCGATATAAAAAATTATCATTTTGGCCGATGACGTCACCAGCCCCCCCCATCTTGCTCCAAAATAAACCAGAATGGGCTACTTCGTTGGCGCTCGGTTTGTGCCTTTAAAACTGTCGTTTTGAGATATTAATTATTTTTTAGGTCATCCAGAGTTCGCCAGCCCCCCCATCTTGTTCTCAAACAAACCAAACGGGGTTAAAAAAACAAATGCAAATAGATATCTTGCCTTTTGACCAACTGACACGAAATTCATGCTGTTACACGGGACACACTGTTAATATTGAATATTTAGTTGTATTCAATATTTTTAGTAATCATAATATTAAAGTATATATCTTTTCTTCAATAGCTTTCGAGTTATGTGCCCTATTGACTCAAAATCAGTGTTAAACTGTTTTTATACTTTCACAGCATTTGAGCCTTTTTGATATTTTAGGAATTTTTTTTTTGTCAAAATGTGGTATTTTTGTCTATAGTGACTGGGTCATGTGATCCATTTACACAAAATCAGTGTGAAATTGTTCTAAACTGTGAAGATGAGAGTGATGGACCGAGTTTAAAAAAGGAGAAGTCACAAGAAATATTAGAAAAATAGGGTTTCTTTTATTTTAACCCACAGATTATAAATGACAAGAAGATAAACCGAGCTCATAAAAGAGGCTAAAGAAACAAAACTGAACTAACGACGGACACTTTTTTCTGACACCGTTCAGCCTGGAATGTGCGTCTTCCTCCTCACGTCTATATTTTTGCCAGTTTTTGCTTCTAAAGACGGCGGAGTATGGTGTGGTAATTTAAAGAGACGCGGACTGATAGCAGCTCGCGGGGCTGCGGAGTGTCCCGTCTCTAAGCAACCGTAACAGTCCGTAGCGTTCTGGGGTCCTTTAGCTCCCGCCACTGCAATTTAGCTGACCTTAATATTTCCTGTTTTATTTTGGTCATTATTTAGTGTTGATATATGTGACAGGCGTGTCTAAAGGAAAATGTAATTCACTACGAGACGCGACATTTAATGTTGTTTTATGGAGGGGTGGTAATCCTATTCAAGGGTGCTTTAGTCCAGTTTCAGCGATGTTACAAGGCTAGAATCGCCACTGGTCCCAAATGAATTTAGCAAAGTAGACAAAAAAATAAAAAAAATAATATATTAAACAAAACATACCCACAATGCAAAGATGCATGCAGATGGGACTGGATTGACTGAGCATGTGGGTGACATGAAATTAACTCTCAGCCTGGCTTCCTGGCCCAAGTCACATGACATGCGCCTCTTAAAGGGAAAGCCCCCAACCATAGACACGCCACAAAAAATCCCCAACAACACACCCGGTGTGTTTATGCTAACAATTTGTTATGCTTTTTAAATAAAATATGTGCCTCTAATTTACATTTGTAGGAGTTGTAAATTTTGGGTGATGACTTTGTATGTACTTTTAAGACGCTGCATGTTGCAGTGAATCCAGGACATAAACACAACGTTAATATAACTGCAAGGTAGATAAAAATGTCTTACTGTAGGTTGAGTTGAATAAAATTGAGTTATTCTTGCTAAGTATGTGAACATCGTAACTAATGGATTTTTTTTTTTTTTTTAAAAAAAGGCTTTTAATATCTTGATCTGTTGAAATTATTATATCTGTTTTGTCACAGGATTGAAACAAGACCTTTGAGGCCAGGAAGCTACAAAAATATTCCAGCTGATACGTCATGATTACGCCCGTTCTTTGGTAAATCTTCCTACGGAAAGCACAGTAATCCTCACAGAGCCGGCTTGCAGTCGCATGAAAGATGATGTTTTTAATCAGTGGATTAAACGGTGGAGCTCCTTTCGCTGATGGCGCCCCGTGGTCTAATAGACGGTTCCTTCATGACGTGTCGGAAAAAAAACGAGCGACAGGGTTCAACCTTTATAAGTATCCCATAAACCCGAAACGTGTTTAGCATTTAGCTGTCTCAACCCACACTGTGTTTACATCTGTGTGTGAACAGCGAGCAACGAAGGCTCAGGGGGGGAAATAAAGCAAACACATGTTCAACAGAGAAGGACGTCATCTGTGAAGTTTCCTCTTTTATTAAAAGAAAGAAAAAAAAAAGATAGTTGAATTTTCCGCCTCGCTGTTTGTATGCCATCACCTCAATCTGTGGACATGTGGGAAAGCTTTCATGTTTCGGGGAGTTGCAAAAAGATACAAAATGTCAAAAAAAAACATTTGTCAGTTCGTCCAGAACCTAATTTAAATGGATGGCAGTAAATATAGCATTTACTTTGCACAACTTTTAAATAATTGATGTTTTTATTTCTGGCAGCGTAGTTGCTTCTTGCACCATTCACATTTTGTTGTGCATTGAAATACCGGTATATACTGTTTTTAACTATAAATTGATTTACAGTCTTTTGAAAATGATTTTGTCATTTATCGTCCGAAAGAAAGTTTCTGGTTCAACAACAGACTAAAAAGGGGCCGTATTATGCAAAATCAACAGTTTTGTGGATTACGTCATGTTATTATGTCATGCCATCAACAAAAACATACCTGGAGTGTTGCTTTGACTCTTTCATGCATGTTGGAGAAATCCTTGAATCTCCCTTAGCAACCACTCAGCTGCCCGAAACATTTCGACGACAAAGTTCCACCTCAGAGCTGCAGTTGCCACCTTTCCAAGCTTCCGCCTCAGAGAGCGAACCTCCCTCTCGATTTCCCTTTTAAAAAAATGTTTTCAGTTTTCAGCTGAGTGTCCAGTGTGAAATCAATTCTCATTCTATATTATTCTAAAGTCGTAAACTATAAGGCACAAATCAGAAAAATGTAGAAAAAAGGGGGTGCAAGCTACTATATTTAAAATAAACACAATTATATTTTGGTGAGATGAATCCGATAGACTTTTTTATTCAAGTAGAGCAAAACAAAATGAACAAAAGGAGCTTTGTGAGGGCCTAGGTGGACAGATCGGGACCCCCTGGGGGGTCGATCGATTGGCGTCCATTGTACTCCTGTGGTTTTAGCGGCGGTCAGACAGGATGCAGACCGGCGGTCAAACTAAACAGCATTTTCTGCATGTATACACAACAAATGTCCTCCCGGACCTTTGGCCCAAATACAAAATAAACCCAAACATCCTTCCCAAATCCTTAAGATGGCAGTGGGGGGGGGAAGGAGAGACGCGTGGAACGGAGCTTCTCTAGAGACGCACAGAAGATCAAGCAGCAGTTTCTATGGAGCTTTGGGGCTTTTTCAGAGCATTCAGAAGCAATGCAATTACATCCTTTTTTTCCCTTTTCTTCTGAGTCAGTGAGATTGCAAAAAGAAAAAAAAAATGTGATGGGACGTGCATGCATATTTCACTGGTATGAAGAATGTGGCTTCCTGTTTTGACAGTGATTATGCCGACTTTGGAGCACAGTGAGAGTTCTCAGGAAGGGATACACAGAAAGATGCATTCAGATGAATGTAGGGTAAGATGTATAGCACGCATCATGGCAGTGGGGGCAACTCATAACAAAATATGATCATCTAAAATGAGTAGACAATAAGCCTCTGAAGTCAAAGAACATTTTTCCTTTTCAGACAGAATGATGTAAGGATTGCAAAGAGGAGCTCTTTGGTTTTCAGTTCTTGACTTTCTTTAGAAAAGGACACAACCCTTGGGTATGCCGCTTCTCATGCCCATGATATTGTTTCTACATTCTGCCTGTTTATCACACCAGCAATAGAAAAAAATAATCCTGGAGATGACAAATCTGGAGGGTTTTCGCAAATATGGACACGGCTGGAAAAAGATGGATGAGGTTGACCTCCAGGCCTATTTAGGGCTGCTAATCCTAGCAGGTGTGTACAGGTCCCGAGGTGAGGCTGCAGCTAGCCTATGGGATGCAGAGAATGGAAGGCCCATTTTCCGAGCCACAATGCCACTCAAACTCTTTCACTCCTACTCAAGACTGCTACGTTTTGATGACCGTGAATCAAGACCAGCAAGACGTGTGACAGACAAACTTGGAAGCCATAAGAGACGTATGGGACAAGTGGGTGGAGCGGTTGCCCTACCTCTACAAGGGCCTGACGTAACAGTGGATGAGCAACTGGTTCCATTTAGAGGTAATTTTGTGTTCATATTTGTAATAAAAGTGATTTTCACTATTGATTTCTTTGACTGTTTTCTGTGAAACTGATACTAATCACTGATGCTAATGTCTTTTGTCCAAAGGTCGTTGTCCTTTCCGGCAGTATATGCCCAGCAAGCCAGCAAAATATGGGATCAAGTCATGGGTGGCATGCGATGCCAGATCAAGCTGTGCTTTTAAAATGCAAATCTACACTGGGAAGTCAACCAGTGGAGGTCCAGAGAAGAACCAGGGGATGCGAGTTGTGCTTGATGTGACAGAGGGACTGAGGGGGTCACAATGTGACATGTGACAATTTCTTCACCTCGTACGATCTCGGGCAGCAGCTCCTGAAGAGGAAGATCACCATGGTTGGTACAGTTCGAAAGAACAAGCCTGAGCTCCTACCTGCACTGCTTTCGTCAAAGGACAGAGCGGTCTTCTCCTCAAAGTTTGCGTTCACGCCCACCACCACTCTGGTTTCCTACCTCCCAAAAAAAAACAAAACAAGAATGTAGTTCTTCTGAGCACACTACACAAAGGCAGTGACATTAGTGATCGTGAGGACAGGAAGCCAATCATCATCCTGGATTACAACCACAACAAAGGAGGTGTGGACAACCTGGATAAGGTGATTGGAACATATAGCTGCAGAAGAATGACTGCCCGCTGGCCCCTGGTCATCTTCCACAACATCATTGATGTGTCCTCCTACAATGCCTTTGTGATCTGGAGAGAGGTTAACCCAACCTGGATGTCTTGTAAGCCCATCAAGAGAATGTTTAGCTTATTCCGAGCTTGTTGAGTTTCAAAGTGATTAATGACAGTGAAATGCAGATAAAAGGCACTGTATATATATATATATACAGAAATATATATATATTTTTTTCCTTTCCAAAAGCATGAGGGTCAACTGCAGCAGTAGCAGCTCCAAATCCCAGACCAGAGAATCTGCGTCACTTTGGGAGTCATCGTCTCTTGCTTGGCCGGAGAAAAAGCCAATCGCGGCGCTGGCAAACGGGAAGCTCTGTTTATCCGAGCACAGCTTGGCCGTCGGCTCTTATTTTTCCACTCCTACTTCCTGTTCCCAACAAGCAGATATAGAGGATTTTGATGTTGATCTTTGTCCAGAATGTTAGCCTGCTGTCACTAAAAATCTAAGAAAAAAAAAAAAAATAAAAAAAAATTTATTCCTTATTATTATTATGTTGTTGTTTTTTTGTTTTACTGAAAAAGCTTTCCGTCTCATGTCACTGACGAGAACTGCTCACAACCGTCATGGTGTTCTGCCAGCAATGTGAACTCAACTGATAAAAGGATTTTTTAAATAATATAATCTGAATTAAACATGTCAAAAATAAAAAGAAAACAAAACAAAAAAAAAAAAGCACAGCTGGGAGAAATCCAGAGCCAGCAGACCTCGCTCTGCCGGGTCGGGTCGGGTTCATTTTCTGCTCCTCTGTGTGGTTTGGACACTTTTTGCTCCCTGTATCTTCCCTTTTGTTGATGCATATTTTAAGTTCATTCGAACAGGGACGCCGACGCTGAGGGGATAAAGTGCTTTGCCTGACCACAGAAATTGGATTGCACGCGATTCTGCCGAGATATTCCCCAATGGAGACTTATGAGGAAGGAGGAGGGAGGATGCAGCAAATGAAGCACAGCTACATCGACCGCTCTGAAGCGGAAATGCGATTCACACAGAGACCCTGTTGCAAGACTTTGAAGAAAAACCCATAAAAATTATGTTCTGCTGAGAAAACATTTGCAAAACTATCCCTGTCTGTTAAATTGATCAAAGAACAACAACAGACCTCCATCTCATCCCTTTACAATTTTATATGACAGACTGAAGGCTGAATGGCGGCACAGTTGGTTTCACTGTTGCTTGGAGTCTTTATGCGAAAATACGTATGGTTATGGGGATGTACTGCCGATCCGACATTTTACTTTTATGCACTTTTTTTTTTTGTTTTTATTCATTCATTCATCGTTACTGTCCTTTTCGATTGCCTTTTATTGTTGCATTGCAGTTTCGCTCCTGCTTCCAAGATAAACTCCTCCTATTGAGACTGATAAAATTATCTTTTATGTCACGAAGGCACACAGAAAGCTGACTGCGGCCGAGCGGCTCTGGACTCGCAGCCGTTTTGTGCCTTTCGTTGCTCGAGATGACAGGATCATAAATGGGCTCAGTGGAGCGTTCAGACCGTAAAAAGAGAAAAAGGAAGGAAATCCGTGGCGAGAGGAGGAAACTGTTCACCGCCTCGCCATGCAAATAGTAAAGATATATTATTTAGTGTAAGATGAACCTGACAGCGCGTCTTCAAATTTTGGAATTTTAATTGATCCTAAACACTAATAGTAATAATAAGAAGAAAAGAATACAATCTCCCAAACTTACCTTCTAATCGCTGCAGAAAACACAAAGAAGTGATTACTCTATACATCTTATACGCTACTCCTGATTCTAAGCCTAAGAAACCCCAAACATTCCTCACCTTTAACCTTTTACCTCGACTGTGTCATGAAAGGTTATTGCTTTAGGTCCTGACACCAACGATTGAAAATCTGCTCTGACTGCTGTGTTATGTCATGTAAAACCGCAGAGCTCACAAACTGCCTCGTGGCCCACACATCAATCAAACCTTTATCCTCTGGGATGCTGGCTGGTCGCCATGGCAGCGTCGGGTGAGGAAACAGCAGCTAAGTGCTGCTGTTTAAAGGATTTTGGGGGGGTCAGCTGGTTTTCAGTAGCTGCATGTTTGAAATGACAGGTTTGAAACCAGAGATATGTCGCACAACTAAATGTTTCTGTCTCCTGCTGCCCATTAGTGTACTTCATCAACAGCCTGTTTCGTCCACTGATATGTTTGAGAGCAAGCAAAAGGCAGAAACAGATGTATTTTTAGTTTTTTTTTTATTGTTATTTTTCCACTCAGTCTGGTCGCAGTTCGGCGTTTTTCCATTTGTTGAGGTTGCATGTTTTTTTTTGTCTCTCCCTCTCTCTCTGTTTTTGCTTTCAAGGACCTTCTTTACTCCCGATAATAAAAATGACGAAGCGATTGGTCATCTCTGCAGCCTCGGACATATTAAAGCCACCTGCCTGTGTTTTCATTGCTCTGAGTCACACGAGGAAAAACTGCAAAGACCCCCCTGGTGGTGGGCAGATGGAAACCCTGCAGCGCCTTTTCTCTAAACCAACCGCAGAATCGCATGCAGTTCTGGTCAAAAGTGAACATAGACGTGGCTGCAGCTGTGATTTCAAGTTGTTTTATTTGGTGCTGTCATCATAAAAAAAAAAAAAAAAAAAAGACATTGATTTTCACAGCTATTTTAAACATACAATGAATTTTACTTGCAGGTACAGAAAGCGCTCTATTGATAAAAACTGGCTGCGCTTGTTTACGACCAAAAAGAAAGCGACGTACGGGATTCTGTTTTAATTCACGACGCATTTGAAACTAATCGCGTTAATCACGCTGAAAACACGAGTCGCGGTTTAGCTTTCGCAGAGTCCCAACTCAAACACGAAGCCGTGTCTCGCTCTCATTCCACGCTCGTTTGCCCAACACATTCCTCACCCCATTCCGCGGCGCGTAGAAGCGGCCATGTTGTAGCGGAGGGCTGCAGCTGTTGAGATGCTGGGACGGAGCCAGCGGGGAGGCAGGTGGCGGCGTTTCAGGCTGGCTCGTCCGGGGACCACGGTCATAAATCTACCGAGGCCTTTCGAAAAAAAAATGTTTTCGAGAGCATTTGATGAACTGTGGGCATCCAACGTGTTAAATAGCGAAAGGATTGCATGGCGTTGGTAATAGTTTTTGCTGTTTTTTTGGGAATTTAGACCTAACAGAGTCATTAGTTTATGATAGAGCTATTTATAGTCTAGGTTCACACTAAAGGAGCTGTTTCTTTTAGTCATGCTACTCCAGCGTCTTCATTTAAACTTCAAATATACTTTTCCTTTTCAAACCAAACATCTACCGAATTTTCCCAACGCGTCTTCAGAATGAGTTGCACTTGGTTTGGATGTATTTTCAACACAAAATGCCCTCTGGTGTTCGTTTCGGTTTCAACAGCCTCAATAACTCTGCGAGCTCCTGGCTCTCGCTCTGCCTCTCTTCCAGTTATCTCACCGCGCTCGTCTTCGCCACCTCTTCACTGTGCAAATTGGCAATCTCCTGAAATAAAGCTAATGACAAGAGCTCGCACAGCCATTACTCTTTAGACTCTCATTAGGCGTCTCGATCACAGGCAAAGGTGACGGCAGCGAAATTGCGTTCGTCTGCCGGCCGGCGCTTTCGTGACTCTAACCCCAGGAAGCACGACGTCAATCGATTCTCCGGATCATCTTGTCAAGATGTCGAGCAATCAACCCGGCTGCTATAAACACATAAATATTGCACTGGCTCTTGATTGCCTCGCTACACGAGCTAATACAGCGAAGGGAGCAAAGGTACCTCAATGATTAGGATTCTCTGGTTGTAAGCACAAATCCGGTGTCTTGATTTATGTTCCTTTTTACGTCCCCCGATCAGCAAGCTCATTTCTCTTCATTGACACGCATCGTGCACTTGTTCCGCAGTGGACTGTGGGCATGCTGTTCTACCTACACGCGAATCAAGCTGAGCTGTGAGAAAAGAAAACTTCTGGCGATGAATCATTTTTGTTTCACGTTTTTCAAATTCCAAGTCCTTTGCCGTCTTGATCTCTGAATCCCCAACCCTTTTACAAATGGCCCGTGTTCTTGCCAACGTCCCTTAACGTGACATGTTCTTTTTAGTCCACCTTTGCTACTTGTCAATCTCGCACTGCATTTGTACGTTTAAAGAGCAGAGTAAATGCATAGCTTTCCCCTCGCTCTGGTGATAAAGCTATCAGCGCCGCATCGCCGTGGCTTACTGAAAACATCGGTGGAGCTTGAGAATGTCCTAAAAAGCTAAGTGCTACCAATAAGTCTTTTAAATTCAGATCAGGTTGAAACTAAATGTAAGTGATGCCAATATTGTGGTTGTGTCTCATCCTCCTTCCTTTTTTTTTTTTGTTGCTGTTTGTTGGAAAAGGCCGCAGCGATGCAGTGAATAGCAATGTTTCAATCACCCTATAGGGTAACAGAGAGACGGATTCCCGTATCATCTGTATCTGACGTTGATTTAATACCAGGCTTTATGGGCAGCTTTCACAAAGTGTATTTAAGACGGTCATATTACCTTACTGACACACTGAATATTATAAGATTGAAACTTATGGTGACATCAATTCAGGGTTAGGATCAGGGTTCAGACAAAAGAGACAAAAATGCACAAAGAAAAATCACCTGAAACAAGAGGACGAGGTATGGATGAACCTAAAAACTGCAATTATATTCAGTTCAATTCAAAAAGACTATAGAGCCCAACAAGTAAATAATTTAATAATAATAATAATAGTTATTCCTATTAAATAATACCCGTTATTCTTCAAATGTTCTTGTTTTACTGCTTTCCTGTAGACCAGACTTTATTTGAAGAAAAAAAAGTCTGATTTTGAACTGTAACTTCTTATAATGATTTAAGAAATAAAATGGAAGTGATTTAATCAATACTAACACGAGGAGAAACGTGTTCAGTTTTAAAACAAAATGAAAACAAAATTGTGCATTTTGTTTTAATGAGTGATGCTTTCTGACAGCGAGTCTCTCACTGGATTTCCTGCTGTGTTGCGGGTTATTGTTTTGCTCTGTTCTGCTGCAGCTTCACTCCTTTTGTTGTCGCACAGACGACCACGAACCTTCCTCGGTCGACCTCTGGTGCACGCCAGATATTTCTCGTAGGACAATCTGACCGAGAGCCGGCCAGGTTGCTCGGCAGCGGAGAATATGGCCGAGACTTTTCTGTCCCCACGCTCCCGACGGTTTGACGTTTCCCTCCGGGATAGCTACACTTGCTTTACGCCAAAACTTGCCTTCCGGCTTCGGGTCTGAGCAGTTCGTTTTTAAGACTCGTCTATCCAAAGAAGATTACGACTCAACTCCCTACCCACCACTCGTTAGCTCTTGATCCTGAAAGCAGCTCTTTAGGTTTCATCGTGATGTTTATCCTCACTCCAGATGGAAACACCAGAAGTTTAAACACAGGAAACCTCATTGACAATGACGAGTAATGATGTTTTAATTATGTTCTCCAGATGTGATACACCTGCGCGTGTGTGTGTGTGTGTGTGTGTGACCTCAGCAGTTGTTAGTGCGACTGAATTTAGTCCTCAAATTAAACTGTGTGTTACAAATTTACAGAAATTAGGACAAATTCTTTTCTTTGTGTTTTTATGCTTTTCTAATCGCACTTATTTTCTCGGTGGTGTTGAATTTCATGTGAACTCTCCACATTTCAAAAACACGTCAGAGTGCCGCCTCCCTCTCGCTCCCCTCCCACATCACTGTAAAAGGTTTTCATAATGATAAATTCACCCACTTTCCTCTGAAGCGCTGCTTGAACAGATTCAAAACGAACAGAAAAAAAAAATAAAAAAATTAAATAAATGACACCGAACATCACACGGTGACCAGTTCGCTTGGTGACAGCTGCAGTTGCTAGGCAACAGACGCCTAATGAGGCTTTTATTGGTGGCTAATAAGACAGGCAGCACCTGAAGTGGCAGCTGGATGTGTGGTTTCTGCTCCGCTGCATAGCTGCACAGGAGCAGCGTCCCAACGGCGCCGCGGAGGAGCCGACGGCGTGTTCTCCCCTCAGAAATGTATCTGAGGGGAGAAACGTGTTCGTAAGTTTCACTTTCTCGTCACCGGAGGCGATTCCAGAGCTGGTCCTCTGCAGAAACTCGCAACCGAGCCGCAAAACTGGGATTTATTTACCTGCCTGGCCTTGCGTACACCACCACCCAGTGCGAACGTGATCACGCGTTTCTGAGGCCGGAGGGTTAGTCAAAGTCCGCCTCTCCGTCAGCGACATCGGGAACAACTCGTCTGGATTTAATTCTTCAAAATGAAAGCAATCATAAACACACAGGATGCGTTAAAGTGGCCAGACTTGGATCAAAAGAGATGTTAATTTGGCTGCGTTTGTTATTGGTTCCACTCCACTTAACCTCTGACCTTCTCTCTCTCTCCTCGTTCGGTCTCGCCCACAGGAAGGCCAGTGTGCTCAGTGAAAAAGAAAAGGACACTTTTTTTCTTCTTTTTTTTGCAGACACTAATGAATCAAACGCCTCTCTCTGTTTTTACGCTGCGATGTGACTGAAAGGCAGCTCCAACCAGCGGATGATGTCAGAGGAAATCCTGCTGGGAGACACTTCAACTTGGTTTACTGGAGCGTCGTCATGAGGTCGCGTCGCACCGTCAGCATGCAGCGCGAGCGTCTTCCTTCTCGGAGCTCTTTGTTTATCTGTGTATATATTTAGTCGTGGGTGCACACGCCGCGTTTACTGTACGACGTGGGTGTCGGGACGAGAGCGTGTGAGCGAGCGGGCGCACCGTTCAAGTGGGTATAAACAGGAACCCTGGGCCGGATCGAACGCTGCTTTCAGAAAACGGCCCCTTTGAGTCGCTTTTTGGATCTGCGGCAGCAGGATGCGACGCCAAAAATACGACAAAGCAAAGACCTGCCGCCGGAAAAGTGAAACTTCTGAGGTTAAAAATACCTCCCGGGGAGGGGGGGCCAACGTACGACGGTCCAGCCCGGCATTGACGCGGTCGCAGAAACGACGATCGAAATCTGATATGACCGGCTGGGGATTTATCTGCTCTTTGCTCTACAGTTGAACTTTTCTAAAGACGCTGCGACGACTCAAGTGAAACTACCCACACGTTAACATCTGTAGCGGATTATCACAGTACCGTCAATCTGAGCCCAACGTTGAGTGTACCTGCAGATGTTTTCAAACCATCGGGCATCGACACCAACTCTGTTCTAATGACTGTGCACCCATTTTCAATCACAGGGTCTGATAAAACGAGCAGGTTCTGCCTGTGCTATTACACTGTATGTAGCACTGATTAAAAACCCCAAACAGAAAAGCTGTCTGGCAAATCAAAGACCATCGTATTAATTCGACAGCACGGATGCCTTCATTTAGCTGTAATTGCTCATATAGTAATTTTCTGACCTGGTTATGGAGGAGCTACAATCCTCCTTCCCTTTACAGCGTCACTTCAGCTAATTTAGGTTTGCAGAAACTGGATTTTCTCCTTGTTTTTTAAGCAAGGAGAAAAAAAAAAATTTCACTTGGATCATTGTTGGATCGTTGTCATCGCAATTGACCCGATTTTTTTTTTTTTTTATTCCAAAAGATTTTGATGTTGTAACTTAGAAATGACCTTGTCATTGTAATTATTCTTGAACTGGAACTGCTCTGCTTTCAGTGTCTGTAGCGTTAAAATGCTACTGAAGATGAGCGCCGATCGCAGATTTTCCACTTTTTTCGTTCTTGTATGTTTGATCTGTTCTCTCAAACCTCCTGTAAACTGAAGTGGGTCACGTATTTTCTGTTCTGGAGAGCTGTGTGTATATACATCTGTACTGTAGATGAGACAATTATCCAGAAATCATCCCATCTTTTTTATTTCGAGGTACAAGTACTTTAGAAGTCAAAATGAGCCTAAACAACATGAAACGTGTCTCTGGTTTGACGATGCCGGGATTTTGTGCCAATTGTGTGTTTTGAAAACGTGACCAATGCTTGGTAGCAAATGAAGTGAAAAATGTTCCAATTCCAGCAGGTAGTTTAGCTCACACCTTTAACTGAAGCTCAAAATGATGTTGGATTACTAAAAACAATTTTTGAAACGTGAAATATAGCAAATTAATGCCTTTATGTTATTGCTCAACATTCCAGCTGACTCGACATTAGAGCCTCTGGGACATTTCCATATTGCATAAGAGTTTTTTTTTTTTAAAAACTCCCACTTCAATCTTTTTTTTTTTTTTTTTTCAAAAGTGTGAAACGTGTCATAAGTTCACATTTTTTTCTTCATACACTGGATGGGGGGGTGGGGGGGGGAATCATCCAAATGTTGCAGAAATTCCTCGCTGAACAGACTAAAGCCGGTGGGTCTTTTTCTTTTCAGAAAACACCGATTCGTCTCGCAACGATTTCTGCTGTCAGATCCGGCCGTCCGTGTTGCAGGGAGGTAGACGGACACAAGCTGTCCGGTGAGCGCGCCAGCAGCAGCAGGGGAGTCCAGCTGAGCAGGGCGCATGGGATCACTGGGGGAAAGGAGAACGAAGGAGGAGCGAGAGGAGGAGGAGGAGGACAAAGAAAAACACCAGGAAGGTGAAGGCAAGAGATGGGATAAGACCAGGATGCAAGAAGATGTCAACACCGGAGGGGTGAGGAGGAAGAGCAGGGGATTGTGAAATAAAGACGAAGGAGGATGAAATAGTTTGAAACGCTGAGCAAAAATGAAATCATTTACTGAACCCTCATTAGAAATACCCAAATTCTGCTTTTCATATGCTGCTACAAACTACTGCAAGTTAGCAGCTTGTTGCTCTCTGGTGAGATTTAATGGAATTTTTTTTTTTTTTTCTGTCGTATAAACAAAATTATTGTCTAGATTTTTTTTTCTTTTTCAGTGCAGCCAAATATGATCCGATCCATATAAACATCCATCACCTCTCACGTCGCAGCAAAAAAAAAATAATAATAATAAATGTATTTTACTGAGATTTTATGTGGTAAAGCAAAACAAAATGGTCCAAGTGTTTAGTTGTTTTTTTTGTTTTTTTCTAGAAAAAAGTCAAAGGAATGCGGAGAGTTTCTGGGTCCTTCACTGCCGACTCAACACGCTTTTCGTTGTAGTTACAGCTGCAAGTCTCCTGGGTGGAAACGCTCGAGTCCTTTGGCCAGAGATCAGAATCAGACCTAACCCTAACCCCAAACCTAACCCTAACCTAACCCCAACCTAACCCCAACCTAACCCTAACCCTGAAATCCAAAGATTTGCTCTGATCTTTGAGTGGGAGTTGAAAAACTAAGAAAAAAAAGATCTTATAACTCCCACCATGTCTGCTTTCAGACACATCATCTGACAGCACACACTTTGATGCACTTTTTCTTGCCCTTTTCTTGAATAATAAAAAAAACACACACTAACAAATGAAATTTACACAAAAAGGGACGTATCTGCTGTTACATAAATTGTCTAAATCTTATACTGAACAGATGTGGACAAGAATTGATCGTCTTTATCAACGTGATTGAACTTAAACGGGTCACTAAGGCAAATTGTGCATAAACTCAAAATGGATTTATTATTTTTTTAAAGCATGTATCCAATCAGAACCTACCACATTCCCGCATCATCCTCAAAAGTATAAGGACTGTGTCTCTGCAGACGGCCGTGTAGAAATCTTAGGAATTGGTCAAATCCGTTTGAATTTAAAACTTTAGAGTATGCCAATAAACGTTGCACGTCTACAAACTGATCATTTTGCCTGTTTTGTGCAAAAATGAAATCTCAGGCACCAGTCATCTAAATCTTTTTAAAAGTCTTTTCACAGATTCTGAACAGAGTTTATGTTTGGACAGTTCATGGGGTCATTCTGACAAATACATCTGCTTTGACCTAAACCAATACTTTACAGCTTTGATTGCATATTTACCATCCTTTTCAGGCTGAACACGTGGTTTTGTTTTTTCTCATTGGTCTGCCCCCCTGATATCCCACGTATTGAAAACTGATGGAAAAGTCTTTCCCAGTAGTTGGGGAAGTGAAATGCTACCAGGAACAAACCCCTTCAGAGTGACACGGACTACGGTACGCCTAGTCCTCGCAACAGTGTATCCAGTATTTACCTCTGGCTGATATACTCGACACACTCTGTGCTCTGCAGCAAGCGCAGCCATAATGGAGTCATTATGGCTGCGCTTGCTGCAGCCATAATGACTCCATTATGGCTGCAGCAAGCAGCCTTTGCATTTCAGCAAAGGCTGAAATGCGAAGCCAAGAAAACGCAGCGGCTCGCTGTGTGTGGCTGGCAATGTGAACGAGGGGAGGTAAAAACAACAACATCGTTGTTACAATGTCATCCGTTATGACAACATGTTATAATATTATCTCATCCAAAACCTACCTGGAGTGTTGCTTTGATTGTTTCGTGCATGTTTTCAGAAATCCTTGAATCTCCCCTGGCGACCGTTTTGTTTGCATACATGTTCAGAGCCGCAGTCTCCGCTGCTCCTCCACCCAGCTCCTTCAGACTAGCCAGAAGCAATTAGCAGACACCCGCTGAGCTCATTGTATGAGCCACTCCTCAGTCGAAGGCTTAACGGAGGAGCGATGTTGCGGCGACGTGCTGAAGGCGGAGCGTCGGAAAGAGCGCGAGCTTCTTAAAGGGACAGAGACCCAATTTCAAGGCGTTAATTTCATACTGCCCCTTTAACAATTAACACGAGAGATATTATTTGAGAAAGTTCCAGAAGTCATATGAATAGATGTCGCTGTGGTTCGTAAATGTAGGTGTGTGTTTCCCTCTGGGAAGGATCCTTGCTACAACCACTGATAGGTAACGGTAGGCGGGTCGATGGCATGAGATTTGGTGCCACGTTCTAAAGTTGGAAGGAGCAGTTTGAGAGACGGTGGAGAAGGGGAGTGGGAAGCCTGGAGGGTGAAAGATTGAGAGGATGTCCTGTTTGGGTCATACGCCTCAGAGCTTTTTACTGTGGGAATCTGTATGTGCGTGAGTGTGTGTGTGTGTGTGTGCGTGTGCGTGTGCTCCAGTGTGTGGTCTGGTTTAGCTACTTGTGAGAACTGCCTTTAGGAGGCTCGATGCTCTTGTAAGGAGATCTGGGACGACTTGCAGGAACCGGTGGACGTGGACGGGGCTGTCGGAAGCGTTTCCCCGGAAACTCCTCCGCTAGAAGTGACGCGCGCCGCCGCCGCGTCTTCCCTGAAGCCGCCTGCTGTCAGTCAGCGCATCTAATCCCGGGTTTGTTTGCTTTGAGTGGGTGGAGAGAAACCTCCCGGCTCTCGGGCCTCCGTAGGAAAACATTTAACGTTTCGACGACTTTATCGTCGGTTATGAGAGCGAGACGTGATGCATTAACCCCGCGGCGAGGAGTCGCATGGCGTGTTTTAGACGTAAGCTGCAATTTGCACCAAAGCAACAGAGACAAACTGCAGTGTTTCCACAGTGAGGCCCATCAATGTGCAGCAGCTACTTGATAAAAAAAACCCCATAAACTGTTTAGAGGGTGGAAGTGAGTTTTATGCTAAATAGCATAAATATTATTTTATTATATTATGCATGAGCTTTGAGCCTGAAATGCATCTCTTGCTTCTTGTCGGCTACAAATCCCTAATCTGAAAGAAAACAATCAAATCTGATTGAGCAAAAAACAGAACAGAGGTTCTTTATTTAAAATCAATTTGTAAAAGAAAAAAAATTTTGAGAAAGAAAACCATTTTAAAAGTCGTCGGTTCGGGATCCGGCTCGGCCGCAGCCGTCAGAAACCACCAGACGGATCTGGTTTCGAGTCGCTATTTTTATTTAAGGGCGCTCTCGGCGTTAACAATGGCAGAAATCCGCACGGGGCCTTGGAGAAAAAAAAAAAACAAAAAAAAACGCCTTCTTTGTGCGCCACCAGCATCTTATCCATCACAAAAGAGAGCAGGTCTGCATGGGACGCCTGGCACTCTCACACTTCCTGCGCTGGTTTTTGGTCAAAACCGCTGGGTCAACCCACTTCCCTGTATTCTTCTGTCAACTCTGGGAAAAAGCTTTAATATCCTTCCTGTGAGCGAGACGCTGGCCGCCCCGAGCTCCGCGAGCGGAGCGGCCGTCCTCGCGGAGAATGGCACGGCGCTGCGTCTCGTTCGGCACCGAGTGACCTTTCCGTCTCCTTTGTCTCGCGCCTCTGCGTTCTCTCGCTTCGCAGCGACGGAGAAAAAGAAGGAAGAAGCAGAAGAGTCCTGGCGTTGTCTCCCGCGACCGCAGAGAATAGATGTGGCGTTTGTTTATTTGGCAGCGGCCGTGCGACTGCTCGGTGCTCGGCGGGTTTTGCCGCTGCCAGCTTCGTTGCCCCGTCGGACGAGTTGACGGCAATGTCAACACCATTGAGCGTCGCCCCAGCGACAGGCATTGTTTGACCCCCCCCTCATCCCGGAGTTTATTTATACGATGCGGAGATAAGATTGAAAATTGCATGCTTGATGTCCTCTGCATTGTTCCAAACGTTTACACAGACAGATAGAACATCAGTGGCGGATTCATTGCCACGGCTGTTTGCAGAGGCTGAGATAATACTGTTGTCCTGACAAAAAAAAACAAAACAAAACAAAAAATGTCCAAAGACCTGGATGCACACACACGCCTAATACAAGCGTAAACTTTCCCAGGGATCCGAATCAATGGGAAAATGGACGTTTTTGTGTTCCAATACAGTATTTCAATTCAGTGCATGTTGACCCATCTGGGTTCATGGGAATCGGAGGAGGATGATAATTGACGTTATAGTCCATCTGCCTTTTATCTCTGAATCTTTTCTAGTTATTCTTGATATATAAGCTGCTATAAGTGAATTTAACTGGTTAGTATGACTGGAAAAGTGCTATTTAGTCAGTCCGTTATATATTATTGGTGTCATAATATTACCAACTATTACTATTATCACTGTTGCAGGCCTAAAGATGTCGCAATATTTCTTTTTTTTTTGCTGTTTTTACTAATTACTTTGTCCTGCTTCTCCAAATTGTCCTCATAGTTGTTTTGCGTTTTCAGTAATTTCATCGTTCTGCAACATCAAGAGACATGTTTGTAACGATCACAAATTTTTGCATTAAGAAAAACACCAATTAAATCTTGTTAATAAGGAGGTTGTAACAGCTGACGCGCAACATTAAAACACAGAATTAACACAACAAGTCACCCTGAAAACATCATACCGTTAGTGAAGCACGGCGGTGGCAGCGCCAGGATGTCAGGATTTATGGCCCAGTTCAAGTTCAGACAGAAATCTGATTGATAATTCGATGCAACAACAAGTAAATCATCATCTGCATCATCTCATTGTTTGTTTGAAAATGACAGATTTTAGAAATATTTGCAGTATTTGCAGATGTATGGTATTAACTTGACATCAAGTTTTTACGCTTTTACTACAGTGTAGTAAAATAATTTTTTTTAAAAATACTGCCACCTGCAGGTGACAGCTAGCACTCACTTACACCCGATGCGTCGGACCATATTTGTGTAAAATGATGGATTAGCATGAAAAGAAATAAATCTGTTGGCTCTGCATAAATGACCACGACCTCAGACTCACAAACAGCTCTCTTCACAGAGATGAAACGCTGAACGAACCATCTTCGGTTTCTGCAAACAGCGCTCTGCAGCACCAGCCTGAAGGTAAAAGTTCTAGCGAGTCCGTGTCCAGGACGTGTGGGGTCTGCAGAGACGTCCGCCGCCGGTTCCTGGCCCGACACAAACGCGTCTTGCAACGTGATCGTCTCATAAAAGGTCTTCGGCAGGAAGCAAAGAAAGCCTCAATTATTTGTACCGGGCAGTTCAACATTAATCAGGATGTCTGAAAACAAATGACATGCAAAATCAAATGAGACACACCACAACGTGAGTTTCTTTCTTATTTATTTAGAAAAGACAACATTTCTTTTGTTGTTGTTGTTGTTTTTTTTTAACCCCTTCCTGATCCGTTTCCGACCGCGGCTCTGACACTCACTACTGTACCCTGGACATTATCTTCCCATTCGAAGGGCTTCATGCAAAGCTGGTCAAAGGCGAATCAGTAAGCAGATTTCACGCGTTGCGTAAAAACGCATGAAAAAGAAAAAGGGTCACCAAGAGCACATTTTAAAGCATTAGCAAACATTACGTTTATATAAGATATAAATAGATAATATCACACCTCAAGAATTGAGTTAGAAAAATGTTAATATTTCTCATCTCGTGACAGGCGACATCTACAGCTACATATATAGTTTGTTTCACAATCTTCCTTGTCTTCATGCCTCTTTTGGGGATTTTGCACTTAAAAATTCCTTCATGTCAATTACATAACTGAGAAAGATTTATCCCGGAAATGTGTTCTGAGTGGAGAAATTACGGCGAATGCCACGACATTGTTATGGCCTTTTGAAACAAGTTTGGTTTCCTTGGGTTTTGAAGAAGCAACAGCATCAAAATTCAACTAGACTTACTAAAAGAGAGCGAGCCGTCTTTGATGAAAAAGGAAGAAAAGTGCCTAGCTCATGCTACATTTCACTTAAAAGTTAGAAGTGTGCATTCACAAACTCTTAGTGACACAAAAATACACATAAATGTTGGAATTCCCAGTTTAAAAGGTGAGATACATCTAAGTCAAAATCCCACATTGGCTCTCTTCGTACTAATAAGGTTACATTTGCAGTTACGGACGATTTATGACTCCTAAAAGCCTGCAGCTGAAAACATACTATTGCTCAAACTCTTGTTCAGTTTGTGAGACCAAATTCAGTGTGATTTATCTTTTGCTAATCTAAGCTAGCAATGAGCTGATCCTGCTGGAACATGGTTAGCTTGTAGTAGAGTGGATAAGATTTTTATTTTTTAAAGTAAATTTCAGACATTAAATCAAAAGCTCTCTGCTCTGGACGATACAAGCCCAAAACTGATGGCGCAAGAGTCACGGATGACTTCGTTTCAGAGTTATTTGGAGTCAGAAAAGGCTCCGTTCTTGTGGTAAACCAACGGTGTGCATCTCTTGTCTGAGTAACAGTGGAAAAGCAATAAGGATACAGTAGACGGCACAGACAGATTTTGGCCTCTATTGATAACTCATCTTTGTCAGAACTAGTATTTCAACAGCAAGATCTTACGCGTTACACTGCAACAAAAACAGACCTTTGGGGATCAGTTCAACTGAAACTTCCAAGTCTCAAAATACATTAAATCGCAGTGTTTTCCTTGTTTTTGTGACATTTACTCTTTCCAGTGGTGAAGATCCATTCAGTCATTTAGCAAGACTAAACATCACATTCCTTGGAACAGTATAAATCCCGACTTTGGCCTCCTTCCAGGCGTATCATACAGTGCGACGATGGAATATTTAAATACGGCTTCCTCTGCGACCAAGATTTCCCATCGGCGTGGAGGTCGGTCGCTGGCGCGGCGGACGCTTTGGCGCTCGGCGGCGCTGCAGTGCTCCGGCAGGAACCCTCCAGGGTCAGAAGTCATTTCAAGAATGTAGCACAGAACGGTCCTCCTAGGCAAATCAACCCAGTGAGTGAGGGTCGATCGAGACGACCCACGTCCTTGTCACCTCGGAGGAGTTCGGTTATTTAAAGTCCAAAGCCTCAAGGAAACTGGTTGGGTTAGCATAAAGACAGATGACACACAGAAACAGCTAGCTTAATAGTGACATTTGGTTAAAAAATAAAAAATAAAAAAAATGAAAGAACTACAAGGAAAAGAAAGAATCTCTCTAAATCTCAAGTGAGCACCGTGGTGGCTTTAAGACAACATATTCAGACGAGATTGTTTGTTTTCTTAAATCTTGTTAAGCATCGGTAAGGAGATACCAAATGTTTTTCGTCCAATCTTGATCAAATCTGAAGTGCGGTCGAATGCGTAGAAACGTCCAACAAGTGACAACGGCGAGTGAAACGTGTCAAACGTGTCAAACGTACACGTGCTCTGACTTCTACCCAATCCAAGTCAAGGCTCAAAGTCTTCTAGAGATGAGTCTAAAGACTATTATTATAAAAATGAGTCTCCGAAGGCAAGTTCATTTCAGTTCTCAAGTGAACTATTTTAGGGGCAAGTCTGAGGCTTTTGCTCCGAAAACAAGTCAGATGTCAAGTCTTTGAGGGAAAGTCCAATTTGAGTCAAAATGCTTTTTTTTTTCTTTTTTTTTTGCCCCAATTCAAATCGCCACTTTCAACCAAAAGTCAAGTCGAGGGCCACGTCCAAGTCTCACTGGACTTTAAATCAGTGTTTTCACATTGGACCACACATGCTAAATTTCAACACAGGTTAGAAATTCAAATTCTTGTCTCTCATCCCAGTTTCACACAATCTGGTTTAACACCTTTATCTTTTCAGAAGACTGAATTGAACGCTGGAGAAATGACTCCACCCACTGAATTTGAACATCTACTAACAGAAAAATTTATATATATATATATATATATATATATATATATATATATATATATATATATATATATATATATATATATATATATATATATATATCAACTCCTCTGACTTGAGCAAAAGAGTGAGCAACTTTACAGAGAAACACACGAGCCATTGGTACACAGTACAATGCCTCCGAGGGGACAAGATCTACCATTTAATACATACAAGCTTTTCATCACCCCTGGTAACAAGAGATTAAGTTAGTTTACTGTGCTATTAATGGACCCCCCACAAAAAATATATTTTACAAATTGAAGAGATTTGGTCCGTAGTTTGAGTTTTTTTCCTCTCCCTCATGTCCTACGCCAGGAGGTCGCTCCTTTTGCTGCACCAGACCACCAGAGCGATCATGGCCAGGGTGAGGAAAACCGGTATGAGGATGAGGACGGTGAGCGTGTCGTCCGGCGGGTCCATCCATATCACCTCCTCCAGGGTGCAGTTGGAGAAGAGGTGCTTGTGTATGCGGATGATGTAGCTCTCCACCAGCGGGTTGGGCCAGTAGCAGTCGACGTTGTGGGACTTGGTCTCTGTGCAGAGCGTGAAGAGGTGATACTCGCTGTGGAGAGACGGCGCGAGAGAAAAACACAAAAACAAAACGAAAACAGACGATTAAAGCAAAACCTCTCAAAAAACACACGGTAGCAGAATAAGGGTGAGTTTATGCAGGCTTAGAATTGTCGAGCTGGCCTTTGAATCTCACTTTTGTTTAGCTAGAGCTGACCTCAGCCTCTGGGATTTAGTAAGTAATCCATCTTTGTGACCAGGAACATGTTGCTATTTACTCCCTTTTTTCTTTCTTTGCACCACTAGCCTTCTTTTCTGCGGCGTTAATCGGAGGCGCCCTGAAGCCTTTCAAGCTCAAGAGCTCAGCTTTGATAAATCACAGCCAGCCAGACCCAATCCTTCTTCCTCCTCTTTTCCGGTTTGAATCCTTCATCCTTCGAACGCCAGCTTTTTTCTCCTCAGAGCATCGAGGAGCCGATGTTTTCTCCGTTAAAAGACGGAAAGCAGCAGTTTTAGGATCTCGAGGTGAGACGCCTTGTCTCCGTCACTGGGATCGGCTCAAAGCCAGAGGTTCTGAGATATTTATAAAACTCTTGACATCCGTGAGCCGTCGCATGAAGGAGTCACGGCAAAGACAAAAGAGGAACAGTTTGGTGTTTTAGGGATGAAATGCTTCTTTGAGGTCTCTTTTGTCTCTGTCTAGCTAAACAAACAGCGCTGGTCATTATTGCAACAGTGCAATTCAATAAATATTATCCACTAATAAACCGGCTGCTCTCTTGCATTTGGCGGCGTCAGAGTAAAGGAGGCACATATATGCAGCTCACGTTTTTTTTTTTTTCACGCCTCTTGTCAGTGAAGGTTTTCGATCATTTTATGCGCCGGTCACTGTGTGAGCGAATAACTGAACCGGCGAGCTGAAGGCAGAATTAGAAAGCAAAAAATCTCTGCCAAAAATGCAAATATTAAATATTTCTGGAAACTCTTGGCAGATCCAACAGTTCATTGTTTCAGTCATTTACATTCATACGGTGAAAGTCGTTTGAGCTCTATGCAAAATAATAACATGAAGCACACAGAAAAAAAGTGTTAATCTCTGGTCGGACCGTCCAGATAAGCTCAGCACAGATTAATCTGCAACGACAGTCAAAAGAAGTGTGAATGAATAATGTTGAGAAGAAGCTCCACGAAGAATAGCAATGCAAAAAAAAACAAATAAAACACACCATGTAATGCAAACTGACTCATTGCTGTACTGTGGGGTTTGAAAAAAATCACATTATTTTCAACAACTTGCAACATCTGCTATAAAAATGTGAAAACAATTAGAGTAAAACATGTTAGCCTTTATTTTAAACATTGCAACTCCAGTAAAGATGTTCAATTAAAAGAGACATTGTGGGATTTTTATTTTATTTTATTTTTTTACTTATTGTCATTATTTATTTTGAAAGATAAACTTGAAACTTCATCCAGCCCCGTCTGTCACAGTTCCAGTTTGTCTTGGACTTTATTTTTTTTTTATTATTATTGCTCCCACTGTAGATAGATACGGGCAGATTGAGCCATTTGCTGACATATAAATATTAATATGAAGAATATGTGACTCTATAGAAGTGCTTGATGTTCATATTTATAAATTGAGTGACTCTGTTCAACTCTAAAAATAGAAGTTTAAAAAAAAAAAACACGGTCTGGGTTTACAGGCGCTCTCCCAGTAAATAACAACACTAATAGAAACCATGAGCCATAACCCTGAAGCTGAGGAGTAATCATATTAACTAATACATTTAGACTGCTGTCCTCTATATGACCTATAAATTCGGCTCCGACGTCAAACCGCGGCCCCTGTTTCCACTGCATCAGATGAACCCGAATCTCTTGGACGTAATATAACAGGTTTATGTTTGCATGAAGTCATCGGTCGTAAAACTAGAAGCTGCCATTCTGGAGATGGACGCGGCTGTTTAGATGCCTAATCTGTCATGTTCAGCCAGTTTAATCGCATTAACCGATGCCATTTGCGCCACTTAAGCGACTCGGTGTGTGCCTGACTGGCAGATGAAGCTGAAAAAGACGGACGGAGAAAACACGCCGAGGTTTCTGGTGTGGATCAAAGTGCAGCAGCATGCCACACGGTCGGGATCCACTGACTTTAAAAGTTATTCCCCAAATGTATTATCATGTAACACATTCAGGACGCCGTGCAATAGTCACCTGGGAGGAGAAAACAAACTGATTTACACACGATACGCACACCAGGATACAAAATCAAATTCATCTCTACTCTCTAGACAAATTAAGAGTCTGTTCATGGATTCATTCTCTCTGTCTGCTTTAGTAAACAGTATAATTTAAACATGGATTATTAATTCTTTTTTTTTCTTCTTTTTTTTTAAAATAAAACATGTTTAAACTTATGTTGCACCAAGCAGCTGCTCAACATGTAGCAGTCAAACATCGACCTAAACCTGAGGAAATCTTTACGACCTTTCAGTGGTTTCTGCCTCTTCACTATCAGTTTCAGCTTCACTGCATCGGTATTTTTTCCAATCAGCTGTCCCACACAGCTTTACTGCGGGCAACGCTTTCCTCCATTTCCCTGCGCGTTTTACATACAAAAGTGGGACGACGCCGTGTCTTCTCCTCCGAATATCCTGAGCTGATCACACACTCCCGAGTCCTAAATTAGATTATTCTTCAGTCACGCTGCTATATTGTATTCCCAAAATGATATTATATTCCTTAGGAACTGCTCCTCGCACTTCCCCCCCCCAGACTCCAGCCTGACAAATATATTCTGCATTTAGACAGCAGCATGGAAAACAATTTCCTTCCGTCTCCCAGCAACCGGCAGCTGTGCATGCTTCTCCCCCCCTCCCGCCCCCCAGGCTGGGAGCGTTTCCATGAGGAGGTCAGTGTGCGACGAGTCTAAGTGCAGGGAACCTAATTGTTGCATGCAGGATGTGGACACCAGTTGTTGTGCCAAATGCAACACAATAAAATGCCTGACTCGCCGCCAGCCCCGGAGAGACGCGGTCCGGTCGGCACGACGCCAGCAGGACGAGCTGCTTTTCTAAGTCACTGTTGACAAATCTGCACCAGCGGGCACAGGCCGTGCTCATAGAAACTCTGCACAGACCAGTCACGTTCGGTCAAGATTTCGAATGCCGCGTCGTGGTCCTAATTCACGAAGGCAACCCACGTTGTTCCAAAGACTCACAGCAAAGGTCTGTTTTCCAATTTGGTTGTTAGAATAGCTAAGATTTCTAATAACGCTCAGTAGAAACAAACTGTAAATCCTGCATCTCCCTTGCGTCTTGCTGAGAACAGGCTACATTTTTTTTTGTAGTCAAAGCTGTTCAGTGTACAGGTTCCCTCAGGGGCACAGAGAAAAATAATTGCCAGAGGAATAAATGACTTTTGAATAATGATAGTCCTTGAGGCTGAGGCACAGGGGGGTTTCTGCTCCATTTGTCGTATTGAAAGTTCAGATCAATAGTCCATTTTCTGCTTCATATTATTTAAAAGTAGGACCCTCTACTTTAAAAGGCACACCAGTTCAATTGTAATCTAAATAGAGAGTCAGCCGATTGGAGAAGATCGATTAAATGCATTTAGACCTGAATAAAAATTGCTAAAGTTCACACTGAGGATCCAAAAGAAAAATTACTGCGAGCCAGCAAGGCGCACCTAAAATAAAGAGGTCAGTGTGTTTATTTCAGAAGAAGTAAAGATATTATAGTCACAGTCTTCTCTTCTGTAGTTGGGTCATATAAATGTATTATTTCAGATCACTCAAAGATATCTGGTTCTTTTTTTTTTTTTTTTAATATATTGTTACAAACCAGGATTAATTTGTTGTTCAATCATAGCTTTTTTTTTTTTTTTTTTTTTTTTGACCCAACAACAACTTTAGAAAGTTGTAATGACTTCGGAGGCGTGTTGGTTCCCACCTGGACCTCCAACAGTGCATCTGTGTTGACGAGTCAAGCTACGTGCGCATCATTACGGCTCATCCTTCCACCGCCGAGAGCAAAATCAATACCGAGAGAATGAATGAGGCAAAAACAACTGTGCACACTTTGCCAGTGGCGCAGGTTCGATTTTAAACAACAGAATGAGCGTTTAGTTATCAGTGATTGCCGCTCTGTAAGACAGGGTCAGAGCTTGTTTAGACGTGACACCCTCCGCTCTCCGAGCCCCGTCCCCCCACATCGCTCTCTGCCTCCATCTTCTCCTCCCGTTGCGCCCTTCCTTTGAACTCCTATGTAAAAGTCCTGGCAAAGCAGCCGCTTTCATGTCAGGGAAGTGGGAGCAAACGTCACGAGTCAGTGGGTTCAAGTCCCAGCTGGTTCGGTTGGTTTTCTCTGGTTTCCACTGACAGTCCAGAAACGAATATGCAAGAAATGCATAACTGTGACAACGTGAAGATGTGTCCTTTCAAGTGAAGGAACATGCCTCTTCGTCCAGAAATTGCACAAACACCACCTAACTCACCGTCAAGAGTAAAGTTTGAGCTTAATGCTTCAGTCTAACAGGACATCTTGGACAGTTTCATGCCTCCAAATTGCAAGGAAAGCTTGGCGATCAATAAGGAAAAGAGGAATAAAAATTTGACAGGGGAAATCCTGTCAAACTTTTGTCCTGGAGACAGTGAGCTAGTGTGTCCACCTTCTGGTGGACACACACAATAAAGACAAACGCATCTGTTTTGAAAAGCATGAAGACTAAAGAAGTGCCACTCATCAGTATAATTAAAGTAACGCAATTTCACATTTACCTTTAATAACCGACACCAGCTTGCTTAATTCGGCTTATTGATTTAATTTAATTTAATTTAAGTTTATTTTCAACATAGACTAAATGAACAAAGTGCTTATAGCACAAGCTAATTTGTCCCATTCAACATTAACATAATGTTAATAGAAAGCAGAATATTAAGGTATCGGTCAACTTGTTCTGCACTTTGACTTAAAAAAACCACAACAAAATGTAACATTTTTTTTCTTAACTTTTGCTCCAGGATCAAACTAATAGTGAAAAAATCTTATTTCGACTGTGGAAATCAGTAGGTTACATTATTATGGATTCTGGATTGATCATAACATTGTGTGATTTCTGTTCAAAGTTATCATACCACGAGAACTTCATGCTGACAAAAGCCCAATCAGTAAAATGTCATGTGGAACATCTGTTCACAGACAATAAAAATGCTTAATTATAGCTTGATTATAATCAAAGATTGATATCACGTCCCAATCATTCAGCCTCATTCTCAGTATTTGTTGCTTAGAGGCCTCGGTCTGAGGATACCTACCTCTGACTTATGTTTTACTCTTCCGCAAATTTAAATAAAACATTAGTTCTTAAAATCAATGGGATTGCAAAATACTGACCAATCTCATGGGGGAATGTGGTGAATGTTTTGTTTTGCCTTTCTGAGAATTTACTCCCCACAAATGGAGACGATCATTTAGACGTCGGTGCATGTGCTATTGTGCAATAAACCGGGTCTCGTAGGTCACCGGCTCAGCTTCTGGCCCTGAGTTTGGAGTTTAGACAAAAGTATCAGAGCCAAGAGGTGAAAGGGAGGAATTGAGTTAAAAAGCCGGATAAAATAGACACAAATAGGTGGCCACGAATTGTGAAAAACAGATCCAGTTTTGGGAAGCATACCCCCCACTGTTCACACACACACACACACACACACACACACACACACACACGTCTTACCAGCTGCAGGAAGTAGAGTGGTTAGTCTCCTGATCGGTCAAAATTTCTCATAAAATGCCACGATGCAGGAATGTCGGCTACTTGAGGGGTATGACTAAGTTCTCGAAAGAAGAATGATAATAAAGTGCTGTGAAGAAGTATTTGCTCCTGCACATAGTGCATTTTTATGCATTTTAAAATTTTTTACCTTTAATTTGCAACCACAAAATTCTACAACTATTACTTGCACCAAGTAGTAGTTTATATTATTGTTTGTACAAACTACTACTTTGTGCAGAGAAAAGTAGTTCTGCACAATTACAAAGTGGGAGAAAGGAAAAAAATAGAAACTTTCTAGTGTTTTTGCAAATGGTGTGGTGTGAATTTGAATTCAGCAATTCGCCTAATTACTAAATAGAGTCCACATGTGTGTAATTTAGCCACAGTATAAACCCAGCTGTTCTGTGAAAAAAGCCAGGACGTACGAGGAAAACGACAGGCAAGTCAGGAAGAAAGTTGTGGAGAAGTTCAAAGAAGTGTAAGGTTATAAAAACAACATCCCCGAGTTCAACAACTAACAGAGTTTAATGGTTTAATCCACCATCTGGAATTGGAATAGCACAACTGTACACTAACAAAAACACCACCTTATGTCCGAAATCATAGGATGAGAAAGCCATTATGCATAAGTCACAATCTGACAGAGCAAACACCTGGAAGGAGGTGATATGGCCATTGGTTGTATTTGTCATTAGAAAAAGACAAATACAGCAACTTCATTTGGAATAATAAGACATAAGATTACATTTTGGGAATCCGGTCACATGGACAGTGTTGCACTGACATCTTTTCAGGAACGCGGCGGAGGCCGAACTATGTAACTATCTAATTTATTCCAGGAAAGTAAGAAATTAGGTTAGACAGTAATAAATGCTTCGAAAAGCAATTAAAACTCTAGTGATTGTGTCTGTCTTAATTTAAATGTCTGCTACCTGTGAGGAAAATGAGTGCATGATTATGCATAATGCATGAGGCATTTAAAGAGAACTAGCATGTAGACGACTTTGGCTTTCTCCCTCAATGTCTACATTAGCATTTGGTAAAGTGACCTCTGAAGGTGACCTCTGAAACATCTAGAGCAGGTATAATGACAGGCTAGTAACAAAATAAACTGCAATGATCAATTCTTCAAGAAGAAATGTCCCAAACGGTTTTATTATCATAAAAAGCAAAGCAACTTGAAAAGATTCAAAATGCAAAAAAAGGTTGGCGATAGAAGGATCGCGTGTTGAAAAGTTTGGAAAAAAAAAAAAAAAGCAAGATCCAAAAAGACTTTTTGGGCATGCAGAGTGCTAACTGAGCCTTACACTACAGATGTGTTTCACAAACACCGAAACACAAATCCATCGTTCACTTGGGGTTATGTGCCTTGTCCTTAAGAAACTAGAATGATGGATAAGAGCATAATCTAGTTGGAATCGTTTTTTTTCTTTGTCTCTCTTGACAAGCGACTGCTGAGATGGAATATCAAAGATTCTGGATGCGGTCCGAGCAAAGATTTAGACAAGCGTTTACTTTCAGTGGGCAGGTTTCCCCAGATTCGTTCAACGACTCCAACCGTTCTGATTGCTGATTTTAGTCGATAGATGAGCTCTGACTTCGTGGAGAGCACAGGAGGCTTGATCAGGTTCCTTGAGCTGCTGACTGTGGATGCAGGCCATGCTCTTTCACTATTACCACATGGGCCCAGTAGGAAACCCAGACATCTCTCTCTCTCTCTCCCAAACAATGTTCTCCAGCTCATTCAGGGAAATTCCAAGGAGTTCCCAGACCAGAAGGGGTACACAGTCCCATCCAGCAAGTTTTTTGGAGTGGGGCGTTCCTGGAAAACATCCCAAAGGAGATTTTCCAGGCACGTTTGCCTTGGAGGCCCAGAAGCCTGAACAACCTCAGCTGTCTTGCTTCAATGTGAGGAATATCAGCTGCTCCCAGGAGACGGGGATCTTCACCGCATGTCCAAGGCTGCGTCTGACAACCTTGGGAGGAACAGCAAACCTAAATACATTCAAAACTTTACCATAGCCCCATGTTGCTCATGAGTCGTACCCTTAATTTGTCTGTCGTATGGCGTTATGTGCGTCTACTTTGAGGTTGTAGTTTGAAAATGATGCCAAGACAAGAGCAGTGGTTGGGAACCCTTAAATGATGCCCCACAATTTCTGGAAGAAAATCTATCCAAAACGTATTGCTGTATTCTGTCAAAAGCGGTGAGAAAACCCAACTCTTCTCTTGGCATAAACTTTAAATGCTGATAGGTTTTTCTTAAGAAATAAAACCACATTTGTCTATTCCTTGAGGCTTTAAAGCATTAGGAAATCCTAAGTTGAAGTTTTACACCAGAGGTTCTTGATCCCCATTCTGAGGCCCTCTGGTCTAGAGGCTGTACTCATTGCTGTAATTCATACCTAAATACGAGGAACCCCTTAATAATAAAGAGATTACCCAAAGTCAGCTGCATAATTTCTCCTTCTGGGTAAAATGGCTCAGAAAACAAAGCGCTCATGGTAGCAGAATTTTTAGTCCATTCCCCTTCCTCATTTAATCCATCAACTGTCAGATGCGAATTACTTAGCAATTACTGATTGCTTTGAGCCACACTTTCACTTATAGTGTCGTTTGATGACATGAATGTCCCACAATCTGTCTTCAAATCCTGTTTTTACCTCATGAAGTGCGTGAGGTTGCACCATTGCTCCGGGTCTACGTGAGTCATGTCCCGCTTGAAGTCTTCTCCGCAGATCTCCACCTCCCATCGGAGACGGGACTCGTTGCAGAGCCTCATCTTCCAGGTAATGGTGGGCTCTAAGTTGAAAGTGTCAGAGGCTGTGAAGAAATAAGAACAAGGTGAAGCGCTGATCGATGGGTGGCTGGCTGCGTGATTGGATGGATGTGCTCACCTGAGGTGCCGCTCATCATCCACGTATTAACTGTAAGAAGGATAAAGCAACAGAAAACACTGTTAGGTTCTCATTTGGATTTATTCGGAAAGAGGAAAAACTCTGGGCTCTTCCACCGCCACCACTTAAATCTTACTTTCGCTGTGCACTTAACCTTTATTCAAGCATTTGTCAGGTTTATTTTTGACGAACCTGCGGCTCATTTCCCAGCTGAATGTCAATGCCTACTTGGTGCTTTTAGAAGCAGAAAACTTAAGTTTGTTTGGTTTAAATGTCAACAATTAAAGGACTCAGTCTGAGTGTAATTTAAACTACGCAAAGGTCACACATTGTGAAGCACTGAAGCAGTACGCTGGTTCTTTCAATTGAGCTAGTTACCTTTAATAACGTTAACGAGCCGTCTTCAGGACTTGTTTCTCATTAGAGCGTCTCACAGTGAAATGTTTCATAATGAAAAGAGTACTTTGCATTTTGCCTTCCTCTGTCATTTACTGACTCTTTTGAAGAAATCCCAAAGGGTTCAAGATGTATAATGGAAACAAAGATGTATCTACCAGTCTTTACGCAACGTAAAGACAAAATGAGAGTTTTCTATTCCCTTTTATCTGTAGTATTTGTCCGATTAATCATATTTTTAACTGAAGTTGAGCCCTTGGTAGTGTGCTCAAACACCGGGTCCTACGGGGAGCAAGGCGAGTGCGCGGCAGAGGAGACGTATCTTGTCGTTATTCATTAACAAGCATGTCTTCAATAGAAGCTGTGAAGGTCAACTTGTCACTCGTTGGAGGCAAACGACCTGGATGGGTTTGTGAACAATTCCTCTGCGCTTTGCAGGGTCTTTGTAAACTAAACATTAGTGGTATTTAGTTTCCCTCTTCAGTATTTATGCATCCATTTACATGCTTGTAATTCTATTCTCCATGTTTGTGTCTTTTTATTTTTCAATCGCTTACTGTTCTGTAATCCAAATTTTTACACACCACAGCTCTTGTCAAAGCTAAACAATACTCAGCACGTGAAGGTAAATCTCCCCTTTTTTGTGAAACTTTCAAAAGAGGCGGCTCCTGCTGGAAGGAACCCAGCAGGACTCCGACCAAGAGGCCGCGCTAAATTTAGAGACTTTTATCCTACCATGCAAGGATGTTTTAAGGTGCAGTGTTTGTGTTTTGATCCGATTTTCTTTCTTCTGCTCCCTGCGCTCGTTCCAAAGCAATAACTCAATGGAACGGAGGAAGAATATTATCTTACCGTACATGTCTGGAGAATCTAAGCAGAAGGATTTTCTCTAAACAAATAGCGTTTAGACACGTTTTAAATCCGCCAGCGCTCTCAGACCGAGGCTGGTTCACTACCAAGATAACATCCGAAGAGGAGATGATCAGAGTGGTGCATGAGTAGCGAGGAGTTATTGATGAAACCAAATATATAACCAAATAAGAACAAGTAACAATATAGTATTGTCGTTCCTTTGCTCCTCCACAGAAGAAATACAAGAGGACAAGTTCAGCAGTGGCTATGCGATATTCCAATATCTCATAACATGATCCGAGTTTTCCGCACAGCCCTCGCATGCATGCTCAGTGCGCATCAATCCAACGGGGACAAACTCAGAATAGACAGGTGGGTTAGTGATTCATGTCGTCCTAAAATTATACGCCCATCTGCCGTCAAATTTAAACACGCCAAGACATTTGAATTCAAGTGAAAATGCTCCAAGATCATCCTCTATGCATCACATCGAGTGATATGTGCAGTTTGCTCTCATGCTAATCCAGACAGCTATAGATTGATTGCAGGTATAAAAACTGCAGCAATGACCAGATATTAACATCACTTAATTCCCTACACACAAGCTTTATCTTCATTCATGTAATTTATCTCACCTCAACATGGCAAATGCTTGAAGTGGCCCCAACCTAATCTCAATAATTCATCAAATTATTATTGAGCAAAGATTCAAAATAAATGTTCTTTATTCCTCAGGGGAAATTTTTTGTTGTTGTTCAGAAGCTACTCCGATTGAAACTCATATATTAGTAAATGTAACTATATCCATTAGTTATATAACATTTATAACACAAGTGCGAAATTACTTGTAATTTAAATATGACCTAAATATAAAATACATTCAGCACATAAAATGAAATTTAAAAAACAAAACGTAATGAAACTATGTGACTCACTAGGAGTTAAACAAACAATATGTCTAGAGTGCAGAACTTTCAGTCTAGACTTGTCAGGTTATTGCTGATATTTACACCGTTCAGCTCAATAAATATGCATCATACATCATGGGGGAGCGTCATAGATTGTGCTTTATGCACATGCTAGGACTTCATGTCCAACTGTCTTTATTTCTTCCAATTCAGGTCCAAGTTCGATGTGCTTTTATATTCGCTAACTTGAGTGGCGAGATAAAAGATAAAACGATGTGGCAACGGGTTTACTATCGTAAACATGAAATGGAAAACAATGTATTCAAGAAGCAAGAAAATAGTTAGTACTTTTGTTTGTTTTTTTTTTCCCCCTATCTGAGCACGTATAATTACCACGTCCTGGATGACTGACAAAGTACGAGGCAACAGGCGTCGCTGCCTCTGTTTTCATTCAACTTCTACTGTTTAAAGTTTGACATCCTGACTGGATAATGTACATTTGAAATGTACATTTCCTGAGTATAATTTGCGAGCTTGCCATCAGGTTTCGCTTTGCAGTGTTTATATATATATATATATATGTATGTAATCATTCGCAAGACACAAATCACAACAAAAATAACCAAGACTAAAACATTGTAGTAGTGAAACTGCAGACAGAGGGGAACATTGTAGGAAAACGGTTGTAAGTCATCTGGTATTCTGATGAAATTAACTTAATAAATTTAGGCTTATTGCCGTTTACTTTGACATAGCAGTGTGCTTCATTAATTACTGAATACTGCCAGTCTCAAAAGACAGATTAGAGTCCCGGTTAGCAAATATTGAACTCTACCTTTGCAAGTTATTTCTTACACTCTGCTGCCTCTTGGCTTCATTCACAAATCAAATGGCTCTGAGGATAAGCCAACATAATGATTACCTGGCAGCCTGGGAATTCAATTTCATGAGTGTCAGCCTCATGCTTGCCTGTTGATAAATTTGTGTGTGCTGCAGTGTTAAATGCATAATTCTGACCCGAAGCACGACTTCCTGTGGTTTTGTGTCTTTTTGTGCCATTGAAACGAAAGACAGAGAAACAAAAGCGTGACAGGATTATAAGCGAGTAGAGAAAGTTAAATGTTTCCTCGTGTTCCGGTGGATGTTATCCTCATAATGGGAGCCGCTGTTCTCAGAGCACCTGCCATCCTCAGGATGTGACGAACTGTCGCTATAATTTTGTGTGAGAGCAACATTTTTACTAAGGCAACAACAGGATGGAGTTTCACAAAGCTGTATTGGTGTTTTCAGACTCAGAAGATCTTTGCCCTGGAAGTGACTTTAATCAAAAGTATGTTTTGTTTGTTCATTTTGCTAAATTTAAATTCAGCAACCAGTGTTGGCACACAGAGATGCTCCTTGCTTGGCAGTCCAGTTAGAGAAGCAAATCTCTCTCTGTTATTGCTTTCTAATTAGACGATAAAACTCTGCATTTTGAGGAGGTAAAAATCTTCTTAGAAACGCGCACCTGGCAGAAAAGACTCTCCAAAAGCAAGATTTAAAACCCATTTTAGATGAAAAGGTTTCTGAGGATGACATCCCTACTGCTCCCAATGTTACAGCTGCATAAAAACATCCAAGCTAATGAGAGGTGACAACTTCGAATCCATATCGCTGTCCCCTTTAAGAGATTAAACTCTTCCTGTCCTCCTCAAAAAGAGATGAAAGAATTGTGAAGATCTACAGAGAAAAAGAGAAAGCCTTTTCTCGTGATCCTGTCAGCTGTCAGGGCTCAAAGAAAAGAACTTCTTTGTATTTACCGATCGATAAATCAGATATCGCAGCGATGTGCTGTGCACTCTAATAACGGCCGTCTTTGAAACCTTCCTTTTGCCGACTCGGCCGCTCCGTTCCCACAGGTCCCCGCTTGCATTTTATTCCCAGTGGCAGTGAACCTCGGGCGGTCGCACCCCAAAATAACTTCCTGTTTTAACCATCCAACATAAACACAAAAGCTTCCGTCTGCAAAAGCCAAAGATCACCTACGTTCCCTTACCAAATAGTCTACAGCAGGCTGGGCTTTCAGAAAGTTTTGATCTGCAACAAGCAAGCTAAAAGTATTTCAGAAAAGAGATCAAACTCTCTTTTTTTTGATGTTGTAGGTTTAGATTAAACCTCACGTTCACAACAAATGCAAGTTATTTAAATATCTTTGTGTACTTATCACTGTAGGAAACTAGCAGATGTTGACATCTGCTATAATTGACAAATTAACAACCTCATTTAAAATGTTGTTCATGCTTAACAAGAAATTCCAGTATTTCCAAAAGTTAATAATTTTTCTTAAATATAAAAAAAATTTTAAATAATTTTTTTTATTTAAAAATGTATTAAAATTTTATTCAATAAAAATTGTGTTAAAAATAATCTTTCATTAATAATTAAAATATTGATTTAAAACAATATTTTTATTATTTAAAAAAAGAAATTTTGAATTAATAAAAGCGTGTTAGATATGTATTTTACTTGTTTTATTGGTCAGAACAAGTAAAGCACGTGTGGATTTCACTTCGGACCCCAGCAAGCCGTGACACAGCAGAACTTAACAGAACAATCCTTCGTCGGATTCACCCAAACGAAGACGAGCCACTTCCAAATGCAATGCTTGCTCTGACTCAAACCATTTTGCCATTCTAATACAAACTCTATGCCATGTCAAAATGCAGTAGTTTCTCCTTTTGATAAGTACAAATGAGCTGCATGAAGTGATGAACCCACGACAGCGACGGAGCAGCAGGACCTCTGTGTTACTGCTCAGCAGAACAGCAGGGGAGTTTAGAAATGAGATGTGCTCTGGGGAAACAGACAGGACTGACATCATTAGTGGGAAAGGATGAGATTTGGTGACAGTACAGAGAGATTCGTGAGCCTGCGATTTGGCAGAGAGCTGAACACGTCTACTCGGTGTGTGACAGCTCAAGAGCTTGTTCACACAATCCAGAGAGAAGAGAGAATCCTCACGTAAGCTTTTATTTAATTGCAAAATTTTGGAGACGGTGGGTCTGAACGACGGGTTGTTGCAATATATGGATCCAGTCACAAAGTCACAATTAGAGAAGTGGTTTCCACACCGACCATGAAAGAAAGAGTTGCAACTCAAACTTTATAAAGAACATATGAACATATGTTTTTATTTTTATATATAAGATCAAAAAACATCTTTTGCAAGTATACACTGAGGGGTTTCAGTGTTCTATAAGCCTGGTGGGCTACCAGGCGTTTTTTATGCCCCCTCCAGGCTTAACATTGCTTATTTATGCAAAGCTTTTTAAAATATTTGCATTTTTTAAGACTTTATAGTTTTTGTTCAGGTGTTTCTCTTCCAATCTTTCAATAACACATAATTATCAAGTGATATCTTCAAATTTTTCAGACAACTTTAAACATTTTTTAACTCAAAAGCCCAATTACACTAATTAGCAAATTTTCTGGGGGAAACCTTATATAACGAATTATATTTAAATAGTCCAATCGGTGATGATGTCCGCTCTTTTGAGGAAGTTCTTTGACATATTCAGAGGTTTGAAATTCAGCATCTCCAGTTGTCCGGCGCTTGCGATTTAGAAATGGTCAGAGGGAAGTAAGAGTTTGTCAGGTTTATGTTGTTTTCTGGAAAACGCTCACTCGCAGACCCCTGGAGAAAGGGACCAACCCCACCTCACAATCCAGAAAGACTTAACCAGGTAAAGAAAACAAAGTGTCTAAAGCGTGAAAGTTCATGCAACGTCCTAAAAAGTCTCACGGTGCAGAGACTCATGTACCACAATCAAACATTGGCAGTGCCTCGCAAAAGTAAACACACCACTTTAATTTGATAAAATGTGAAAAAAGATCAAGGGGTAAAATTACATTTATTATGAGGCAACCCTCTGTGAGTCACTCATGCCTGCCTGCTTCGCCTTCACTGAGATTTTAGAGTCAAAGGCTGGTTTGGGAGAAAAAGGTGGCCAGTGGTACACACACACACACACACACACACACACACACACACACACACACACACACACACACACGCCTGCAGAGAGGTGCTATTTTTACACTAATAAGGCCTTTCCTGACCTCTTTCAACTGAGCCTGTCATGGATTAAGCTAAGGTTCCCACGATGGAATCAGGTCACTTATGGTTCATGAAAAGGGAAACAGAATACATGTGAGCAATGAAACTGTATCAAATTAACATTTTGATAACGTATTAGAAAAGGTCGGGCTACGGAGAAGAGCGACTCTGTTTGGGGGTTTTTCAAAGCGATTTACAGATCAGCGACGCGGTCCAGAAAGGCACAGCCACAAAGAACAGACCTAATGAAAGCATGGATATAATAAAGCTTAATTACGTCCTACGTTCGTTATTACAAGAATTGAAGAATGGCCCATTCAGCAGGATTTTAATTAGGTTCTCCACACGTGATAATTTAAGTGAGCAAAACACGAATAGGCAGAAATGAGAAACTCCTTGAAAAAATCTATAAAGCAACATTTAAGCAGAGCAACATGAGAATAGCATGCTAAGCTATGAGGCTTTAACAGCTGTGAGGCCGTTACCTGAATGAATACGAGCCTGAAAACACGCCTGTCCAACTGGGGCCTCGCTTGTTTCAACATTCAAGACCAACTGACAGAGTGGACGTTTGATTTATAGGGAAAACTTTTAATGCTAAAAATATTTAAAGTGTTGGAAAAAAAATCTTGAAAGTTATTTCACAAGAAAAGTCAAATTACGTACTGATTTAATCTCACGTGGCTACTAGTAATCTTTATAAAAAAATAAAGATTTTTTTTTAATAAAAAAAATAAAATAATTGTAGCCTGTACTGTAGCCTTCAAAATAATTAAAACTCTTCTTATCGCAGTAGATTCTGGACTCCAGTTGACGTTCACTTTTCTAGAATTGAGTGTAACTTTTGATGCAATTTCACATACAGGAAATTTATTAATAGATTGGCTGCCATTTAGACCACCAACACATCCTTGAGCTAGTTTAGATCATATCGAGTAGGCTTCACTCACTTTATCGAAAAACTTCTAAGTCCAATCCATTTCCAGTCTGATCTGGGGTTTCTCAGGGCTGTGTTGTAGAGCCTGTTATGTTCATAAGCTACCTCAGAGCTCGGCTACGCTAACTTGAAGAGTAATCATCTGCGTATGATGTTATGTTTGTGCCACGGACCTGAACCTGATGTGAGCGCATATATCTTTGTGAGCAAAGAATAATGTGTGGGGTGTGCAGCTACATCTCACACCCACTCGGATTCTGGCACAGCCACTTTGTTCTGCGTCTACACTTGTAACATGACAAAACAAATGAGCCACATCACCAGCCAATTACAAATATTCTCCTTGGTGAATAACTTTGGTATGCATCATCCCGAGACCTCCTTCCATTAATCACATCACTCTTGCTCTTCTGCAACATCAGTTAGGTTGCTTTGTTGAGAACAACCTTCGACTTCTCTCTATTGAGTGCCGAGGAAGCGTTCATGCGCTCCTCCCTTCTGATCTCTTGTACATGCAAATACACTCTTATGTCTCGAACATAAATTTGTCTTACCGTTCTCTGTGCTTTGGTATTGTAGTTAGTCTCAGATTGTTTTACTCTGTAAGGTGACCCTGAATGTTTCAAACGGCATCTATAAATAAAATAATCAGATATGGATGTTTTTGGCCTGTGAGAGGAAACCCGAGTTCCTGCAGGGGAAGGCGCTGCGGGGAGAGCAGGCAAAACTTCACACAGAAATACTCAAACCAGAATCTGCACTGGTGACCCTTGTGTCTTTGTTTTATAACATATGTAAAACATTTTGGGATTTACTCTATGATCGGTGCTATTAAAGTAAAGTTTAACTACCTACTTACTTCTCTCTTTCAGACAACTACCATCTTCCAGGTGGGTTGCATGAGTGTTTTATTGCAGCGCTCTGTAAATCGTAGCATGTCCTGTGGGAGTGTGGGACATTTTTAAGCCACAGATCAGAGACAATAAGGGAAACCAGTTATTACTATGAAGGCTCTTAGATGCTTCCTGCGCCATCGTTCGTGTTCTCACAGAACAAACCTTGGATGGATGTTTTCCCTTTCCTTGGTTCTGAATGTATTTAACACGTTCGGGAGTTTCTAAGGGTCCATGAGGCCATTCACTCTGAGATGGCTGCAAGAGTCTTTGGAAGAAAAGCACGACCACAGCATGACATCAAATCTACTGTGGGCAATAGCATCTATTACTCAGCAAAGTTTGGAGAATCTTTTTTACCTCCTCAAACCATCATCTTAATTGTGTTAAATTGAAAGGAAATCTTGGTGTAGTTTTGGCCACAGATCTACTTTTTGACAATCATATAATGTTCTTCTATAGCCCGGTTTATTATCGCCTCAAATTTTCTGCCGTTATAAAAGGATTCCAGTCAACAGAGGACACAGAAAAACATGACCATGCCTTCATTTTCAGTATGTTGTATTACTGGAACTTTGACTTTCCTGGTCTGTTAAAAAAACTCAATCAGAAAGCTGCAGCTTTCCCTAAATGCTGCTGCCAGACTCCTGGCCAACACTTGGAAATGGATATTCTTAAATCTCTGCACTGGTTTCCTGTTTGTCAAATTTAAAAAGCGGCGGTATTGGACTAAAACCACTGAATGGCCTTGGGTTACAATGCATTTATGAGTTGCTTGTTAGTTACGAACCTTAATGTAGACCCTTAATGGGATGTTTTTGTGCTTCAGGTAGGAACTGTCACAAGGTGTTTGTGCATGTCTGTTAAGTCCAGCTGTCCTGCTGAGCCAATGGTATTGATTGTGTGCTTTCCTGCCAGGGTTACTGTAGCCTGTAATAACAGGGGAGGATGAGGTCAATCACAGCGTTTCTGAGTAAGCTGAGGAAACAAGCTGGATCAAACTAAATGTGATTCCTATATTATGAGGAATCACAGCTTGGCACTTGCTAATCTTTGCTCTTTTAATACTCCAAACTACCTGAGGTTTTAGGTTACTCCCTACTCTCAAGTTGTTTCACTTAGTAAATATCAGAGCAAGGAAGTAAAGAACATCAGAATTGTTTTTGTTTTTTTTTAATTCTGGACATTTCAACAAGTTTTCAACAATTCTCTGGCCTTATTTTTACTGCGAGTTATTTTGGTATGTTATGTTTTCTGTTCTTAGTTTCAGGATCCCTTCAGGCAGTGACTGGGTTTGTCTGACTGAAGCAGATAACCGGATGAATGCTTGCTTTTGAGGATCTCTTTCACTTTCTTACATTTGAACAGAAAACCTTTTCAATACAGCGTAGAAAGAAGCTTAGAAGAGGGAGTTAAATGAAGCGGACGGAGGCCAGAATGTGAACGCGGGGAGTAAACGGGGAGTAAACGGGGAGTAAACGGGGAGTAAACGGGGAGTATCCGGAGCGGCCGTGCACCACAACTTTGCACTTGCAACATACTTCATGCTACGTTTGCACCGGACACTGTTACAGGTGTTTAGTGTTATGGGCATTGAGCCACTTTTGTAATAAGAGGAAACCCAAACAGCATTATTATATAGATTATTATTAAATCTATTGAACAATATATGTTTTAAATCTGTTTACCTTTCAGCTGGCAACATGTTCCACTCTTTTCTTTTTCTTATATTAAACCCCAAGTCAAAAATTAGCTGAAAATGACAAAGTTACACTTTCTTCACAGGGGCTCGCTCTTCCATTAATAACAGCAGTAATGACAGGCAAGAGAGGAAAAGACATGGTGTCAGTCGCTCTTGTTATCAGCAGAGCCCCCTGACAGGAAGATGGACGACCTTCTAACAGCGAGCTGATGTGTGTGGTCACTGAAGGGGGTCCTGATGTGACAAAACAACTTGGACAAGATGTTGTTGCAACATTAATGTGCGCTGCTTCGAGTTTGCGTCAAGGCACAGGGCAGCAATGTGATTACTGCTGGTTCAGTGTAGCAGGAAAAGAGATTGCTCAAGCGCAGTATTTGCTCAGCGGGAAACGGTTCAGGACGCTTCAATAACTGCCTTCTCGGGGTGGACACTAGATCTGCTCTGCCGGCACGACGATGTTTAAACTTAACTGTGTGCTGGGGCTGACGACTGACCAATTTCACCTCTGGTTTTAACCCAGAGGTTAGAACTGACGGTTTTAACCTCTGGGTTATTCTTCAGCACCCGTATACCACAGCATGCCTGAATAAAGGAAATCCACTGAGGGAAATCCACTGTGATTGCCTGCTGAGAGGCAAGCACTCTTCAACCAGTTCGTGTGCCACGAGACACATAGCTGAATCAATCCTGCAGTTCTGTCAGTGAGGCTGAACAGCGTAGACAAAGAAAATGGGGGAAAACTGCCTCACTTAGCCCGCTCTCACACCGTTCCTAATCATTAATATGAATATTGGTTTATCAGTAACACAATACATGATATTTAAATATGAAAAAAATGAAATGTCTTCCAGTTTTTTTAGGTGAGCGTTTAAAGGGATGTATATATATAATGCAAGAGGCTTGATTAGGCTGTTGATCAAATCATGTATCCTCAAATATCAGATGCTTATTAAATAATCACCTGAATTAATCAAAGAACTCCAGACATGCTGAGGTACATTAATCTTCAGTACACACAGTGCTTGCAAAGTACAGCACACGTCTAAGTGATGTAACCACTGAGTCCATGTCTGAGTAGCACCCACGTAAGATGAAACCGCAGCTGCATTAATGTGCAACATATACTGTGCCTCTAAGATGCAATGAGAATTCCTCAGATTTTTTGACATGTCCAACCCCCCCCCAAAAAAAAAAACATTAAATAAATAAAAAACCTTAAACCTTACATGCTCAATTTGGAGATGTTTCCACTTTTCCTCATGCCATTTTCTATTTTGAAGGAGCACAGAGGTGACAGACTGTTTCAGCAGGGGGAATGTTTTGCTTGTTTTCTGCCCAGCAGAACATGGATTGATTATTTGTGCTAGTAGGTAAAATCTAGTTGCAACCGGGGTAGCGACAGGACATCATGTGCACCCCAGACGTTGTGCCAAAATACCTGTATGTGCAATTTGGAGGTGTTTGCACTACGTGGGAGTACTTCCAAGAGGAGCAAAGTGCTTTCCAATCTATATGGGCAAGACGTCTGGCATAGTGAATTGTTTTCTCAAGACTGTGGACTCGATATCTACTCTGCCTGTGTTTCAGTGGTATACAAACACATTTGTATGCCACTGAAATGCAAGGCAGATATGTTTCTCCTTAGGTTGGAAGAGACGTAAACAAAGTACAGAACGTTTTTCCTCCTCAACAGGAAGTTGCCACCGACTCATTTTGGGTCCAGCTTTCATTTAGACCAGAATCATTATAAACATAAGTTGTTTACCAGCAGAACAAAATAAACTTTGGTTGACCTTTCCTTTTTCTCACACCGTCACTGCCTCAACAGTTTACTGCTCTACCTGCAGACAATCTCCTCCATATGACGCCATTATTTTTCTGCAACTTCCCTAAGCCGACAGGCTCACATTCACGCTCACGTCACCCCACAAATGGCCAGCTGTCCAGAGGACAAAGGTCAGCCCACCGTCATTTGTTGTTGCACAACTAAAGATGGGCTAAATGTGTCACAGCCGTCTACAAATAACGTCCTGGAACTACTGTCTGATGTTATGATTGCTTTCCGCAACACTGGGTCTGTCTCTGATGGCCAACCTTTCAACTCAGCCTAATCTGCTTATTAAGGTCAATTCTAAACACTTTGTGAGGCAACAGAAACCTTTTATCGTACCATACATAACTCAGTATGACTGACTAATACAATCACCCATACAGGGGCACCCAGGGATCAAAGAGGACAGAGAGGAAAACAAAGCTGCAGATGATACAAATGTGCAAGACGGAGGGGAACTCTGGACACTTGGCAAACAAAAGCAGGAAGGAGAAGAGGAGGAGATGAAGGATCGCTCTTACAGGGACAGAAATAAAATTCAGGAATGGAGAAAAGGGGGAATCCGTGTGTGTGTGTGTGTGTGTGTGTGTGTGTGTGTGTGTGTGTGTGTGTAGGATGGCTTCATCTGTGGTGGCCTGAGGTGCAGCAGTGTGTCGCGGGTGAAAGTGAGGCATCACCACTGGCTTTTGGTTTAACGGCTCTACATAAATGGAGTCCATTTGCAACGCGGAAGAGAAAATTACAGCCAAGCTCTGGCAGAATGCCCCCCCCCTCCCCCCCCGATGGAAGGGACCCATCTGTTTGTAAGCTGCCACGACGTAGCAAGCGCTGAGGCTGCCACACTAAGCACCATGGGAATAGCCAGTCTTTCTTTTATCCAAAGCAAAGAGTTTCTATAAACACAGCTTTGGCATTTGTTTTGCTGGAGAAGCAGCAATCTATTCATTTGAGAATTAGCCCGTTGTGTCCTCAAATGTGGAAACAGGAGGCTGCCGGAGGTAGATAAGAGGCAGGGATGAAGTTAAAACGCTGAGTTGGCTTAACTAGTAGATGCCTGGAATCCAACACTGTAATATATTAGCAAAGATAATCAGCTGGAGCAAGACCGTTACTGGTGTCGGAGCTACTCTTCTGAAAAACAAAACACCGTAACTCAAAAGGGAGAAGCTGAAAGAACGTCAAAGCCACACTTTCTTTGACAGAGCTTCAAAGTTTTAGAGGTCTGAGTGGGCTGTGTGACAAACAGAGCTTGAATGATGCCAGGAGGCATCATCAAGCTGTTGCCTGACAGTGGATACTTTTTCTTTCAATTTCATGCCACTTGCAATGAGGGATTTAATGAAGACTTTTAACTGCTCTTTCTTTAGGGTTTTATGACTATACACCATTAATGCAGGCATGTGCATATTTTTGTGTGTGTGGATCATTTTGTCCCTGTGCAGAATTTTAAAAAATCCACAGTGACTTCAAATTTGTGCACAGAGTCCTTGCACGTTTAAACAAATTATCCGTCCACGTGGTAGACTGCACACAGGAAGCAAAATAAATCCTTACATGCAAAAACTAACATCACTTTCATTCCGGTGATGAATGTATGTAAACTTCTGAGTAGCTCAGTCTGCCAGAATGAGACACTGAATGGCGGTTCAGACTCATCTGATTTAGTTCTGTGCACAACACAGACGATCCGTCATGAACATGTCAGCCTGCTCCGGCCGCTAATTACCGACCCTTTGGCCCAGATCATGCTGCGAAGGCCAGAACACAGAGGAATAATGCATTATCACTCCAACTTTAGCCTAGATTTCATTAGTGATGTGCTGAACGCACGAACAGATGATAAATGGGTTGGTTGCAACACATCACAGTGAAAGACCACAGCATTTTTATTTTATTTTTTTTTTACATGTAATTAAGACAAACAGAAAACAGTTCAAAGTGGGTAAGGGTTTTTGACACTGGATATTTAAGGATTTAAGGACCTATCACATTTCAATGTATCACAATCTGTTTCCAATAGGTTAAAATATTTATTTACCAAATTATTCATAAAGTCGGTCAGAGTGCAGTTAGTTGCAGCTGCTTTAAGCATGTGGCATGTCGAGTTGAGTGAATCCTCACTCAGTAATGAGTACTTGCTGCAACATTTGAGGTGAACGTCTTTATTTTTGGAAACACACGTTTCCATTCTTCCGGTTAAAAAAAAAAAAAAAAAAAAAATCTATGTTTAATTTATCTGGAAATTAACCAAAAGGATTATGGTCATGCGTGATGTGGTGGATGTGTCTGTGCTGGGATTAATTATTAATCTGACCATTTTAATTTTTAATCACACTGATACGCAGTACTGACTGGTGCAATGTCACTCTCTATTTTCATCAGTGACATAAGCTTTTATTTAACTCCTCCACCAACAAAACCATACATGACATCTGATTGTGTCTCACTGAAACACAACACAGAAATCTTGGATTTTGACCATCCTCCTCCCAGGCGGCAAACTAATTTATTGCTTTCCACAGATTGTCTTGGTCTTGATTGAAATTGCTGGTTATTTTCATCTTCAAAGGGGTTTTTCTTGCACAGCTAAGAATATCAACAGAAAGCTAGATTGATCATTTTATATATTTTGGCAAATAAACAATTATCTTCTTTACTTTCCCTTCATTCTTCTTGTGGCTGTGGTGAAGCCCAGTTTTTAACAGCACCGTGACTGGATACGACTTAGACAGTCTTTTCATTTTATCAATTAGTAGCACTAAGTGGTGGAGACCAGTTTATCCCTTCTTCTTAGATTTCTGTGCATCATTGTTGTCACTGTTGTTTCACAGATTTCTACAGTAGATGTTTTAATCACGGGGAAAAGGTTCTTCCCTTTTCACCCTTGCCTTTGTCTGCATCAAAATCTATGTCAGGAAGCTTGACTGTCCCACGTCTAGGCCAGTCACCTCTGACCCAGAGCTCTGTCTCTGACAGATGGAGTTACTTAAGCACACAGGAAGACAAAAGGCGACGGCTCTGAGAAACCTTTCTTTTTTTTTTGTTTTGTTTTGGTTTTTGACCCACACTTCACTTTGCTAAAGGGGAATGTGCAAAAGTGTTATCCCCCCTGACAGATTTCTTCCAATTGTTACTGGGGGTTTTTGTCGCTTTTAAATATTTTAAATTCTCAAAAACGATGACTGTGATGCCAGAATAAATGACACTCTAACAGAAGACACGCAGCATCACTTGCTGGGGGAAAAAAAGACAAATGAAACCATTAAGGGGAGGAAAACCTTCGTTTAAGGCACTAGATTCCCTTCAAAATGTTTCCACATTTCCAATCTTCAGCTCCCAAATGGATGAAACTGTTTATTTTTCTTAAACTTTTACTGTTTTTAAACTTAAACTGTTTTCTTCTAAATACGGCTCCCAGTTGAGTTGGAGGAGTTGTCGTCTTCGTTGTTGGCGTTGTTGGGTCGGCCACCGCTACACTAGGTGGGCGTGTACAAATATTCCTTTTATAAAGAGTGAAAGATTCAGTGTCGTTAACAAATTTGCATTCTCGGATTTCTTCATTTGTATTTTTAAAACGCGGTGATTTGCAGCCTGAAACAGCTGAGCAGCGTGCCGTCGACTCGAAGCCGAATTACACAGTTTGCGCGGCGCCGCAGTGTTTGCGGCGGCAGACGGTGATACGAGCCGGGGTGAGCAGAGGGTTTTGAGTCACCTCTGGTGACATAAATCTTTCACATAGATTTGAAATATTCATGACGCTCAAAACACACTTTCAGCTCCCCTGGAGCTGCAGCTAAAGTTCAAATGTAACCGTGTCAGGGAATCAGCGACACAAACGTGGAGCAACCTCTGACACCAAGCCTTCCCACAGTGGTCAGACCGGAAAGTCACTCCGTTTTATTTTTTTCTGTATTTTCAGTGAATAATTTTTTTTTTTGGTATTATTTACCTCTTATAAGACAAGAGAGTACAATGGCACAAAAAGCAGTTTGTCATGAAGAGCCTGTGTGCACTTTATGTGCTAAGCAGCACTAAGAAGACAGACTGAGATACAAAATGACTCAGGATAATCATCCTTTCTGTCATGCAACGACGTAAAGAATGGCGTTCAACAAAAATAGACATTATTGAAACATCAAGCTAAATGTAATATTTAGTTTTTTATGCTAGCCCTCTTTGCTCGCAGGAGGGATCATTAAATGTTCTTTCGATGTGAAAACTGAAGCCTTTTAAAATCTCAATTTATTAAACATGATTGGATTTTGAAAAAAAAAAAAAAAGAAATTTGGTACTCAATTGAATATAATTTCTCCCATAAAGCCATACAAATGAAGGCACATTTCTGGTTCTATGTGAAATATTTAAAATGCAGCAGAAATCCCTGAATTGAGATCATTTGCTGTTTTCATCTTTAAGACTTAAGTCATTCTTCACTTACCCCTACCTTCCCTGGAGCTAAACAAACCAATAGCGTAGCTAAATAACCATTTAATATCCGTTTTTTTACAGTAACAGTGTCACTCACCGGAGAGCAGAGATATTCTCCACAACAGGAACATTAACATCACCTCATGTGGATTTAAAAAAAAAAAAATAGTAAGGCATCCCACACTCAAATCCTTCTTAAGATCAATAATAACAACGAGAACAACATAAACATGTTTTACAGCCTTTTCGGGTGGGAGAGAAAACAGAAAGTGCCCCCAGGCACCACAAGACTTTGAAGAGGTGAGCAGATGCTCCGCCGTCAGAGGGAATCGCTCCGTCTCTGCCGGGCAGATGGAGGCCCACATTCTCTGCCGCACCGACAGCGCTTCCCCGACATCAGAAGCAACAAATCAATGTGACTCACTGCGTCACGTTATTACTCTTATCCCGAGCACACGGCACCTGGGGATCCCCGATGAGAGAGCGTTTCAGTCTAGACAAGAGCTAAACGCGCTGTCGTTCTGTTTGCTGCGTCTGGCCAATTTCTCTTCCCGTGGAAAGTAAAACTCAGCGCAAAAGCTGTGATTCAGCATTACTTACTGCTCTGATAGGAAGTTGATGAAAACGCACGTCGTGATCAAACACTTTGTCTTGATTCAGATGTAGTAGGGATGCATTTGAGCTCCTCTTTCTTACAAGGTGGAACGACGGTACAGCTTCACTGAGCTTGAATGTATTAATACTGATATCTTCCATTGGTGAAGTTTAACTAAAAATGACTAGTTCCTTTGTACAAATTGGCTTTTATTTATAGTCCATTCATTTTTAATAGCACTAAAGTTCATCGCTCCTAAGCCAGCGTTGTTTGTTTGAGGTCAGTTTACAATACAAGACAGGCTGAGAGTCATTATTATCAATCTGCAGAGTCAGTTGATGGTCTAAATATCCTGGCATAACTCAGGACAAGCCACCCCGGGTTTCCCCAAGCATCAGTACGTTTCTTATTTACGTGAACCAACGTGTTTTGCTTTAGTCTTATAAAAAAAACAGGAAACATCCATAAACCTCCGAGCTTATCTCCATTCACCAAATCACAGAAAAAGCAGCCGACATACATAAAGAAAGCATAATCTGGCATTTCATGCTGTCGTGATGCTTGGCTCACAGACCGCTGACATTAGCCGCTCAGAGAGGATTTCAGCTGCTGAGATGTCCCACGTTATCGCTCAGAGGGATCTTTATTAAAACACATCCGCGGGGATGGTAACAATGAGCTGAAATGTCATCATTCTGTAGCCGAGCAGAAACGTCTTTGGAGGTGGTTTCATAACATTTCCTAAACCTGAAGACAATTGAGATCTGTTTCTCTCCGGCACGCAGAAATCTGTTATTGAGTTAAGGCCTTGATGTATAATCTCTGTTTTGTTGTTGTTGTTGTTTTTTTAAATGTCAAGTTGCCCACGCAGGTCTGCTTGTTATTCTATTAATGTGAAAAAAATCTAAAGTCTCAAGTTTGAGATGCTCCTCGCAGATGCAGTGAATGCTAAGAATAAAAGTATTCCGAGTTAAAATACGATCCCCGTTTTGGCTCAAAATATTTCAGTGTCATGTTGGTGCCGGTCTTACTACCCCTTAGGCTCACGTCTGGGAAAACAAACCAGGTTTCAAGTCAATAACCACAGACCTGAAATTGCAATCCAGGTGAAGCTTCCTTCACCTGGACTGCAAACTGAAGGAAGCTGAATATTTCCAATCAGGACCAGACCAGATGGTGTCACCACAAAATATCCACAAAGACCATCTGCTATCTCTTGATAAATTCTATTCTGACATCCAGGTAAATGCTATGTTTCACAACCGCAGCTGGTTGAAATGACTTTCAGCAATCCCTGCAACAGATATGGAGAATCTCTGTACACTTTTTTAAGAAAAAAAAAAAATCATTTCTGGGCGTACTACATCATTTTGAAAAACGATTAAAAGCTTAATGAACCGTATTTGTACATGCAATGTTTGGTACTTAAAGTTTAGCAACAACGGTTTTGGTAATTGACAGTAAAATTGCAATTAAGAGCTGTGAACATATTTAACATTTTCATTTTAAATGCATGCAGCATCATCCTGCTGACTGAAGTTTTTCTGTGAAAATGTTTTATACTACCAACTGATTGATAAAATACATATATGTATAAGTTCCCAGTTTATATTTTGAAGGATGCCAACAGTCTGAATGAGAAGGAGATATTACAAGCTTAAAATATTAACCCCTGCTGAAGTTTCGGGGTCAGAGTTGATTTGGCGATTGATGGAGCGAAATCCAGGGTAATCGTGGAATTAAACTTGTTTAGCTTGAGACTCGGACCAAGGTTCACTGTGAAGGAAGAAAACTACCCTAACCTGCAGTCAGCGCTGCCAATGAATGGTTCTGGATCAAAGAATGACCTTGTCAAAGGAATAGACCTCAACCCGACTGGGAAGCCGTGACTAGATTTGAAATTCGATTTCTGCAGACGTCCTCCGCCTAACCCATGCTTGAGCTATTTTATAAAGCAGAATGAGAGGATGTCTATCTCTAGATAAGCCGAGTCTGCACAGACGTGAGCCTAAAGCCTCGCTGTCGTGTTTGCAGTGAAAACTACCTTGGGGAGGCATTGGCCTGCAGGACGCTAAATGCAACGGTGATCCACATGTCTCAGATTTTTATCTGTGAAACAAAGGACGTTACAAATCCACCTATGCTTTTTCTTCTGTATTACACAAAATACTTGAAGAAACAGTGTGTGTGTGTGTGTGTGTGTGTGTGTGTGTGTGTGTGTGTGTGTGTGTGTGTGTGTGTGTGTGTGTGTGTGTGTGTGTGGCATAACAGAATTTGGAAAAGTTCTGTCATCTATTGCGAAACCAGAGAGAGTAATTAAATCCATTCTTTTATTTTGAGTTAGAAATGAACTTTTCTGAGCGCTACATGTTTAAAAAAAAAAAATGTGTTATAACTTATTTATCTCCAAAGGAATTTATATACATTGATAAAATAAAATCTACTGAAATAAAATATGCACAAGCACCAAATCACAGCTGGAAGCCTGGGGTGGATTTATCAGTCATAATCTGGATGAGACGCAATTTCAAGCATGATTTTGTGCAAGCAGCTAATGAGACGGCTCCACACATCCCCACTGGACATAATGTCGGTCAGGGCTTTTCATTGGGGTCACATTAGACTGAGTGATCCTCATTCAGAGCATGCTCTGAGAGATGATGCTCATCGGGTCCACTTTGCTCTACGGGCACACATGAGGACAGCAAACAGAAAATATACAAATACACAAAATGTATTTCTAATTATAGTCATTATTTTTTTTTGTCTTTCTAAAGACTCCGTCGCCTCATTAGCACGGTCAATTGCTGCGCGCGGGCGCTTCAAGACGTGCTCCGTCGACAAGAAGGACACAGAGGAGAGAGTCGCACTCACCCAGAAAGGCCAGAAATAAAAGTTTCAGCGCGACGAACTCATTTGTATCCATCACGCTGCGAGGACCCGGTCGGACTGGGACAGAACCATCAGCGGCGGCTCCGGGGAAACGGTATCCCACATCGACCCGTAGTGGAAATCATCCCAGCACGAGCGCGTTCAGGCGGCCAGGAGCCAAGACGGCGCGTGACGGATTCAAGACAGGGAGAGGAAGATGTATGTATAAAAACGCAGGCAGAGAAAGCAGATTCCGGAGGCGCGACTTCTTCCAGTCTGAAAGACGGTCTCTCTCTCTCTCTCTCTCTCTCTCTCTCTCTCTCTCTCTCTCTCTCCCTTTTTCTCTCAGCCGTCAGGAGTCACAGCTCAGGACCGCGGGAGGCGAGGATGATGATGATGATGATGATGATGATGATGATGATGATGATGATGATGTTGGTGGAGGATGATGGGGCTCCACCACAACAACAAGAAATAAAAAAGACTGAATTATTCCCGCTCACTCTGAGAAGTTAACGCTGAACATGCAGCCAATGACAAGGGGGCAAATAGACCAATCATCCAATCAAGGTTTATGACCCACCGTGCAAAATATCAGTGGGGACCGTTTCAGTGTCGCAGAGTTTATTCAAATTAAACTTGCTCGTAATGTACAATGATCCAGTTTTTATTTATTTTTATGTTTTTTTTAATTTTAGGTTCTCGAAATGTAATTGCCCCGAATTAGACTCAGATCGAGAGGAGGTCTGCTTCGGCACGCCGAGCCACATCCACACTGATACACAGAACCACACTGACCTCTTGTGGTTTCTCTTGGTATTACGCATCCCCTCAACATGGGGCTTGAACTCTGGAGTTCAGTGTGAAATTAAAGGGGCAATTCGTGGTTTTTAAAAGTCAAAATTGGCTGTGCAGAGGCGCACAGCACAAAATAGGCTGTTTGTGTCTGTCAGAACACCAAACAGCATGTCAAGCTGTTGAGAGAATGAGGTTTCGCTTGGGAATGTTGAGTCGAACGACGGATTACAGTTAGCATCTTTAAGCCATGGACTTAAAGATGCTCATGCTGGAGAGAGAAACAACAAACTGCGGCACGCTTCCTGAATTGGGCCGGGGATTCAGATGACTTTCTCTCCCCGGCAGTCGTTTCCTGGATTCCAGTGGAAAAGAACAGAACGTCAGAGCAGGAAGAGGGAGCTGTCTTCCCCGCAGAGCTCAGCCCAGAGCTGTCAAGCCTCTGAGCAGGTGGTGATGGAGGGTGTGGAAGCTGCACACAAAAACAGAGCAAAGCAGAAAAGGCCTGCGTGAAGAAGTGAGGAATACTTCCATTTGTGGCAGGACGTGTTTCTCCAGCGGAGTTAGGCTTCAGATTTATGAGAAAAGTAGATTTACCTCCTGTTAAAGTAACCATGACAACACTGGCCTCTTGTTTATGTTGTCGAAAACATGCTCTGTTTTGTTGTTGCTGTTGTTGAGCAGTTGAAAAAATTGTAATAATAAATCTATGTCAGAATGTCTTTTGCTAGACAAGCACTGTTATTTTAACTTATTTTATAAATAACTATAATTTTAATTTTTTTTTTTTTCAATGAGCTCATTAGCATTTCTAACAAGTTCAAAGTGAAAATGATTAAAGAGTATATTGACTGTTCTCCCTTTTTCAAAAAAAAACAAACATATATTAATAATAATAATTATCCTGTAAATGATCAGTCCAGGGGAGTGGCTTAGAATTTTATAGTTTTAATGAAAAGTTTCCAAAAGAAAAAGCTCAAATGGGGATGAGTAATACTCTGAAGAAATGTCCATTACGACACGTCAATGAAAAAAATGTTTTCAATTAAATTTCAACAATTTCTCAGGCTTCCAACCAGAAACTGAACTGTCAAGTATGAGCCAGCATTACAAAAAAAAAACAAAAAAAGATTATTACTACAAATAGAGAAAGTGTGAACAAACTTTTCTCCAGGTTCAGACAAGCAGAAAATGAATCAGCATTAGGTAATTAATCTGTAATTATAACTGTCCCTAAAGAAAATAGAAAACCAAAAAAGAAAAAAAAAAGTTGCATAAGGTATAAGTTCCCTCACACCTGGTGTCAGATGGTGGATTCATGTGCAAATATCTTCACAATAAAACATTGACACAGTTGTGTCAACAACAAGCAGGTGTCTTAAACCAAAACATTAGAAATGTCAGCTTAAATATCTGCAGTGTTGTCCTTACTATTGCAAAGTGATTAGATGTGGTGGTAAGAGGGAATGACACTGGGATGCGAAGAAGTGGTCAAGGAAGGAAACGACCAAGGAAGCGACCTGCAGTAAAGGGACGGGGCCCAGCTGTGTCTCCGCTGTTGTCACCTGTCAGTCACCGGAGAGGTGTTGCACTTTAACCTGCCTGCACGTCTTCGTGGCATCTTTGCTCGCTCTACGTTCCCAGCGGATTCCTCTGCGCATTTTTAAGATGCCGTGCTCTCCCGTCCTGAATGCCAAGGTCCCACTGAACCGGTTAAAATAGGATGTCAACAAGTGACGCAGCAGAGCTGGAGCTCAGAGTTGCAAGAGGAGGAGGAGGAGGAGAGACAACGACGCCTCGGTGCGCCACAGCGAGGACTGCATGGACTCCAACTGCAAGGTAGCCGAAAATCACTTTAAAACTCACTTTTACCAGACTCTTTGTGGGAACTGTGCCACGGCCTCGCTTCTCACGGTGTTCTCACGCGACCCTGCGCACTCGTTAGGCGTCCGTGCGGCTTTTCTCGCCGGTTTGTCGCGAAGGGAGACGACCGCGCGCCAAACTTCGCTTAGAAAAACTGCGGTTTTGGAAATGCGAGGATCAACTGGACAAAATCCGAGTCGCGTCGTACAAATTAAAGCTGTGATGGATTCAAGACTTCATTCGGGTGAATTCGGCTATGAAATAATCCTGTCATTTAGCATTTAATAAGTTGTATAATATAGAACGCCATACTATGGAAACCTTCCTTTAAAACTACGTGTGGGTTTTAAAGGAAGGTTTACAACCTTCCTTTAATCTGTCTTCCTCATTTATTTTGGTCGGTTTGTGGGTTATTTAATAGAATGTGACCCATTTAAGTTTCTAGCCTCTTTTACTTGACAGCTCGCATCCATGAAAATAAATTACCTTCCCTTGTTGGCTCTGTGGTAGCTATGGACTTCCCAAAGTGCCCAAAAGTGGAATAATAATTTTGTAGTTATTCGTATCATTCTGAAGTCATTAATGAAACGAGTCAAAAATAAGTATGCCGATTTTTCTTAAAGTCATTACAAATATTTCAGCACTTATTCAAGTATTCGATTAGCTCATGCTTTCTATGTTGCTTTGAATGGTGGAATTATTGAAGTTACTGCTTTTTTCACCAGACACAGTCTGACGTTTGATTTTTTTTTTTTTTAATCTTCAAATTTTTTTTATTTTAAATGATATTTATTAGAGCATCGACTTTCATGGAAAAGACTGACCTGTTGTATAAATTTATAATGTCCCTCAGCAAGCGTCATTAAATAATTAAATAAATAGTAAAATAATTATGTGCTGGAAAATCTAGACTTTTTTTTTTCTCCCCATCATGTTCATGTAACTACATATTTATTTGAATTATTTTGTGCGCATTTATTTTCATCTTTAATCAACTCTAGACACATTTAAGTAATGATTTATCCATTTGTCCTTTTATTGACTTTTGGCAATTTTAGATCCCCGTACTGCATGTGTAGCTGCATGCCTCTGTGCAGATATTTTATTGCAAGCACAAAGCACCGGCATGAGGTTGTGCTACTTCAGGGCACAGTTGTTAGCGTTTTTTAACCGACAAGCTGGTACTCGCTCTCTGCAGTTCGGCCATATAATGCACACACAATTAATGTCTGCGCATGTTGGAGATCGAGCTTCCCTTGTCGTCCTGCTAATTCCTTCTGAACCAGCCCAGGGTGTACCAGTGCATATAGACTCCAAAGCAAACAGTGTTTCTTTAAATTCAACCTGCGATGTAGGTGTGGCAGCGTTGGGACAAGTCTCACTTTGTCCCAGCCAGTGATTTTGTTGACACTTGTGCAGATGCATCACAAACCCATTAGGTGGAAACCCATTAGGTGGAAGCCCATTAGGCCGAACCTTAACCGGGATTTTAAGGAGTAAATCATTTGCAGGAGTTGATCCTTTGCATATGGCTCGTCAGAGCTGAGCGCACGCACCCGCACTTACTTTTTTTTTTTTTTTAGTCCTTTCAGTTATGTAAGTGCTAACTGGCAGCTTGTGCACACACCCACAGTGAAGCTGACCTCATGTGGGAAAAAAAAAAAAGGAAAACAGCAACATCTATTAGGCACATAATGCTGCAACCAAAATAAGCCTCTCGGTTACTCATCGGCCTACAGAGCATCAAAACAAAGAGGGATCAAGATTCTAGTCATGATAGATGTCTTTTTACATATCAGCTGTCAAATAAAGGCTGAAGTCTGTTTCTTCTTCGTTCTGCTGTCGTCAGCAGGTTAAATGTGACTGATTCCTGTAAGCCAGGGACATCTGCAGTTATGGTTAAATAGTTGATAGTTAAACAATTATAGTAAAATTAAAATGCTTAATTATTTTCCTTCTTTATAAGTTAAAATGTAAAAAAAACAACATTTTGCAAAATGTATTCTTAAGAATAATAATTAAAAAAAAACATTGTCTGTTCATTTTATTAGTGTTCACGTTTACAAATATAGAAAGATATGATATAAAGCATGTGGTTGTAAGCGGTCTTGAAAATCTGGGAGTTTGTTCTTGTCCTGTTGTGAATAAGTCGGGAGGAATGAAAAATGTTTGTAAAAATGATATTACCATCTTCTGCTCCAGACTCATTTTCCATCATGTCTTCACTGCAGTATTCCGGCAATCAGTATTTGGGACTTTGGAGTCATTTAGATGACATTTTTCCAGGATTTTAAAATCCTGATGTAATCCTGTGACTATATCAGGATTATGTAAAATTCTGATATAATCGCATTCCACACATTTTAAAACTTTCACATTTAAAATCCTGGGTGTGATCTGAAGTGCTTGTGATACTAAATAGAAATAAATATATATATATATATATATTTTTTTTTTTAATCAAACTTGAGCGCCTTTTTTTTTGGGACCTTTATTTCACTCTTCCTCCATTTCCCTTTATTCTTGCACCATGTTTCTACACTATTACCTCTAACAGAACCTAACCATGTTTTTTAGATAAAAGCTTCTTTCTAATGCATAAACATAACTAAGGGTGTCTAGGGACATTTAATTACAACTTAATTGCTTCCTGTTCCCCTAGGCCGTCATTGTGGCTTGACACCGAGACACATTTGTCTCTTCAGATTGGAAAGTTAGAGAACACGACTTTCAGGTTGGAAAGAAAGCTGGGCACAGAAAAAAAAAAAAAAAAAAAAAGGTTTTGTCATCTAAATTTGCCAAAATGTGATTCTGACAGCGATCAAAGAGGAATGAATCTATAATTGCCTCTCTTCCCACAAACCGCATCAGCTTTATTAGCTGGTAAAACAACACACACATCTCTATACAGCCTCTGTTTCAGCTAATTATTCCGGCCCAACCTTGACAACTCTCCACCGGTGGGACTTGAATCCCTCTCGGCCCTTTAGCCTCCACCGCTGTAGGAAAAGGTCAGAAAGATGGCATAATCGAGGCCAATCACAACGAATGACTGATGAGCACTGGGGCCCCTTGATCTCATCACCATTTCAGTGGGGCCTGAACCTCCTGTTACCTTTGATACTTTGATGTCAGATGCACATTTAAAGACGGAAGAACCTAATGATGAGCCGTTGTTGCACCGAGTTGTCTTAAGAGCTGCGACGAAGGTGCACTAATTGGAAAGACAAAGCAATTAAGCCCACATACCAGAAAAAAGTTAACACACCCCACGCTGTGCTCTGATGTAGTTCCACCATCGAGGGACCAATTAGTAGGGAAGGGCGCCTCGCTTGAGGCGGCTGCAGTCCCTGGAACGAGCTAATAATTGACTGCCCCGCCCTTTATTTTCTGTGGAAGCCCGACAAGCAAACTCGGCAACCTTTAGTGACCTCTAAACTAAGGATGCCTGAGTCACACTCTTACTTAAGAAGGAGAGCTAATTAGTTTGCGTGAACGTCGATCCGATCCGCGGTGGCAGACGAGCCTTTTCCCTGCGAGAGCACCTCTTCAGACGCCTTAACGAAAATGGGGCGCAAGACGCCGAAGGTGTGTTATCGGTGGAACATTCTGAAAACATGAGGCTGTCTTTCCCCTCCTCCCTCCTCACCTTTCTCTCTGCGTCTCTCTTTCATGTCTTGTTCCAACAGGCTTTAATGCACAATATTCTCGGGTGATGCCAGTAAATCAGCCCAGAGGGCAAGGTGGGATTGATCTCTGTATAAGCTTAAGGAGAAATTAGAAAAAGGTTACAGTCGGGTTAGGCTATTGCAGAAAAACATCTGATATTCATATCAGTTGATCTCGATAATTATTGATTAGGTTTTTTTTATTATTATTATTTGTTTGTTTTAACTATTCAAAATGCTGCTAAACTGACCTTTTCTCTTTTATCAACAATTTCCTCTTGAGCTGCTGTACTCATTTTCTCTAACCCGATCTTATTTTTGTTTTTAAGCCGTTATGAAGCAGGCTGGCTAAATCTGAAACTGCTGCTGCACATGTTACTCGTCAGGTTGTTGCTAGGTAACCACAGAGCGAGTGAATTAGTTGACGCCAACAGCCTTTCTTAGCTGAGTGGCTAAAGTCTTTCGTCTGCCTACATCCCCCAGAATGCAATGCGGTTCTGGCTCAATTAAATGATCAAAAATTCCACTGGTCGTATTTTCTGCTATTCTGGATCGTGCGTCGATCGCAACGCAGATCGTTATTGTTTTATCGCCTTGCCCTACGTCGCGTGTTGAAGAAGAAATTCAGCATCCTAACTGTACATTTTCATAAAAAGTGGAAGTGAATGCCCGTTTAGAGGCAATTCCTGACGTTGCATTTGCTGTGTTCGCTCGAGAGCTGATCCTTCCTGCAGTGGTTTGACACACCAGCAGTGGGTTGCACATATGCAAGTTTTAGTGACTCCGCGAGTGGGCGTCTTCACTCGGTTCGCTGGCAGGAGGAGAAAGTGTTGACTTGTTACATAAACCCAGCAAATCGGACTTGCGCTTTCAGAGTGATTAAGGCAAGAGGAGTTGCTCAACTCTCCGTTGGCCTTACCTCCAGACCGGTTCCATCCTGCACTAATTATATCAGTGCAGAAACTCACAGAGGGACAACGATCCACTAGTGAGTCAGGATACATTTTTTATAACTGGTAAATTATTGATTTATTTTATTTTTTTTCCTCCTCTGTTTTAAGATACTTCTTAAATGTCTAAACATTTACAGGGTTCAGTCATAAACTAACAGGAAAAAAAACTCTTTTTGCATCATTTCAGCTCCAATGCAGTGAAATGGGTCTTTCTAAAATGCCTCAGATAAATACTGGAAATACAATGAAGCACTAGAACCATCAACGGGGAAAACGTAGCAGCAAAAATTGTGTTGCATCACAAAGTTTGTGACTTTTTTTTTCTTCTTCTGAATTTTTATGTTTATCTTATGAAACCCTCCGTTGCCATAAGAAAACAAGTTGTTATGTTTTTTTTTTGTGTGTGTTGCTATATCCTCAAAGTAGAAGAAAAAAAAACACGAACCCATCACTCTAGGATAACCTTTGTGTTTTCTCAACATTTTCCAGTCCGTGATTGTTGGTTACTCATGCCGGGTTTTTTTTTTTTTTTGTACCGGCGACATTAATGATTTTTAACAGCTGGAGTTTATAGTAATAATTGATGAGGACTGCAGGGGAAACACCGCAGCAATATTCTTTGCCATTTCCTCGAGGTGCAGCTGTCCACCTTTCTGCCTCCGTCACTGCGGTTGACTGTCAAAGCACAACTCACAAATTGTACTCTTTAGTTATAGTGAGGGATTTGCTTAAGCTCTGGTTAGTTCCCAGTTGGTTCTCCTTCTAGGGCTGCAATTTAACAGCCGTGCAGCTTAGTTCAGCTCAAAAATAAACTCGTCATACTCCCTGGATGTACACGTTTAAAAATATCGGAACTATTTCATCCTTAATAGTTTCTGATATGATCTCGGGTAAATACACGGAAGGGTTTTGCAGAGGGACGTCCTGAATCAATATTTGAGGAATTTATTGAACGATCGTAGCCGAGTGGCTGACTGCACTGATCCCTTTATCTCTAACGTTAAGAGCTGCTGTGAAACAGACACACAACAGGGGTGCATGTCAATAACTTCAATGCGCCCTCATAGTGAGACGTGGAATTGCCAAAAAATATTTTAAATAGCTTCACATATGTGGAACAAAGAAACCCTGGCAAATGTGTTTACTTTCTGGCACAGCCCCAACCGCGCCAAAGCTTATGAGGAATTAAAGCCTTAATTTCTGTTGGCATTCCTTCGTTGTGTGTCCGTTTTCGAGTTGCTGATTTGCAACAAACATACTGTAATGGGTCTTTCTTTGCTCCCATTTCTCCTTCAGAAACACCCATTGATTCTTTTTGAAGGGACCTCGAGTTTCATCGGAGCGACACAAAGGGCCCCTCCGGGGAAAACTTAAGCCCATCTGTTGGCTCTGCAGATAACATTTAATATATAAGTAAAATGTTCAAAGTATAACTGCACAATATACCAGACATGCAGTGTTATCACAGTATTGCATGGAATGACATGGGCTACAATAAACAATTGTGAATTATTTATTAGCACTATGTACCAATATATCACTACACAAGTTGCACGTTGTTCAATGAAACAACAATAACTTGAAGAGAAGATCTGGTGACATTTCATTCATGTAGATTCGTAACTTTTCTTCATTTTTTGCAACCTGTGTTGCCCATTAATATTTTGTGGCCACAGAAGTGTCTTGAATTTGAGTCTGTGAATTTCATTGTATCATATTTTGTTACTTCAAAAAACGCACTCTAAGATCTGGACTATTAAGTCATCAGTTTTAAACCAAGCCATTTCTTGTTTCATCCTTTCTTTCAATTCCGATTTCTTAAGCGTGAAAAATCGTTTTGTTTCTCGCACCTAACGGGTAAAAGTTCACATTATGCAAGACCAATGAAGAGACGGAATGTGACCTTTGTAGTCCAATGACGAAATGAAACAGTCTGTGTGAATTTCTTCCTACTTTCCGATTGGACTTCCCCCCCTCAATCATTGCAAGGTTGAGCTTATCTCTGCTTGTGTGTCTTCTTTTATCACATTTTTCCGTCCTATCAGCATTCCCCTGTTGTGCTTGGATACAGCTCTCTGTAAGCAGTCACTATCTTTGTTTCTTGACCTTCTTCTGAGCAATATGAACTCTTGCCTTCCCAATCACTGTATAGACTTGTTCTAGTCACACGCCATATTGCCATTTTTAACAGGCTTTACATCATAATCATTCAAATGAATAGAAATAAACCATTCTGTGTGAAATGGATCCATAAAAATGTTTTGATAATTTTATTTAGATGCACCAGTCGGATAGGTTCATCCTTCAGACAAAATTCTGCATGTTGGCTTCCACATAGCTCCAAATCGCCAAAGTGTGATTTGATTAACTTTCCTGAGTCTGATTTCAAGTGTTTGTTTGTTTTTTTTTCTCATTTCTTCTTAGTGAACACCTGGACAACACGTCAGCAGGCAGTCTAGGAAAGGACAAGGCTCATCGTTGGGGTCACTCGGAGGTCAAGATCCAGAAGGCTGCTGGTTCCATCCTCGTCACCAGCCTCATACTCAGACTCTCCAATCCGAAGCTGGGACTAGAGAAGACTCTAGAGGCGTGGTCCAGGTATGGAACGTTTAGTTTTACAATATCTGCCAGTAAAGGTTTATTCTGCCATTTACATCACATGTTTTTCTAACATTCAGTCAAACAGTAATTGAATCTTTGGACCTTGTTTGCTCCCCTCCATTTGCGGCGCGCTGGTGGCGCGCACAAGGAAGCGGCATCTTTTTGCATTTTCACAAATGCTGCAACGAAACTCCTTAATAAAGTGTGGGGAGTCTTTCAGGAAGTTTAACATAACATTGTTACAGTTGCTGCGTCATATAGTTTCTCAAATCAGCAAATCATCCTCCAGTTGGCTAATTATTTTCCTTGTATTTCCTCCTTTAGTCAGATATTTTCTGTTAATGTCTTGCAAAAAATAAAAAAATCACTTTATATTTTAGACGTATGAATATAAAGAATGACTCTACATTATTTATTTTCTGTAGGTTTGCACGCTGGCATGCGGATACAATAACCTTGTCAACAGAGATCAACCCCCTCTCTCGTCTGCCCGCAGGCATATTAGACTGTTATTCCCTTATATAGACATCTTGAATATAGGGTGTGTGTTATTGTTGTCTTTCCTTTGTTCCTCCTTATATCCGAAGCTTGAAGAGTGCTTGCCTGCGAGTACACGCGCTGCAAAGTCGGAGCACATCTGACTCTGGGAAAGCTGTTTAGAGAAGAACAAGGAAGCGAGGAATGCCGACAATCTGGTTGATCAGCGTTCCTGTGGAAATTGTTGGGCCGTGTAATCGGCTCTGATGTTTGCGCTTAAAGACATTACAGTAGAGCAGAGAAACGACCATCCAAGAGGAATGGTGTGCCCTGCAGCAGAAATTATGAACACTTGTGTAGATTTGACTTATTCTTGCTATATCCTACTACTTATGTTTTTTAAAATATCAGGTTGATTTCACATTTAAATCTCTCTCTCTCTCCCTTGTTCCCAGTTTGATTGACCCAGAGTTCACTGAGACCAAGAACAGCACCTTGCAGGTAAAGATCATTTTGTCATGAAAGTGAGACGACAAATTACAGTTTTTGAGCCGACATTATTCAAAGAGTTCCCGCTGTAACCGAGAGGAGAGTTCAAAGCTTTCATTTCTAGAGAACCAGGTGACGGTTTTCTGTGATTGGATCTGTGTGTGACACTTAAAGACATCTGAGATTGATGGTTATTTTAACAGCTGGAAGAGACAGGGTGTGTGTGTGTGCGTGCGTGCGTGTGTGCGTGCGTGTGCGCGCGTGTGTGTGTGTGTGTGTGTGTGTGCCTTTGTGTTCCTGAAACTCCCTCATGCCTTTCAAAACAACCTGTTGGACAAGGCTTCGATCTCTAAAATAGCATGGGAACATACGCTTTTAAAAAGCTCCGGCTCAAGTCAGCATGTACTTAGAAATCCTGATAGCACAAGAGAGGAAGAAAAGGAGCTACGACAGCAGCCTTCCTGCTCTTTTTATGGCTGCTTAGGAATTTGCATTGGTGAGATAAGGATGATAAGAGCAGGTTGACTTATGAAAACAACTACTGAAACACACAATTATGTCACGGCTGTAATTAAAATCATCCATGTCCGTTTAATATTTTTGACATGTTGCAATGACGCCACGATGCATCTTCTTGGGACTTTACGCAGCAGACTAATTGCATAGTATTGTGTGATTGTGAAGGGAAAGAAAAATTATACACGTCAAAAAGCATAAAAGCATTTGTGTGACAATCACCACCCTTTATATTAATATTTTAATATCCGTGAAATCAACTTTCCTCTAAAGTGACAGGTTGTTTTTAGGAAAACATCAGTCAACAAAAAGCAGAGTCAAGACAAAGGAACTGTGGTCAATTTTTTTAGTGCATGGCTATGTTGTAATATGAATTGTTGCTATGCCGAGTTCTCACAAAGAAATTTTCAAGTCGTCATCCGATTTTCAAAACCCGAGCCCACCACACAACAGGTGTGGCGTCGGTACAGAGTGTGGTGTCCAGCTATGCCACCGGTACAACACAAACCCAATTTTAACACACAGACAATGAGATCTCAGACGGATATCCTCTCGCATAACGTCTTTCATAACTTCTCAAGACCAAATGTGAGTTCAGAGGAAACAAACATGGCTAGCCAGGAGAAGGTAAAGCCGATATATCCAACAGAGAAATGGCAGCTTTGTCTCCTGTGTATTTTGCATTTCTCTCCCTGTTTCAGTTACTTCACTTTCTAATTAGCTGAGCGACACATTCAATAGACTCGGCTGTGTTTTTCTTCAGGGAACACCGCACATACTCCTATATCGGACCACGACAATCCAACATGTCGAAAGCCCCAGATTTTAGTCCCAATGTCTTGCTGAGCTATTTTTGACACCACACACAACAGCAATAATCCTTGAGAGACATCCCGATAATTGGGGCCTCCTTAAGGTTGTTGGAAGGGGAAAACCGTGGCAAGAATCTGCATAAAAATCTTGCAGCTAGAAATTGCGTAGCTCTGCAAAGGCTGCAGAGAAACACATTGTTCATCATCTAAAATCCCAATAAAATACATTGAGGTTTATGGTTGTTATGTAGCTAAATATCAAAGATTAAGGAGCAGTTGTGCTTATGCATTGTACTGTGTCTAGGGAGCAATGAGCAATGTTTTGAGGAAGGTACCGATCATTCAGTCAGTAACAGTAATGTTGTTTTTCTCGACAGGTTAATGGGACTTCATCCAGCTCCTCCATAGAAACGACCAGCGTATGTCCATCGTCCGAGACGATCCTGTTTTCAACCAAGAAGAAAGAAAAACTCCTCAATGTTGTTAACCATGATCTGGGGATAACCAGGAACCTGAACAGAACTCACATTCTTCCTAATAGTAACACCAGAGCTAATGAACATAATGACTTGTATGGACGTTCATGTGAGTTACAGTCCAGTCGGTGCCCCGGATCTTTAATTAGAACAGAAAAAGACAAAGAACAACACCAGACACACCTTGAAACCCATTCTTATTTTGGCAGCCATTGGGATGAGCCTGTACCCATGTTGTCTTCCACCATGGTAACGGTTCTCGCTCCGCAGTGGGGTGGTCGGATAAGGCGGACCAAAAGGCTCGATGGAACTGGATATTCAGAAGCTCAGGCGGATTTGCAAGAAGCTGCAAATCCGTCACCAAATCACCAACAAGGTGTAAAGAATGTGTTGATGGATGGATCGAACATTCCAAGGAGAGTCCTGAGCACCAGAAGTAACACAGTGGGCTGGTCAAGTAAAAGTGATCCTTCAAGCTTGGATTTTAGCACTAAAAAGGACATGATTTCAACTGTTTCATTAGATTCGGGCGCTATAAGCCCTTTAGCCACTTCTCCAATGTCTTGGTCTCCACTCTCCCCTAACCTTAATGAACAAAGGCATCCGCAAATGAACCTCCAAGGACGACAATCATCGCTTGGCTCAAATCCAACAACGAGCAGCTTTCTACTGTCTTTTAGAAGAGTTAACCCTAACGCCACAAACTCTGTCCTCCCTGAGGGGAAGTCCTCAACTCGAAACTATTCTCTCAATAATAATGAACAAGAGAGACCAAAGTCTGTTCTGTCTCCGTCACCGGTTTCTTACAGGACAACTGAAACCGGACCGGCACTCTCCCCTGTTGGTTCCGATCATAGAGAGAGAAACATATCCGAGAAGTTTTCATTTCTAACTTCACCAACAAGCAGAACTATGAAAGACAATTCTTTTACCCAACAGTCTCAAATGACCCAAACGAGTTTTACGTCTTCCAAAGCTACATTTCAGAGGCAGCAAAATTGTGAGAACGTGGACAACATGATGCCATTCTCAGAGAGCTCAATTTCTCCTACTAGATATTTTCCGCTTGATCACGCCAGTCCTCTAAAAACTCACAGTCTTCCAAGGCGAACGAACCTGAAAGCCACTTCCTGGTGGAAACAAGTTTCTCAGGAAGCCAGCTCTCCTCACAGTGTGACAAACACAAACAAGAAAGACTACGAGAAAACGGACTCTCCGGGTCTGACAGACAACAAAAGACCGGGTAGTCATATGCTTAACAGTGATAACAGCAACACAGTAGAGTTAGCTCACACAAGTAACATGAACCGCTCTTTAAAGATGCGGTCACCCGAATCAGAGAGAATTGCCATCCAGCAGCATGGCTTATATGTAGACAATAGACAACCACAAAAACCTCAGAGTATGCCTGATTGTCGGCCTGCTTCTAAAGTTAGCACAGTTTTATCACAAACGACACTAAAGCAAACCAAGATCCCAGACAAGAATGACGGAAGAAAGGCTTTGCTCTCAGCTCATGTAGCTTCATCTACTTCATTTACTCCCATGACCTCAAATCTGCCCGCAGACAGCTTGGGTAAATACAAAGGTTCTCCACTGAAATCCGCCGGTGCACCTTCATCTCAAAACAAAACGGACACACAAAAGTCGAGCAAACCTCCTCTTTTCCATAATTATTCCTACACTCTGAGCGATCGGCCTCCTCAGACTACCTATGACAACTCCTCAAGTTCAAGCACAAAAAACACACTTTCCTTCCAGTCTCAACAAGCTTCTTCTGACACCAATGTTCACTCGTCTTCAGCTCAAACATCAACATTTACCAGTAAATCCAACGTCTCACCTCTCGGTTTCAAAAGAAGTTATGTCTGCCTTCCGAAACCTTACCCCTCTAAACCTGTGACCAGCCTTATTCCTTCGGTAAACACGCTCAATAAAACAAGAGGCGGCTACACCTCAGCCACTCCGACCACATCCTCTGCTCCCCCTCCTCGTAGTCCGTCCACCCTGAGCCCTCCTGTCGCCTCCACCATGACATCACCGACTCCTGTGAGTGCCTCTTCTCTCCTGACGCCCCCTGCAACTCCAGTAATGGCGAGTCCCACCTCAGAACCTTCTCCCCCCAAGTTAAAAAGCATAGTTTATAACAGTCTAGAAAGAGAGCCAAAAAAACATGGAAAGAGAGAGAGGCGGGTGACATGGCAGGACTCGGTGGATGGACGGTGTTCAGAGTCAGTCGGTGTGGAGAAGGCAGATGTCCCTCAGGTCCAGGCAAACTCACCAGCTCCGACAAATCCCACCCAAAGTCCCCCCTCCGCCTTCTCGTATCCACAGTCAGGTAGTCCAGGAGGGGATGACCACAAGACTTTTAACAACACACAGCCGGGAAAAGGAGGAAAGTATCGCTCCTTATCATCCGACTGCGCTCAAGTAGTGACCAGGGAGCGTGGCATAAACAAACACACAGTTGGTGATACTATGAGCTCCGACCCGGGAGTGCAGGGTCCATTTACAGCCAGGCAGGAGCGTACGCCGTCAGTGGAGTCTGGCACAGTTCAGTGCCGTTACTCCACTCCGCTGTCCCTCCCTCCTGATTTCCCCAGTGGGTATAAACGTCGCTATAGCACCCCACCTTACTCTACACTAATGTCCACCAGGCAGACAAAAGGAGAGCCGAAGACCTCGCCACAGACATTTCTGATTTCCCAACCGTCTCATTTAAATCATACGCCACAGACTTCATCAGACGCTAACCCGTTTGTGTCCACTTTCAAACCCCCTTTGTCGCCTGTCAGACCACCCCAGACTTGTTTGACGCCTTTCCAAGAAGGCTCGGTGTGCAGTCTTTCAGACACTGACCGGGTCAACAATAATAACCTTCGAGGCCACGTCCAACACCAGCCAAATAGTCAGATACAGCTTTTTGACAACAGGGTTCAAATCACCTCACAGTCTCTTTCGGGTGATGAGGAACATAGCTTCTCTTCGACCTACGTAACCGAAACACTCGTTTACAAAATTAAATCTAAATCAGGTGCAGCAGCAGACACCCCAAAGAACACCACGCCTACATCTTCACAACACAACACAAACACTTTGGTTTCTGTGGAGACCAGGTTTAAGCCACAGCCCGGCTCCACGCAGAGTGACGGAGCAGTTGAAAGGTCGTGCAGGCATTCTGATCAGAGCTCCAGCGACGGCAGATCGACGAAGAGCGGAAACAGTCTTGACGAAACCAGTAACACGGGCGCGAAGGAGAGCGGTCTGGGTAAAAGTAGGTTTTATTCAGTTGAGGTCAATAATGAAGAAAGTCCTAAGAAAAGCCGGTTTGGCATAAAGAGAAGCATCAGCACACCGAGCTCTAGCCTATCTAGATCGGAGTCGGACAGGGTCGCCAAGGGTCACAACAAAGTGGACCAGATGTTTAACAAACTGAAGCAAAAATTCAGCTCCAGGCGAACGGAGGAGGATTCGTCCTTCCCGTGGAAGTGGAGGCGAACTTCCCTCACACCTTCTGTCAGTGGATCCAGCGACGTGAGCAGTGTGAGCGATGCCAGCGCAGACAGTGCCAAAACTCTGGAGGAACGAAGACAGGAGAAAGAGATGACGCTGAAAAACAAGGCAGTGAAGATAGAGGGCACAAAAAGACAATCTGACAACAGATACACTCTCGTACCAGCGCTGTCCGTTGGGGAAAGGAAGGCGGGAAACGATTTGCCCATGTGGTCAGAGAATCCCACTGCAGGCAACAAAAGAGAGGATCTGAATTCTTGTGCCGCACCTCAAAGTCATATTCATCTGACAGTCCATGGCCCGGCTGAAACGTTTGATATGTGTGAAAACGGTGAGAGGCAGCAAGCAGCTCCAAGCCCGTTCCTCTCCTGTTCGGATCACAGTGTTGATGGGAGCCTCAGCCCGAATGCTGCTTATCCGAGTCAGAGCAGGAAGTCCACACCCAGCCCCAGGAGTCCCTTCTCACCATTTCCCTCTCTTTCACCTGTCTCCCCGTTTTCCACTGCGGAAGTGTTCGAGGAGAATGTATTCTTCAGCCCAAAGCTTCAGCGGCGCAGGGAGTCCACGTCTCCCTTTGAGCCCGTGGATGGAATCAGATTGGGAGCCTCGAGAAGGAGCCGGGCATCTACTGGTCCCCCCACTTCAAGTCCAGGAAAGGAAAATGAACCCTTTACGTCATCGTATGCAGATTTAAAGTATGGCATTGAACCAGGGAGATCCTTTTCTGTAAGCTCTGTCCTCTCCAGTCGAGCGGCACGGCCTGGACGGATTTCGACTGGAAACAGGTTTATGAGCGTGGGTGATCTTTCTCACCCCGGTCTGTCTCCCGCAAGCAGTGGCAATGAGTTGCACCAGAGGTCCGTCACACCGGCTGAAATGGGACAGTTTTACACCCAGCCTGAGCACGGCCCTCGCACGTCACGTTTCCCTTGCGATGCTGAGAAGATGCGGTCCAGATCCCTTCCTCGATCACTGACTCAGTGCTTGGCAAAGTGGAGCTCAGGAGTGCCCCCTCCTCAGTCTAGTCCTGGTGCTCCCTCAAACGCAAGTCTTCTCCGCAGCCCCAGCATGAACATCTGCCACTTTTCATGGGATACAGAGGGCCCCCCAACCCCTCCTCCGACGCCTCCCCTCTCACCAGTAACCAGACGAATGTCCAAACCAACCAGTCTTCCTACCTCCAGCTTTCCCAGCTCACCGGAAGCGGTGCACCAAGCAGACGGCCAGTCCTCCAGAGCGCATCGCCCCTCCAGGGGCTTCGTGTCCAGGCTCAACACTTTTGACGAATCCTCAGACAGTAACTCTGACACAACAACAGACGATGAATATTACATAGATTCAGACAACGGAGAAAAGGAGACAGAGCTGTGAAAGGAGTCTGGACAAGAACAGAAGGCCGGAAACGTTATGGAAAGAAATCTGTTTTTTTTTTTTTTTTTTTTTTCCTTGATGACTCTTTTGTGTCTCCTGTTTTTTGTTTACTTTGCAACCAGAGAGACATCAAGGCAGCTCAGACAACAGAGCTGCCGTGCTTGAGCTGCTTTTTAAAATTTGTGTACCAAGTCCTGGCAGGAAGTTGGGCTCCTGCATGAGGGAGCCTGATGCAATCAGCATAGGTTCATGTACAGTGTTTGTGTGCAGCTCCTCAGTTTATTAATACCAAACGGTGATTGATTTTAGCATTTGTAGTGTTTGTGGCATGGTGGACGTGACCAGTGCTTCTACGTGTACATGTGGTTGTTTTAAAGGAATAGAGCTCTCTGTAAGGTTAAGCTTTTGGCACAAGCTCTGTCTTCAGCTTTGCATTTCATTCTGCCAGGTGACAATATGCATGATGTTCTGTCCTGTGAGGTTTCATAATCGCTATTGTCTTTGACCATTGAAGGGAGTAAAAACTGTTTTTCTTAATGGATCTGAAATGTCTGTACATACGAGAATTGTACACTGGAATTGAATTTATTAATATCTTCTAACATTCTGCTCTTATTTGCACAAGGACAATTCTAAATCTTAATATATCTGTTTTATAAATAAATATGACTTTTCTAACATAGCCTTTTGACTTCCCCTGTATTATTTACGTCCGTGATGATTTTTAGAGGCGATAAAAGTTGAATTTGCATGTGAGGCAAAAGGAATAAAAAGCCTAAGGCGCCATTCCTGTTTCTGGTTTACTTCCTAACCAGATGGGATCCTGAGTGCTTATAGGTGGAGCCGTGCAAAAGCCTCACAGCGTGCCGCTCCTCCCTGTCGCCAGTCGTTGTGGCAACCAGCGAGCTGCTGTGGTGATGGTTAGATAAATCATCCTTTGACCCCAGCGGTTGATAAATGCTCCGCATGTTTGCTGGAAGCGTACTTTGTGACTTTCCGAGACGCTTTTGACACCAAGGCAACACATTCTGCTTGTGATTATCACGCCCTGACATCATCTGGGAAGGGCTTTGCTGCTTCACGGCGTATGTCATCCTGAATGCTCTGCCTTCGCAACCACTGTTCCATTTTGAAAAACATTCTTGGGTTTTTTTTACATATACATATATTTCGCTCCCAGTTAGCCGGCTTTTCTTGTCCCCTGCGAAGAATTCGTCAGACTTTTCTAAGGCTGTCAAGTTTCTATCTTAAGACATTGGAAGTTTAATTAATTTAAGCTTGTCCTGATCCGTCGCGCAGACAGTATTTAGTTTCTGAGTCTTTGTAATGTTTTATTTTTAAGCATAAAAGAACAATTTCTCTACTTGGAGGCCAAAAGTAATAGTTTGGCAGATATAAAGCAGGTTTTTTTGGGGTGGATTGTACATACACATTGATATTTAGGGAGGACAGATTTATCAGGTTCTTTGCCAGGTCCCTGCTGGATTTTTTTTTTTATTTTAATATTTTTTTAGTACTTCATGTGCTGCCATTTCCTTAGTCATGATCGCTTCAGGTGATCATTACGCTGATCTTTGTTTTTTGTATTTTATTTTATCTTACACCTCTTCAGGAATCATCTTGTTGATGCTAAAATAAGTTCGTGTCAGACGTTGATGTCGCGGGCATTTCGGTGTTAATTCTTGCTGTCGGCAACAAAGCGCTAAAAGACACGAGTTTAGGAGAGATTCTTCCTCGACCCGCAGCAAACTGCGGCGCAACCTTTCATCCCGTCATCGTGATTTCGGCTCTTCCTCAGCATTTACGTCTTGATCACTGGGACCTATTTTCACTGAGGAGGAACGTAAAACAAGTCCATCAAAATGGCAAAATATTTTATGACCAAGCATTGCACCTGACATACTAAGATGCCTATCAAATATTCCATCCTTGCAGTGCAATTCAAGTTAAATATTAACCCTACTTAAAATGCAATGCAATGCTTTCACACTGACTCAAATATGTGATTCTGTTATATTAATGTAAAGTGAAAAACTGGTTACACACCAAACGGTTTCACCCATCAGAAATCTTCTTCCAGCTCAATAAGTGCACTGTCGATATCAATAAGCCAGGCCGGCAGATAATGTAAAAAATAAAGCCAAAGGTGAACCTATCTTGTGTTATGCAACTTGAGAAAGCAGAGAGGTGTTAAACACACTGACACTGTTTATTTTATTGGGAGTGGTTCTATGGTTATGGAGGAGAGCTTGGACTTTGAAATGTCACCGCGATTGAACGGCAACGTCACCGTTGCCACAATAAACGAACACCCTGGACACGCACCATCGTGGTTTTCACAAAAAAAAAAAAAAAAAGATTGCCTTGTAACATAGGAAATTTAGATTAGTGATTTTAAGGAGTCTTATCATTTTATAAGGTGGCTGTTAGGCTGCAGAGTCTATTAACTATTTATGAGCTTGAGGAGAAACTATGAATAGGACAGTTTACCTGATAAAATGAACAAAAATCTAGTTTAATCAGTTTCAATATATGATCTGAGCACTGATAGATGGTTGACCCATCAGCATGGCAAAGTTTATTTACTTTAATTTCCCTAAAGGGGTTTTTCAAAAACAACGACTTAACAGCTAGTGAAAAAAAAAACACTTTGAAATTTTACTTTGAAAGAAAAAAATTGATGTATCATTAAAACAAATAAAGGAGTCTGTGTGTCATGATGTAAGACAAGTGGACCAATGCTGCCCTCTAGTGGACTGACGTCTTTCAGTGAGACGCCGTCGTTTCCTTTAATCAGCACATTTTAGCAGCAACGGCATTTCCATTGTTTCACATCACTGCCTCTGGCAAACGTTTCCACATGCTCAACGTGTCGTTTAACCAAAGATGCAGCGCTTTAATACGAACGCATTGGTTCCCTGGCTCCGAACCAAACCAAAGCAAGGCCCGAGACGATTCAGAACCCGGATTCATCTGCTCCGTCCTGCTGTCCGAGCCGAGCCGCCTGCAGTCGTCCTCTCACAGCTCATCCCCGGCTGCACACTCAGCTGCTCACTCAGCTGCTCAGGTCAGCAGCGCGTCAAGAGAAGCACAACTCTCAGAATCAAAGCCAAGGCTGCTTCTTTTTAGGGTTGTTTTTTTTTGTTGTTGTTGTTGGTTTTTTTGGTCATCCAGGAAAAAAAAAAAAAAAAGTAAATGAGCATTCAGTAGTTTTGTACTGGAAGTAAAGACATCCCGGTTTTTGAAAATGTATTTCCAAGTGTTGCTGTGATCAGCTGATGTCTTTAAATGAAACCACTGAGACTGGCGGTGCAGGTGGCATGCATCACTCATTTATTCTTTATTCTGCTCATGTTGCATGGAGGACAAAGAACAACTACCAGGCTACGGCTCGACTACAGGCACGCATGGGAGCCTCGGCGGCGGCTTCATTCTTCGTCGTGCGATTTCTGGGGAGTCCGAAACGACAGAAGACGTCACCTTTTTGCAAAAACGATTCAGAGCAGCGGATGTTGAAACCTTTGACCCGTTCGCCTCCTCACCTTAGCTCCGGGGTCTCGGCTCTTCCTCGCAGCTTGTTGACCTGGGACTCTGCGATGTCGGCCCTCTCCTCCGCCTCCTCCAGCTCGTGCTGCAGCTTGCGCAGCTTGCTCAGGTTCACGTTGGACTGCTCCTCCTGGGAAGAAATCGGGATGGGCGCGGTTTTAACACGACGGCGCCGCCGACAGCGAGGGCAACCGAACTGAGTGTGTTGCAGCTCACGGCCTCCTCTGCGCTCCGCTTGTAGGATTTCACTTTCATCTGAAGCTTATCCACCAGGTCCTGCAGACGGGCCAGGTTCTTCTTGTCCTCCTCCGTCTGTTCAGGGAGCAGATTGTGTTGCGTGAACGCAAAATCGGAGCAATCTTTGGTCTAATTTCTGGTGCAAATGTCTTAGTGCACTTTAAGTAGGACAAAATCTCCTTACGAGGAACTTTTCAGCAAGATATGGGCTTGATTTAAGTCATTAATCACTCAATGTTGATGAAGAAGTTCTGGCTCCACTGGCCGATTATTTCACTTATAACAAGACATTTTTCCCAGGTTACAAGTGAAATAATTTACCAGTGGAATCAGGAATTTTTTTCATCGATATTAAGGAATTATTGACTCCCATGTCTTCCTGAAAAGCCTCTTTTAAGTTGGTTTTGTCTTTGGTTAAAGCGTACTGTTTGTGGTCATGCAGGTCATGCAGGTCATGCAGGTCATGCAGGCGGCGTTCACCTGGTAGGTGAGCTCCTTGATGCGTCTCTCATACTTGCGGACCCCTTTGATGGAGTCGCTGCTTTTCCTCTGTTCCATGTCGATCTCATTTTCCAGCTCTCTGACCTTGAAATGAAGGCGGGGAGGGTGTTGGGGGGGGAAACACAAATAAAGAAGTCGCATTTATAGACGTAAAAGGTGCTGTAATTTCCAGCAGCGCTGCGGCGGATGGGGACGGTTTACCCTGGCCTCCAGCTTCTGGATCTGCTTCTTCCCGCCCTTCATCGCTATTTGCTCGGCTTCGTCCAGGCGGTGCTGCAGGTCCTTGATGGTTTGCTCCATGTTTTTCTTCATGCGCTCCAAGTGGGCGCAGGTGTCCTGCTCCTTCTTCAGCTCCTCCGCCATCATGGCGCGTCGGTGAGGCCTTCTTGGCCTTCTCCTCGGCGTTCCTGCACTCCTGCACGGCCTCCTCCACCTCGTTCTGGATCTGGGCGACGTCTCCCTCCAGCTTCTTCTTCTGGTTCAGCAGGCTGGTGTTCTGGGAGATCAGGGCAGAACGTCAGGTCGCCGGTCGCACCGTCTCGACTGATTGGTAATCGGTACCGACGTGGGCACAGAGCGGACGTTTGCTGGCCGCCGTACCTGAGAGTGCAGCAGCTGAACCCTCTCGCTGACGTCCAGCAGCTCCTGCTCCGCCAGCTTGCGACCTCTCTCGGTTTGCTCCACCAGAGACCGCAGCTCGTCCAGCTCCGCCTGCAGCAGGTTGTTGCGTCTCTCCACGATCGCGATGTTCTCCTTGAGGTCGTCGTTGGAACGGAGCGCATCGTCCAGCTGCAGCTGTGAGTCCTGTCAAGACAGATAATGCGGAGATCCAGTTTGACTTTCATCGACAAGTGATGGGCCCGGGATGGGAACTGGAAGGGTCTGTGATGTCGGGTCTCTTGACCTTTAGGTGGGCATGGACTCCTTTGAGCTGCTTCTGAGCCTCTGCCGCCTGCCTGTTGGCCTGGCTCAGCTGGATCTCCATCTCGTTGAGATCCCCCTCCATCTTCTTCTTCAGCCTGAGAGCCTCGTTCCTGCTGCGAGTCTCCGCCTCCAGGGAGCCCTGCAGGGTGTCCACCGTCCTCTGCTGGTTCCTCTTGGCCTGCTCCATCTCCTCGTCCCTCTCGGCCAGCTTGCGCTCGATGTCCGCCTTCACCTGATTGAACTCCAGCTGCGTTCGCAGGATCTTGCCCTCCTCGTGCTCGAGAGAACCCTGGCGGCAAAAAAAAACAAAAAAACAAAACAGAAAGCGGCTGGGTCTTCCCTCAAAGCATCGAAGGTCACAAAGGTAAGTGCAAGATCTATAAGACGTTCTGGTCACCTCGGCTTCTTCCAGAGCCGTTTGTATCTCGGCTTTCTCCTGCTCCAGCTGCTTGCGGATCTTCTCCAGCTCATGGATACTCTTCCCTCCCTCACCGAGTTGCTCAGTCAGGTCAGAAATTTCCTCTGTTTTAGACAGAATCATTCAGTCTTCTATCATGTGCATCGCGAACCTCGAATACTGACTTCCACGTACCTTGAAGGTTCTTGTTCTCGCGTTTCATGGTCTCCAGGTGATCCAGAGATTCTTCGTAGGAGTTCTTGAGCTTGAACAGCTCAGTGCTGAGGGAACGCGCCTCTTTCTGAGAGCTTTCCAGCTCCGTCTGAGACTCCTCGTACTTCTGCTTCCACTCAGCGAGGACCTGCGAGGATTACGCGGAACAGATGTTCTCAACAAGCCTCCGTCTTCCCCCCCACCCCCAAAAAGGACTCTGCGTCCCTGCAACGCGTCATCACCTTGTCAAAGTTTCTTTGCTTCTTGTCCAAAGCCGCAGCAGCCGCATTCGATCTCTCCACATCCACCATGAGATCCTCGATTTCCCCTTGAAGCCTGTGTTTGGTTTTCTCCAGGGAGGAGCATTTAGCGTTCGCAGCTTCAACAGCTTCCTCGGCCTCCTGCAGGCGTTGAGCGAGCTTCTTCCTAAAAGGCAAAAAAAACAACATCATGAAGCAATCGCAGCGCAGGCAACACGAAAGTGAAGGTGACTGTTCTGAAGTCCTTACTTGGCTTCTTCCAGCTCCTCGGTTCTTTGGATGGCGTCGGTTTCGTACTTGGTTCTCCACTGAGCCACCTCGGAGTTGGCCTTGGACAAGCTGCGCTGGAACTCGGCTTTGGCTTCCTGCTCCTCCTCAAACTGCTCTCGCAACAGATCGCAGTCATGGCGAGCAGACTGCACCGCATGGGCAAGTGCGTTCTTGGCCTTTGAGACGTTGGGATGAAATCAAGTCGTCTGCCTGGTAGAGACTTTTTTTTCTTTTTCTTTTTTGTAGTGAAAGCAGAACGTCTTGAATCCGTAGCTTACCTTCACCTCCTCCTCCAGCTGTCTCTTGAGGTCTTCTACCTGCTGAGTGTAGGACAGCTTCCCTCGGGTCAGCTGCGACACCAAAGAGTCCTTTTCCTCCATCTGCCGCAGAAGCTCCCCTGCAAAAACAAAAGGCTCAGTCCTGTCGATTTTCATCAAAGCCTAGCGATTTAATTTCAGCCTGACTGTATTTTTGCTACCATTTTCAGTTTGCAGCTTTGCTTTTTGCATGGTGAAGTCATTCAAGGAGCGCTGGGCCTCCTCTGATTTTGTCCTGTATTCAGACACCTGGTCCTCCAGGGTGCGGCACATTTTCTCCAGGTTGGTCTAAAGGAAAAGATCGACAAGGGGTCAAATTGATCACGTTTGAAGAAAACTGGCTACTGATCAATTTCCATGTTTACGAGGATGTAAGAAGATCTCATCTTACAAGACGTTGAGGTATTGAAACGTCACGATACTTCTCGTGGAGGAGGCCGTTATCTGGCGGGGTCTAGAGTTTTGCCTGATGCAAAACTGTTAAACTTCTGACTCATGTTACCGTCAAAAACAGTGCAAAGTAGCACAAACATCCAATTTAGTAAAGATGTATAGACATATTGTGTTGCAGTGTGTGCATGCACAATGTGGGACGTTTAGGCCCGTTTCCTCAGCGTTTACTGGAACTATATGTCTTTTCTAAAGACTTTCTAAATCACCGACACTGAAATTGAGGTTTTCCTATCGCTTTTATGCACACATGTGCACGCTTGTTTTATTCCAAATGAATGAAATACTGTACATGTTTGTGAGGGTGAACAACTGTCCTACAACGGATGTAAGCAATCTTATGTTATCTTACTTTGACTTTGGCGATTTGCTCCATGTTGGAGATCACATCGTCCAGCTCCAGCTTCAGCTCGCTCTTCTCCTTCTCCAGCTTCTGCTTGACCCTCTGCAGGTTGTCGATCTGCTCGCCCAGGTCGGCCACGCTGTCCGCGTTCTTCTTCCTCAGCGTAGCCGTGGTGGCTTCGTGCTGCAGCGTGGCCTCCTCCAGGTCTCTGCGCATCTTCTGGAACTCGGCCTCCCTCTTCTTGTTGAGCTCGATCTGGGCAGAGGTGGCTCCTCCGGCCTCCCCTCGCTGATTTCCTCCAGCTCCCTGGCCAAGTCGGCCCTTTGCTTCTCCACCTTGGCGCGCGCAGCCCTCTCGGCCTCCAGCTCCTCCTCGAGCTCTTCGATTCGGGCCTTGGTGGAAGTCGCCGACGCTGTTAGACGGCACGGCTGATGATAAAGAGAAGACGAAGCAGGAGACCTCTTACCTGCAGCTCCTTCAGTTTTTTCTGGAGTTGAGCGCCCATCGCCTGCTCGTCCTCAATTTTACCGAGCTGCTGGCTGATTTCAAAGTCCTTCCTGCGATCAGAAACGGAGGCGTTTTGTTTTAGACAGCCGTCATCAGAATCACAAAATCTGCTGGTTTGCACATTTTACTTTTTAAGCTTCTCCTCCAGCTGCTGTTTGTCGTTCTCCAGATCCATCACATTTTCTTGGGTCAACTTCAAGTCCCCCTCCAGCTTCCTCTTGGCTCGTTCCAGGTCCATTCGTATCTTCTTCTCTTGCTCCAGTGACCCTTCAAGCTGACGCATCATTCCAAACAATTAGCTCACCGCTTCGTTTCCAGTCCACCCCGGGGTACTGCTCTTTGAACGTGAGCACTTACGTCATCGACTTGCTGTTCCAGCTTCACTTTGGCCTTGGTCAGAGAGTTGACTTTGTCCTCCTCGCTCTGCAGGTCGTCCAGCGTCTGCTGATGAGCCTCCTGAAGAGCTTTCTTTTCCTTGGTCAGCTTGGCAATGATTTCATCCAACGCCGCCATCTCTTCCGTCAGGTTTTTCACCTTACGGGAAGCACAGACCGGCGTGAAGGCGGGAGTTACTCCCAACGCCGAGAAGTACAGAGCAGGCGGTTCACATGGAGCATACCTTGTTCTCAGTGGCGTGCTTTTCCTTTTCCACTTTAGCCAACGTCAGCTCCAGATCGTCGATGTCTTTCTTGAGCTCTGAACATTCGTCCTCCAGCTTCCTCTTTTTGGCAGTCAGCTCTGCGTTCATTTCCTCCTCGTCCTCCAGCCTCTCTGTCAGCTCTTTCGCTTTGGCCTCCAGTTGGATTTTGCTCTTGATCAAACCTTCGCAACGCTCCTCGGCGTCTGCAAGATTGTCTTGCTCCTGCGCAGAGGAAATCAGGCTTGTATTATATTCCACAGTGGCTCTAAGCAACTGTCAAGAAGTAAGATAAGGTATTCATCCTACAGATTGAAACTGGAGCTGTAAATCATTCTTCTCTTGGAGAAGGGTGACCATCTTTTCCTCAAGCTCTTTCTTGCGGGCTTCGGATTTGGCGTAGGCCTCCTTGAGCTTGGTGAACTCCTCTTTCATGTTGGCCATCTCCTTTTCGGTCTCGGCCGACTTAAGCAAAGGCTTGATCTTGAAGAACATCTTCATCCAGGGCCAATTCTTCACACCCATGAAGGCGCGGATGTTCCACTGGATCACCAGCAAGGCGTCCCTGTGGACAATATCAGGACGTTTGAGTTTTCTTTGTCAGAATGATGTTGTTTTGGGGGTTTTTTTGCGGTGAAAATAAGCAGTGGACTCCAACCTGCGCTCAACAATTTTCTGGAACTCGATCCTGGCAAGCAGTCCTCTGGATCTTGCCTGAATCCCAGTAATGATGAGAGCGAGACGGTCGTCTCTCATCTCTTCCAGTACACCCAGCAGGCCAGCTTTGAAGAACACCTGATAGTGACAGATTACTTCTTTTTTTTTTGTCAAAGGACAGGAAATGTTTTTCTCAATCTGCTCTTTATCGGTTTTTAATGTACAGAACCGAACCTTTGTGTGTCCCAGCTTGTACTGCTCATGATCGATGTCCAAAGACCCCAAAAGTTTCTCAGCTGCTTTTTTGTTGTCAATGAACTGCCCTTCAGGGATGGAGCTCGGGTTCAAGATGCGATATCTGAAACGGTGCGACTTTTGGAGGTAAATATGAAATACTGCATGTTTGTTGAAATGTAGTTTAGGTTACTTCATTGTTTTTTGTTTTTTTTTCTTTCCCCAACCTAAATAATGCCCCTCAAGCATTCGGCATGCTGAGGTGAGTAAAGCTGTGTGTGTGTAAATTAGGTGCCGTGCTTTGGAACATCATTTATACCCAACTGGAAAGCATATTACAGACAACATGAGAAGATCATGGTTTTTCTTGCCTTTGCTTGAAATCGCCGTACTGAATCCTGTTAGGGAATCCCTTTCTGCAGATTCGGATTCCTTCCAGCACGCCGTTACAGCGCAGCTGGTGCATGACCAGAGGGTTCTCCATCGCCCCGGGAGTCTTGGTCTCATTGGGGATGATGCAACGAACAAAATGAGGGTGAGTTGACCTCAGGTTGGTCATTAGTTTGTTCAGATTTTCCTGTTAATGCAAGTATAGCGTCAATAAGATATTAGAGGCTGCATATCCAGCTTTGGAAATGCCTAAAGCATGATATGCACTCTACCCTGTGCAAAGCAGACACAGTCTGGAAGGAAGAACCTTTCTTCTTTCCTCCCTTCCCCCCTTTGCCTCCTGCATCCTGGGCTGTATGCAAATTGTAGACGTTTAAAATGACGACTTCCATTCAGTGGGATAATCAGTAAGGCGACAGAGACCTCACCTGAATCAGCGCCAGAGTACCCAGCAAATAGCATAGATAGTAACTTCAGGTTAGACTTCTGATAGAGTCCAACCACAGTCTCATTCAGTGGATCTTTATTCTTTTCCAGCCAGTTGGTGATGTTGTAATCGACCGTACCAGCGTAGTGAACCAAGGAGAAATGAGCTTCTGGTTTCCCTTTGACGACTCTGGGCTTTTGGAAGTTGGGGCTTTTACCCAGATGGTTGTCATAGAGTTTGGCCTTAAATGTGGAGTCGCTGGCTTTTGGGAACATGCACTCCTCTTCGAGGATAGACATGATGCCCATCGGCTGTTGGGATGAATTAAGAGATTAAACACTCTGCAAGTTTACAGTCCCTTAATGTCTATGCACAGGAAAGAAATGACAGATGGCGCCTTAGATGCTCTTGGACTGGATGATCTACTGACCTTTTCAATGAGTTCAATGCAGGCTGCCAAGTCCATACCAAAGTCAATGAACTCCCACACAATGCCCTCTTTCTTGTACTCCTCTTGCTCCAACACAAACATGTGGTGGTTGAAAAACTGCTGCAGCTTCTCATTGGTGTAGTTGATGCACAGCTGCTCAAAGGTGTTGAACTGGAAGCCATGAGCAAAGAAGCAGAGTGAGATCTTTCCTGCTGCAGGTCGGACGGCCACAAAAGCACAAGCTCTCACGTCAAAGATCTCGAATCCAGCGATGTCCAACACCCCGATGAAGTACTGCCGAGGTTGCTTGGTGTCGAGGGACTGGTTGATTCTCACCACCATCCACAGGAACATTTTCTCGTACACCGACTTTCCCAGAGCGCCGATAGAGTAGTACACCTAAAAAAAAACAACAAAAAAACGGGATGGACGCGGTCCGATTTAAACTTGATATTTATCATTTCTGCTGATGCACACAAAATCTAGATGCTTTACGGTTACCTGCTGCACACTTTGGCCCTTGGTGACCCACTCGTTGCCTACTTTAACTCTCGGGTGACAGAGACCCTTGATGAGGTCGGCAGAGTTCAGGCCCATGAGATATGCCACTTTGTCCACATCTAAAACCGGTTATTGTGTCAGATTATTGCTGCTATTGCAATCTATGGGATCGGAGATCAGCCGGTTTCGCTGCCTACCCTCTGTGCCGTCAGGCTCTGCTTGCTCTTCCCTCTGCTTCTGCTTGAACTTCATATTTCCATAATGCATAATAGCTCCCGTCAACTTGTAGATGCCGTTCTTCTCCTCTTGGGTGAATCCCAGGACGTCAAAGGCTTCCTTTTACCAGATCAGAGTTCACATGGTTTAGTTTGGAAACTACGCGCAGGGGGATTTACTGACCGCAGGCCGCGTTTACTGACATCCGTAGCGATTAGCTCGTCTGCGTCGTTGATGGAGGCCACGGTCGTTTCTCCTTGGGAGATGTACGCGTAGTCATAGGGGTTGTTGGTGATCAACAACATTTCTGTTTAAAGGAATGAAAAGGTTCACCCGTAAAGGTTGAGGTGTTTTAATAGACTTGTCTGCTCCGGTTGCTGTGCGCTCACCCAACAGCTCCGGCTTCCTTTGGGACAGAATCTGATAGAAGATGTGATAGTCTCGCTCAGCTTTGAGCTGATAAGTGACGCGGGATTTTTCCAACAGATCTGGGGGGAAAAAAAAAAATAAAATAAAATGTAGTGATTATATAGAGGGTGTCAACAAGGCGTCAAGCTAAACTTAAAGCCTTGAGAAACAGACTGAAGGCAGTGGTTAACTTTCATAAAAGTGACGTGGTTTCACTAGAAAGTCGTTCCGGAAACGGTGGGAAAGTGTTGGACGGCTTTTGTCGAAGCAGACTCACATGTCTCAATGTCAGCCGAGGCCAATTTTCCACTCACCCCAAAGTGAATTCGAATGAATTTACCCTGGAAAATGTAGTTCAGTTCAAAGAATTAGTGAAAAAAAAATTTTTTTTAAATGATAACACGCGCACACAAGTCGCGGTACTCTGACATTTCTTCAACTTGATGTTTAATTAATGCAACAATGAAATGTAGGTAGTGATAAATGTTCCTACAAATCGGGAAGAGTTGTCATTTCGGATGGTCTTGGCGTTTCCGAAAGCCTCCAGAGCAGGATTGGCCTGGATGATTTGATCTTCCAGGGTTCCCTGTGTGGAAGCGCGAGGCTTAATCGCTGCAGCCGTGGATTTCAGTTTATCATTCTACAGAACACTGAAAGAATAAGGCTCACCTTTTTCTCCTGACTTGGATCTTTCTTTCCGGCGACGGCCGCGATGCTGGCAAAGTACTGGATGACCCTTTTGGTGTTCACAGTCTTTCCTGCACCAGATTCTCCACTGGGCAGAGAAAACATACAGTATACATGATAAATGTGATGCAAAGATGAAAGAAATCAGCTTGAAAATATCATCAAAAGCAGCTGTGAGCGTCATGCATGACTTACGTGATGAGGATCGACTGGTTTTCTCTGTCTACGATAAAAAACAAGACCCGTGTCAGTCCTCTTGAATTTTAATATCTGGATCATTTCTGGCCCTGAACTCACCCGACAGCATGTACTGATAGGCGTTGTCAGAGATGGAGTAGATGTGAGGAGGAGCTTCGCTCCTCTTCTTTCCTCTGTAGGCGTTGACCACCGATTTGTCGTACACCGGCAGCCACTTGTAGGGGTTGACGGTCACGCAGAAGAGCCCTGAGTAGGTCTGAGACGCACAGCACAACGCGTGACTTACTGGGAGCGAATGGTTGACAAGAAGCAGCTTGCGGAGTTTTGCCGCGGTCGCTCACATAGATCATCCAGGCCGCGTAACGCTCTTTGAGGTTGAACAACACCGCAGGCTCGTGGAGGAAGGTGAACATGGCCATGTCTTCGATTTTGTCGAACTTTGGCGGGTTCTGGGGGTGGACATCCACCTCCTTCACTGTGACAGTCTGCAGGACATTCATCGCAGCAAGCATCTCTTTTAAAAATCATGTTAAGATCCACTATAAGTTAACCATAAATGTTCATTTGCGCCCTGCTTACCTTTCCAGTTTCAGTTTCAACGGTGACTTTGTCCCCGTCTCTGCTGGTGACTGTCGCCTTGACGTACTCCACTTCGGGGTCGGGCACAAAGCAGGCCCGCTTCATGTCAAAAGGTCGCGTTTGGGCCTCCAGTCGCTCCTTGTCGGATTTTCTCAGGAAGGACGCTGCTGGCCCGAACTCGGCCATGATGGCGTCGCCTGACATCTTGGAAGCTGTGAAGTTGGGGTTTGATTTTCGACAGATTTAGGCGGCGGATTGTTTTCACTCTCTGAAGAATCCGAAGAAGCCCCGAACCTAAATAAAACTGACCAGCTGACTTGTTAAAAGAAAAAAAAAAAACTCCAGAAAGAGTTGTCAACTACAATCTTTATTCTTTTTTTGTTAGATTTCATAAAGCTGTGAACTATTTTCCAGAACTGAAAGAAATAGAGAAAAGTAGTAAGTAAATATGTTTGTTTTGCTTTTTATTAAAAAAAGGACAATAAATGAGACTAATAAATATTACTATTTCATAGGGGAATAATAAAGTTATTAATAATAAAGTTGTGGTGAAAGATGGTGATAATTACAGCATGCGTGAAGGACTGGTATGATGATTTTTATTGCCTTTTCCGTGTTTGCGGCTAAAACAAAACTGCATTATTATTATTGTCGTGTGTGAAATACAGACTGCTACGCCAAACACTAGAACGGTAAATCACCCTGAAGTGATTTACTTTCTACTGGGTAACGCTCTCTACCTGTTTGATCCTCCTCTTCTCTTCAGCTGACTTGTTCCGCTGGCCGAGTCTTTAAAAGGTGAAAGGTTGCGTGAGATTTGGAGTCACCGACATGATCGGTGATGAAATGATGGCGTACTGACCGGCAGGTGTGCTGCTTCCGTCCTTGCTGCTGCTGCTGCTGCTGCTGCTGCTGCAGCTTTGGGTCTCCTGTTTTTATACATCCAGGAGGCAGAGCCCTACTGAAGCAGCTTCCTCCCTCCCTACAAGGACAGAGCAAGAGCACAAAAGGGAACATCTGCATTTAGAAATAAAAGGTGTGGACAGTCATAGCTGCCGTGTTTCTATTGGCTGTTGCACTTAAAGTCTATCAGAAGGTTCTAAATCAGGATCTATTTCGGTCCTGACCTTCTTGAAAGATGGGAGTCAGACGAATCACAGAAAAGGTTCCAGTTTCGTGTATTTACGAAACTAATTTCAGGATGTTTTTTTGGTCTAAAATGTGCGAAATTGTTTTTTTTTAATTAACTCAATTTGCATTTGTTTTGTACTGGGGGGGAAGGAAGTGTGCAGAAAAAGCCATTGTGAGATTTTCTTACAGTTTCTCCAAAGTGGAAAAAGAAGCTCCCCCCCCCCACACACACCACAGTGACACTGAACATCACGCTGAACATCAGAGTCCCTATTGTCCGAGGATTCAACCGTCCTGGGGGACAAAGATAACCTTGTGAATACTTTGGCTCGGATTCTTTCTCGGAGGCCTTCCTCTGCCTCCCTCTGGACTCCGGTGTGCCCTCCTCTCGCTGCAATAAAAGGTTGGGTGGGACAGCTGCCCGCTGCCAAAGCTCTCCGCACCGCGCTGGAAATAAATACGCTCACCTCAGACGGGAACATCTACCACCTTGCCGCTGAACTCCGTGTCATTAGCAGCAGGATCAACGTCACGTTAACAGAAGACATCTTTAAGGCAGGCGTTTATTGAGCCGACCACCTTAAGACCCCCCACACACCCCTGAAGAATCATAAGAGTCGCTTTGACTCTGAGGATTTCACACCTTGGGAGATCAGCAACCTCGTTGGCTCTCGTTAATTGGCTGTCTGCTCCTCGTGTCGCTCTCCTCGGCTCACATTCTCAGCTGTCTTTTGTCCCCTTCGCCACTTTCGACAGCAAGCTTTTCGAGCCTCTTCAGCCCTTCTCCTCGCGGCCCATGTGCATCACTTCAAACCGGTGCAGAGGCTCAACCACCGGGGCCGATTAAGAGTTGCTTTGCGAATAAAAGTTACATGCCGCAGCTTTAATGCCCACTTCTTAAGATGGATTTCAACAACCTTTCCATAAAAGTCTGGTATTCGTTTCTATTCATCCATCTTAACTCTGACGCCCCTAAATAAAGAGCATGGCACAACCTGCTGCATTGGACAAGCAAGGAGAGCATTAATCAGAGAAGCAGCCATTAGAGCTATTGAAGCTTTGGAGGAGCTGCAAACATCTATTTAAAAATATCTGACATAAGTACAGTTACCTTATTAAAAGGAGTACTAAACTGCAGTATTTTAATGTTGGGGGTTAACGGACTGGCTCCGTTTACCAAAGGATAATGCAGCAAATTGATTTAATCCCGTTTCAGCGTCTAATTGTGTTAAATAACACCAGAACACTGTGACAGTCCTCTGGGTGTCAGCCAAAGGATTCCTGAGGATGATGCCTTAAAACAACAACACAGACTCAAGAGGCGTTTATGAGACCGCGTTGTCTTGTTGTCTTTTCTCCTCCTTTCAGCCGCGAGACGAACCGTGCGACTTTCACAAAGCCCGCGCAAATGTCAACGGCGCCCAGAGACAGAGAACAAAGGTCGAGTGGCGCAGAGTGTCACTGCAGACAGACTGCCTCCCCGTCGTTTACCCTCAACATTAGTCATGTTTTTAAAACCAATTTCAACCTGGGACGTTTGTTTTTCTCCCCCCGCCCCCTCCGTTACGTTCACACTTTTCCAGCCAAGGCCGCCGTCAGAGACGCAGCTGTCGGCCGGGGGTCGCCGGGGGTCGCCGGCGTACACGCCCCGGGCCCCGACAGCCACTTTCACGCTGTAACTGCACACTGACCGCGCATCTTGTTGGACCCGCATTGTTTCCTTCCATTTAGCCTTGGGGGACAAAGATAAACCTGTGAAATAGTTTCGGGATTCCTTCTGTCCAGCTTAAGTGAACGAAGGCTCCCCCGCCGGGTCATTCGTCCTCCTCCGCTGCAGCAACCTTTGTGATAAATATAACGCCTCCGCGTTTGCTTTGGAAGCTGAAGTTGGTCACGGTTTCTTCGTCTGCGTCATAATTTACGGCTCAATGACACGCCTTTGTCTTTGAGTGAGTTAAATAGGTTTTCTTCCCCTTTTTTTCCGGCCCCGGCACAGAGCAGATAAGCTGTGGTAAACGTTTAAATTCAGAAGCGTCGACAGTCAACTCAAGGATCAGCAGAGTTATTTCTTCGCCATGCAGAGCGTCAAGCCTGCCTGTCGGGCGATAATTTGTCTCAGACATGTCTGGAGAATGAATGTTCTCCTCCAAGACCCTCTGCTCTGCACAACAAGCCTCTTTCATCACTTTGTCAGCCCCCCCAGACTCTTTGAGAGCTTCCTGTCTGCGCGTTAACTTCTCTTACAGAAGCGTCACTCTTTCAGCCTTATTGTTCCTGACGTGGTCCTCATGCCAGCAGCTGTCTTCCTCAGCCAGGACTTGAACAGCAACCTCTGTTGTCTCCATAGGGCAGCCATTTTTGCATTTTTTAAACACATTTCTGGATCGCACGACTGAGAGCAGTTGTCCTGTCAACCCGAGCTGTGGATTTCTGCAGCTCCTCCAGTTACCATGGTCCTCTCAATTTGTTTGCCAAACAAATTGAACAACTGGATTTATTTTGAGGATAAATCAAAGCCTGTTCACTGATTATAGGTGACACCCGAAGGCAATTGCTTGCATAGGATTGGATGTAAGGGTATCAGAGTAAAATGGGTTGAGAAAATGTTAATATTTTATGATTAAAAATTTGTTCAACGCCTGTTATATTTCCTTTCACTTTCTCAACCAAAAAGACATCAATATAAATGGTCGCCATGACACAATTGCGGGAAAAATGATGGGACCACTTGTCCCGTAGCCATGGGAACCATCATGTTGTCCCAGACCACGGCGCTGACGGTGAGGCGGTCGTGTTTTTACAGACGCATCAGCTCCACCTCACCCTGGTCCATCTCTTCGCCACGTCTCCCATTTCACACCTCCTGTTCAGGCGAGCCGCTCTAACCTTCAGGCTGGAACATACCGGCGTGCGACTCCATTCCCAGCTGTCGTCGCACCGTCTTCCGCGGCTGACGTCCTTCTGTCTTCAAAGACAGGCCGGGTCGGATGGCACGAACAAAGCCACCGTCCGCCCACCTGTTGCTGTCTTAAGGGACGCAAGACTGGGGAAAGTAAAAATACTTGCACAAAGCCAAGATAATTAGATGAACAACCTTTTCACAATGAATATTTTATTTTACTGTATAAGACCACATCTATAGTCTATAAAAAAAATGTATATATGTTTAAAAAAAAAAAAAAAACATGTTATGAACTGTGTGGCTATTACAAAATAAATTAGTTAATAAAAACTCACATTCTTAAATTCAGAGGTGCTGCATTAAGAACGATGCCCCTCATCGTCTGTAATCAAAGATAACTATATTTGCAATTAAGAATCTTTCAGCTTCTTGAATGAATAATGAATAACTATCAACTCTCTGTTGCTCTGACTTAATTATGCCAGATGAAATCTAATTACTAGAAGGGTTTGCACCTCCTCCATCTCATCTATATGTCTAATATTAAAAACGGCCTACATAGCCAAATTTATGAGTGCAAAAAAAAAACTTTGCTCTGGTAATATGACCAATATGACAAACAAAACAAATCATTGACAATGTTATGAACTTTATGAGAGGCTGATAAATCTGTCAGCCTGATCCTGTCCAAGGATGAGAGGTGCAAATTGGAATCCATGTACGAGGATTTCTTCTGTGGACCTCAACACGCCACTTGAGGAGCTCCTTGAATGTCAAGCATTCGCACCTCGGGTTTAGCCATGACCTCACTTATCGCCAAGCCTCCACAGCGTCTCCATGGAGCTCAGCTGTCTCCATGGAGCTCAAACGGTTATAGCAGCATGGTTTGGGGAAATGCTCGTGAAAGGTTTCTTCTTAGGTTTCAGTAACTTCTAGAGGACGAAGTTTACTGAAAACATTTGCTAAAGGCTAAACGTAATCTTTGAAAACTGTTTGTTGGGGAAATGTTGGTTGATTGCTCAAAGAATGTTGCCTGAATGATCAGTGATTGTCAGCGACGATCACTGACCATAAATACTAACCATTATTTCACAAACGTTTCTTTGCAGGAGCAGGCTAAAAAAAAAAAAGCAACCAAGCTAGCTTGACTATGTTGAAATTCAGCCTAAAGCCCCCTGCAGAATTCCCCATTACAGGAAAGTTTGACGTATCCTTGAAGTGTCAATTTAACATAGTTGGCGCTCGCAAAATGTCTTTGTTTTTACCTCCAAAATGGAATAGCACTCTTCTTCTTTTTTGTTTTTGAATTCAGGAAAACTTTTCATAACTGACAACATTTGCTAAAGGAGTACATTTCCACAAAAAACTTTTCTAGAAAAAACTTTTCTGAGTTTCGAAAGGCGACTTTTAGAGCTCAGAAATTTGTTTTTTGGTGGAAATTTCCATCCCCATCTACCACGTCGTCAAGTTATTATAAACAGGTCAGATTATTTTAAGGGAGTAGTTTCCTGTGACCCTTCAGCCAATCAGTGACCAGCAGTCTTCTGACCTTGCATTTCCTCAACTCAGCTTTAGGAACCCGAGTGAAGAAGGTCCTAAACTGTTTGCAAACTATTTTCTGGGTTTTCTTCCTCTACATTTAAGCAGACGCATTCGTGTTCTCATGATAAGAAAGTCTGAATCCAGCGCTCGTTTTGAAACCAGTTTTAATTCACATAAAATCAGAATTAACTGCATCACACTCATCATTGAACAGATCAGCCAGTGTTGTCAGACATAATTATATTCAAGCCAGGTTAATTAATGATAAGAACTAGAGTATAAGTGTTAGACTTGTTGAGTGCAACATACAGAGAAATTAAAAATAAGTCATCAACAAACTTGCGTTTCTTCAACTTCAAAAGTTCAAATTAGACCCTCCGTCATTTCCTCATCCTTCAATGATGCACATACGAAGAGAGATAATCGGTCTGTTCACACCAGCATAATCTGCAAAACAGATTTACCTGCTTTAATCATCCTGCCAGCGATACAGCTTTCCCACAGATTAAACAAAACACCATACTTTTCCTGTCTCAAACGTACAAAGTCGTCAGTATTTAACACCGTTTTAAAAATATAAAAGTCACTGTGTTCATGGCAGAAACCCTTACAGAGGTTTATTATGAATCTATAAGCTTTATGCAAAAACCAGAAACAGGAAAGAAGGAAGGCTGGACCAAAGGTTTGTAACAAAGAAAATAAGGAAGGACGTAACGAAGGAAGAGAGGTGGAGAAAGAGTAAGGGAAGGAAAGAAGAAATGAGGGGAGAGTGCAAGGAAGTAAGTAAGAAAAAGGTCGGAAAAGAGAAAAGGAAAGGAGAAAACAAGAAAATAAGAGTGACGGAAAAGCAAGTTAAATCTGAAGATAGATTTTTTTTTTTTTTTTACATCTCCTTATTTTCTTTTTCCAGACCTGGAAAATAATCAAATCAAATTCCAGACTTTTCCAAACCTGCAGTGCAACAGGGAATGAATGAGGGCTTCATTTGGAGCTCAGGGGCCCTCTTCAGCTCCCCGACATGGAGCACGCTCATTGGGCCCTTTTCTTTCCAAAAAGACACATTTTCTGTCTCGTCTCGTTCCATTAACGACCAATATACATATGCATCTAAACATGTTTGTATCTGTCCAGCATCAGCTTTGACGGCCGACGCCGTCAGCTGCTGCTGATCTGGAGGTATTGAGTCGGAGGAAACGCAGAGAAAACGAGCCCTTCTGTGATTTCAAAACATGCAGACAGGAATGTTTCATGGCAAACGGAAAAGGCGTACATGGATCCAATTCAGCTTCATAATTAAGATTCAAAGTGTCAGGATAAATTATCGATTAAACTTAACGACGACATAAATAGTATAAATATTTCCAGCTCCAGGCCAGATTTTGCCGCCGTCTTTACCGAGACGTTTCCGGTCAGAATATGCGATTCGTGTCCACAGGCCTGTCCCCCAAGAAACTTGGCAGGCTTTGGTCGGATTAACTCGTTAATGTCACAAAGCAGAATATTCAAAGTGCTCTATTTCGCGCCGCTGCATAGCATGCTGGATTGCTCCAGCCACCGAGTCTGGCATTGAAACAAAACTCAGATGCCCCAGAGAAACTAAAACCTAAAAGTATTTACAACGCTTTTTGTTTTGTTTTTTTATTTCCTGTTACAGCTGCTGTTCCCCGTCAGGCTCCAGTGCCAGATTGGAGAGTTGATCCGCAAGTTATATATGTATATATTAAAAAAAAACAAAAAAAACAATAACCTCGATTTTTTGTCACCTCTGAATGCCTTTTGCCTTCTCACCCACATAAAAAAATAGGAAGAGTAACAAATGACTGCCGCCTGCAGCCGGAGGATGCAGCCTCTACCACAGACACACAGACACAGAGGTGTGGCTGAATGCTGGTGTGTCTCATGACAGAAAGTGAAGAGCTTCCTGGATGTTGTTCATGTTCAGAAGTGAATCTTAAGTGTTCGAGAAAAAAACAAACAAACAAAAAAAAAAACAGAGATGTGACGTCGGAGGCAGCTCAAGCAGTCTGTCTGCGTCTGGAATGACAAAGAGTGTGATATGTTAGGAAGCATCAAGTCCGTTACAGCCCTTTTCATCTCCATTCGTCCTCCTGGTTGTCTCCATCTTGCTACGTCTCTCTCTCTCTCTCTCTCTCTCTCTCTCTCTCTCTCCCCTCCTGTGAACAAACACGAAAGACGGGGATCTGTTCGCTTGGCGCCGCTGCGGCGGCATTCGTTTTAGGTCTCTGGGTTTGGGGTGGCCAGCAGCGGCACGTTGTCCCTCCTCCTCCGGCCCAGTGGGGGGCGCCTGTACTGCTCCCCGTCGCCCAGCGTCTGAGGCAGCGGCTTCCTCTTGCTCTCGGGAAGCAGCAGGATGGAGAGCACGGCCAGGAGCGCCAGGGACGAGTAGATGACGTGGTGCAGGAAGTAGCCGTAGTGGTTCCGCAGGTCCATGATCGGGGAGCTGAGGCGGCCCACGCAGCCCAGGGCGAGCACCACGCCCACACCGGTGCCCCTGGAAACACACCCACACACGCGCTCATCCTCAACACCTTCATTTTGGATCAAATAACACATTTGAACCACTTTTTTTTGTTTGTTTTTTTTGACAGATTGAAGCAAAGGTCTGGCTCCACATAACATTAAGAAGTAATTCATGTTTTTAAATGTGGCTGGGACAATAAATTTAGGTTTTAGATATTTTTTGTTGTCGTTTCAAGAAATAATACCCGGTTTTCTTGCCACTTTTCCACAAGTTCCCACAATTATCAGCATGTTAAAACTCAAAAATAGCAAAAAGCAGCTTCTTTATAATGAATCTGAAGTGGAAATTTTTCAAAAAACATAAGTTGTTTTTCTTCAATTTGTCATGTGACATTATTGGCTCTAAAACAAGTACAACTGCAGACAGCTGGGTTGGTGGGAAGACAGTAAGTGTTCGATAAATTTAGGATTTTCTGTAATCCACACAGGTTCGTATATCTTGCTTCTATTTGCTAAACGCCAAAAAACTTAGTGAGAACACTTTTTAGAGGTTTTTTGAAACTGTTTTGTCTTTGCATTCTGAAAATATCTGAATTAGTTAAATTGCCCTGCATTACATAACCGTGTAGTTTGAACATCAAGCACTTCAGATAGAAATCCAGAACTTTCTAAACCTTGAAAACACCTCATTGAAATTCACGCGTTTTTTTACTGGTCCCCATATGACAAATCCTCCGCTCCCTCGTGATTTACTGCATTTCTAATGCTCCAAGCTTTGCTACCTGATGATGGTGGGCATGATCTCTGCGGTGAAGAGGATGCAGAGCGATGCAGTGGCTTGGGAGGAGAAAAGACCCAGCACTGAGAAAACCGTGATGGCCGTCTCACTGAGATCTGTCGGGGAGGAGAAGAGAACATGTGTTGACAACGTGGAAGGTGACGAGCCTCTCGCGATTGAATCGACTCGGTCAGCTCGACTTCCTCCAGCTCGTAAAGGAACACGGACCTGCCCAGCAGTCTAATCAGCACCTTGTTAGCTGTTGATGAGGGATAAAAGCGCAGCCTCTGACACAGCTTTGACTTTGCTCTCACTGCAGTGTCCTACATAAACCAGGAGTTGTGTTATTTATCAGCCACTAGGGGGAGACAGAGATTCTGAAATGTGCGTTTCCACAATGCGATGGAAAAACAAGCAGACGGATGTGCTGCTTATCGTTTTCATAATGGATGAAGTTCAGTTTGATCTTGCAGATGAATATGGGCTAAAATGAAAATCTCCATCATTAAAAGTAGGACTTTAATCCAAACATAAGCCTCATTTAATCATTTCCTAACAGGAGGAGATGAAGAAATCCTGTTTCCACCTTGTTGGACTATTAATATTCTCTCCTGTTTGAGTGTAGATTTATGCAAAACAATAATAATAGAAAAAAAAAAAAAAAAAAAGACGAAGCCCCCTGCTTACACTCCATGAGTCCCAGGAGGATCAACGAGGCCAGGCCCGTCGTCGTCATGAACAGGAGAAGGATGCCACGGCGACCGCACCTGTCCACCGTCGCCCAGAGCAGCAGCCAGGCCCCGCCCCCCGCGCTCACGGACAGCAGGTACGTCCAGTAGAAGCTGGGGGCGGTGCCTCTGACGTCACCACGGAAAGAGCTGTAGCAGTGACTAATGCCGTGAGAGATGAATCTGAAGAGAGACGACGGGGGGGAAGGAAGAGGTTAGACTCCGTCACGAGGCTGCAGGGATGAAATACGAGCCTGCAGCACGCCTGTAAACAAAGCGCTGCACTGACACAAAACACGGCGCTAAATTAGTGCGGGGTGACTTACGAGGTGAAGCCGAGGACGCAGATGTTCTTCCAGATGTTCTTGCTGTGGAAAAGCTCGGGGAAGGACAGGTGCGGGCGGGAGGAGGGCGCCGGCTCCGCCGAGTCCAGCTCTGCGGAACAACGGGACCGAAACCATCAAAGTCCAACCTTCCTTGAATACACGCCGAAGCTACAACAACGAGTTGTTTTAAACCGATTCAGAACAGAAAAAAATGGTTTTTTAAGCTGTGAGTTTTCTGTTAAAGTACACCCAGCTTATTGAGACAATGTTTCAATGTTTGCATATAAACATTTGCTGTTAATTAATGGCAGAGATTTCTTCAGCACAGTTACTGTGGCATCGTTATTATACGACTAATGTTTCTTCAACACATGTTTATTCAAGAAGGATTCTATTAGGAAAAAATAAAACTACTTACATTTTGATCTTTTGTACGTAGCTTTTTGCCACTTCTTATGTCACATGCTAGACAAAACATGAATCTGACTCCCATCTTTGTTTTAGGAAACACACAGGGTCGGGCTAAACTAATTTCCTCTTGCCGCACAAATCAGAAAACAGTCTCACTTGTTTGAGATACCAAAACATAACTCCCATATACAATCACTGACAGTATGGTTTATTCCCATCTTCTAAGACAATGAAGCAGTGAGGTTTGTGGAGGATGAGAGTGTTTAGTCAGAGCTAAGCTGACAAAACAGAAGCGATAATGGAAACATCTGCTTCTATCGTGTAAACATGTTTATATGTAAATAAAGCCTGACTTAGGTCATCTACTACAGCAGCAGCATGTCATTATGGCGCATTGTAAAACAGGAAGCAAATGCTTCCTGTTTTACTTGATTATAATCAAGTTATAATCCTTGATTATTACTTGGCATTCACTGTATATTTACATTAAAAAAATAAGTAAAACATTACTTAAGTAGTTCTGTTTTAAACGTGAAATTAACAATTATTCCTGCGGCAGTGAATTTGACACCGATTATTAAAGTTTTGGCAATGTTTTCTACAGCACGTATTAATGTGATTATGTAGCAAAGCCTCAAACAAATACATAAAATAGACCTCCATTATATTAGGCATACTTTTGGCAGTCTGGTTCTTGTGGAACAAGAGGTATAAAAAGGTGATATTAGTCAGGCATTCTGCTTGGACAGCCTGCAGCTTAACAGTCCACACAGCTGAATTTCTCATTTTGCATAAACGGGGGAAGTAATGTAGCAGAAACAATTTGCAGAGAAGCAACACAGCAGATCTCTGATCAAAACTCCTGAAATTTTCTCACTAAATCATCTTTAAACCATGCAGACTTTCATTTGGAAATCATAACTTAAAAATGCCACGCTTAATAGTAACGTAAGCATTTTGGATACGGACGTTGCACAAACCCAATATGTAAAACACTTAAGTGAGTTTGTAAACACACCTGTGAAGCTCTCGTCGTCCCTCAAGTCTCGGTTGGAGTTCCTCCTCTCGCTGAACGCGTTCATGTCCGCGGATCGCTCCGACAGGAGGAGCCAGCGCGGGGACTCTGGAAACACACCGGGAACGCTGCAGGAGGGGGGGAACCCAACACGTAATCATAATCACCCTTCAGCCTCAAATGGAATAATTTGAAAGCCAGGAAGCTTTTGCGGCACCGATTTATTCCACGAGCCAAAGAAATAAACAAGTCAGCGAGCGGTGCAAATCTTTAATCCTTTCTTATTAAAATTTGCGGATTATTGCCGCAAATCTGCTGATAATCTTGTTTAATTTGGTTAGAAGGAGCGGCGAGGGCTTGCTGGAGTCTTATGGAAACTTGGCCCGTTGAATAAAGCGGTGCTAATGTGTCTTGACGTGAACAGGGAGTGGATCGATGCAATCTGACGAAGCTTTCTGCAAGCCAGCTGGCCGTAGGACGCGGGTCCTTTTAATGCAGACTCAATGAGTTATCGATTTGGGCGAGCGGTCGTACCCGTAGCTGAGGAAGAGTGTCAAAGGGGCCGCCCCGGCTCCCAGCAGGCCCCTCCAGGACTGGCAGCCGAGGGCCACGGCCAGCAGCAGCAGCTCCCCTGCCACGGTCATGAACCCAGCCAGCATGGTCGCCACAAGCCTGAGCGACGGCTCGCACAGCTCCAGACCTGCCGCGCAAGAAAGCATCACTGCTTCAGATGTCCGCTGCTCTAAGACGCTCGTTTTCCCACGGTTCACTTTTTGAGTCAGAAAGGCGTCCTGCTGGCTGCGCGTGTTTAACCGGCTGACTAATTCCACGCTGGTATTTACAAATTCGGTCTTTTGACGCTAGTCCCAAGTGTCAATTAAAAGCTAATTATGGAGATTTAACTAGGCGAGTCTGAGCCAGACGAAAACATTTACTGCTCCAAACAGGCAAACATCAGGATGGCATTTTGTGTTTGTTTGTTTGATTGACGTGTAAAAAAAAATGTAAAATTAATCATAAAAGTATTCACACCCATTGAACCGTTTTCCCTTGTTGTCACTTTGGAAACACAAACGTTATGGAGATTTGACATGGTGCATTAGTACAAAGCAGCACAAAGCGTTCATTGCTTCCACTGATTTTTACTAGAAAAAAATCTGAGAAGTGCGGCATGCTTTTACATTTTTTTGCAGTCTCTCCCTGTTGCTGCAGCAAGTCATTGAAGGTTTGTCTCCATCAGCTGTACACGTCAATTAAAGTGGATCAGGCGAGTTTATTCCCATCAATTTAAAAGTTGTGCCACATATTCTAAGTGTATTCAGGTCTGGACTTTGACTGGGCCATTCTAATACATGCTTTAATATAAACCAAGTGATGGGAGCTTTGGCCGAACCTCAGTCTCGTGTCTTTCGGCAGGATTGTCCTGTATTTAACTCCAAGCATTTCCTCATCAGTTTCAACCAGCGCCTCTATCCTCTCTGAAGAAGCATTCCCACAGCATGATACTCTCACCACCGTCTTACACAGTGAGAGTGGTGTGTTCAGGATGAGTTTTAGGCTTTTCAAGTGGGTCAAAAAAATGTGGTTTCAAGTAAGAGTAACAATCTTAAATAGGATTTCTTATGACTTTCTTTCTGCATTGTTGCCATGTCAACAAATTCTCCCACCGAGGCTCTGGATTTCTGCAGCTCACTAGGTGTTCACTTGTGCCATTTCATTTTATGCCATGAGAGTAAAAAGGGCCAAATACAAATGCGTGCCACACTTTTCAGTTTTTTTTTTTGTTTTTTTTTTGTTTTGTTTTTTAGGAAAAGATTATGAAAGCCCATGTATAGATGTCCGTCCAATCCATAACTACGTGCCCCGTTATGTTGGTCTATGATCTAAAATCAACCAAAACTTTAGGCTTGAGGTTGGAGTGTAACAACATATGGAGTAGTTTTAATACGTATGACATCAAGAGCAAATAAATCTTTAAGGAGCCATCTCACCAGCCATGCACTAAGATCCCCTTTAATTATGCTCTAGTTAGCAATTATTTACATGTCACAAATCTTCATAGCTTATCAAGCCTCATACATTTGTGACGTTTTAAGAGTTTTCACAACCAGTCCCGAAAGCAGTTCCTGTTTTACAGAGAGAAGCCTCCTGCTGCTGTCAACAAATAACAAAAAAAAATAGTGAGGCCCACTGGATTACTTGCTCTGGAGAAAAGTCTGTCTGGCCTATTTCTTGGATCATAGGTCAATAACTGGGTATACTTACGGGCGATGTACAGGGTTAGGTAGACCCCCGCGCTGGCAGCAGCCAGGCAGAAGCGCATGACGATGAAGATGGAAGGGTACGGAGAGACACACACCAGCACCCCAAACACCACCGACAGAGTCAGAGAGATCAGCAGGGTCTTGGACCTGCCCAGCCTGCACAACCACAGAGACACAAAGCTGCAGCTCAGACACATAGCTAGTAACATAGTTAAACCTTTAACACAGGGGGAAAAAAAGCAGCTCATATTTTTGTACTGAGCTGACTCAAGTGAAAACCGTTTATCCTCAAGACAAATTTCGATTATACCTTTTTGAAAACTAAAGAAGCAGAGCTGGTCAACCCTGACTGTAAATCATTGTGATAATTTGCCGATGTTTCGCTGATTTGTGTCTTGTTCCTGTTGCAGGCTCTGCTGTGGGAGCCCGGAGGTGGCCGCATTAAATTACTGGCCTTAACAAACGCATGCACCGCTCAGCTGGTCAGGAAACGAATGAGGGCCATTAGCTGATTGAAATGACATCATCGCTCTTCCTTGCTCTCCCAGCTTAGCCCTTCCAGTGACACAACAGATGCAGACCAGTTTGGTTAGCTGAAGGTTGCAGTGCATTGTGGGGGTGTGGATGGAGCTTAAAACAGCTGCTGACTTTTCAGGGTTAATTTCTTCGTCGCACGTTCCAGTTTCTTACAGTAATGAAAATAAAGAAGAAACAACTGGAAGTCCATGATTTGTGCTGTTTAAATCACAAGCTCTCACGCAAATGATTTCAAATTTTCTGTGGCACATGACGGGATAATTGCAAGGAGAGGGAAAAATGATGCAGGCTTCCCAACCAGGTTCCCACCAAATCCGACCAGCATCCTTATACAGCATGAGTTTGTCACCACCAAGTTTTATAAGTTTAATATCACTTATGCATAACATCGAGTGATGCAAGAAACAAAGAAAGACTATGAGTGAAAGAAAAAAGGGGACAACAAAAATAACTAAGAAACAAAAGTCCAACTGTCATTAAAGAAATACACTACACATCAGAATAAATGAGAGAATGTTGTTATGTTTACCTGTCAGCTGTGTAGCCCAGGCTGAGGCATCCAGTCAGGACGCCCAGGATGAAGCACACCTCCTCCACCGGAACCAGCCAGTACTGGGCGCACACCAGATCCCACTGGACAGACGGACAGAGGTCTGTCAGATGATCTGCTCGAGTCAGGACCAGTATTTATGATTTTTAGAAAGGTCGGAGTCAATAAACATCAAGAGGATCAAAAGCTGGACACGCCGTATGAACAGAAAGCTGCGGTTAATGATTAAGAGGCAAAACATCAGTGAAACCAAACTGAATACGGGTCTGGAGTTCAAGAAGTCCAGAAGGATACAAAAGAAGGATTAACGCCCATTGGGCAAATACAGGAAGCTCCGATTCTTTTGTGTGATGTAAAAGTAAATTACTGTGCTGAAAGTGGAGCGTGGTCACATACAAGCAAAGACGGCACATTTGTTTTAAACACCAGATTTCTGCTCTCGGTTCAGTTTCATCTCCCCAAATTGATCCACTGCTAAGCATTTACAGCAGAGCTCAGCTGGAGGAGGAGGGGAGAATAATACGGTTCTAATGATCCGGTCTATAGGGAGTTCGAGGAGAGGGCTAAACATTAAGAGGCCTCGCATGACTGGAAACCGTGCGGCGGAACAGAGGAAAGCCCGTCAGCCTGTCCTGTTGCCGAGTAACGAGATCGCGACGCCGCACGCCGGCTGGACAAAGGCCGGCGTGACGTCGCATGTCTCTCATGCGCCTGGAACGCTCTGCACGACAGCAGCGGAGCGGGAATGAGTACAAACGAGTTCAGAGACTCCCCGGACTGGTTTGGTGGGAGAAGAAAGAAAGTCAAATTGGATGACTCCCAAAACAAAGAGTCATCGGGTCGGATTTAGTTTCTCTTCATATTGATGTCATTTCATCTCAGCATGAATTCATTTGTGCTGTGAAGGCCTCAGTTTGTTAAAGAGAACCAACATCATCATGAAGACCATGATGTCATCACAACAAATGCCATCTTATTTAGTATGATTACATTTTTCTCTTGGGTTTGGCACACCAAGTTAAAATAAACTCAGAGGTTGTTAAAAAATGGACAGAGTTATGCGGAAGTGCAGTTATTTCCTCACACGTCTCGGCACAAGGTCGAAAGTGTGACGACCAGAGTGAGCGGGACTTTGAGTAAAGCCACCTGAATCCAAGTCGGCCTTAAAAGCTACATTCAGGATCCCACTTTCGGTGTCAACGTGAATAATAAAATCCCCCACTATAATGTATTTAGTGCTAAATCAGAATTGTTTAGATTTTCATCTGAAAACACGGCGGTTCACCTAAACCGATGAGTGGGGAAAGGAAAGAAAATTCATCAGAGAGGCTGTCAAACTGCGGATGGTAAATCTGGAGGAGCTGCAGACATCCAGAGATCAGGTGGGACAATGTGCTGAGATAAAAAAAAAAAAAAATGATTCTTTTGTAGACTCTTTAAAGCAGATGAGTTTCCCAAAGCCACGTAGGAGACGCAACAACAAGGAAGAGGTTGAGGGGTAAAAACATTCTGAAAGGCACTGAAGACCCACATCAGAGACGTTCTACTGTGTGGAAACAGGCGATACGGATTGATCTGGAGCTCGTCCTGTCTTACTTTAAACACGCCGCTACCACCTCAGCACAGTGAAGCTGCTGCACAGGAAGGAGGAAGAGATCTCACACACACCAACCAACACACAGAGACAGCGAAGCATCCTGTCTGTAAACCCGAGTGTGAACACTGCGCCTACAACACGGACGCTTTTGCATCCGAATGCGTCCCCTGGCAGCGCTTGAGAATCTTCCGTTTGCTGCAGTGGTGTGGGTGGATCACCAGCACACTGGCCTCAGAGTGTGGACTGGAGAGGACTGGGTGGGGCTCTTCCAGCTGCGTGGTCAGAAATGGAAAGATGGAGTGATCGCCAGAGGACCGAGACTGTTGTAAGAATGAGGCGCGTGGTGCGGAGGCAGCAGAGATATATGAAGAGTCATTTCACAAACAGGGAGCTGCCGAGGTCTGCTGGGACAGTAGTGGCTTTAATTACAGCTAGTTTCAGGAGAGAAGTCGGCTGAAAGGTTGCAGACACAAAGCCGGGTCCTTGAGGTTTAGGTGCTCAAAGATTGGAAGCAAAATGATTAATGTTGCACATGGCAGGTCATATAAAGAGAAACAGAGGAAAGCCGTTAAAGAAACTATTTACCCTGCGTGCTTTTATTTTATTGAAAGCCTCAGTTTCCATCTATATCAGCGCAGCAGCTCTCTCTCTCTCTCTATGTCATCAGGATTGTCCTCTATGATAATGGAAATTCTCATCTTGGACATTCCAAACATGTTCCTCCACATTCTTGTTCGCACAGTGATCTAATTAAAGGCCTTCTGAATCAGTGTTCGAACCTAAAGGTCGTGGAGATCATCATCGACCTCCACAGGTCGCCATCAGACCCAAACGGTTCCACAACGCCACAGCAGTTTGTTGCGTTTCATGTTGAAAACACACACACACAAAAAGGCATTCCTATTCATTCGCAGCACATGTTTTGTTGAAGTATGTGGTTGTGTTCACTCTAATCTGATTTAAAGCCAACAGAAAGGCTGCCTTGTTAAGTTGTATGCTTTTATGGGGAAACAATGAAATGAGCAAAATTAAATATGAGCTTTCATAAAAGCTGTGAGCCGCGTAAAAGAGCGCTTTGCACTTCAACAAGTCTGAAACAAACTGAGCAGCCTGATGGGTTTTTTTTATCCTATTCAAACGGTGAAATGCTCAGTGAGCTCCTCTGCTTTCTCAGGCGAGCCGCTTTAACATTCACTGGTCAAAGCCGTTTTGCAAACAAACGCAGCTTGCTCTGCAAGAAACGTTTCAGATGTGTACAATAATTCATCCAGGATTCTGAGATATATAAATCGTATTTCTCACAAGCAGCAATGATTCAAGGCATCTTAAAATTAAATATCCACTGGTTGCAATGTAATTCTTGAGATCATTAGAGGTCTTTTTTATTGTTAACACAGGTTATTTATTTATTTTAGCTCATCCAAACAACTGAGACTTTGTGTTTTCAACATATTCGTAGCTAAAGGAAAATGATTTGCATGAAACAGTTGACTGATTTCAAAGACACTCACCTTTGATCCCTTGCTCTCTGTATGTTCAGTAAATTAGAATCAACATTTATCAATTCTGGAAAAGCATGTAAAAGTGATGATACCACAACATGGAGGAGGTCTGTTTGGGAACCAAAAGGATGTTAAGGAACTTCCCTGACTTTTGATGAATGACATAGTCAAACTCAGAGGAAGATTTTCACAATAAATAGGAAGAGCCTTTGTTGTTTTTGTTTTGTTTTTTCTTATTGTACTTCAACTGAATGGAGGCCAAAGGTTGTCTGGAATGTTCTGTATTAAACTAAGAGCAGAATCAGAACCAGAACCAAACACTGAGAAACAGCGTTGAGTTCCTACGCTCCTCTAATCAGGAACAAACTTCCAGAAAACTACAAACAGCCGAAACACTGAGTTCCTTTAAATCAAGCCTAAAAACCCCCACCTGTTTAGATTAGTAATAAGTGAAACTACATATTCAATGTTTGATGATTTTGTTGATGGGATTTGATAGAATGTGATGTTTGTTGCCTGTTTCATAAACGGTGACTGTATGATGCTTTTACGATGTGGCGCTCTTTGAACTGCCTTGTTGCTGAAATGTGCTACATGAATAAACATGACTTGACCTTAAAGCCCGGAAAACACTGATGTTCCTGCGTTGCGGCATGTGGGATTTATCCGGTCGTCCCTTGAGGTGAAATAAGTTTGTGACGCTGAATCAAAGTTTAGTACAACTCTGCAGAAAGCCAAGCTGCAAGCTCAGCAGGACTTTGCAGTAGAAACGAGTGTGGAAAAAAAAAAAAAAAAAGAGGTTTCTCAGCATTTAAGCCCTAAATCCTAACTGAAAGAAAACACTTTGACAGGTGAGCAGCTAGGCTGAAGCGTTACCTCGGTGACGATGTTGTTCTTCAGCCCCTCCGTCACGTTGTAGTCCCACCCGGACTCGCAGTCCACCACGGCCGCCTGGCTGCCGTTGGCGTACTGCTTACACTGGGACGGGCTCCCGGTCTCCCCGGGCCGCCGCCCCTTCTCCCAGGGCAGGGAGGCGTTCAGCGCCTCCGGCGAGGGCGACGGGCCCGGCAGGCGGCAGCGGTGCGGCGGCGAGAGCGTGATGAGGGGGTCGGAGGACAGCAGGAAGGCCAGGAAGAGGTTGGGGAGGATGGAGAGCGCGATCAGCACGCGCTGCTTCTTCCTGCCCAGAGCCAGCACCATCACCTCGCCCGTGGGAGGCAGCGAGGGCGGCGCCGGGATGGAGGAGGAGGACGGGGCCGGCGAGGAGGGAGCCGGGGACGAGGGCAGGGACGGGGGAGGCGCCGGACACGGGGAGGGGGAGATGAGGGGAGGCGAGTCAGGGGAGGTCATCGTTTGTCGTTAAGGTCGGAGGTCCTCAGGCGGAATGGGAGGCGGAGCTCTGGGAGCGAACAGATCACACAGTTATAAGTAACAGCAGCAAGAGACGCTATCAAGCCGTGCAGAAAGACGCTAAGAAAAGTCCGTCTCCACCACTAAAAGCAGCGGATGCTCACAGGACAAGCAGCGTCTCGGAAGGAGACTCAAAACTTTTTCACATTTTTATAGTTACAACCACAAACTCTGGTTAGCGTTTTACGTGCTGCTAGAAGAGGAATTTGCAAATAACTGTTTTTACTTAGAGCTGGACCATGAGACTTAAAAACAAACAAAAAAACTCTCACAATAGAAGAGCTGACACTTGTCAATATCAATAGCTATTGATTAGTTTTTTTATTTTAAATATCTGAAATACTGCCAAGCTTGTTTCCTGTTTTATTCACAGTTTGTTTACTTTTTATCTATACTTTCCATTTATGCAACAGGGTGGCAAAACCCCAACCTGGTTGTTGCTAGGTAACCAATGAGCGAGTGAGTTGATGCTACCCAGCTAGCATAGCAGTGACTGGCAGGCTGAGCAGTGAAAGCCTGTCCTCTGCCTACGTCTCCCAGAATGCTGTGCGGTTCTGGACAAGAGTTCAGTCAATTATCTACGTACTGAATATTTTATCAGACGTATAATCTTTCGATATTGATCTATTGCAATACGTATTGTAAATGCTTTATTGTCCGGCCCTATTTGGGCTACATTTGTACTTCCGCAAAGAATTCAATGTGAAGTTAAAGCGACACAACAACACGTGAAAATGTTCTGAGAGCTCATAAATATTGTTTTCCTAAGTATTATATACAATACTCTACGAGGAAAAGTTTTACCACCTGTTTGGATCTCTTTCCGCACCAAAATGAGACTCTATTACTCCTCATCGAGATGTTTTAAACCTGTATTTGTCTGAAACCTTCTGTCTCTTTTTTTCCTACCAGCTCTGCTACATACTGTGTGTTGTTTGTTAAAAGATCATTTAAAAGAAAAAGAAAGAAAAAAAAGAAAGAGCGGCCATGTATGTTGCAAATAAAAGCAGATCCTTCATTTCCCTTAATGCAACTTATTGCAGATGCAATCAGACCTCACTTCACTCAGTTTCTGCTTCCACACTGAAAAGAATCACATTCAAAACCTCACTGGAAACTCCTCCATTTACTAATGTGAGCAATTTGCCCTTTTGAAGGTAAAACATGTTCATTTGTTTAATAGAATTCTTATGATTATGTTGCTCATTTTGTTTTTTCTCTAACCTGGACCATATATATATATATATATATTTTTTTTTTTTTTGACATCACATCCAACACACAAGGTCACAGATTACACAAAACCTGCAAAATTGCATGGACTGATCCTGCCAGTTTTGCAAACAGTGGGTTTAGGGGCGCCAAACAACTGCGTATAAAAAAAATATAATAAAATGGTGCGACCCACAACAGAGTCACGCCTGTGATGTGCCCGCACACTCTTCACACGGCACAAAGTTCCCCGTCCCACCACATCTCAAAGCCATGAGATGACACTCTCTGCTAACTTTCAGCTAAACACCTAAATATAGCCTTATTGTGACTTATTATCCGCCTGCTGCGCGTTTCCAGAGTACAGGCGGCTCTGATCTGGCATTGGGACAGCCTTAATGTCCACATGGGGCTCCTTCAGGAGTTGCCGTGTTTTCTTTTCCACAGGGCCAGGAAGTCTAACAGAAAAGGAATCCCACAGGGTTACATAAGAGCTTTTCTTTTGTGTGTGTGTGTGTGTGTGTGTGTGTGTGTGTGTGTCTTACAGGAGGTTGGAGGGGAAAGGACGTGGAAGGAATGTAACACACACGGGGCCAAGCTGGCCGGCCTCTGAGAACAGAGCGCAGCAGTGATGGAGGGGCCCCCGTCCCTTCCAGACACCTGCCCCGGAGAGCCGAGCCACAACAAACACACGTCACCGCATCTGCCTGGTGCCCGACATGACCGCGCGCCTCTCACTTACCGTTTCTCAAAAGGCTGTTAAAGGAGAGCCAGGAGGAGCCAGCTGTTTCTTCCAAACACCCATGACACTGCGGGCTGAGACCAGAGCTTCACCGCATCCACCGACTCTCGGCGGCGCCTCGGTGCCAGCCTGCGTTTTCTAACGACAGAGCGGACATTTCTGTCCCGGAGAAGAAGGGCTTCGGTTTCTGGTGTCAACGGGCGCTGTGCTGATGTCGGTGAAGCTCCGCCGCTTGGACATGTGATGCTCCGGGAGGGAGGGAAGGAGGGGAGAGGTCGGGGTGGGGGATGCTCGCTGGACTACCCGCTCCTCAGTCCAGCCGTCACCGCTCCCTGGTTCAGTGCGGCCGAGTCAGTCCAAGTTTCGGAGCGCCGACATTACGGCACGAGCCGAAATAAATGTGCGCGACGTCACCCGAAAAAGAAACGCGTCGCCTGGCGGACAAAGAGCGCGTGGGGAACTGCGGAGAAGCCGCCTGTTTAAAAAGGGGAGCAGCTCCAACCGGCGGCGAAGCACTTCGAGAAAAGTCGGCTAAATCCGTGGAAACGGCGTCTCGTCGTCATACCGCTGCCAAAGATCCTGTGTGGTGGACTGATGATTCACTCTGTGGGAGGAAAAAAAAAAGATTAAATAAACAGAAATTTAAATCTAATACCTAAATAATTTGTTAGGTTTCTACTCTTCAAAAAGTAGTTTTTCTCCAAATCATCACATATCTCTCTGTTGACAAAATATATTAATACTACATTTATATTTCCCAAAACTAAAGTACCTTTAACTTATTGAGATTTTGTCACCTAACAGCATACATATTTATGTATTTTATTGGGTTGTTATGTGACAGAGCAATAGAAGGTAACTCATAAATATGAAATGGAAACAATACGCATTTTAAAGCTCAGTCAGTTTGCCGTGAAAACATAGCGGACATCAATTTTCAAGTCTTGCCACAAATTTCTGAGATTGCCTTAATTTAGAATCCGACTTTGACTGGGCCATTTTTATGCAAAATATTCATTTGATTTAAATCATCTAGCTGTAGGTTTACTGCTCCACTCTTAAGTCTGCCAAAGTCTCTGGGTTTAATGCTGATATCGCCCTTCGTTGAACTCCCGTTGTCTTCATTACTGTTGTTTTACATCCGGATTTAATTTGAAAATTACAAGATATTCAGACATTTACGCGAAGGTCACAAATGGAGGCGAAAAAGTAGCTTTCACTACCAACAGAAAGAAAACATGTCCTTCCTAAAACCTTCCTGCTGTTTAGTTGATTATAAATAATTCTGAAATATTTATTTGCTTTCCAGAAAATTATGAAATTATAAAATTGATGTCAGTTTAAAATTTCAACAGACTTCCACAGCCTAACCTTTCCTCAAGAAAGAACATTTCGACACAATGAGAATGTTTATTATGTTTCCCAGAAGAAGAGAAAGTTCGAACGTTGCCGTGCAGCACATCGCCGTCAGAGTGGGACGTCTGTTTCTCTGCGCTCTTTGCTGATGCGCTCGTCTGCCGCGGGGTGGCGCCATAAATCAGGGATCCACAAGTGACACGTCAAACGCGCCTTTATGCTTTTTTGACCTTTGCAGAGTAAGGCTTGGGAGAATGGGGCCGTTTTATCCCTCTGCCTGCTCCCTGCGTCTTTAACGCAAGACAACGAGTTAATGGCTATCAACAGGTTGCTCCTGTTTGAAACTTTGTCACTGGATCAGTTTGAAACGTCTGCCCTGCTGTTTTAAGACTCAGTGGATGACCCCAACATTGTTTGATCTACTGGGCATGAACCACATGGCCATCAGAGCAGGATGCTGCAAAGGTAGCTGTAAGAAAATGAAATATTCGTCGCAGTGGAGAATTAATGCGTTTTCCTCATGCAGGCTCCGTATTTCAGGTTACATATTTTATTTTATTTTATTTTTTTTGAATGTCTAAAATCAAAGACGACGTCCAACTCGTTAACTTTGGAGCCAAACGTGCTTCTCGTTTCACCCTGAAATAAAATAAAGACACATTTTTTTTCTTTTTTTTTTCCATTTTTTTATTTTTGTTTTCATCAATAACGGAGCTCCATCGGCGGCAGTGGGGTTCACATGGCGTGCTGTTGTTGTTGAGTAACTCGGTAGGGATTAGGTGAAATACAGGCTTTCTTAAGTCTGTGGAGATGTTGCAGTCCTGGGACCACATATTGCCCCACATGACGCTGCGGGACATTTCAACAGACACGGTCACACAGAAGTTTTTCATGCGCATGGGGGACTTGTCAGACTGGAGAAAAAGAAGAAATAAAAGAAAAGGGACTTTGTTGCACTTTCACTCTCCTTTGTGCATTCTCACAAGCAAGTGTCTGCTTCTTATTTTGTTGCTGCAAAAAAAAAAAAAGAGAAAAAAACAAACAAACAAAAAAAAGGTCTGGAAAATGTCAGAGTTTTGTTGCTTTGCTCCCCCAGAGGTGCATACAGGAAGTGTTACAGCATTTCTTAGAATCTGTGTGTCGGTGCATTTCTTATTATTTTGATCGGCTATAATCGAAATTAACCGTCGAGGACCCGCCGAGGCGGTCCTGCTGGGTCAATATGCAGTCCCGTCAGTTTTTTTTTTTTTCTGCGTGTCGCAAAACTGCAAACTGAGAGACCTTTTAAACTTTAACAAATAAAATGTGTTCTTTTATTTGGCCCTGCTCGCTATCAAATATCTCATTAGAAAGGTTTTTGGGGGGTGGGGGCAGTTTAAACTCTTGTGGTCTCACACAACAAAAGGCATCAGCACGAAACTGCTATTATGTTTCATTTTTACAATCCTGTGAAAGAGCCCACTTAAAGACTACTTCTGTCTTTGCTCTTGCTCTTGTTCTTGTTTTGTTTTTGTTTTTGTTTCTTCGTCACCTAGGTGTTTGAGAGAATGAAACGTATTTTGACACCTCAGACAAGACAACCTTCCTTGTTAAATGAATCTTCTGCAAACGTTCGTCTTCGTCAGGCCACAGGACACTTTTCACAAAAGTCTCGAGAATCATGCAACAAAAAAAAAAAACAATTGAATTGAAGTTGCTTTTTTTTGTTGTTGTTTTTTTTTTGGCACGATAAATGATGTTAGCGTTAGCTTGATGATATAAAACAAGAAAGAGAAGCACCAGGGTTTTTCACAACCCTGGTGCTCGCTGTGTCGCCTGAAAGTCATATTATCACATTCCAATCAGAAATCGACAAGATTGCGCGAAGTGAATAAATCAGATGTTTGGCTTGACGCCCCCACGCCTTCCGTCTGGGTCCTATCTCTGTGTCCCTTCATTACCATCACAGCCACAGGAAGGCCCTGACAGCCCCAAACACTGATATTATCTCTGCACTCCTCATCTCTGTCCTCCACTGTGTCGAAATCTTGCCCATCCCACAAAGGGAAACCGCTGGGGCACAACGGTCCATGGCATGACGTCCGTTTCTGTGGGTAGGGGGTTTATGGGAAATAGCGCGGCTGGTGTGCACCTTGACGAAGGATGCTGCTGGGTGGAGGGCGGTGGGGGGTCAGGGGGGGTGGGGAGGGTAGGGTGTGGGGGGGGGGGGTGAGGAATCGACGACAGCGACAGCATGTTGATTCGTTTGCACGTCTCTGCAGTTGCTTGAGCCACAAATTCCAAATCGCCCGCTGCGTTGGAAACGTTTTCAAGACGAGTTGGTGTGATCTGGCACAGAGATCTGAGAATGAATAATTTGACGATAATCTGTTTCACAAGAATTCCTGCACAGTCGCAGACCAGATTCGGCGACAGTAATCCGGAGAAATTTACTTCGCCATCACCAAGGCGGTCACAAATCAAATATTCATGGACGGAGGCACTTAGATTGTTAGATTTCATTGCCTTCACTACAAAACCGCAGGGGGGTTGTGCAACTCTGTTGGGCAACAGCGCTTCACAATCAGCCCTGACGGACCTTCGAATGTCAGGTAAAAATAATTAGGCAATGGTTATCAAGTAGAAGTCAGAACAAATCAGTCTGCGAGAGTCAGTGGGAAACCTTCTGAAGGCTCGGATGGCGTCGAGGTCGTCGACGTCGCTGCGGTTCTGAGCCGCTCAGTTTCTCCACATCTGGTTTCAAACCCTTTCATGTGTATTTCCATGTTTCACAAAGAGACATTTCTTCCTGCGTCGCATCTTCTTTCTTTAAGTCATCTAACCATCACAGTAGATATTAAAAAAACAGACATATATTCAAATAAAAATGCTGTCTTCATTTACCTAGCTTAAACCTTTAACAGTTAGTGTGTGTGTGATAGTTGCACATTTAACTTTAGCGAACACTTTGGGTTTATTTGACCTTTCTGGGCTTTTTATACAAACATAAACCTACTACGATACGCACAAAGGAACCCAAAAAGAGGTTATATGTCCTTTATCATGTGTCTGAAAGGGAGCGCATGTATTCACTATTTTTCAGTGGATACGTTTTGATACACGTTTGAAAATAGCATTAATTACGGTTTGTTTCAGCGTGGCATTCGTTTATTCTCGTCTGCCATTTTAATCCCTGTTGGTGCATGTTTTTATGAACATATAGGGCCAACGATATTTTCTTGTTCTTCAGAAAAATAACTTTGCAAGAGCTTCATCTTGATTGGCAGCTGACACCGCTGGCTAGTTAGCACAAGCCAAAATGGTCATTTAAAAGGATCAATGCAAACATTTTTGGGGGGGATTAATACATACTTGTTCAAGAAGCTAAGTGTTAAGTAAAAAATAAATAAATTCAGAGACAGACTTGAATTCTGAATGAAAGAGGATTTATTTCAAACAAGCCATCTTCAGCGTGTAAATTTGTACTCTGAGCCCAAACTGAGGCTTCAAGATTCTGTTATGATAAGATGTGCCGCTACACTGGTTAGTAAAAGCAGACGAAAAATCCCATTACAGAAGATGAAGTTTGCCAAGACTGGATTGCAATGCTTGTGAATGCAGAGAGTCCTCAGGCTTAGCTTTTGCTCAGACAGCATTTATGCTTCAAAACCCTTTTATTCGCTTTCTAGTGAGAGAAAGCGAATTAAAAAAAAAATAAATAAAGGAATGAAAAGAAAAAGTTGCCAATTAAGTCGATGAGTTAGAAGAGACCCTGACGTAAAGGATCGACGCCGAAGTGGAGTTTGTTGACTCTGAGCCGTCCGACTGTCAACGTTAAAAAGTCAAACTCAGGTCAATTTTCAGAAACGCGCCGCTGTTTTCCCAGCCTGTGGTCTTTCAGCTCAGTTGATAAGCTGCACAGTTTCCAGCGTCGGCGCTTTGCTTTTGCTGTTCTTCGTGAACTATCACGGCGCAACGAGGAGAGCACCTTTTCGTTTTCTCAATTTTTCATTTCGTGAGCACAGAAAGAAATTTTGGGCAGACATGGCAAGTTAAGTTACACAAAGGGATGCATTAAAATGAGAAGGGTGGTGGACAGAACCTCTATGTGGTTGCTGGGTCACTTTGACTTAGTTCTGCTTTTCGTCTTCTTTTTTTTTCTTTTTCTTTTTTTTTCTGCCGTTATGCAACTTCGACAAACACACATTTTAAACCTATGCTAAAGTCAATCTTTCCACTTCCCAAAAAATCACAAATGTTAGTGTAAAACAGACTGTTTTTTTTCCCCTCCCCTCCCCATTCATGTCTAATCCTGACAGGTAGCTCTGAGGCCTGCTGCTGCGGGTGGGGGTCAAGAAGGTCAGATGCCGGACTCCTGCGGCGCTCCGTCAACGCCCCCCTGCAGGTGCCGCTGAGACAGGATGTGTTTCAGAGTGTCCAGCTCCTGGGTGAGTTGCCCTATCTTCATCTGCAGCTTCTGGTTCTCCTCCTGCAGCTGCAGGGCCCTCTGCTGGGTCAGCAGGATCCTCCTGCGGGCCTTGTCCCGGCTCTTCCTCACCGCGACGTTGTTCCTCTCGCGCCGCAGGCGGTACTCCGCGCTGTCCTTGCTGATGCTCCTCTTGGTCACGGGGGCCCTGGGCAGCAGGAAGGGCGAGAAGTCCTGGGTTTGGAGAGACGGGGGGGGGGAGAACGCGTTTGAGCAGCGGCGCTTCCGTCAGACGGCAACAAACAAACAAACAAACTCCACAAACGCGACACGCTTTGGACTCACCTGCTGAGCGCCGGCGTGGCTCTGGTGGTGGTTGGAGCTCCCCGAGTTGGGGTTGCTGCTGAGGCAGGACGTGTTGTAGGGCAGGTAGGGCAGTCCCATCATCTGCTCGGCCACCCTCTCGTCGCCGACCCCTCTGATGATCCCCGGATGAGACTGGCCGTACGAGATCATGTCCATCTGAGACATCTGGCTGGACTGTGAGGCCTGGTTGGAGGCGATGGGATTCAGGGGCTGGCTGTGAGGCTGACCAGAGTACGAACTGACCCACTCCTGGATGACGGACGACACTCTGGAATCTGACATCTGCGGGCAGAAATTGGATTAGGCCCCATGCTGTTCGTTCATGAATTACTTCAGTCAAATTAGTGGAGCTCAGGCCCGGTCTTTGAGCTTTAGTTATTGTTTCTTTTTTCCCGGGAATCTCATCAACTCTCGTGCTGCAAAGTCAGCCATTTGTTCGCAAACGACCAGAAATGTAACGGATTGACATAAGTGCCGTTAAACAACTTCAAGTTTAAAAATGACGATGAAATTCTTCTTTCTTCTTTCTTCTTTCTTCGGAAGAAAGAAGAACTACCATGCACCGGCTTTTGTGCGCCTTTGCTGCATGACTTTTTATTTTCAGTCAATATCATTTATGCTTCTTTTTTTTTTCAAACTGGAGAAAAAAAAAACATTTTAAGCTGTTAAAAAAATATCAACACCATAAAACTGAGAACAATGTCAAAAAAATAAATATTATTACTATTAAGATAGACATTTTTTCATCACATGCTTTATAGAATATATTTGATTAAAAAAACAAAAACAAAAAACAACTCATAACATTTTAAAGCCTGACTCAGGGCATCTTTAGATTAGAATTACTCTGAATGTAAATGTAACTTTTTTTTTAAAAAAAATACAAAATGCTGCCAAATCAAAATGTATACACTACTTACTGCACTTTCTCCCAAAGTGAATTTTCCTCATTATTTTCAACATCAAACAGTAAAGTACAACAGAAAACGGTGAATCCCTAAATCTAATATTCACACAGCGACTTTCTGAGTCGGTTTCACCATCGCACCATGGTTCCCCTGAAAGCTCCTGAACTTCTACCGTTTTCATTCGTTTGTGTCTGTTTGCTCCTTCGTTTTCTTCTGAACCCTGAAATCCTGGTTAAATCGTTTGGGCTTTTCGACAAAGTTAGGTTGTGACTTACCATGGCTCTCCACAAACTCTTGCAGCTCTCCTCAGGCTGTGCGAGCGGCAACGACTTTAAGGCAGGACACCGAGAGGCAGGTACCCCTCTGATGATCACATCAGCACTTCCTCTCTCTCTCGCTCTCTCTCTCTCTCTCTTGCTCTCTCTGTTTCTCTGACAGACGCCAACTCTTGCACATTTATCCTTTTTAGGAAGACGCATCAGCTTCCATTCAGAAGTTCCTCTGAAATCCCCAAAAAACAAACCCCCCCCCCAAACACTGAGTCACCGACCGCAGCCAGGATCCCTGGATTACCATTTTGCCTCATTAGCATCCCTGGAGGACAGGTGGTTATCAAGTTCAGCAGTTATCCCGGAGGCCTGAACTGCGAGGCAACACATCCAGGATGTCTTTATCTGATCGGCCCCAGTGAACCCCGACTAGGGAGATTCTTCCTCTGGCCACCAGGTTGCCAGAGGAGAGCTGATTTGTGACAAACGTCTCACGTGAAGCTCGATTTTGAAATCCCTAAAGATTGACCTTAACATTTGAAACTAAATTGTAGGAGAGTTTGAGTGATGTTAGGTGTGGGATGAAAAGTAGAGGAGCTTTGGGCTGCATGTGGAACTTCAACCAAAGGGATCAGCAGAACATACCTGCAAAATATGAGAACATTTTCAACATCATGACCGTCAACGTCACTATTTCGTACAGCTGTGGGCCAAAATTCGATACAACCCCAATGAAAAGGTTTGATTTCAAGTAAAATGACTTGGAAAGAGAACACAGTTGTATCAGAAAAGTGGTCGCATTGCGCAATCGTAAGAAGGACAGCTTCAGTTTTCGTGTTGCTTTGTGATCCTTCGGACCACGCAGTAATATTCAACACATTGAAATATTGTGGAAAAGTCTGTTTTTCAGTGGTTCAGATGCACAAAGTGAAATGCACATTATATAGATTTTATGATGATGTTTTAAAGCATACCTTTCTTTGATTTTGATTATTTTTTTTGCCCCCACTTAAAAAATAATCAAATGGGAACAAGACTAGAATACTGTCAGACTAATAAAAAAAAAAAAAGTTTATATAGAAATGTGGGTCTATTGAAAGTATGCTTAATGCCAGCTAAAATGTACTTTTAATCTGATAAATAAGCATAATAAGAATGCATATTCTATTTTTTTTTTTAAATATGACTGTTTGTATGATAAAAAAGTGACTGAATTAGACTCCTTGACTTACTGTAAGCTTATGGGCCTCTGATAGAGCTGGCATAAAGTTGTCATGATAAAATAAAATGTAAAAAAATATATAGAGGTGAATACACAGGTGGATTTGATGCATCTTGTACAACAAGTTTATTGAGACACAGAAAGGCAGGGAAGTTGAACCTTTATTCTGCTGAATGCAGCCCAGCTGCCTTGAAGACAATAGTTTAAAAATGTTTCAGATTATTTATGTTGACACAAATAAAAGGAAAAAGTCACCACACACCAGGGTGACTATACAATTAAAAAAAACCTCTAGAAGTAAGTCTGATACGTTTTTAATTCTTATTTATTTTTTTGTTTATTTATTTATTTTCATTGTCTTTTGAGAGACATTTTTGGCCAGCAGAATTTCAGCAGTACTTGTTTAGTTAGCCTGGAAACATCCTTTGAGCTCCCATCATCGCACCAGGCGCGGCGAGAAAGACTGTCTCCCTGCGGCTTCCGTAGTTCGGGCGAAGTTAAAATGGCCGCTCCTGTTGACAACGTGAGTAAAATCCATCTTGCTGAGGCGTTTTATGTATTTTATTCGCGCAAAGGGCTTCATTAATTCCCCTGAGAGAATTTTAAACACCTCTACGTGTTTGTGTTCATTTCAAAACGCGGAAGCTTTTACGGAGAAACTCCGTGTTCGCCTTTTGCTGCTGGCGTGGTCAAATGTTCCTTAAATGTTATTTTATTTCACACGTGTTGTATTGTTTACTGCTATTTTTGCCTGTCGTCTCACAGGACCTCATCGAAAGTGATTTACCCAAAGCTGTGCAGCTGCTGAATAGCCTCACGGAACAGGTGAGGTGTAGTTTTACGTCACAGAAGTAAATGGACGTGGGATCTCAAACGGAGACGCATGATGCACCACACACGACTTTATCAGCGATTATGAGATGGTGTAATATTCTATTGCAATGCAGCTGGATGTTCTGCACAGCAGCACGCACACATTCACTACTTTACTGCAGTGGTTCACCACAGGGGAAGGTGTTGACCTTTTTGTTTACCTTAGGTCGTCTCAGTAACCAGTTATGTTCAAGAGCTGCTGGCTAAAGTAAAGAGTGGAGGGTTCAACACTGCAAAGGTAAGTGAACATTGTCAGTGTCTGCATAGATCTATAGGACCTATATCTGTGAGCTCACGTGCCTCTCCAACACATGTTTCATGCTGTTTGTAAAAAAAAAAAAAGAAGAAGAAGAAGAAAAGCATCCCCATGCCATGATGCTGCCACCACTGCCAGAAACTGAATACTCATATATGCTGTTTTGTGTTTCCGTAAAAAGTAAAGCCGCAACTAATTTTCTTGCGCCACTTTTTTTTTTTTTTGCTGCATTATATTTTGGTGCGTTGTGATTTCAAGAATTCCGTGTGCTTCTGACGGTTCCTCGCAGGGTCTGTCCTTCCTGGACCTTCGCTACAACCTCCTGCTCTTCTACCTTCAGGACCTCACTCATATCATCAGCATCAAGGCCCAAGGAGGCAAGATACGAGGCAGCGAAGCTCTGAGCAGAGTGGTCACCATCAGAACCGTAAGAACGTCTGCGAGACGCGCCGCAGTTCCCGTCGGCGCAGGTCACACCCTTTGTTTAGCTCTTCCCCTCTTTGGTAGGTGCTTGAGAAAATGCGACCGCTCGACCACAAGCTGAAGTACCAGATTGATAAACTGGTGCGCACTGCTGTTACTGGAAGTTTGGGTAATACATATAGATGTTGTTTTTTTTTTTTTCTTTCCCCTACATTAAGTATCACATATGAAAGGTCATTAGTGCTTATGCAGCGTGATTTGAATCCAATTTTCATCTGTTTTTGTCGAGTTCAGCCGAAAACGATCCGCTCCAGCTGCGTCCAAATCCTGAAAATTTCATCAGCAAAGTAAGTCCTTCCGCTTGTTGCCGAAGAGTTTTAGTCAAATGGCTTATAAAGAGCCTTTCTCTCAATTTGTTGGACTGAAGTTGTTTTAAGTTTGGGTCAAGAGACAAAATCGCTGAGATTCTTTTGTGCCTCGTCGTCCAGCTGAGCGAATCGGAGGACTCCGAGGATGAAACGAAGAACAAGGCCGCCTCCGACAAGAAAGCAGCTCACTCTAGTGGGAGGAAATATGTGCCGCCGAAGATCGCTCCGGTGCATTACGGTAACGACGTTTTTTGCCTCCGATGGACCGGAGTTTGTTTCACGGTGATTTCTCGGTATCGGATATCAAGACGGCTATTTTTTCCCCTCAGACGGCGACATGACGGAAGCAGACAGGAAGAAGTCTCAGGCGGAGCGGCAGCGTCGCGCGGCTCTGCGGAGCTCCGTGATCCAGGAGCTGAGGCAGCAGTACAGCGACGCTCCGGAGGAGATCCGGGACAGACGAGACTTCCAGTCGGAGAGGGAAAGCCGAGACGAGCTCCACAGGTTGAGACTTGATGGCTTCACTGCAGTCTGTTCAGACATCCATCCGTTTGAAATTTGATTAGGTTTTTGTGTTGCGTTACGCCCTCGGCTGTTTTAGGAAGACTTGCACCGAATGCTCCCATTACGGGGAAATGTGGTGGGAGTTTAAAAATGCTGAACCAATTGTCACCTTACAGGAAAAGTTACGAGGAGTCGATGATGGTGCGTCTGAATGTGCCGAAGCACGAGAAGAAAACCAGGAAGAGGAGCACGATGGCCATGTCCGGCCAGCTGAGCGGCATCACACACTTCGGTGACATCACAGCTCTGACCGGCGGTGAAGGTGGACAGGTGTGTTTTCAGAAACCTCCGACTTTCCCACAAGTGAATGGCATATATGGAGGAACTTTCTCTTTACCAAGTTCGCCTGTGGTTTATGGGACATGGGTTGCTCTCTAGCTGTCAGTTCTAAGATACTTTTTTTTTTTCTTTTTTTTTGTCTAATTTCCCCAGGATGGGGAAAGCGGTAGACCAAAGAAGAAGAAGAAACTCATGAAAAAGAAAACCAAGAGGAGAGGTGAGTCTGTTTTTTAAGGTAAAGGGAGTAGGGTATAATGTGCAATGAATGGATGATTATTCATGTTTTTTTCTTTTTACAGCCTTCAAGAAACACAGATAAACAAAACTGTGGTGTTCAATCATGTCAGAATATTAAATGAAAATGTTTTTTATTCACTGTATTGAAGTAATAAACTCCACATCACTGCTTTTTTGCTTGTGTTTTAGTTTTTAATCGGTTGTAAAATTGCGGCTGTCCAGTCATTACTTACCACTAGAGGGCAGTCATGTTTCCTATAATATCAATCAAACAGAGGCCACGCAATTCAATGCTGCGTTCCAGTTACCTGGGAATTCAGAACTCGGAACTGGGTTTGACGTCAGACCGCAGGTAATAGCGGTCCGTTCATTACAGTCGGAATTTCCAACATGGCGGTGTCTATAAACAGTTTCCAATACCTATAAGCAAACACTTTTAATTTGTTTAGAGTTGTGGGTGCTACATGTAGCATAGATTTTAAAGTAAGGTTACATGAGGAGCGGTAGTTGGAGTTGCTCCCACTTTCCCGATGGGAAATCAGACTTCGGAGGGCGGCCCAGCTGATTTTTCCGACTGGGAAGTCGGAATGTTCCACTTCCGACAGCAACTGGAATGCAGCATTCGCCATTACCTTTTCCATGAGGTGTGAGAACTGAAGCTTGTCCCGTAAAACCCTTTTCGCTTGTAACATTGCGCAGAGCTGGAACAGCTGCTGGACGCCCGGCCAGATGTTGGGGAGGATTAATGGCCGCCGCGGCAGCTCGCTCTACTTAACTCGGTGCCAACAGCAGCAATTTGGCACACACCCCTGGTTGCATCTAGTTAATAGATGAGGCACCATCGCATCTCGTTTAACATAAATGCTTTACAAAGAAAAAACCAGTGCAGTACCAAAATGCGCCCTCGGATTAAAGGGAACAAAACACATTTGAAGCAAATGCGTTTTCTGATCACACTTGGAAAGTGAGATATTGGCCAAATACAGGTGTCCAGAAATGTAAATTCCAGGTCAATTTGTTTTATTTCATTATACATAAACGGATTGGGAACTGGGCACATTACAATTCAAACCATGGAAAAAAAACAAATGCCCTACAGAAGCTAAAATGTGCTCCAGAGTGGCGACTTCTTTGCCATTCATCTACTGTGAACTGAAAAAGTTTGACATTTTTGCTTTGCTGCTTGGACTTGACCAACTGACCTTATTAATTGCACATATTAGGAGCTTTTTGGCTTGTTGCATTGAAATACTAATTTCACTAGCACATTAACTTCAGTAAAAAGCAACTTGACCTTATTTTACTGCTTTTAAACTGATTCATGTGTCCTGGAATGCGATAGATGAACACCACAGCCAATACACTGAATCATACTGTGGCTGTCTGGACCAAAAAATGCTTTCGTTTTTTTCATTTTTTCTTTTAAAGGTTAGTTTGACAATCTGCAACCTATTAATCTTTTTTTTTTTTTTTCCAATAAAGAAACTTGAGGGAGTAGGATTCAGCTTCTTACCAGTAGTGTTGCTTCAGACATTTAATAAATACAGTAGTCACAGGTGTACGTTTGTTAACAACATAGGAATTTCATTAGAAATACAAAAACACCTAAAATTTTAAATGAGTAAATAAATTCAGATTGAATTTGTCAAGTGAAATATTACTTCCATGTGAATTGTAAAATTCAGTGGAAAAATATGGGTTCAAGTTTCAGAGCAGTTTGACAATTAAATGCCACAATAGCTCAATATTTCCATGAGGAACTAAGATAACAGTGAACATTTCTTAGACCACTTCAGAAAGAAAAACTGACACCAATTTCATTTTTACACAATGTCTTTATTTTTTTTCTCCTAATTACAGACTCATGGGTTAAAAATAAAAATAAAAAAGCAAAACATTTGTTCAAACCCAACCCCGCCCCGATCTTTTTTTTTTGCCCCCCCAAAAAAACAAACAAAAAAACCAAAACAAAGAGGTCTCCAGACCAACCCCACCCCCTGACTTTCCCCACCCTAAAACAGCTCCAGCCCACTCTTCAATTTAAATCAATGCTGTTAGCTGGGCAGCCTTTCTCAAACAAGCCGTGACTGCACTGCGCCTAGTCAGAGAAAGGGGGCGCCCTCGAGTCGCACCTTGATAATTAATCACCCCTCGTCTCACCCCGTTTCTCCCCCCTCTAGCACAAACTTGCCTGTCTGCCACTCGGCTATTGTTGGCTTCAGCTGTGTGTGGGAAATCATGTGTCGGCTTGGCTGGCCGTCAGTTCTGCGGTGTGTTTGGTTAGGTGTGTATGTTCGTTGTGGGCGATGTGTGACATTTTTTTTTGTGTGTTTGTTTTTTAAAATTTATTTTAATTTTTTTTTTTTTTGAAAGTGTTTAAAAAGCATCATCAGCGTTTGCTGTTGTAGTAAATGCCCCCCGCGGTGGGCCTGTGGTCGCCCTGCCCCCCTCCCCCGCCTCCCCACACCGACAGGATGGGGTGAGTGTGCATAGCGGGAGCGGAGAGAGACAGAGATGCTGCGGAGACAGTGGGGGGGGCCGGCGCCACCTGGGGAGGGGTTGTCAGCCTCCACTGGTCCTGAAACCTGAAACGACAAGAAGTGGTCTAATATACAGAGAGAGGAGGGGGGGAAGGAGGTGGAGGAAGGGGGGGAGAGAGGAAGACAAGGTGCACAGAGGGAGGAGCAGGGGGGAAATGAAGGGGGAAGTACTAAAAAGAAAAAAAAAAATGAAACATGCCTGGTTTGGGGAAAACAAAGTTACTTCATCTACAAAACAGGTGGGGGAAAAAAAAAATACAATCCTACAGTCCTTCACTGGACAGCAGACGATCCATAAATAAAATACATTTTAGGGGGTAGGGTGCAAGAGGGAGAAAACAGATAGAAGGGGTTGAGAGGGTGAGGTAGGGTGGGGTAAGGGGGGAGGGGGGGATCAGGAGGTAATGACAAACTCCAAACGACAAAAAATTGCAACAACAAACACTCAAAAGCTAGTGGACGTTTCACACTGATGCGCTAACAACAAAAACAAAAAAAATCGAACATCAACTTTCCTTCTTTCTTCCCTCCCTCCCTTTTTTCCCCTCTCTTCCCTCCCTCCCCCCCCCCTTTTTTTTTGGATGGCAGTGGAAGGTGAGTGGGTGGGCTGTACTGGTGATGGTGTGAAAGCAGGAGGTCACAGCCAGACCAAAGGAGACACATCTGCAGCCTGAGATACCATCTTTCTCTTTAAACCACTTTTCTTTTTCTTTTCCCCAACCCTTCCCTCCCATTCAGAAAACAAACAAACAAAAAAACAAAAAAAAAATTAGAAGAGAAACCCAACAGATGTTTCACCTCCCCCCACCCCCACCAATGGCCAACCGAGGTTTACCTTACCAGGTGTGACCGCATCAAGCTCTGCACACGCACGCTCTCACACAATCTCACACTGCGGCCAGCCAGTCTCTCTGTCCAGGAGAGGGGTTTGTGTCGTTTTGATTTTTTTTTCGTTTTTTCTTTTTTTTTTCCATTTTTTGTCTTTTTTCCTCTCCTCAGTGGTTTCTTCTTTTTTTTGGTGGGGAGGGGAGGAGTTTCATTGTGTGTGTGTGTGTGTGGTGTGTGTGTGTATGCGTGTGTGTGTTTTAAAATGGAACAGAGATGGGAGGGGAGGACTGATAGTAAGGGGAGTACTGGGGGGGGGGGGTGTTTAGTAAGGGGAATACCACGATGTTGTTCGCCCTCGGCCCCTGGAAAAGAGAGAGAAAAAGAGGGTGAGATTTTTTTTCTGTTTGGCTTAAGAAGATGGACACCAATTTCCTGGTGTGATAAATATAAATATATAGATAAGTGAGAGTGCGTGAGGGCAGGAAAAGGTTTGAATAAAAAGTCAACTGTAAATGCCTAAAATGAGACAGGCTGTATTTTAATCAGTGTGGAAGGACAGACTAGTAGCTTTTAAAAAAGGAGGAAAAATTGTTTTTTCAGATATTGAGTGAGAACAATAAGTGTGGGGAGGTTGTGGGGGGATGTGAAGGGGGGACAGCAATGGCACTCTCCCTCTTTCTCTCTCTCTCTCTCTGTCTGTCTCTCTATGAGAGAGCCTCCTTCTGGGGGTCACTGTGGGGGAAAGACCGTGAGGACAAACAGCACCACACACACACACACACCATCAGCTAGACGCATTCACTTACACGGTGGACTCACAACTGCAGCGTTAATCCACACGCAGAGACACAACGTGACACACACACACACACACACACGCACACAGAGTGACACCAGCCAGCGGCAGAGCGCCTCTCATTCACACCGACAGCACAAACGGGTCACACTGGGACTGAACACCCCGCCGCTCGGTAGGCCAGATGCCGAGGTCAGGCTGCAGTAATGAACCCTCGTTTCTGGGAGTGAGCGCTGTGAAGCTGGAGCGAGTGTGTGCGCGGTGTAAGTGGAAGGGGGCGGCGGGGGTCATGTTCATGCAAAAAAAAAAGAAAAATCCACATGAATACGAGTACAAAAAAAAAAAAGTAAATAAACACAAATGACATTATGAATACTGTTGGGCATCAAAAATCTTGGCTCTTCGCTGCGCGTACTTGGGAAGATGATCATGTGGACGTGATCATCCTGACAGCATTGGGTTGGTTTTTGGCATCGAGGTTTAGAAAGGTTTCGAGTCGTTTTACTGAGATGTCAGATAAAAGTGCTGGAGAGACTTTATTCTGACTGAATGGGGCATGGAGTAATGCAGGATGGCCCCCTCCCACACCTGCTGCTGCATACTGCCGCTCAGCAGGCTGTGAGAAGGCCACAGCAACTCAAACTGAAGACGCATGCCTGTGGCCTAGTCCACATGTAGCCAGATATCTGGGAAAAGCAGATTTGTATGGTTTCATGTGGATGTAAACTTTTCCGAAACCGATCCTGTGTGTGAGATACTTTTAAAAATGATGTGGACAAGGCATAAGACAAAAAGGCCGCAGATTTTAGAGCCAATAATATGACATTGTTCAGTACTACCACTTTGCTTATTTTTCTTTCAAGGTCATAGGTCAAATAGAAAAGGAACTGTTCAGGAATGCATCTTTAACATTAGAATAAACTTGAACCAAGATAAATGAAGTTTAAAAAATTGTTTCTAAAAGTGAATTATTTATAGTAAGATGTTATAAAGTTCTCAGAGTGGCATGTTGCATTTCATTAAAGTGCAGCGCATACTTGTCTTTACTATAAACACTGAGGAGAGCACTTAACCAAATAATGACGTGTGACATTGAGATGATACTGAAATGCTGATAACATTAGTTCAATTCATGTTCTAGTTTTAAATCTGAGTAAATACTGAGATTCTATATATCTTTACTTCAGATTTTAATCCCTAAAGCTCTGTGCTTCTTTTCTCTTGCCTTTCAGACAGAGTAGGTTGTAGGTTTTAAAGAAATATGATTTGGCTTCTTAATCCTTCAGCACAGTGAAATGCTAGCTGAGGTGGTTTTAGCTAGGAACAGAGAACCAATCCAACATGTCTGATATTTGATCACAGCTAAAAACTGAAACCTTCCCAAGCTTGCTGCAGCTCCGTGCCAGGTTTGATGATGATATTTTTTCCACAATAAGACAAAGCACTGGTGAAATGTTACATGTGGTTCAGATCTGCAACTCAGTCTGAACTAAAGCAGTGATAAAAGTCCTGATGTATCATCCAGGCTCATCTGAGACAAATCATCAAGGCCAGTTCAAATGGAACAACTCTGAATGTTCTACGGTTTCGACATGCTAACCTGTGCTGCTGCTGATTAATGAGGGCACATTGTGTAGTTATCGGGAGTTTAAGATTAGATTCTTTCTAACCACATAGTTCATCTAATTTCAACATTTTAATCAGTCCTTGGGGGAATTTGAGGTCCTGTCCATTAGTATCAGTATTTTTACCCTTATCCAAGCCTCTCCCCTCTCTGCCTTGCAGGCCAGATCTGTGAGTGAACTGGGAGGGTTAAGGTTTCATTGTGTGTGTGGGGGAGTTTCTGATTAGAGACTGTGACCTTGAGGGTCAGACATTTTCTCACAAAAATGAAAGGATACAACCCAGACTAGTTCCAATTGAATGCCAGCTTCACTAAATGAGGAAACAAGGACCTGATGAAAACCTGTATGATTTGAGTTGACAAATAAAATAGCCAGGTAACTTTGTAGTAGCGATACAAGACAACGTGAAGCCCTCGCTCACAGTGTTTTTCATAAGCTAAATGGAAAGTTTTACAGTCTCTAATGTTACATTTTAAGTCAAGGGTACCGACAGATTTTGACGATGGATGGCATGTTATACATGACGGCAAGGCTCCCCAGGGTCTGATGCAAGAGGCCTCGACAGCAGCTCACCTGAAGGCCCGTCCTCTGCCTCTAGGTGGCGTGTAACCACTGTAGTATCGTGCACGCGAGGCGAAGCTTCCTCCTCCGCCCCGTGATCGGAACCGGCCCCGAGGAAACCCGCGATCTGTGGTGCTGATGCCTGGTCTGTTTGTTCTCTTGGCTCCCACCTGAACACAGTTTGGGGTGTTAGGAGCTCTCACACTCAAAACATGCAGTTCCACTGTGACAACACTTTTGGATGATCACTGCGTTGCCCTGGACTACTTTATTGACAAGTGAAATGTTTCAGATCACAATCTTTTTACTTTTCATTACATAAAAAAACAAAGTTAAGTTACTGTCCACTTTTTTGCATGTTATAAAGCCAAAGTTTCTCACCTTTATCTGTCTTCCTCTGAAAAGGGATTCATCCAGAGCCATAGCTGTCCTAACAGACTCTTTGTCTGCAAACTCAATATAAGCAAACCTGAAAAAGAGGGGGGGAGAAAAAAGTTGCTAAGCAACAGAAACTTCTAAATACAAGAACAGGATTATGCAATAATTAAAAAAAAGTCTCAGATAATACAGAATCAACAGAATCGGCTGCACCGATCCAATCCAGATATCTGATGTTTAGTATCAGCAGATACCAATCCCATAAAGAAAAACGGTGCCAAATTGAATTCAAATGTTTCTTTTATAAACAGACAAATTTACTGAATTACAAATATAGTCGATTACTCTGCACCAGTGCAACACACTAAAACACACCAATACTTCATAGGTTTGGTCAAACATGTAATTTGTTGAGTCAGAGCAATTAGAAGTACCAAAAAAGACAAAAACCATAGATTGGCTAAACATGTAAAAATAAACTGTAACAAACCTTTCAAGAGGTCAGAGCACAAAGCTTGGAATTAAGACTAATTAGATCAATCCTTATTCATCGGTCACATCGTCATTGAGACTAAAACTTCTTTTCAATATCAGGACCGATACAGATATCAATGTCGAATCTGTTCATTTGAAATTTCTGCCTCTGGTTTTAAATATCCTAACAAACTAAACTGATGGAAACTGAAACTTCCTCCATTGGAAGACTAGTTCAAATCAGAAAAATAATAAAAGAAAAAAGAGAATGGGCTATTCCTGTCTCACTGAAAAACTGAACTTCATTTGTATTCATCTCCAAATTAAATTAATCCGTACATCATTTAAGATACTTGCTAACTTATTCTTAGTCAGCAACTCATGGCACAAGTAAGAGAGAATTAGATGGGTTATTACCCCTTGGGATGCCCTGTGTATTTGTCACACAGAATGGTGACTCTGTTTACTGAACCACAGCCATGAAAGTGAGCCTCAAGCTCCTCTGCTGTAGCACCGTAATCCACCTGAGGAGAGAAAACGTAGAAAAACATTTATGTCACAGGGAGAGACATGAGAAACACAAACACCCTACAAATTTGACAATAAAGGAACTTATTTTTTAAATATGAACATTATCACTGCTGATGGGTCTCAGAAGTCACAATGTAACCACAGCAACCTGAGTGCGGGACAGCGTTCATTCTGACTAAAACAAGCCAAGCCATTGAAGTGTCAGAGAGAAAAGGGCAGAAGAGAGGGAGGCCAACAAAACCCGAACAAAGCAGCAGGGAGCTGAGCACTACAGCACAGAATATCTGTATGCTAAATACTATCAGGCTGTAGTACAAGTATGGAAGTGCTGAATGATGCCCTTTCATGACAGAAAACTAAACAGGATTTTCAGGTTTGTCTTGGAAAATGTGTGGAGTTCATTTAAGGTGCAAGACCTACAAATACTGACCCGCTTCATAAGTATAAATTCCAACGGTTTTTTTCTTCCTTTTCTTTTAGCAGCAACATAGGAAATTGTGTCTTTTTTTGGACTAAACTCCAAGTGACAAACGACACGTCAAACATGGCGCAAGACAACAGACTGTTACTCACATTGCCAACATAAATAGATCTGCCATCTGCTTCCATCTTCTCCTCGATGGACATGATGACAGGACCAACTGAAAACAGAGGAGGGAGAAGAAGTCAATACGACTGCTGGGAGGCAGACAAGACGGCCTATAACAAGCTGGATTTGGAGGACAGACCTGGAAGCAAAATTACAGGTTTTAAATTCCAACATTTGTGCTGATCGTACAGCAGAGGTTTTGCTGCATGATTTCACCCAAAATAACCTCTGCACCATCAGTTATGATCAAATTTTGGTTCATAATTTATTAAAATAATGTGGGAAGAGGGTTGAATAACAGGCCTTTTTCCATTTTCTGGGACACACATGTCTGAACTAACTTTTTATTAGCAGAAAGTGCTTTTAAAAAAAATGCATAGAGGATGACTCGGTCGCATGAAACCTTAAGTTTAACTCGTTAATTACCAAAATGTATGAGGCAACAATCAAGACAATACAGAAATCCAGTTTATAATAAGGTTTGATTCCACAACTACAGAGTGTTTATTACATAGACGCATTAAAAAAAATAAAAAACAAAAAAAAAGTGGAACCATTTAAAGCAGTCCTGTATTTGATTCTCTAGAGCACTGAATCATTTTATTTTGAAATGGTGACCTCAGTATAATAAGGAAACAGGATTTATGTAAATCAGAAAAAAAAAAATACTGAATCATACAGCAAAGCTATGGTACTTCTAGTTTATTTGCTTCCCATTATGTCTCAAGTTTATTGGCCACTCAGAGCTCATTGATACAAACCTTTTTGCATGTCTCTGCTAAGAGTGGTGGCCGTACCCTGAACTCTGCCTGCAATGGTCTTACGTTGCCAAGCAATTTTCTGCTTGGGACAGACACTTGTGTCCCTGCCTTAATCAGGTCACTCAGAAAAATTTATGCATCACAGGATATTTTATTTTGTCCTGTAAGAGAGTTTTCCTTAAAGTAATGTTGAGACATCCTGACCCTTGACCCCATGGCAAACACCAGGGTGTGCCCATAAGTTCCAAAAAGGAGCGCCTCATGAAGACTTCAGGAATAGCAAAAGGACATTTAGATAGAAACCTATTTTGAGCTCCTCTGCATTAGTAACAACTCGTCTTCTTCACCATGGCAGCCACAGAGCAGGCCCACAGCTATGTGAGGCAGCACTGGAAATACATCACATGTGAAGCAGCTAACAGGCTTTGATGAGCTGCAATTCCAACTGGGCCAACAATTAAAACAACTTTTGGTCAAGCTGGATACCTTTTTAGAACAACGTTTAATTAGGTGCTGTTGCTGTGGTTGGAAACACTTGGCCAGACAATTTTATGAAAACCCTTAAATGATAATGTTTGTCTTAGAAATTGCAAATAAAACTGTGGTTTTGCTCTGCCATAGTAATACACTCGTAGGTCAAATATTTTATTTCAAACAGTTGGCGATGTTGGACTTCTCAAGCAAGAAAAACACTCAAAAGTAAAGCCATTTGCATTATCACCACTACCAGTGGCACATTCATTATAAACCACATATTTTCACAAGCATGCCTCTTCCACTTCTTATTTAGTCTCTTGCTGCTGTTCAATTCATCTGTGAGTTCAGATCAGGGTTGGGATGTCATGGCATCATAAGTACTAACTACAATGTGTTGTAGTTGTAGGTTGGAAACCTAGTGGTATTGGCTAATAGCTATGATGCTAACTACTAACAGAAATACAAACTCATAATAGGCATAAGACAATGATTGTGAGTGCAACACTGCCAAACAGGATTCATTTAAAATAAAAAAATAAAAAAATAAAAAAAGTAATTCTATTCGTTACAATGAACTAACCTTTTCAGCGTAGTTAAAAAAAGAAAACAAACAACCAACAAAAAAAAGTTAAAACAGAGCCACTCAAAAGGATACATTAAGACAAAATTGTTTTCAAGAAGCCATGTGATGCTGTCATCCCTGAAAGAAAGAGGAAGACTACAGACTGCTCAAGTGAAAAACAAACATACCTGGTGGGGGGCTGAGATTCATCTGTTTCTCCACCTCGTTCTGTAGCTCCTTCAGCTTTTCTGCCTCTTCCTCCATCTCTCGAACCCGGGCTTTAATAGCCTCCAGTTCCTGCAGAACACACACATTCCCAATATGTCTGTGAAACCAGTAGCTTCACAAACTGTTACCATTGACATGCATCTGATGCTCAATGGTTTTACAAATGTATGCACCAAAGATAAAAGTCCTCATTTAAGTAGATCCAGTCTATGGCCTTTTGCTGCAGACTATTTTTTATTTCCTCTCTGTACAGCATACAACTAAAAACCAAGAGAGCCAACAAATGGAAATAAAAAGAAAAAAAATCATTACATAGTTGTGCAACTGTTAAAAATCTATTCCGTTACAATAAAAGTTTAATCACAGCTATTTTTTTTTCATAAAAATAATACATTTACAGCAAACACAGACAGGTTTCAAATAGACAATGACTAGAAGGTCTTTGACACAATTATCCCAAATTAATTAAAGCATAGGTCATGCAATTAACTTATCTTTATAAAACTCTACAGTGCACCACAGAAAAACCTGTTGGTAATCTTCTTATTTTTGATACCTTTAAAAGGGAACTTGGGGTTTACAAGTTCTTAAGGTCGACCATTTTATCAGCCATGTCTTCTACAACCACTGAGCAGTTATTGCCAAAGCCAGAAAAATAAATACAATTCTTCAAAATTAGCGTCGTCATCTACAAACAAAAACCATTGCACATTGCCACACTTTATTAATCTCATGTGAACTAGAAATTCTGGCTGCCAAGTTCCAACACCAAACCTTCCAAGAAAATTGGTGTTTTCACCCAGAGACTCGCTTGTCAATTAACTGCTCAACTCAAAACAATTGAGATCAGCTTGCTCTCAGGCCGTAGGTTCTCATTCAATAACACATTTTTCTATAAAACAGACACATCATTTGCACTGAATACCGACTTGACGGTGTCCTCACGTGTGTGAAGTCCCTCCTGTCTGACAGTGGTGCACTGCAGCACAGTGGGAGTCGCTCCACCATCATTCAGAGCCACTGCCTATTTGCCTTTTTTTTTTTTTTCTTTCTTTTTTTAATTCATTTGCTCACAGTAACACTCAAGAATCATCCTAAATTCGGATCTCCCAATCAGAGGAGGAAAAAAAAGGGAGTCACAGTAACCGAGCCACTCTTCCTGCATTCAGTTTGTTATAATCCCAGACATCATAAATATCCTCACGATTCATATATAGACCAGGGGAGCAATCCACCTGCATCTGACACGTTCTGACCCCTATTTCTTTGACGCATATTAAGAACAAGGTCTCACGCTCCCCTCTTTTCCTCCAGCCAACAAATGGTGAAAGATGCAAACCCAGCCCCTTAAATACCGCAGCCCCCTTTTTCCATCTGCGTCCCCAGCCACGATTTCTCTACGAGAAAACCCAAATCCCTCGCCAAAGCGTGCTATCCAGTAATTACCTGGGAAATATGCACTGACGTGCAAACGATAGAATACGCATGTGTGAGTCCATTGAAAATGTGCAGCTGGTATTAATTTTAAACTCGCTCTGATGCAGGTTACTGCCCACAGTCGGCCAAAGCGCACAGAAAAGGAGAGAAAAAAAAAAAAAAGAAAAAAAGATGGTCAAGTGTATGTCGGCCTCGTCTAGCTGTGGCTTTATTATTCGCTCACACAAATGTTATCCCGTGAGACTGAATAGCGTCTGTCGTGTAACAAAATTAGCCCGACGGCTACCATGACGTGCCGCAAATTTATCCCGTGACTACCGACCACAGTTGACGGGTTCGCTGGTCATTTAGGGTGCAGCATTTCATGCTAACATTAGCCTTCTGCCGCTGGGTCATTCGCGTGTGCGCGCACAGCAGCGCCCGAACAAGAAGCTGCTTCATTGAAGAAAAAAAAAATGAAAGGAGATAAAAGATGGAATTACCGTCAGCCGGTCGCCTTCTTAAGGAGGTAGACTTTTAAAACGACAGCTAACGGCGGCGGCCTGTCCGGTGCTTGCCCCAACAATGTCCCGCATCTCCGTCCTGCATTTTTTTTTTTTTTCCTTTTTTTGCGACGAGGATTTCCCCCCCACCCCCAACAGGCTAGGGTTGCTCTCTCTAGCGCAGAGAAACTGGTGTTGCTCTTGCGCCAAGATGGCCGCGGACACCACGCATGTCACCACCCAAGTCTGCTGCACTGCGTGAACCACAATGGCGGTTGATACCGAAGTAGCCTTATCAGACGGCATGTGACCAATGATTTGTCGAAGACGACCAGAAAAACTACACGTTCTGTTTAACCAACTGTTCCGAAGTGGCACTAACGTGCCTCGGTATTCAAGATGGTTCTCACTCGTGGAACAATACCCTTTACTCACCGGGTCTTCAATCGAGGCCTCTCCCTCTTCTAACCCCGGTTCTTCGTCACCGACACCTGGGTCTTCCAGTTCGGGATGTCCGGGATCTGAATCTAGTAGAGATTCATCTGCTAGTCCGTTGCCGAACTCCGCCATCGCTCTTATCCGACACTACCGACGCGCCTCGTGGCTAAACCGACGTTACAGGCCCCCACTCACACACAAGGGGGTAGAGTGAGCGGGGCGGCGAAAAGAAAAAAAACGGCGGAAAACGCCGCTCTGTAAAGTTAAAATGGGAAATAAAATGCTAGCTTCAGCTCTAGCTATAACTCAAACAGCGTTCCACGACACACAATGTGTGCTGTTTCACTCGCTATTTTTAGGCAAAGGCCCAAATATGCGAAACCGAACCGACTTTATTTACTTAAACGTGTATATTTAAAAAAAGGCGAGGGCTGTACGCGAGCGCGGCGGCGTCTCCTCGGTTCAGAAATGGAAGCTGGGGGCGGAGTCACTTAGCACTGCAGGCGTAAATCTCTCAATTCTATTGGTCTACAGAGAATTCTAGACCAACCTTTTCAGTATTTCCCGTGTGTTCATTGGACAATCATACGGGGCATTCCGGTTCGCGAATGGCGTCGTACGCATTTGATTGGATTATGTTACTGTCAATCGAACTCCTCTCGTTACTTTAATAAACTTACAAAGCCCATTGCTGACCGAATAAATTCCCATAATATTTGAACGAGTTATGTCAAATGCCTCACCCTGTTTGACCTTACTGAGCGAGGTCCCTTTAATAAATCATTCTGCAAAAATCTTTTTATGCCATTTTAGTCAAAATAAAACAAAACAAAAAAAACTATTAGTTTTAATGATTTGGATTAGAAGCACTTTATTTCTGACAGAAAATTATATTATTGACAACATTTGAAATTGTTGATGTTTAATCTTCCTTATTACTTCTGTAAAACTAGATATACACAGCTTGACCTGATCAACCACACAATTGTTCATTATTGTCCATTACCTTACTTTTTATACTCCAAGAAAACCATAAGCATGCATTTTTGCTTCCATGGTAAGCCTAAGCATATTTATCTCAGAACCAGCTTTCTTTTGGAATTGCATAAACATCCATGAAACATCTTAGTTGTCGCCCTTTATAAAAGGTTTTTAGCAACAAAAACAATACACTGCTGTGTGACAAAACTAAGTTTTTTGACTGCAGGTGTTGCAACTACTTTCAACATTATGGGTCCAGTGATGAAAAATGCTTGAGTAAACTATAGTCAGTGATACAGGGTGTTCCCTTTAATAAACGTGATTAATTGTAACATAATCCCAAAATAAATATTGACCTTTCTCAATTTCAACAGATCGGTTCTCAGCGCTTTATTAATGTTACCGATATTATTTATTTTATATATTTGTTTTATATTATTATTGTTGCTTTTACTGATAATGATCTCACACTCTAGCACACTCTGGTTTAACGCAACTGGATCTAATGATGGCTCGTTAGAAGGCCTCAGAAGTACCCCGACATGCTGCAAAGCTTGTTTCTCCCACCAGGGAGAGAACTAAAGCATGCAGGGCGCCGGCCCTCGAGCACCGACTTTCGGACACCACTCCTCTAAGCAGCACTGGTAAATATTTCGTCCAGTGCTCAGCATTTTGCCCGACTATATCTGGCCCAGCACACCACGTGTCGTCTCGTGAATCTTTTCGTTTCTTGAAGTTGCAACGTTTGCCCGGTAGGTGGCAGGTTTACGGAGTGACGCACTCGGGAGTCCAATGAATGAATACAATCGACACCCACGCGCTGGAAAGCAGCTGTTAAATATCTGGCCACGATAGTGACCGCGAGGCCGGAAGAGGTAGATAGGGTTTGCAGCTCTGAAGTTATTTACGTGTCGAGACTAACACTTTGCACGCTGAATAATTCCTGCACACTAAAAATAAAAGCTATTCTAAATGTCACTTTTGAAAACAAAATAGTTTAGCATGCTTACCAGAATTTGTTTTTTTTTAATTGCTCACCATTTTTTGTGAGATCTTCATGAAAATGTCAACTAAGGTATATGTTTGCGTTACAAAATATATTCCAAACAGCCTGTATGCAAAGAGGCATCTCCCACTGTATTGATCTAGCAGTACTCTAGTACCATTGTTATCTTTTCAGCAGTAGGTTTGATGAAATCAGGCCAACTTTATTTGCTTTGTTGTTCAACTGGTTTTATTTGTTTTTCTGTATAACAAAGAAAGCATAATGGAGACCAAACACAAAGGCAGGTACAAGTGAGGAGGAAAATTAAGCTTAATCATAAAATCTAACAATTCATAACAACACTGCCACTATTATTGTTCAATATTCATAGGAATACCATACTCTTTCTGAGCAGAGCGGTGGCATTAAAAACCATTATGAATCCATAAGAATAAAAACAACAAAAAAAACAAAACAGTGATGAGTAGTAATAATAAATTGTATAAGTAGTAGTACAGTTCTAACAATAGTGATAATCAAAAGTGACAATGAAACATAAGGGAATATAAAGCAGATCTCCATAAAAACATCATCTAGTTTGGACAGTGCAACACCGTGTCTGTGTGTGTATGCGCATATGTGTGCGTGTGTGTGTGTGTAATCCCAGTCTTGAGGTTTGAGCACACTAGTCCTTGCTTTACACACAAGATACAGTTTCCAACAGAAGTACAAATTATTACTCGTGGTTAAAAGGACATCGTTCCCCTCTGTTTCACCGCTGCGGCGATGGCTGCGTTCGTCTCACATGTCTGTAGCTTGTGCAAAAATGGTGGACTAGTGCAAGTGTCAAGCTGTGGGATGTCCTTTTTTTGTTTGTTTTTTTTTTTTTACAGTTTGCATTAGGACCTCTCCTGCTCTCTGTCGACCTAAAGATTGCTTTTTGGTTTCTGAATGACAGAAAGCAAAGTGAGGATTACTTTGGAATATCAGTTATTTTTTTTTTAATATATTTCTTTACAAAAAGTTCAGGTTTTAGTTTTGCTTTTTTTTTTTCTTTTTTGTTAAAACTATTAATAGTAACATTAATATACAACTTAAACCGAAGGAAAACATCTTTAGTTTGTGTCCTTCAACACAGCACCATCTTATTAGCTCTCAGTGAATACGTTTTCTGTTTCCTAATTTATTTCCTAGATTTGAGTACCCATAAACCACTAGATGATGCCAAGAATACCCGACTGTCTCCCTTGTCGTGGGTTGCAAGAGTACAACATCCCGTTTCACAGCACATACATGACCAGGATCACTTTCTGCTTTAAAACAGACTTTAAAAAAAACCAGGGGGAATCGGGCCTGCTTTCTCAATCTGACTGGATTGGCTTTTGACCTAAATAAAAATGTTTTGCCAGTTGTAATTGCTTCCTGTCGTTGAACAAACACTCAAGAGAAAAAAAGAAACGGGAAAAAAATTGGGAAATCAGTCTGAGTCTTAGTGCCAAATAGAGTTGAAATCAATTTACAAAGCTCCCCTGTTGGGGTTTCCTTTTAAGGCTGCCATATTACTAACACACCAACAGGAGGTGTAAAACATTTAGGTTTCCCAAGCAAGTTTGAAGAGCCACATTCCAAAAATGAGACACACAAACATTTAGGGAGGATGTAAAATTGACAAAAAATAATAAAAAAAAACAAACAAAAAAACAAACAAACACAATTTAATGTTGAAAAAAAAAACAAACAAAAAACAATTACAGTTCTTGGCCAAGAAAACGCTGAAAGATTTACAGGCAGAATTTAACTCATAGAATACCAGCTGTGACATTCAAAGAGACATATCCCCTTGAATGGGTGTAAAAAGTTTGGGGAAAAAAAAAAGCTCTTCATTGACAAGTCTTTTTTTTTTTTTGTATATTACAACCAAAGCATATTACAATTGATTAGCAAAAAAGAAAACAAAAACAAAAAAAAAAAGAAATCCATTTCACGTGATTTATATTAAGGCATCCAACATGCATTAATGCATCTTTCCATAAAAAGACACCTGCATCAGAATGCTTAAAAACATCTCAAACAATGTAAAATGTCAAAGTGCGGTATGCCACAGATTCTACTTTCTTTAAAACCTTTTAGCTCAGTCTTTTATTTTTTTTTAGATTGTCATGAAACTATTAACATGTTATTGTGGACAAGTTTGCAGCCCTACTCTCTCTCTCTCTCTCTCTCTCTCTCTCTCTATAGTACCTCTTTTAAATCCCAAATGAGAAGACAAATAATTCTTGTAGCAACCCAAAAGCTGGCTATTGCCAGCGTTTTCTCCTCTCCCAACAGCTCAGTCCAGTTGTGTGATATCTAAGCAATCTTTGCCCGAGAAGAGGTGAAAAGTTGGCATGAGGGGGAAAAAAACAACTCCACAGGGGGAAAAAAAGAGGGAGAGAGAAAAAAAAAAAAAACAGGCAGTTATTTATGTGAGTATATCATGTCACCTCAAAAAAAGTGTTTATGGGCTCACCGTGGCAACTGCCAAAAAAGTAGAAACACTTGTATCAGTCTTTAGGATAGAACAGCTCAAGCATTGTGAATTGAGTGCCTTTACAAATTATAAGAAGTTAGTCAGTACATAACCACAGGGTCAGGATCAGAAATTGTTGCGGTAAGGTGTGAAAGGGTCAAGGAGACCTTTAGAGGGTTCGCACACTCATCAGGAAATCAGCTGATAAAGTGACAAGCAGCATGGGAAGAGAGTCTGCTCAGTTCATGATGTCAGGCCAAGTGACGGTCGAGCAAAGAGCAGCGGAGAAAAAGTGGGGAGTGGGGCAGGGGGAGGCGTAGCGAAAGATTACCTTTAGAGGATTAGTGCTCAAATGTGTTTATTAAAATCTGAGGAGCCCAAACGGGTCCAACAATTGTCAATGTGCAGACCATGCCTGATCTGAGTCTTTTTAACTGTTGCTGGTGGCCGTCGAGGGTGGCAACTCGATGACGATCTCCCCTTCGGAGCCAGCTCCTGGGCTGGTCACGGCAGTGGAGAGAGGACCCTGCGAGCTGTTCTTGTTGACCAGGGCCGTGGGTTGGCCAAAGTTAGTGGTTCTCAAAGTGGCCAGGTGATGTGGGGAGAAGACGTGGGCCCTGGCGGCGGCCCGCGACTCGAAGGAGATTGGCGTCGCAGTGGCCCGTCAGGGTTTCCTTTGGAGCGGGCTGGCCCGGCACCGGAGAGGCCGTGGGATCGGTGATCGTTAGCTGAACGGGCTTGGGAAGGATGGGCCGATTGGCTTTCAGGGCGCTGTAGTGAAGGTAGCTTCCCGAGCTGGTGTCCACTTTCCCATCTGACAGGGGGTACTGCGGTTGGTCATGGGAGACGAGAGGGAGATAGAAAAAGACAAATTAAGATTGGAAGAAAGTTTTACTGCAATCAAACTACATAGGTTGCATTCACATCACCCCTGTTTCGTCTGCTTTAATCGAACTCTCGTCTGTTTGCCTAGAAAGTCTAGTTCATTTGGGGAGGTGTGAATGTGCAATCGAACTCTGATGTGGACCAAACTGGGATACTCCAGTCCATCTAAAAACCTAGTACTCTGTTCAGTTAATGTGAATGCCAAGTGTTCACCTACTGGTGTTGAGTGTTAGTAGGAGAAGTGGCTTGTGGTCTTTCGCCAAAGATAATCCTTATCTTTAAACTGGATGAAAACGTCCACTTCTCTTAAGATTTTGTTCAACAGGAAGTTGTGCTCGGTGTCTATTTCAAAGGTTTATGTGTCGTTTCCTTCAATGGTTCTTGGTGCAGAACCACAGAATGCTGACACAGGTTTTCCAAAAGATTTAAATTGTTTGACACAGTGCAGTTATTAAGGAAACCACACGAGCTGCAATTATAAACAAATGTTGCAATTTCTTTATTCCCCAATCAAACCGGATATCAGATGTGAAAAGGCACTTAGACTCAGCTGGGTGGTCCGATATGAAAATGAACCCAAACAGACATGGGAAATTGGAGAATGAATAAAGCAGCCAACATTAAGCTCTTGGAAATCCCCAACCTCAAATCTTGGGGATTTGAAATTGGGGATCTGTGATGTTTAGGTTTATTAAGGAAAAGGAGAGATCCAAATTAACTTGGCATATTTTATGGAATTACAGTTGAGTCCTTTGTTTAATCCTGGATTGGGTTCAGTCCTTATTACCAGACTTGTAGAACCAAGAGCTCAGTTAAACACACCCTGTCCAACAGCATGATGTAGGCTGAAATATGTTAAAAAGCAACACACCATGTTTGGATCTTCAGAAATTCATGAACAAATTAAAATACTCCCTGAAAAGCAACAGTCTGGATAGGATTACAAGGTCATTTCTAACGCTCTGAGTCTCCAGCCAACTACAGTTGGAGCCATTATCTACAAATGAAGATATCATGGCCCAGTGGTAAACTTTCCCAGGAGTGGCCAACCTATCAAATTACACCAGGAGAACATGGATGACTCACCCAGAAGTTCACAAGACACAGAAACATCTCCAGGCATACAAATCTCACTTAGGGTCCTTATTAATCAGTCAACATTTAGAGACTTGGTTCCCCAGGGGAAACAAAAGCTGCTGATAAAACAGGCCCTTCTCCCCATGTGCTGAAAAGCATTCTGATGATCCCCAAGAGTTATTATATATTCTCTGGAAAAGAGGATTTTTTTGGGGAGGTGTTTGATAGGCTGATGGCACTTTGCTGATTTAATGCCTGGTCTAGCTGCAGTAACTGATGAGATCATGCATTCTGCTCTCTACTAGAAAATCCTGACGATGATTGTTCAGCTATCAATTCGGGACCTTAAGGGCACACGGGCTTTGATTACACAGCGCACCAGCAAGTTTACCTCTAAATTGCTAAAAAAAACATATTTTTTTTATTTTTTTTTTTTTTGAGTGGTTTAGTTTGGAGTTTAATCATGAAATCTTTAACAAACTCTCTTTGCAAAGTATGGAGGATGAAAATTTGCTAAAAAATATTATTAATGGCTTGATTAATGTAGCAAATATGGCAACCCCACTACTCCCAAAAAATGCTAACTTAGATTACTGTGCAACAACTATTTTCAATAGTATTGATTTCAAATCACCAGAATTTAATTTCCCGTCTTATTTCCAGTCCTGTTTTATTAGATTCCTTTATTTCATTGTATTCTTTCTAATAATTTTTTTTCATTTACCGTCACATTACTTTCCGACAAAAAGAAAAAAGAATGAATATGAGGAAAACAAGAATCAGTAAATAAGCAAAAAAAAAGGAAAAAAAAAAAAGGAGAAAAGGGGGTAGAAATTAAAAGAAATTGCATTAAAAATAAAAAGAATGGGAAGATTGGAAGTAAGATAAAAAAAAAATAAAAAATAGAAATAATGTCAAGTTAAGTTGGGGAAGTTAATATTTTTCACTGCAATATTTAGCATACTAATTTTACTATTACTTTATCAAATTTTTTCTGTCAAATTTGGCAGGATTAGTCCACCATACTAATGTAGCTAAAATACAAAAAGTGGGTCAAACTCCACATTCAAGATTAAGTCACATGGCAATATTGGCACTAGATAATGTATTAAGAGCACACTGAATTTTCAGAGGTTCAGATTGCCTTGAATAGTTTTTTTTTTTACCTTAATAAATAAAATCATAATTTGAGAATTGCATTTTATTTTTATTCATGTTATCTTCACCTAATCTTAAAAATTGCACAATGATCTAAAACAGTAAAGACTGTAAGAGGTAATACTTTCTCACGGCACTATAACTAGATCCTATGCGGATTAGAGAAACTTCAAGGTTTTACATATTTACTGAAGAGGGGAAGAATACCTTAGAAATATTCTAAAAAGGACCAAGAATCAAAAATGAATGTTCTGACCAGAATATTACAGTTTCAGATCGAAACGCCTATTTTGTTGAGATTATTGCTGCAGGAGGAGCAATAACTGCAGCAATAATGTTTGTTTTAAAAACAGAGTAATACAGGAAAGTAGCAACCAGGCAAATATGTCAAGCTGGGAACGTACCATTTTTTCCTGCTGCAGCCTCCAGCGCTTCTCCTTGGCTCTGGTATTCTGGAACCAGATCTGCACCACCTTGAGAGGCAAGTTGAGCTCCGTGCCGATCGCTTCGCACTCCATAGCGTTGGGGTGGGCGCAGGTTTCATAGCACGACTGCAAGATGGACAGCTGAAGGCAGGACAGGTGGGTGCGTGGCCTGCGGCTGGCAGAGTGGGACAGAAAGCTGCTTTCCGACGGACTGGATTTCACGATGATCGGTGTGGACGGGCTCCCCGCTTTGGCGGAACCGGGTGTGTTTGGGCTGACGGGGGCGATGCTGGGGGTGGGCGGAGGGGGGATGGTACGAGGTGGCGTGTGTGTTGGAAGGGCCAGTTGTTCTCTTGACAGAGTGTTGATCTTTATGGGGACTTTGGGGGTCCAGTAGTTGAGACCGTTTTGTTTTGGTGGCACTAGAGTGGAGACTGGAGACCTGTTGTTAATGGGAGTCGTGGCCAGCTTTGGTACCATGCGGTTCGCCATGCCCGGTCTGATCAACATTTCACTGTCATCCTCTTTCTCCTCATCAGTTTTTTCTTCTTCACTCTCCTCTTCTTGTTTCTGGATGGGCCGTGGGGCAATTGGAACTGGTTCCTTGGGCGGGGAAAAGAGGACGGGGGTAGGGACTTTGGATGCAACTTTCAACATACTGACGTTGCTGCTGGCTTCAAGCTTGGTCTTTGGCACTGCAGTAACGCTGCTGCTCACAGGAGACCCTGCAGTGGAGTTGGCTACCTCCTTGGGCTTGATGGGAACTGGGATCACTTTCTTCACTAAGGCCGCTTTTGCCAGCTCTTTCTCCGGCTCCTTCTCCGTCTTTAAAAGTGTCCGAACAATTGGAGTAGCTGGGATGCCCCCGGTGTTATTTGTAGCAGTCTTGTTTGAGAATATGGGCTTAGAAAGAGGCCATGTGAATTTGATAAGAGGTTTTCCAACAGCAGCCAAAGTGCCGTCGCTGATGAACCGGACCTCGCCTTTCCTTTCCCTTGCCCTCATGTTCTGGAACCAGATCTGAACAACCTTTTTTGGAAGATGAACCCACTCGGCGATCTGTTCAAATTCGTGCTTCCCGGGATTAGGGTCTTTGAAATAGCAGCCATACAGAATGTCAAGCTGTTCAGCTTGAATGATGGTCCTTGAGCGCCGCATGTCCCGGTACCTTTTTCCTTTGGACTTCCTCTCTTGCAGCTCGGTCTCCTTCTCCCGGTCTCTCTCCACTTTCACAAAGGTGGCGTTTGTCCTGTTATCTGCTCTCATATAAATGTTCGACTTTGTCATGCTGCTGCCGCCGCTGCAGTTGACCAGATTTATTGGGCTGTTGGATGAAGGCACAGCAGTGCCGGGTTCTGGTTTAACCTGGACAACCACCATGCCTTTGGATGTGGGCCGGAGGCCAAGTCCGTCCAATAGCTGTCCCTTCTGCACAGATATTTTGTCGACAGATGAGGAGGACGAAGCATACTTGGAATTGTTTTTCCCTATGCTGAGATCCAGCGCAGATTCAGAATCATCTCCGTTGGACAGGTAGTGAGAGGTTTGGTTGTGGGAGGAGAGAGTCTGCGAGAGTAAAGAGCCAGGAAAGCGAGAAATTGTTGGGGAGTTTGGAAAGAGTGATATTTTGCTTCCATTGCTTGCCATTGAGGGAGCAAGAGAGAGAACATATGGGCTGAGGAACTGTGTAGAAAATGGAGAAATGGACAAAGGGACAGAGTGTAGAGCACCGGGGGGGATCTCAGTATGGTCCAACACTGCGGATTGCGCACTTGGAGGATCCCCTTGAGCCTCCAACTCCAGGTCCACATCCGGGTCCCGTCTTTCCTTCTTTGACTCCACCTCGTCTCGCTCAAAATCGCCTTTGCGCTTTTTCTTCTTGGCCCTCTGAGCTCCTCCACCCTCGTCATCTTCGTACTCGTCCTCTGCATCAGAGAGGAACACAGTTGTGGAGCGCAGCACCTTTCCTCCAGCTGTGCCCTTGTCGCTGTGCATCTCCCGCTGGGCTTCGTCCTTAGCAGGACTTTCAGAACCTTCTCGGAGCAATTCGTTTTGGCTTTCCTCATCAGAAACAATGACAGAAGTGTACATTTCGGTTTCTGAGTCGGACGTTAGCGCGGAGTCGCCACGTCTCTCCCTTCCTAATTCCCTCCTCTTGCATTTCTCTCTTGTGCCAGACAGATCCATGACCTGACTACTTGAAGCTTCAGCATCGTCGTCGCCTTCCGCGATAATGAGAGAGTTTTCCTCGTCATCGTAGTCGTTATCAGATCCTTGACTGTGTTTTGCAAATCCATCCATGTGTTTTAGCTCTGCTCTCCTTCTCTGCTTTGTCTGCCGGGCATGGCTCAACCACCTCCGCACCTCCTTCTCTGAAAGCCCCACCTCTCTACCTAGTGCTTCACAGTCCTCATGAGGAGGACTTGCAGCATCCGCCTCACTACGGGACTCAAAGAATGCCCACAGAACCTCGGACTGGAACTCTGACAGTACAGGAAGGTCTAAATGATTGGCCTCTGTGGCGTTGCAACGAAGATTAGTTTGGCTGCTGGTTAAGGCATTGATATTCGGGCTGGATTTTGGTGAATCACAAGGGGTGGTGCCAGATTGAGATTTCTGAGGGGTGGAATCGGGGCTGAGTGTAAGGTCCAAGTCCACTGGACTGAGGCTGGCCACAGACGCTGAAGGCGAGAGGTTGTTATTGCGGAGGCTCTTACCTGTGCCTGCCCGGGAGTGATTGAGGCAATTTTCTTTATCACCTTTCGAATTCAACTGATCTGCAGAGCCATCTCCATCTGTTGTGCTATCTTGATGTTCTTTCACCTTGTCGTCATTGCCGTCAACCTTCCCTTTGTCTTCTCCGTCTGCACACTGTGCAGATTCATCAACAGTTTCTCCTTCAGGTCTGTCTCCCTTGCTGTTCTCTGAAGTCCCGTTGTCCCCATTCTTGATCTGATCCGAGGGCTTTTCGTCGCTGCTCTGCCTCTCTTGCCCTTGCTCTTCCTGAGGGGGCTGCACGTGAGCTGAAACAACCGATGAGGGCCACTGGTTCTGTAAGCTGTTTAGTCTTTGGGTTAGTAGGGCTTGCTGGGCTGGGTTGAGGCCTACGAATGGCACGCACTGCGTAAGGAGCTGTCCTTGCTGGTTGTCTTGATGCTGCTGAGTTTGGGCTTGGAGCCCATTTAAGATCAGGGGCATGACCATGTGAGGCTGAGGCACGAGCTGAGGCGCAGTGGTACCGGGGGCGGCGCCCGCTGCGAACAGCGACGGGAGGATGGAATGCGACAGGGTGCTGGGAGTCGACGTGAGGAGGGTGAGAAAGGCAGAGACTGCCTGAGCTGAGGCCACCGGCGACGTGAGGAGGGAAGGAGCCACTTGTGAACCTGCGATCTGCTCTCCATCCTTCGCGCCACTCACCATCACCGTCGCAGGAGCAGCACAGTTGCTGGTGGTACCCAAGGAGCTGCCTCTGCTTTCAGAGGTCGTCACTGCTGGGTTCGGAGCGCTGGTGTTGCCGCTTCTCGAACTGGCAGCAGGTACTGCACCGTTTGAAACCAGGCCAGCATTTCTGCTGCGGGTCTGATGCAAAACAGATTTCATATGGCTCTCAAGGGTGATGGCGTGATTGTAGGAGACTCGACACACAGCACACTGGTAGGGCTTGTTCGATATGTATGGACGAGACAGACCCGCAACTGAGGAAGGCTGGGTAGAGCCTTCTGCACCTTGCTTTGCACCGCCTGAGGTCATCCTCTGAACGTGGGATGCAGAGGTATAATGAACACTCAAGGCAGTCCTGTTGGAGAAACTTTCCAAGCAGGCATTGCATTTGAATGACCGGGTGCTTTTTTCAGCTGGAACGCTGGTTTTACCAACCGACTTGTCACTCGTGCCTGGTATTTCTGAGTTTTCAGTTGCGTTTTGCAGTTTGGCTTCTGGGAGTGAGTTTCCCTCCTCTTCTAAAACCGCCTCAGCGCCACCTCCCTCCCGGTCCATTACGCTTTCCTCCTCCATCTCTTTGTCAGCAAGGGTCTGACTAGCGTCTGAACACTCTGTAGATTGGCAGGGGTCTGAATGGGTCTCTTCAGTGGACATCAGTTGTGAAAATTCAGCATCTAGGGAAAAAAAAAAAAAGACGAAAAGACTTGAGTTTCATGTTTTTGGATATACATCACAAAATCAATGCTAATTTGCTGCTATCCCCATTTTTTAGATTTCATATTTTTAAAAAATTTAAAAATAATAAACGCCCAGTTTCAAGACCTGAACGAACCCAAACGATGGAACCATAAGTTTAGCTCCAGAGCAAATTCTGAAGGAGAATATCCGGGCATTGGATCGTCACCTAAAGCTAAAGTGAAATTGGGTTTTGCAGTAGAGAAAGTTTTGGCGTGGTCTAGACTTACAATTGATTTAGAAGAGGTGTGATGATCTTCTTGAAAACCCTCCAATGTGATTGAATTAAATGTATTTTGCCAAGAAGAGTGGGACAAAGTTTCACTAATGCAAAGTAAAGACTCAATGCCAGCTTTCACAAATGTGTCAAGGGCAAAGAGTGGAGAAAAGAAACAGTTTGTTTTTCACATATGTTGGTCTGGAGGTTGTTTTTGTTTTTTTTTTCTTATTTGATAGTCATTTGAAAACTGTCTTTTGTATACAGTCATGCCATCTTTTGTATCAAAACTTGAATCTGAAATTTGACTATGAGACAAAAAAAAAAAAAGCAAAAACCAATGAATGCGCAAATACTTTCCACAGCACTACAGGATCCATATTTACTAGTCTGGGAATCCTTCCAGTTAGTTTAAAATGCACACATGGATGATTATGTCATATCCACTTATGACTTAACTAACTGCAAGTATTCCCAACACTCACCTGTGGTCTCCTGAACACCTTTGCACTCCTCTGCTCCGCTCGCAGCCTGTCTTAAAACAGCCTGTAAAAAGAGAAGGAGTCGTTCAGCCGAATTCCCATCACAAACTTGACTCTGCAGCAGCTCCTGCCAGATGAGCCGAATGTCATTATGTAGCACATTTGGGCGTGACTCAAGCAAGTGTGGTTATATTACACATAGCAAGCCTGGCTAGTCTTTAATTTGCAAATTACCCCGAGAGCATACCCCGTCTTTAATAGATCCACCAATACAAACTTGCTGTCTCCCCGACACTTCACAAAAGTGTTTTCTTTAAATTTTTTTTTTTTTTTTTTTTAACTTAATGGTGGCTCATTTTCCCAATTGGCTCTCTAAAGCACTTTAAAACTTAGCCTATTGTTGTTCTAATAATAAACTGTGTTCACCTAAAGCTGCCAATCCTATCAGGATATTAACACATTTTGCGTTGCATCATTTATTCCTCTCGTTAATTGTCTCTAATGACTACTTTAACAAGTATTTCATTGCTAATTGTGAGTTATAAGCATTAACCAAAGGGTAATCTTGAGATTAAGAAAATTAAGCCATTTCAGTCAAATTTAAAGTTACAAGGCTTACGCAGATTTCACTAACTCCAATTAAAGACTTCTTAACCAATATTTTAAGACCATTATAAATGGAATTTAAGACCCATAATGACAGAAACGTACAAAAGAAAATCAATAATAAATCAATTGTATGGGTTGGCAATAGCAATGACCCAGCAGGTATGTCAAACATTGTCCAGCAAACTGGCAATAAATATTCCACTTACCCATTACTAACATAATAGATAGCTTTTATGTTGGCTATTCTTGCTGGTTAGCTAGCTAGCTATATTGATATCGCTAGCTATTAAGCTAGCTAGCACAGGTATAGTAGCAGCTAGTTACTGAAGCCACAACCACCTTGAGTCACACAAAGCAGTGAAGATGTCTGCATGCGACTCAAGTTTTGCACAACAGCAAAGTCCCATGAGAAAAAAAAAAAAAAGAAAAAAACTGCACTGATTATGATTAAATGGCTCTGTCACAACAAAATGCAAGAACCCTGACCAACATATTTAAGGCCAACTTATTTTAAAATGAATTCAAGACGTCCAAGGGGTTTCATTTGAAATACTTTAAGGCTTTAAGGCATGAGCTAGCACCCAGAGTTGAAGCCTGTCGATTTGACCGTCAACTCTCAAGGTTGTACTACAAACATGCTTTTGAGTACAAACACGGTTCAAAAACATTCCAACCTGGGAAGATAAGAAACCGTTAAAATTGTGAATAATCTGTAGCCGCTGAATGACGACTTTAAACCTGCTTTGATAAGGCCCAACATCCCCTTGAAAGACTAAATGGCAGCAGCAATCGCTTCTCTAAAGTCACTGCTGATGTCTTCCCACCTTGGCGTTGTGTAAACGGACACAACACTTCGAGACTACTACACTGCCAAAGCTCCTGCTTTTACAGGAAACATTGTCACACATGGTGAACGATTAGTTGATGAAGTGCTTTAATTAGATGCGTCAGGCTGCAACTTTTCTGCTTAATCCAAAAGGAAGCAGCAAGGTTTTTTTTTTTTTTTCCCATTTTTGTTTAATAACACAAGATCATTTTCAATTTGTAGTATTTTTTGAATGCCTCGTGTTACATCTATAGCACCCAGATCTTTGACTTTCTTTCCACTGACTGCAATTATTGGGTTAAGCAATGTAATTAGACAGCAACAACAGTTAAAGCAGATTAAATAAAAACAAAACGAGTCAAGCCATCAATTATGACATTTGTAACGCAAGATATAGCGAACGGTCACATACCAAACTTACAATGTCCAGCAGTCTGTCCACACACGATGGAAGTACGCTGTGTTGCTCAGTGAGATGTAGAGACAAGGAAAATCTGTCAGACTGCCCTTGTTGGCACAGCGGGCACAGCCACTTTGCAACTCCATTCCTTTCACTGCACACCGTCTCTCCAGGCTCCTCCTGACAGATACAAACGAATGTCAGTGAATCACGCTCCTCCATCTAAAAATACTTTAGTGCACTTGTTGGTTAAGCCTCGTAGCGGGCCCGTTAATAGCTGGTTGATACTGGGGTAATTTCATCAAAGACTCTGAGAATGCATGTTGTTTATGCTCCCCACGGCTCGTTTCCTGGAACGTATTTCAACTTACAAATGAAAACGCATTATTTTTCGAGCTGATTACCCCCCACCTCCTTATCCTTTGAAGTTGAAATGAAACCCTCTAAATAAAAAGGCATTCAACCATCTGAAGAGTCGATCCATAAGAAGGAGTTTATTTAGTTAAAATACAAACTAATCTCAGATCAGCATTATATTTAGACAGGTTATTCCGACTTAACGTCAAATCTTTAGCCACACGAGTAAGCAAAAGTTACTCCTTTAAATCCACCAACATGTTCTAAACTACTTTCAATTAGATGATGAAGTGTCAGGGTAGCAAGTGCTGCCCCCACTTGTTGCTCTGTACCGCCAGCCATCAGGCTTTTGGTCTTGTTTTCAAGAAAAAAAAGAAAGCTTTTAGTCACGCACACACACACAAAAAAATAAAAAGATAAATAAATCAGAGTGTGGAAACTAAAAAGAGTAGCCGCTGTCCATCAAATTAAGTTAAAGCTGCTCTCTGGTCTGATGAGCAGAAAACAGCCAAGCTACTTAAAAGTATATTGTTGAACTAGCCAGGAACTATTATAAAAAATCTAAAAATCTAAATCTGAATCTAAAAAATATATATATCTATATATATATATATATATATATATATATATACACAATTCATATTCTCCAAAATAAGCACCTGGAGATGTCTAATAACTTTAGAGGTTGACTACTCTGTAATATTGATAAGATATATGTAAAGAAATATATAAAGAAATAAAACACATTAAACTCGAGCAAGGTTCATGCCACCATTTGCCCTCCAATCATCCGGTTGGTTATTAGGCCGCTGGCTGCACCGCCCCCTTTACGGAGTGCTTTGGCTTTGTTTGCAACATTTTCAATAAAGTAAACATATACAGGTTGTCATTTCCATTTTATTTTACTTTTGACAACAGAGCCAGAAGCAAATTCAAATAATGAATGTAAAAATAGTCCCGGTGAGCTCCGGTTTCTGCTAAAAGCGGCACGGAGGAGCTCATTTTAGCTTTCAGCCGTAATGTGGACTTTCAAAGACGAATGCAATCCGTATGTCGTTCCTCCACTTACAGACGCCGGTCAACTGACTTGTAAAATTCAAGCGGTCACAGTGATCGGAACAAAGCGGAACGTGTTCAAATCGCTTAATAGTGTTTATTGATTCGTGGCAATATATGGGGGGAAAAAAACAAAAAAAAAGGGCAACAGCTCTTGTGATGCTGGGTTAGTCAACACTGTGTACAAGTTTAAGTGTAAATTGAAAAGACAGAACCACCCCGTTGTTTTCAGCTTTTAAAAACATTGAATCTTAATTTTTCACTTTAACGCCTGTCGTTGGGACCACGTGTACTTTACACATTCAGAAGGAAGCCTGCGTCTTGAAAATAACTCTTGAGAACTTTGCTAATTGGTTAGTTAAAGAAACCAGGTTGTAACATTGTTTTTTTTTTTCTTTTTATACCATTACTGCACTGAACAATCGCGTCTCTCTTTTTTTAATAAAATCTCTTAGATTGCTGTGTGTAAATTTGTCTCTAGTTTGTTTTCCTATATAAGGTTATGATAGCATGGGATTGTCAGATTGGCTCATGTGTTTATGGGAGGTTCCCCTTTTTATTTGTTTGCCATAACCTGCTCAAATTTCACATTGTAATGCAAGAACCTGTCTATATAAAGAGGTTCCCACATGGAAGAGCTAATGTTTTATTCCTCTTTTAATTCAAACTCAATTCAGACTAATCTCAGAGCACATGTGCACCAACCTGTACTGCAAAAAAAAAAAGAAAAAAAAAGGAGAACAAACAAGGTAAAAAGAAATGCAAATTATGTCATGCAGCACTACTTCTGACAGATGCCACAAAAACACTGGGCCGTTTATTTTCAGATCTCATTGCTTCAACTCAACAGCATGCAATTGTATTCATTAAAAAAAAAGAAAGAAGAAGACATCCGGCAGTAATGCATTTCAAGAAAACCGTAGATGCATTTTTTCTGCCAGCATTAGTAATCACAGATGCAGCCAAAAACGCAACCCGTGCCCGTGAGGAAAAATACCAACACAGCTACCACCTTACTTCCTACTCATGCCAATTAGCAAGCTAGCGGGGATATGTGATCGGATACTATTTCGATGAGCCTACCCCTGCATTGTGTACATCATATTTAATACTCCGTGACACATTTAACAATAAAGACCTCAACGTAGCAGCTTTTTTGGGTCTCTCTGCCTTTAGGAGGCTAATTAATGAGCAGTCTAATTAGCTATGCCGACCGAATCAATTAGCTAGCAAGCTAGGCTGTGAAGCCCCCCTGCAACGTCGCATTACAGCGCTGCTTGGAAATGCTCGTTAGCCGTTAGTTTACCACGAAATAATCCTGCGGCGACGGACACGCTTCTCTAAAACTGCGAAAGAAGACGAGCAAAGCGTCTGCATAATCTCCAATCGGCTCTCGGTTTGGGCTGGGCCGTCGTTAAATTAATAAACAAAAGAGCCGGAGCTGTTAACAGCCGTGTCACTTGGCTAGCTAGCCTGTTAGCAGGCGCTGATAATTAACCGTTGCTCAAACTGCCTCCAACTGGGTGCTCTCCACTCCCTGGAAACAAACTCTGTCCGGGCCAGGTGGGAGCTGGAAAACATCGATCGAGTGAACCCGTGCCATCAAAAAACGAAAACAAAAAAATCTCTTACTAAAACTTCGGATTCAAACAAAAAACAAAAAAAACAAAACAAAAAGAAAAACAACCTCGGCCTCTGGTTATTTCCTTCCCCCTCTGATTGTGGGCTGCCAATCGGGCATCTAGGGTTGCACCGCCCGCCGCCTGCTGCTCAGCAGCGTAAATGGAGGCCTAGCCCGACTAAAGCCATTTAATTAATGAACGTGGGCTCCGCTTACAGATGTGTTGGGAACACTCGAACCCCCTCCTCCCTCGCCGCCCAGTTAGACCCCCTATTTAACTGCGTCCTAGCGCTCGTTTCCACACCTTAAACACTTTCGGCGCAACACATGGGCATTTTAAACTCTTATTTAAGCAGCTCCCAACACGTAATTGGCGAGAGAATTAAACGATACACCCAAAAAAAAAAAAAAAAAGCTACTTGAAAGCGGAGTACGTGCGTCGCGTTCGCCTCGACGATGGGGGTGGTGCAGGGAGAGCAGGCGAAACAGAGACGGAGGGGGCAGAAGAAAAAAAAAAAGTTTGGTATTTAATGTAGGATTTCTATTATGGATCGGATTAGTATCGGGGCACGATCCGTCGTTTTACTCGCTCGTCTAACAGTCGCAGGCCACTCTCCGCGCTCGAACGGGCACAATTAACCGACCGCGGATCTCGTTTAATTAAGTTCGGAGCAATTAGCTAATGCGTTTTTACCTGCATGGTCGCCGCTCCAACACGCACACACGCTTCCTCTGTGGATCCTCACAAGTGAAAAGTTTTCTTGCCTGCCCTCCCTCCCTCTCTCTCTCGCTCTCTCTCTGCTCTCCTCTGTTCTCCCCCTCCCTTCATTCGCCCTCTCTCCTTCCCCTCTTCCCTCTAGTAAACAGACCACAGCTCCCCCCAAGGCTGATTGCTGACATTCAGAGGGCACATGCGTTATGGAGGGCGAGAAGTGCCAAAATCCAGTAAATGAATAAGGCATGAAAGACTCCTATATTTCTCTCTTTCTCTTTCTCTCTCTCTGTCTCTCTCTCTATATATATAAAAACACAAATTAATAAATAGATATCTATCGATATGCGAATTAGAATATCAATAATATAATATTTATTTTATAGATTTTTTTTGCTATTTATATTTTACAGGAATCTTGAAATAATTACTTAAGTGTCATATATAAGTGATAAATCAGTGTGCCTGCTACACTGATTTATCATTTACTGATAGAGTAATTTAGAAATGCAACATATATATGTGTAATACATATGCTCAATTAAGAGCCAAAAATGCTAACCAAAGTAAAAGTGTGCTAATGTTATTCGATTTACCCCGCCCTCCCCTCCCCCCAAACAATACCAAATGAATTAATTCAACTGCATATATTAGCCGTAATTTTAGTCTTCTTTCTATATCAAATATGGTATTCATATTTGACACCCCTTAAACTTGTTTTAATTCTGTTTTTGACTTTCATATTATATTACAAAAATATATATTTTTGGTTTCCTAGCAACAAATCTTTTATCATTATAATCATTTCTTTTCAATTACATAGGGAATTGACCTTGAATATTAGAAGGAACTGCATGATTAAGATTTTATCCCAGAGGTCTTTGCATGTACTTTAACTAAATAAAGCTATGCATGCTTTATGAACTTTATAGTAAGTTAGCATAGACCTAAAAATAACAAAAACATAATTGTTTTTCTTACATGTAGCAGGCCTACATAATCTTAACTGTTTTAGCCTAGCCTATCAATTTCAATCAGTGACTCAATTCTTGCAGTTCAGTAATTAAAGATTGGTCTGTAATGGTCTTGACTGTGTTTTTGTTTCTATTTATGTTTTCATTTAAAATGCAAGATTAAATATGTGTAACTTTTTTCAATTTGTTCTGAGTAATAATAATAATAATAATGATAATCAAAAAACGGCACATTTATAATAATTACAAGTACATTTATTTATGATATACAGATATTTCTAATGCATAGAATTTTCTAATTTGTAGATAATGCTTTTGGGTCGAATTTTTTTCTGTGACTATAGCAGTTTTGGTCCTCCATACATGACTATGAAAGCCCTTATGTAACTCCACAGATATCACACATTATTTATATATCAGGAAGTGTTTAATGGCCAATGCAATTACCATAAGAACAAACAGTACGGTCGCCTAATTTCCCCTTTACGACAAAACAACAAGTCGATGACCAGATCAGACGGAATGCCCTTTAAAATGAAACCATTCTTCATTCCCACTTTAAAAGGTGAATTATAAATGAGCCCCCATTCTGCCAACTTGGATCGTCACACACATTCAGACGAGTTAATTAAAGCTGAATAATGGAGCCAAAGCAGCAAAGCCACTGCTCGGCGCCTCCCGCGCGAATTATGACATGTTTTCAATCAAATGTTAGGTGTGGCGCACATCAACCAGTCGAGTGTGCGGAATAAATATTTATGAAGCGGCGGGGATTAAAACTGCACCATCTGTGCGCCTCTGCGCCGACGAGGCGGCCGCTGACTATCCCGAACACCTCCATAGGTGGCCCTTCATGCGCCTGAGCAAAAATAGATTCAGCTTACTGAATTACCGTTAAAACTCGGGTTTTGAGTCAGAAAAGCCCGAATTGAAAGGTCGTCGCCTGTGAAGGTATGCAGATTTTACGGTATATGTTTCGGACCGTTCGTAGGGCAGGTGTGTTGTTTTATTTTATTTTATTTTATTCTAATTACTAACCCAACAAAAATGACTGCATTCGTAAATACCGTAAGTTTGTTTGTTTGTTTGTTTGTTTGTTTGTTTTTTTTAGACGACCTGTTAATTTAAATACCATGGCTGATTTGCTCAAATTATTATTTTTCTCAAAATTGAATTAAATAAAAAGTTAATTGTATGTTAGAGTTATTTTGTATTCAGAACGTAACACTGGTAAAATACATTAGTATATTATGACATGAAGTGTATTTGTGCTTTTGCAAGGCACCATTATCCTGCTTTACCTCCATCATAAAACATAAAAGCAGGATATTCACTTTCAAAAGGTGCATTAGAGGTAAGCACCATCAGTTTGGCTGTTAACCAAAACCTGTTTCAGAAGAGCTTGACTATTTGAGAATAGATCTTGAGACTGATACAGCTTTAAAGTTCAAAAATGAAATCAGTAGAGGTTTTAAAATGAATAACATGAAGATTCTGTAGAAATCAAATCGTGATTTTTGATTGTTCTGGAAAAACACAGAGAAATTGGACACTATATAAAAAGAAATGCCCATCTGTTTATTGCTGTGTTGTTGTTCTGTCCTTTAAAGTCTGCCAGCACTTTGGCTTTTTACTTGTAACCATCTCTAGGCTGATGTTGCTGTATTTTCTTTAGATGAGCGTGGAAGTGGAACAAAAGTTTTTATTCGACTCCGACACCCTGAAAGCGATAGAGGACATCGGAGGCAAGTATAAGAAATGCTTTATATGAGCTGACTGATAATTTCCCAACTCTTGGTTTGCACCTGCAGCCATTCCAGACATATTGAGTTGAATTTCATTAGTTTTCACCATCGGTTTCTAACTTTATATTCCTTTTTGCAGACTGTGTCGGGCAGAAACAGTTTCACGATCAGTATTTTGACACCCCGGATTTTCAACTGACGCTGAGAGACGTGTGGCTGCGCAGACGGAAACAATCCTGGGAGCTCAAGTGTCCGATAGAGCCGGTCAATGGCGCCGCAGAGCCAGGAAGAGAACAGTCTCTGTGTACTCGATACAAGGAGATCACGAATTTGCCTGACATTTACCAGAGAGTGAAGGAGGTGATTAAAGACACCCGTGAGGACTGCGACGTGGACGTTCCCCCCTCCGACGAGGACGACTCCTGGCTGAGCAAGTTGGAGCTGTGTTGCTTCGCAGAGTTCACCACAACGCGGAGGTCATTTACTTTGAAGGGAGAGGATGGGGTGAAGATAGATCTAGACCAAGCTGACTTTGGCTACCATGTGGGGGAGATAGAGGTCCTTGTTCCAGAGGGGGGAGACATACAGTCTGCACAAGAAAAGATCAGACGCACCGCTCAAAGGCTGGGTGAGCTCAAAGCTGCCAGGCTATCTGTGTTCTCTGCTTTACTTCTGTAACATGATTTTTTTTATCTTTTCTGGATTAGTGAAGATTTTCTCTTCTGGTTCTTTTTTTTTTTTTCTTTCCCACTCAGGTCTGAACGAGGAGAGGCGAGTCGAAGGAAAAATGACCGTTTACCTTAAAAGATATCGTCCAGAGCAATATGCGATACTGCTGAGCGCGCACGTTTTATAGCAAAAAAAAGTACTGCACGCTACCACTGATTCTAATAGTCCCTCACTGTACTTGGTCATATTTTACAGGCCTAATGTCGTTATTGGATAAGCAGAGTGGATTGAATCGAAATGCAGTTTCCGGGTAATTGCAAAAATGCTTGAAAATGAGCCTGTCATGAAACTGCAGTTGCTCCAGCCGAATGAACATTCTTATAAATGTCATTGCCAGTCACAGCACTATGTGAACTATTCATTCTTCCAAAAAGGGTAATCTATTTTTATCTGTCAATTGGAGACGACACGCCCACTCTTACGGACTGTTGACTGCATCTTAACGTGGAGCAGGTTAACACTGCACTCCTGCGACAATGCAAACAGTATGCTGACATTGCACACTATATATTAAATAACTAATTCTTATGTCTTTAATGCTGCGTTCATGTTATTGTCATCTAACAGCCTGCTCTATTACAATTCATGTTGCTATGGAGCCAAAAACGAAGTAGATTAGCATCTGCTCGTCCGGTTCTGGTTAGCATCACTGAATTGCTTTTCGTTTCTTTTTTTCACAGTAACCTCAACAATTATTTGTACCAATGGTAAATTTAAGCCAAAGAAGCCTAAAAATAGCAAAGGGCTTTTATGGATTTCTAAGATGTCACTTTATTAGTCCAAATCAGGGGATTTCCTTAAGTAATAAAGTTTACTGAGCCTTTAGAAGAGAAAGCGCCACAGATTTTCCATCATTGCTAACAATAATGCCAAACCTTACTGCAAATATTCATTCTTTCATTCACCTCAGATCCATGTGGAGGGATTGTTTTTCTTTTGACAAAAAGTCAAATAGTCCTTTGATGGTATTTTTCTAATATTTTATCTAAATCAGTTTGTAAGAAGATCTCAACTTATGGTCATTATGGAGATGTTCCGCTTGTCTTAATACCTTTTAGAGATCCCTTTGACTGTATGTACAAACGCATTTTGAGGACCTGCAGACTTTTGGACATCAACTGTTATCTCATTCGCTTGTTTCATTTTCATTACCATTTTGAGGAGTGCCAGAAAAAAACTTGGCCTCTGTGTGTTTGCACTTATACACCAAAGAAACAAAGTTTACCTTGTAATATAAATTACAAAAAGGCTGCAGTAACAAGTTTATGTGAATTCTTAGATGTGTCACCTCTGATTTTGCTAAAAATAATTTCTTAACGCCACCCCAGTGCATACGCATACTAAAATTAAAGGCTACTCACTACGCAGTTAAACAGGGTTTCACCAAGTCACGTTTGCTGCCATGTGCACTAATTGAATATCAAAAGCAGTCGCTATTATAAACCAAAGTTACAAAAAAAAAAACTGCACCATGCAAACACCGTATCATGTGATATTCTAACAGTGCAGCACTGATCAAATAAACCAGTAGCTCTGACAGTATTTTAGCATTTTTTAATCTTTTTTTTTTTTTTTTAAGGTTTTACCTTTTCAGATGAAAGGCTTCTACGCTATATGAACTTGAATCATTTAGTGAGAAGGAGAACAGCAACTACAATGATGGTAGATAATTTAGGGGAACAAGAATAATTATGTTTGATGGCTATTTTTGGTTAACCAAAGCAGCAAGTGTGTAAAGGAGGAAGTGTCTCTTGATAATGAAGCTTGAATAGACAATGCCCTTTGAGGCGTCTGCTCTGTCACTCGCCCATGTCTCTTAGTAAAGGTTCCAAGGCTTTATATGTACTCCAATGTTCTAAAGGCAAAGCTTTAACAATTCAATATTAAGTTTACAGATAATGTGCAAATAAATTGTCAAGACAAAAAAAACAACAAAAAAACAAAACTTTGGTAGTTGAGAGTATGACAAATGAATTGTCACTTCAGACTTATTACAATTTCACTGTGTGACGACGCAAAATTGCATTTCTCTTCTCTGGAGAATTTTGATGAAGCGGAGCGGAGGTGTCGAAAGAGCGGCCCGGAGACCATTTGCGGCGGGCTGAATGGTTTTGAGCAGCCCGCGACCACAGCTGAGCAATGTCACAAATTTGTGACCAAATGTCACCAGCACAGGAAGTTGATACAACAAACAATTCAAAGAAAACGTTGCAGCGTGAAGTTTTCACTGATGTGGGGTCTCTAAAACAGGGATCGGACCGATTGAAATCTTCTGAAAACATGCGAGGTGCTTCCCAAAAGTAATCTTTTTTTACTAACCTTTTTGTTTTGTTTTTGTTTTTTCTTGCCACATCCAGTGACAAAACCAGCCTTGGGTGGGCAGCCGCTTTTAAAATCGGTGCGAAATTTTACAAACCAGTAAATTAAAAAGATTACAAAGTCATCACAAAGAAATGATAAACACCTTAAATCACACGTAAGCTTGGATCTACAATGATTTACAAAATCTGATTTTTCTGTTTAATTTAGTGCTTTTTAATTTTAAAAAAATAATCAAGTGGTGGTGCCTGTGAATGCTTTCAACTTTTCTGGCCCACATGTGTATAAAAATGTTTTCAGTCGTTCGTCAGCAATGGGTTTCCACCTGCCGAGTCCCCATCAGTGGCCAAATGCTGTTCTGGCCGATTTGTGCCAGAAGTGTCAAGCACAGATAGTTTTACGATTTTATTCTGAACCATCAAGACAAGTTTTTTTCACACCTATTCGCAACTTTACATGCTGGTTTTTAATCCAGTTGAACAGTTTCCACCGACGAGGTTTAAATCAGGTCAAGATGAGGTCTAATGCCGGCGCAGGTACTGTTGGACAAAAATGTCCTTTTGAAACAGAAACTAAATCTGGATTAAAGTCTTGTGGAGAACGGAGCCTTGCGCTAAATAAACAAGATGAATAAAACTGGCTTCTACTCGTCCAAACTAGCTCCGGTGGGGATTAATGCAAAAACCTGGAAGGGCTCTTAACAAGTCTATCAGTCTAAGTCTATAATTTCTACGTACCTGGGGTTAAAATGGCAGCACAAAGGAGTGCAAACAATAAAAACAAAAGCCTTAAGACATCTTCAGTCACTGAAGAAGAAGAAGAAGAAGAAAAAAACACACCTCTGGGGGAAGTAAAGGAAATGGTTGCATGAAAATCCATTTATCCATTAATGGGGCGTATGCTGGAAGTCAACGAGCAAGAGCCAGGTCACACCCTGACGTGTTTACCTTCACAGAGTTTGAGAGAGGCAACACATACTGTTGGGTTACTTAATAAGCACGCCGCAGATATTTCTGTGTTGTTATTTTATTTTTATTTTTTTTAAAGCTACCACCCCAAAACCTGTGGCGTTTTGAGCCCTTGCAGTCTAGCACTTGAATCCAGCTGATGAAACCAACCACACAGTTTTGGAGTTATACCCATGAACAAAACTATTCTGCAAAGTAGTTTCTTTAAAATATATATATATATGTTTTTAATCACACTAAATCCTCTTTGCAGGTTTAATTTCTTCCTCCAGAAATTCAGTGTCTTCTGGACTGGAGTCCCTCGTTGATTAGCCTGTTTTCACCCTTAAAACTAGCCCAGATGTTATTGTATGTACTAAATGTTAGCTCCTGAACCTATTTACTCTTAACTATCTGTCTTTATTAGATTATGCCTGTTTTGAGAGGGGTCGCCGAATGGTTATTGCATAAAATCTTAAATTTGCCTCCATAAAACCATGATGGTAACAAAGAAGACCTAATGATCTATCCTTCTTAAAATATGTATTTGGAGAAGCAGCCAAGAGCTTGCAAAGTCATCATAAAGTGAGGGAAAAAAACGGAAAAAACGAACAAACAAACAAACAAAAAAAAAATATATATATATGTATATCCACAGTTCAGATGAGATATTCTGTTGACAAGAGAACTTAAGAACTTAACTTACTCCACAAATCTGGTTTTGGCTGAGGAGTGGCAAGAGGACAGCAATAAAAAGAACAGCTTACAGTTTTCCACAGTCTGGGAACGCTACTTGAGACGCCCTCTGAAAATGCACGTAATTTCCCTTTCTAATAGCTCACAAGCTAAATATATTTGAATACGCATTAAAGTGCACAACGGATGCCGCCTCGGCACTACGACACAAGCTGTATATCTGACTGACTTTGATATTTCTGTTATTGAGGGAACAGGTAATCAGGGCCAAGGAAAATGAATTGGCTCTTCTGGATTTGCGGTCCATTTTACTGACTGATGGAGGTTCAAGAAGCCCAAATACAAGCCACACTCTTCAGAAAACACATGATAGTGTTTCCTTTCTATAGTTTATAAACAATAACAACAATAATACTAATAGTAGTAATTGTTATTATTATTATCATGATTATATTATTATTAATATATTATATTGTTATTATTATATAAGTATGATAATTAATATTATAATTATAACAAAATAATAATAATAATAATAATAATAATAATAATAATAATAATAATAATAATAATAATAATAATAATAATGTGTTGGTCTGTCATGAAGAAGCTCTATAAAGCTTGTAGGGACAAACAAATATAGTTTGGAGAAAAATTCACAATCTATTATTAATAAAGTAACGTGTCGTACGTAACAAACGTTGCTTGGATTCCTAATGTTTGCGTAATTCCCGTGACACGTCGTCGAGGTGTAAAAGTTATATGCGCTCTCAGGTTATGTGACGACAGCTGGTCACGTGACCCGCAGGGTTTTTTCACACTTTTGTAAACAACATGGCGATCGACGGAGTGGCCCAGCTTGCCCACTGATCGAACCCCGCGCTGCTGTGGTAAAACCCGCTCGCTCGCTGCGAAAACAGCCCCCCAGCATTGTGTGGTCGACCGGGCTGAAAATCCCCGTCCAGCCGCCGAACCCAGCAGGAGTTGGACCGACGAGCTGTCAAGAGGACTGCCCATCGGTAGCTATTGTTGTCGTTAGCAACTTCAGCTAACTCTTCCAAATGTGCACGGTTTCATGCAGCACGCACACACGGGATAAATGTGACGGTAGATTCTGTTTGGCGAACCACTGAGGTAGTTTGGGTTTAAGAAGTCAAAGTAATCAAATAACTTGTCAAAGTGGCTCCTTTAGATGCAGTCTGACATTACCTAACGCTTCCTTCTTTTTTTTATTTTTATTTTTTTTAATTGTTTTTTATTTCCTCCTAATAAACACGGTGTTCTTCACCTGAGCTCTGCAAAACCAAAACTCCAAATTGCGCCCCCCTCAAATAAAGTGTCCTAACTCTCTGTCTCTGCCAGGCCCTCTCAGTCTATGGGCTCGCAGTCCAGTTCTGGGATGTCTTGTGGAAGGGGCTCTTCCAGTGGCAACCCAGCAGACCGGTCTGAAGCAGCAGAACCGAGCCAGAACCAGAACCAGAGCAACAGCAGCAGCAGCAGCGGCAGTAGCGGCGGCGGCAGCAGCAGCAGCAGCCGAGGCCGCAGGACGGCTGACAGGCAGCAGAGCGACAGGCAGTCCGCTTTCGAGGAGGACGTGGATTTAGCTGAAGTGCTGGCTTACCTACTGAGAAGGTGAATGTGTCAGGAATTCATTTATATGCAACAGCAGCAACAACAACAAAAAAAAACAAGCGCAAAGACACTACTGAATAATTGGTCAACTCAGGGAATCCAATTGGCTCTGTAAACTCACACAATGGCACTAAAACGACCTACTTCCTGGTCGCTTATATTATGTAGGTCAGCAGAGTCCAGATGACACACAGAGACCCTATCAATGAAATTGTGAAAGGCAGGGCTATCACTTTCACGAGGCTGTTGCCATAGAAAACAGTGGAGCGTTCCCGTCCTCTGTGTGAACGTTCTGCCGGCGACGGATGCAAACAACCCTGCAGTGCAAGTGCATGGAAGCAGACAATGTAATCGATAATCACTCCTGAAGGTACTACATCGGTTTGACGTTTGCGGGTTTTTAATCTTAATTGGATTTTACCTGTATTTTTGTTTTCTTGGTTTAGGGCTTGGTACGAAAGGAGCATTAGAGGTCACTAGAAGGGCGTTAAAATTTGTGGTTGTTGTTTGTTTGTTTATGTTGTTTTTACCTCCCCTCCCCGCTGCAGAATAAAGTTGAAAGACTGAGATTATAGTGTGAACTTTATTTCAAGTTTGAAGTTGAAATGTTAAGAGAAAAGTCAGAATTTTGGGCGAATGCAGGGGAGGGGGGGGGAAGTGAATAAACTAAGACATTAAAAGACGAAGAAACCGTTGGATGTTGAAGTCGCAGTGTTCCTTCCAAAGCGTGTTTGTGGCGTGGGCCACGGTAACCTACATTCTGACTGAATGTTTACGTGCTGAAAAAGAAAGAATTTGTAATTAAATCCAGTTCTAGAATATAAAACTACTGGCTTGTTCACACAAGGCATGGCTTTGCGCCATTGTTAATTTAATTTAATGGCTGTAATTTAATCGCAAAATAGTAATTTTATACCTGTTGACTCCGTTGCTGATATGCTTATTAAGATTTAGTCTCTAAAAAAAAAAACCCCAAAACACCCTTCTACCTCTTTAGTTAAATTTTACTTACTCTATTAGTAAAAGAAATAAAGATAAAGCGAAGTCAAATGAAACACGGTTTTGAGCTTTTCTTTTGTTTGTTTTTTTTACAAACAAGAAGTAAAAATATTCCCACATCATGATGCTGCCACTACCAGTTTTTCACCGATATTGTGAGCCAACAGTTTTCTTTTTAGGCGGCGTTGATCTGATGCGAGCGGAGCACCTATTGCTGGAGGCGTGCTGCGTTTCCTGCATGGTGTGAAACCGCAAGCTGGACCTAAAGACAGTAAATAAATAAATAAATAACATTTACAGTGGATGCAGTATCTGCTGTGACGAATCCAACATTTTCCTCACTCCTCTGTTGTTTTCCGTGCGCGCTTCCAGGAACCTCTGTGACCTTTGCACTCCTTGGCAACACTGAAGGTTACATTTGTATGCAGTGTGAACTCGTGACATCTGGAGTATATCGGCCGAAAACGGCCGTTTTGCGATATTTTTGTTACACAAACTGATATCCTTCCAGTTGACAATATTCTTTTACTCCATTTTTGGTCGAGCACAAAATGTGTGACAAAAAAAAAAAGTGAAATATTTCAACGCAATTTCATACATTATCGTAACCTGGAAATGACTAAGTGTGACTTTTTTGCACTTATCTACTTTTTGAGCTCCTCCTTGTTCACCTTGTAACAGAGGAAAACACTGAATTACATATACAACATAATTTGTATGAAGGATTCTATTTTTGGTGGATCGGTTTAGATTCCCGTCGGTGTTCTTGCGTTGATAAATGTTGCCTTTTCGTGTGCAGGGGCCAGGTCAGAGTGGTCCATGGCCATGAAGCTACTGGACTGCAGCTGGTCCAGTCGTACTCTGACTCCGATGAGGACAGCGACGGAGCCTGGGACGGGCGCCTGGGCGACCGCTACAATCCGCCAGGTAGTCTCCTCACGCAGCTCCGTGGGAGCCAGCCAAATTCTCGTTTTGATCCTCTCTTCTCGCATAACCGGTTGTCCCCCGTTTTTCAGAACTGCAATTTTTGAGTAGAAAGTTCTTGAAAACTATAGGAAGGTACAAGTAGACTGATTTGTATGCCTCAGAAGGACCCAGTTCTAGAATCTTTTTTGCTTATTAGACTGCGTTTCTTCCCGTCCAGTGGACTCCCAGCCCGACACACAGGAAGTGGACCGCAGTGAGATCCGGACGCAGATCCTCCTGGCTACGGCCTCGTCCGCCTTGAAAAGCCGATACAGTTTCACCCACATGCTCACAGAGGTCTGACCCCGAAAACAAAAATGGCAAAATATCAAACACGAACTTGCTTTATGTTAAACATGATTATAAATATATATCTAGCAGAGTTTAATTGTGTGTGTGTGTGTGTGTGTGTGTGTGCGTGTGTGCGTGTGCGCGTGTGTGTGTGTGTGCGTGTGTGCGTGTGTGTGTGTGTGCGTGTGTGTGTGTGTGTGTTATTGTCAGGTAGTAGTAATTGTTTTTTAACTGTTTTATGCCCAGAGAGAACAAGGCAGATGTAGAGGCTCCAGCTTTTCCCATGGAGAGTGCAGCCGTATCCGCACACAGTGAGTAGATCTCCCACCCGCAGCCCCCCACTCAAAAAAAAAAAAGAAAATTGGTAAAATATATGTATATTCACTACAATTAGATTTTTATGCACTGAACACAATGAGGACTTTTCTGACCCTACTCTGACCCTTTTCTCTTCCTCGCAGTTTTCTGCCAAACTACGTGTCCCACAAGGATACTTACCTGCAGAAAGCTTTTTGTGGAGTGTACAGTGAGGAGGGCAACATGTTCCTCTCCGCCTGCCAAGGTAAACAATACGGCATCTGACATGAGAACCCAGAGGAAATGATCCTGGAATTATTTGCAGTTCTTGTTGAAAAGCCATTTTCTTTTGCCATTTTCCCCCCCAATTCCTCATTTAGTGCATACTTCTGTTTTTATTAGGTTGCTATTTTGGAAGTAAACAACACAGCTGCCACCTTCCTCCCTAGTCATTTGATTTTATTTGTTTTCCTCATTAAAATGCTCACTGTTGATGTGCTGCTGCAGGCACCGAAGAAGGAGCCTAATACTGGCGGTAAAGCTCGACTGGGGTCCTGAATCTTTTATCTTTTAAATATAATTGGGACCTAAATGTCGCTCAGTGCAGAACGAAGAACGAATTAGCCAGCTTTTGCGTCAAGCGTCTTCTCTTGACAGCAAAGACGCTTGAATGCACGCGTTCGTGAATCTGCACTTCACAAAAGAGATTTAAGAATACCGAAGCAAGATATCATCCAGAAAGTTAAAACCGGGTGATGCAAATGGATTGTGGCTCTTATAGCATACAGCCAAATTAATTTAAAAGACAACAAAGTCAATGTTTTGGAGTGGCCACCGCAAAATCTGTATCTGGGTCTCAAAGAAAGCTTTGTGTGCGATTGAGGCGGCCTACAAACGCAACTCAGATGCACTAGTGGGGCAAAATTACAGCAAACTATTGTTACAGCAAATAATAACAATAATAATAATAAATAGCTATATAAAGGTAATGTGTCATTTTCTATATTAAAACCTGGAAATGTTTGCATTTCAGCAGTGCAAATATATGTTGTTTGTCTTGTAGACCAGAATATCCGGCTGTACGACACCACCAGGGGGCGCTTCCACCTGCAGCGGACAGTGAAGGCGCGCGACGTGGGCTGGAGCGTGCTGGACGTCTGCTTCACTCCGGATGCTCGCAACGTGCTCTACTCCAGCTGGTCTGATTACAGTAAGGCCAACTACTTTTAATGACTGAAAATGGATGTTAAGACAAACTGGAGACACTTGAAACACTGTCACACCAGGGAAGGTATTCCCCGAGTTTAGTGACCACGTCTCGCGTTTTTTTTCCACGTGGGTCGGAATTTTCTTGCCAATTCCTGAGACCCGGTTTTGGCGACGCTTTGTCTTACTGATTTTTAATCGGTTTTGATTTCTCTTTCAGAAGGACATAAAAGAGCAGCTCGGAAAAACTACGATTCTGTCCTTGTTGCGAGTCTTTATTTGTTTATATGTAACGCAGAGGCAAAGTCCTGCTGGTTCTTCGGAGAGCAGTTGCTGTAAAACAGATTTTACTGTTTGAAGTTCTTACGCTCACACATGTTTTACAGATGATGTTGTTCGCTTCATGACTCGTTCCCTTTCTCTGATTTCCTCATCCGTCGTTCTGCTGCAGAACTTCAAAGTGACGTTGCTGACAGCTGGGTCGATATTCCGCATCAGTTGTCAATGTGAAAAAGTGCAGGCCCCGCTAATCCACCTCATTTGCTTTTGCTGCTTCTCCTTAAATAATATAATCATTAGTCATTCAAATAATTAAAAGTCATCAGAATATTAAATGTGGATGTAAGCGATTTTTATTTGAAACAAGAAAGTAACACCAAAATAAATGAAATATTCATTATTTGTACAACATATTAGCGTTTTGATTTTGAAACCCAAACCTAAAGCTGTGTTTTGAAAATATATATAATTTGACATATTTCTTAAAAGTGTATGAGATAAACTGTGGGGAAAAAAAAAAAAATCAAGCTTCTTCACCTTTTCCTTGTGGTCCTACTGCCGTATGCAGAAAAACACGGCTTACTCAGAAGCAACCAATCAGAGCCAGGAGGAGGAGGGTCACAGTGCAGTCAACCAATCTCTTGTACAAGTTACAGCTACGCTAACGGCAGAGAAACAACTTATCGTTCCAGGAAACCTTTCTATCCGCTGTCATTGGTAGTCATGCTAACTAGCCTTAGCATTCACGGTAGGCTCTGCTGTGGGGAAGAAGTTGTAGCGTAGCATAAAGCAAGCGCACACATCAGCATGATTGAAAGCGCTAAGACCCTCCTCTTGACTCTGATTGGCTGTTTCTGTTCCAACTGTGTATTTCTGCAGATGGCTGGACTTTCTTTTTCCTATATTATTGCTCTCATATTATTTTGTAAGGCCACAACGACAGAATGAATAAATGTGTAAAATATTATTATGGAGCAGCTTTAAGCAAAAGTTATAGCATAAATGCAGATAAAGTACTTTTTTCATCTAATGAATTTTTTTCCCCAAACATCCAGATTTGTGTTTGTAGTGAATAAGTGAGGGTGAGTGGCACACTCAGGGAAATGCAAAGAATGTTTTTTCTTGTGTAAACCTCACTGTGAGCTACCGGTAGCATCCCATGCCTATCCCGAAATCTTTTCTTCGACTGGCGCGATAAAGAACATTTGGTTCTCACACGCTCCCTTTCTGTCTCTGTCTCTCCCACAGTTCATTTGTGCAGTATAGATGGAGACAGTGAAAACCACACCGCCCTGGACCTCAAGTTAGTGTTTCCCCTCATAGTAACTTATAACATTACGAAGCAGGTAATCTATCACTCCGTACCCGCCTGGCCTCCTTCAGCTCCCCCTTCATTTCCACCCGGATGAATGACGCTGTCAGCAGCTGTCGCCCCATCATCCATCCTGTCCTTCCTCTCCGAGTGTGTCTGTGTCCCTCCGTCCAACGTAGAGATCATTCATTCAAATTCATGTCGCTGTTTTTTTAATTTTTAAAATTTTTTTTTGATGTGCAATATCACTTGGTAGGCTGCAAGGTTGGGATTTACTGCTTTGTGATAATAACGTGTGTGTGTGCGTGTGTGTGTGTGTGTTTGTGCGTGTGTGTGCTCTGTAGTCCAGATGAGAGGAGGTTCTGCGTGTTCTCGCTGGCTGCGTCAACAGATGGCAAAGAGATTCTGGGCGGGTGAGTCCAACTCGCTGTCACGCGTCAAAGCAGTGACTGACAGGCAGGCGCTGAGAGCTCTTTTAAGAAAAACTGAATCCGTCGTTGCGGCTGCTTGTCTTGAAGGGAGCGCACGCTGCTTACTTCACCAGTTAATAAGGAAGGATGTAAATTGCTTGGAAGTCTCGAGCGGGAATGTATTCAGTTCCTGTCTTGTGTTTTCAGAGCAAACGACGGCTGCCTTTACGTTTTTGATCTTGAGCAGAATAAACGAACGTTGAAGGTAAGTGAAGGTCGGTGTGCTTGTTTCTCATTTCGGGCCAAGTCAGACATGAGCGTCTATTCTAAATGTGACACATAGGAAGGTCACTGGCAGAATGATTTGGTACTGAAAGTATCATCCTGTTTGGATGTTTCGTTGATTGGGGAAACATTCAAACAGGTTTATGGGATGATGGGTGGAGCTAAATACAAGGCAATCCTGGGAGAAAACCTGTTATAGGAGCTACAATGGAATGGATGACATCAAAATACTCTAATAATGACAATAATATAATTGTTCCAAGCTTAAATCCAATGGTGAACATCATTTTCTCCTGACTTTATAATTGGAGACAGATAACCTCCATTTGCGCCTATTGCCATCTGCAGAAACGCACCGCTCCCAGTCATAAACAACCAATCAGAGCCAGGGGGAGGGTCTTAGTGCTGTCAACCAATGTACACGCTGCTTAATGTGCTAAGGGTGAAGAAACAACTTGCCGTTCCAGGAAAACTGTTTATCCTCCATCATAGCTAACTAGCTAGCCACATTTCACACATTATCTGTCTCGTATTATAATATAATGACATACTGACAGTTTTAACAAATATGTAAAAAAAAACATATTGTTTATAAAAGCTACATCCTCCAGCTTTAAATATCGCTGCTCTGCATCTACCTGACTGAGCTTAATCTATTTTGCGAAGAAGAATGGCATGAACACGTAACGTCTACTCCAGATGTACAGCGCTGGCACAGAGAAAGCGCTTTTTGCGATCCTCTATCGACCAAGGTCTCCCGCAGTGTCAGACTTTTCCCCAGTGACTAGTCATGCTGCTGCACAGAGTGCATCTCAGGATAAGAACCAAACTCCCTCACCCCTCAGCTGCACCCTGCGGAGCAGCCAGTAGGTGACTCCCACCATCTGCTCCATCACCGTCTGAGTCCGTCCCCAGTTCTATCTCTGTTTTGATTATTACATGTTGCCCACAACAACCAGCTCTCTCTTTTGCGGCCCCCGCCCGTCCCCAGATCGATGCCCACGAGGACGACGTGAACGCGGTGGCGTTCGCCGACAGCTCGTCCCAGCTGCTCTTTTCTGGCAGCGACGACGCTCTATGCAAGGTGTGGGACAGACGGACGCTGCGAGAGGACAGGCCGCAGCCCGTCGGACAGCTGGCCGGCCACCGAGACGGCGTCACCTTCATCCACAGCAAGGTGGGTGGCACTGCTGCTCCGTCGGCCCATCATCAAAAAAGCGGAGCCGTTTCTGACGTTCAACTCAACTCTTCGTTGCGTTTTGTGTGTCAGGGCGACGCTCGCTATCTCATTAGCAACTCGAAGGACCAGTCCATCAAGCTGTGGGACGTCCGGAAATTCTCACCCAAAGAGGGTTTGGCTGCCTCCCGCCTGGCAGTCACCCAACAAAACTGGGACTACCGCTGGCAGCAGGTTCCCCAGAGAGGTGAGGACGGGGCTGAGGGGGCTCACTTAAGTAAATTAGAACGTCGTCGAAAGTTAGTCAAATGTAGTAATTCAGCTGGAAAAAAACAAACTGAGGTGTGCATTTAAATCATTTAGTTCTGTTAATTTGGATGATGAAAACTGAAAATTAAGTTAGACCAATTAAAAAGGGGCACACAGAGTACCTGAGAGGATTGCGATGCAAAGCCCAAGCCTGTTGCAATTAATCAAATAATCAATTAATCGCATTATGAATAAAAATGAGCTTGATCATTTTCATTCTGATGATTAAATATTTTTCGAAGTGCAGTTTTGTTTTTGTTTTCGGATGCGTGTGCTTTTTTTTTTTTATTTCATTTGTTGTTTTTGTTTGTTGTGTTTTATTTTGGACATTTACAATATCTTCCAATTGCAGTGCTAAGTTGTTGTTTTTTCCTTTTTACAAAATTAAAGTTTATTGAGTCTCGAGAGGAACAATTTGCATTACAACAACTTCTTTATATTATGCCTTCAAAAATGGCATCAAAACAACAATATTATCGTTTATCACAATAATTACTGACGATTTATCGTTTAGCAAAATGCATTGCTGCAAAAGCAATTTCAAGTGTAACGAATCCTTCATTAGATGATTTTAAATCGAGTTATTCGGATTAATTACAATTTTTTTGTAATACTTGAATTTAGAAGAAAACACCTTATTGATAAAGAGTGCAGCTTGATAAGGTGAAGTGTAAAATTCAGATCACTTGTGTGACGAAACATTCAGCCTTCTCCTACACTAAACGTTCACATTTTCAAAATCCGTGTTTTGGACTCGCAGCCCTGAAGAAACACAAACTGACCGGCGACACGTCGGTGATGACCTACCGCGGCCACGGCGTTCTGCACACGCTCATCCGCTGCCGCTTCTCGCCGGAGTTCAGCACCGGGCAGAGGTTCATCTACTCCGGCTGCTCCACAGGAAAAATCGTCAGTGAGTCCTCGTTCCAGTGGAACTCCCAGCGCGAAGACAAAAAAACGACGCTCTTCCTCTTCACGAGGCTGACGAGTTGCTTGTATATATATATATGTGTGTGTGTTTGTGTGTCCAGTCTACGACGTCCTGACCGGAATGGTGGTGTCCAGGTTGTCGGGTCATGACGCGTGTGTGAGGGACGTCAGCTGGCACCCCTACGATGACAAAATCATCAGCAGCTCTGTGAGTCTCGTTCATGCAGACAGGCTCACATCTAAAGGAAGCCAGATTTAAGAAACGCTTATATAGAAACATATAAACTGGACTTTTGTATAATGGTCTTGAATTTAAAGCGTAGAAGGTGACAGATGTGTCTCTTCACAGTAGATTACAGCTGTTTTCTTTATTTATATATGCAAAGTATGAAACAGTAATGTTCAGTGAAATTGAAAACTATTGAAAAGTTGAGTTAGTTCCTGAAATAAATGAAGTGAAACCGAAAACACAGGCTGACGTTTTCAAGCCTTTATTACTGTTAATTATGATGATTATTTTTGCTTAGAGATCATTTATTAAATATGATATTTTACTATTACATTTTCTCTATAAATAAACCTTCCATTTCTTGTCATGTTCTGCTGCTATTTTACCTGTTTCTCAAACTCCCATATACAGTTTTCAGATAAAAATGGACTTTTTATGAATACATGCAACAGTATGCAGGATTTGTAAAATTTACAATCAAAAACATTTCTTTTACTCTTGTTTTTCTATTAGAAGTGGAGGCAAATTCACAGAACGTGCAAAACCCGATTCAAACATGGTTTTGAAATCCTTTTTAAACAAATACACGATAACAGAGTTGATACATGCAGCCGTCTTTAGCTCAGCTTTCATGCTGTTCAATTCAGTTCATTTACGTTGCGCCAATTCACAGCAAAAGTCATCGTGAGGAAAAAAACCCCAAAACATGTAGCAACAGCAGATGACTCTGCAGCAATCCCTCATACCGAGCATGCATGTGGCGACGGTGGAGAGGAAAACCCCGGCCCCTTTAAATTAAAGGAGACAAACACCGACTGGGTGTTTGAGAAAACAGAGCAGATATATTCAGATGTAACGCAATAATTATTAGAGAACTAGGATAAAATGTCATGGATTATGGAGCAGAAGAAATGAAATGGTAATTAAGAATACAATACTATACTATTTGTACTATTTGTACAGTACAAAACTTCAGTCATCTAACCATAATTTAGTAACTTGTAAATATCCTGAAATACAGCAAGCAAGTTGACAACATACATAATAAAACCAGGAAAAAAAAAAAAAGATACCCAAAAAACCCAAATTTTGGACTTTGTATTCAATTCTGCTTTTGAAATTGTGTCCACAGTGGGACGGAGCGGTGCGCATGTGGGAGCACAGACAAACCCACCCGCTGGAGGAAGAGCGGGAGAGGGAAGAGAAGAGATGAAGGACGCGATGAACGAGGCCGCCCCTGGAGCTGAGGCTGCTGGGAGTTCGGAAGCTCAGACGAACTGTGAGCCTTTCAATTCAATGCTGGATATTATCGATGCCGAGGCTGGCAACACGGCGGTGGAGTATTTGCTTCGGAACGGCTAAACGGTCCCGCCTTAAGAACGCAGAGGGACGTCCTCTTGTTTGTTTTTGGATCTTCCTCCCTCCCTCTTTTTTTTTTTTTTTGTCTTGTGCAGAATAAACCAGGCGACGCCTTTCGACTTAACCCGACCTCTAAATGCGCTGCGAAGCGCTGCAGTCAGAGCGAAATTAAGACGTAATGATAAGTTAGTGCTTAATAAGTTAGACGTGATGGATATTGCAGGGAGGAAATGATGATGATGATGATGACGATGATGATGATTCTGTATACATGTATAGTATTTTAATGAGATGTGCATTGCGGGGAACTGATGTCGGTATTTTTCATTTTTGCTGTGATGAGATTTAGATGCCCGAAATCCCAAATACTACGCCTGACGATAGATTTCTCTCTTCACCAGTCTGCAACACGACCAGCCGGTCCAAGATGGCTTTTTATTTATTTATTTTTTTTTCTTTTTAAGAGTGATTTTATTTGATCTTTTTTGTTAGGCGGCATCAACCTGTGAAATATTTCAAAGATTCGAATATGCGTGATGTTGTGCCGGGACGTGCTCATGGTTAATCTCGCTCACACTGGTCTGTATATGCAATTTTCTGGTGTTTATAAATTTCCTCGAGACTCAATTTCAGACAGTTGTTTTACAGTGTCAATAAAAAGAGCATTTTCTTTGATTGTATCACAACGACTGTCGCCTCTCACTATGAAACGTGTTTCTTGGAGCTTAAGAAACGAAAATGCAATTTGCTTCGTCCCAGGTTCACAGGTTCACCTCAAAACGAGAATATTAATTTAAAGTTGATGGAAGTTAAATACTTGAACGCGGCGAGAAAGTACTTGGTGTTTTGTTTTTAGATTTTTGCTTTTTTGACGTACTGAAAAGTTTTAAAATGAAAAAAAAAAAAAAATCTGGTTTTAAATTGAAAATGAGTTTTTAGAGTATTTGAATCTTTCAAAACTAGTTATTTTGTAAAATGTACATTTTCAAGCTTTATGTCATGGCTAAGCTGATCATATGAACTGACTGTAATGGCTGTAAACAGCATAACAGAGAAGCAGCGTTGTGACGACGTGCTGACAGAGCAGGAGCATCTTAAAGAGACAGAGGCCAATTTCAAAACTGAAATCAATTCAAAGCAAAACTGGATTCTGTGGCAAAAAACAGGCAGCAGAGGGATGAATGGTGATTAGATCGAAGCTTTAGGTTTTGAAGGGTAATCTGATTGCACTTTAAAGCCGGTTAAAAAGTCACACGACACAAAGCGTCGTTCTGACGCGTCTCTGTTCTGAAAATCAAATTTTTGTTTTTTTCCTGGACTAATTGTACGCTTCACCAGGGGGGGGGGGCTGCCCGGCCGCAGTAACCACAGCAAAGAGGCCTGAAGGACATTGTAGCGGCAGCCATGCTGCAAGCCCGCTAAAATTAGACTTGAGATTCTTTGGCGTGGCTCGTTTATTTACGCCCACTGTTCGAATCGTGTCGAAACCCCCTCCCCCCCTCCCCCCCCCCGACTTTGGTTTTTCTTTCAGTCTGAAAACGTGTTCGGCTGCCAGAGAACGAACCTGTCAGCTCGCCGTGGGGGCTGCAGGCCCGGCTGATCCTGTTTTTAGCACAGGGATCTAATGGAAAGAATGGAAGTGGTCAGTTTTTTTTTGTTTTTGTTTTTTTTTGCTCAGAGTTCAAAAAAAAAAAAAAAAAAAGGCTTAAAAGGGTTGTAGCCTGATGTCCTGCACTGGAAATAAAAAGCCTGATAGCGCTGTGAGAAATGTTGCCGTTTGCTGGAGCAAATTGCAGGCCTGCAGCAATTTCGAGCCTAAAAATAGGCGATTCTGTTCGAGAAATGAAAGGAGAGTCAGAAAAGGAAGACCGATTATCTGTGTAGGAGTAATTCTTTCAAATTTGACAGCAAAAATGAAAAAGAAAATAAGAGCAGCAAAGGAGTGCCCGGTATTCTTAGCTGTCGTGTCAACACTAGGAATTGGTGCTTTGAAAAAATAATGGGATCATTAGTGGCGGCTTGCATGGAGACGTCTCCTCTTTCAGTCTGTGTTCAGATGGGGGTGGGGGGGTGGGGGGAGATTTTAAGGGTAAAAGGGGGCAGAGGTGTTATATTTTTATATACCATGTGGTCTGCTGCATGCCTAACAGCCACAAAGTGGGACTGGTGTGCCTTCTACAGTCAAAAGAGAGACACCAACAGGACACCAGCTTGTTAAGCAACAAGCAAAGACCCATCGATCTCCATGGATCCAAACAGCGAAAACTCCTGGACAAGCTTCGGGGCAGACGTCAACTTGGAAAAGCTGCAGAAGGTGGCGGCGGAGCTGATTCTCCCGGGCAGATTCATCCTCAGACCTCTGAGTGCCGGCCTGGAGTTCGTGACTCGCCTGCTGGCCTGGGTTCTAGGATGCAGCCTGGTCCGGAGGCATTTCCACCTCGTGCTGTCGGGGCTGGTCCTCTTTGGGCCTCTGCTAAGCTTCTGGGTGTCCAAGTACAGCATCTTCGCCAACGGCAACCACTACCTGTACAGGTGAGAGCTTTCGACGGCAAATAGAGATGAGCTTTTTGGTCCTGATGCGAGGGATTTATGGGGACGATTGGGTATGAAATGCTTCAACATGAAACCTGTGGGTGACAAACTGGGAAAATACTTGATGCATAAAGTCAGTTTGGAATACAACAAAAATGCTCAAGAGTGTATAAGAGGGTAAGGAATACTATTCATGCCGAGAACATTGATTGGTATTCAGATCGATTGAACAACCTTCAACAGTGGTGTCCCCCAGGGGTGGATTAATGGGGCCCATGACCAAACCACCGCCCCTTCAGAGAATCATGTTAAATCATGATGTAAATGATAATAAAATATATTATTATTGCTTTTTTATATATATTATATATATAGTTGTATGAGGGCTGCACAGTGGCGCAGTGGGTAGCGCTGTTGCCTTGCAGCAAGAAGGTCCTGGGTTCGATTCCCGGCCCGGGGTCTTTCTGCACGGAGTTTGCATGTTCTCCCTGTGCATGCGTGGGTTCTCTCCGGGTACTCCGGCTTCCTCCCACAGTCCAAAAACATGACTGTCAGGTTAATTGGGCTTTCCAGATTCTCCCTAGGTGTGAGTGTGTGTGTGCATGGTTGTTTGTCCTGTTTGTCTCTCTGTGTTGCCCTGCGACAGACTGGCGACCTGTCCAGGGTGTACCCCGCCTCTCGCCCGGAACGCAGCTGGAGATAGGCACCGGCAACTCCCGACCCCGTTAGGGAGAAGGGTGACGGAAAATGGATGGATGGATGGATAGTTGTATGACCTTTATACAGCTGTATAAGTGATGCACTATTTTCCAGACTTTTGAACCATAAGCTTTCCTCTCCGTGTTACAGGAAGTTCCTCAGGTCTACTTGGGGCTGGACCTGCATCCTCACAGGCTCCTTCGTCGCCCTCCTCTCCTTCTCGGCCCGCCGCTCCGTCTCCCTCACCCTGCGCCACCTCTCTCGGATCGGCCTCGCTGGTCTTCTGTGGTGGGGCTGTCGGCGCCTCCTCGCCCTGCTGGAGGACGCAGCCGGCGCCTGCTACGAACCTGTGGCGCCCGCCCAGGACGCCCAGAGCTCCTCCGCCCCGGGGCAGCCTCTGCTGCTCCTGCACGAAGACCAGAGCAAGGCGTCGTGCCTCAAGGCCAACATGATGTGGAGAGGGTACGAAGTGTCGCAGGAAACGCTCGTCCTCTGCCTGTGCTGCCTGTTGCTTGTGGAGGAACTCTCCGTATTCGGTCTCCACCTGGCGCAGGAGAGGCGTCTCCATAGGTCCCCTAGCTCTCCGTTGGGAGTCCTCTTCCTCCTCTGTGTAGTTCTGCTCTTCATATGGATGGTCTTGCTCCTGTGTTTGCTGGCATACTTCCCTGCGTGGCCGTCTCAGCAGCTGGGAGGAGCTCTGGGCTACTTGGGGTGGAGGGGCCTCTATCAGGGATGGTACCAGCTACCGCGCAGTCAGGGGTCCCCTGGTTTACCCGGAGAGGGCCTCTTCAGCCGCACAGACTCTGATAAACACTCCCAGTAGTTTAGAGGGGCAGTACTATGCATTTTCTAGTTACAACACGACATTTGATAGCACAGCCAAGTACCTGTTATCTTCAGCTGTTATAAAAATGATACATAAATGAATTATGACTTTGAAGAAATTTGACTTCGCAATTGAACATCTTGAAATTGGGTCTCTGTCTCTTTAAGAAGCTCCTGCCACCTTCAGGAAGTCCCCAACCACTTTCCACTATTTTCCCCGTCTACAGTCGTTCTTTAGAGCGTTTCACGTATAACGAGCTCAGCAGACGCTCGGGTGTTTGCTTATTGCCGCGGGCTAGTCTGAAGGAGCAGAGTGGGGGAGGGGCGTGCTCTGGGGGGGGCGGAGGCTCGGCTGGGAGGCTGCAGCTCCAGTTAGTAGATGCGCTGAAAATGCGGCGAGAGCAAATGTTTTTGCTTTTCGAGTGGTTGCTGTGGGAGACCAAAGGAATCAAAGCAACACTCCTGGCGTGTGTCTGATGAGCAAAAAAAAAAAAAAAATCGATTTTATGTAACACTGCCCCTCTATGTTTGTTCAAAGTAATCAGCAGAACACTCGTAAGAATCCTGTTGCTTTATTTTTTTTGTTGTGATCTGAGACAACATGCACGCAGCGCTCTGAGAGAACATCATCTCTGCCAGGACGTGTGTGTTTTGGAATTCAATCAGTGTTACAGAACAGTAGCTTGTCTAAAAAAAACAAACAAAAAAAAAAACTAAGAAGAAGAAAAAAGCTGGTCTCAGTAGATGAGAGCTTTCCCATCTCCTCTGGGCTTCTTAATCTTGTCGTAGTTCTTGTTAATGATGTCAAACAGCACCGCCTGATGGGGCGAGAGAGGAAGAGAGAGAGAAACAGCAAGATGAAATGATGAGACCAGAGTCAGCCGCCTTCGTCAAACACAGGAGGACAATGACCAAAGGGACGAGGAGCTTGGGTTTTTGGACAGGATGTGGCGCGCTAATCAGTTTAAACACAAGCAAAGCAATTTGTTTAATTGCCTTCCTATTAACTGGGGCACCACTGAACCATCGGACACAGCTGGAATCGTTTACATGCTGGAGATCTGATTCGAAACACAGCAGATGGCTGTGTCCTCTTTAATACATGTGATTAGCAACTTTTTTTTTTTTTTTTTTCTAAATCAGTTCGACAACAGCGTGGCGGTATGGCGTCTTACGTATGTGTTGCGGATGTCCAAGACCACCAGGCGAAGCTCTCTGTACTGATACTGGTCCAGCTCGTGAACCAGCTGTCTGTAGTCTCCCTGCGACAGAAAGGAGGAGTGAAAAAAACAATTTAAAAGAGAGAGAGAGAGTGCATGCAGGATTTAGGTTGAAGTTGTTCACATTTTTTGTCACGTTGCAGCCACAAGATTGTAAAGGTTTCTGGGTGATAAACATGACGGCTACTGACCACATGGGGTTGCTTGGAGGCCTTGGCCACAGCGTCGCCTCGCTCACTGTAATACCTGGCACGACAAACACAAGAGGAGCTGCTCACAAAACGTCACCGGCCTCAGCGTGTCGTCATTCGACCATGGAATCGAGTAACAAAGACAGAGCGGAAGATCGGAAGGCGACAACCGAGCTTCTCGCACAGCGCTCGGCTGAAACAAATGGCTGTTGTCATGGAGAAAAACTGTGTTTTTTTTTTTTTTTGGTTTTAGGTTTTCAATGGAGAAAATCATCTCTGCTATTATATATTGTATTCGCACAGAATGTGTTTCAAATAAAGAACAGAGCTTCACACTTAAAAAAAACCAAAAAGCCATGATTTTTGTTCTTTTGGACTGCGATAAACTTCTCAAAGTCTGGTTGTCCATAAAAGATTAGCAGCAGGCTAACACAGAAGGCCTTTTTGGTTTTTACATCCCGATTCAGTATTTGCTGATTTTTCTGCGTAATGTGACTCAAAATTATTTGTGGAAAAATCTGCAGATATGTAAAATGTGTATCTAGAGTATTCTCAAGAAAGTGCAGCTATGGAAACGGAAGTGCGAAGGCAAGTACTGATGTATGCAAACCAGCCAATCCAGGAACACCATTTATTGTTCAGGCTGGTGATTGGCTAAGAGCAGAGACACAGAGACTGTAGGTATTAGCTTATGCAGTAGCACTAAAACAGTTTCCATGATCCGCATTAATGCTTATTAATGTATATTTACAGTGTTAATTATTAAAATAGGAATTTACAAGTGCTTTTAAAGGTGTGTCCAAAGTATTTGTGAACTTTAACTGTTCACAGGCATTGCGGTCTGTTATCCCTACAAACACAAGGATTAAATAGGAATAATTATTGATTTTCAGAAAATCCCTGGCTAAAAAATGATCACTTTTACACTTTATTCAGATTCCTACAAGTGTGTTTAAATCAAAGCTCAGGGACACAACCCGATAGCCCTCATGTTCCCTTCCATCTGTTGATGTAAAGTACACACTTGGAGTCGCGCTGAACTGACGAGTGAGAAAGAAAAGGACCAGAGACGGAAGTTAAATCAGCTCCTTCTCATCGTCAGCCAAGATCCCGGCACGCATCAGCTGGCGCTTACTTTGAAATCTGAGTCTGGAAAGCTTCGATCTTGGTGCGCGTGTTGGTCAGCAGCTCAAACACTTTCTCCTGTTAAAGAGATCGAACGTTGAAAGTTCAGCTCCAGATCATTCCAACAAACGTCGAAAGCATGTCTACACTTTAGAGTTTTGATCGTTCCCAACCTGCACGGCCACTCCAAAGTTGTTGCCATCTTCAATCCTGGGGATCTGCAACTGCACCCACATTGACACCTGACGGGAAACATCGTCCCGACTCGTTAATTAGGGCTAACAGACCCGCAGGGGGCGACTGGAAAGACTAAAACGATAGACTGACTGTGTTGAGCTTCTCCTTCAGAGTCTGGATCTCAGGTTTGACCTCATTCAAGAGACTCTCCACTCTCTCATTGCTGCAGATGGGACCACAAGGAGGCCCTAGAGGACACGGAGTCACACATGCATACTTTAGAGACAGAATCAGAGCAGTTTCCTGGATTCGTTTAGTTTTGCTCGTTGTTCTAATCAAGCAGTTTACGGCGCCTTGGTAAAGTACCCATCCCGTTAAATCCCCCTCTTTCCGTTTCCCCTTTTCTTTCACTTCCTAATTCTACTTTTGCTTTGGCCTGTCACATGATATGCCCATGAAACTCATCAGAGTCTGTCGCTGTAATGTGAGAAAACGTGAAGAGGCTCGTGGGGTTATGAATGCCTTAGCAAGGCGCCGTGATTGGTGTTGGGAAAACAGCTTCTCTTTGTCCCGGTTTTACCTGAATCCTCCTCCTCCTTATCGCTGTCTTTGTCCTTCTTCCCTTCCTTCGCCTCTTTCTGCAACACGAGAACGGAAAGTCTCTTGTCAAGCATTTTCCACCGATTGTCTGCTGAACAGCTTACTCAGGTGCTATTTATGACTATTTAAAATGAACATTCGCCAATAAGGCTTCCTTCCAAAACTTGGTAGACTGATAATTTTCACTTAATCCCCTGAAAAATATCAACATCAGTTAAGTATGCTACCAGATTATTTTCATGTAAAGATATTTATTTTTGTTTCGCTTATATGTGGACACGTCTTGTGGGAGTTATTCTGCCCTTCAAATGAAAACACCGAGGGGGATTATGCGTCATCTGAAACGAAAGGCCCACACATCTTTTGGGCTATGAAAGTCCTGGAGAGATTTCACACTGTTGCCACGGCAGCCAACAAGTCATTTTCAGTGCGGTAAAAACGAAGATAAAAAACGCTGAGCTAACGAGCCTGAAGCAATCCAGGTCACGGTTGGACAGCATTTCAGCTCAGCACCGACCTCCTCCTTCTTCTTGCGCTTGGCCTCCTCTTTGGCCGGATCTGGGATTGGGATGTCCAGTGGAGCCTTCAGGGCAGCCAGGTCATCGCAGCTGAAAGATGTCTGCCGTAACAATTAAAAAAAAAAAATTTAAAAAAAAAAAGTGTGATGCTTTTTTTTTTTTTTTTCATGAAATACATCAGTGAATGTTTTTGGTTTCACTACTCAGAACTGTGATGGGGCGTGGGGAGAGTTTCTCATACCTTCAGGAGCATCTGCAGCTGTTCAATCTTCTCAGGAAAGAATTTGGACAGCAGCTGCTCTGCCTGTTCCAAGACAATTCACGTCAATACAAACACTCAAAAAAAAAAAAAAATAAATAAAAAAATAAATAAAAATCAAAGTGTCCAAACAGTTTAAAAAAAACAACAAAAAAAAACAAAACAAACATCACCTCCTTGGAAAGTTTCTGACAGAAGTCATCCACCTGGAACAAAAAACATCACTTTAGAGCTTTTGCAGAGGCAGAAGCTCGGATTATATTTCTCGACGCAACGCCACTGTAGGCCGTGAGGCTAACCTGAGCCTTCACCTGACCCCAGGCCTAATGTCTGCCTGCGAGTCAAACACACCGACACACAGCTGCACCCCCTCCCTCACCCCCATCCCACCTGTTAGCATCACCACCTCTCCGTCCAGGTGTTTTAAAGGGGCAGCGCGTGTGGAACTGGTCAACGCCTCATGCTAGCCGCGGAGCTCACCTGTTTCTTCGACTCGAGTTGGAGACCCGGAGAAGCCATGTCCGCTCCGCAGATGAAAACTTATTTTAATAGACGTATGAAAGAATGTTTAAGCTTTGGCAAAAGCGTCGGAGAAAAGGGAAAATGCGCGTTTTTCACTGTGAAACTCGACGCCGTGCAGAACACGGAAAGTGTCCGGAGTTACTCAGCATAAAGAGCGAAAATGAAAGTAAAGGAAAAGGTGAACACGGAAAGTGTCCGGGGTGAATACAACGCCGTACTCCCCCCCTCTTCTTCGCTGCGAGCAGTCGCGGTGAATTGTGGGCGTTGTAGTTTTAAGCCACTCTTCCCAGAAAAAGAGGGAAAACCCGCTTAGAAAAAATGTGGATAAAAAAGCAAATGTATAATTGCAACCGAAATATAAAATATCCTTAAAATATCACTGCTTAACACGTTGTTCCATTTCAACAAGAGATTATTAATCAATTACTCAAACAACCTCTGTTCAAATCACCTTAAGGGTCATTTCAATGAAAACTAGTAGCATGAAAAGGTGTAAATAAAAGCTGAAAATGATTTAGATACAATTTAAATTGGTTCATCCATAAGAAGAATTACCAGGTTGGTTCTAGATGGTTAAAAAATAAAAATATTCAAACAATATTGTGGATACCATGCAGCAGGAAAGCTGCTGTAGCAGGTTACTTACTCTGGGTGCATTTATTTATTTTTTTGTCAATCATGAGATTGATGCTTCAGTTCAGAGAGTCATTAAAGTTGGTCAGTGACAGACCGGAATAATGTTGCTCTATTCAACTGCAGCGTTGAGCCGACGGTATAAATTCAGTGCAAACGAAAATGTTAGCATCCTGGCATGAATTCAGGCTGGTGGAGGTGTAATGCTTCCCACTTTGGTTCCTTCTGTACCAACTGAGCACAATTTGGACTTCACAGGCTGATTAAAACAAAGTAATAAGTTGTAGTTCTGCCTGGCTCCACTTGGTGTCGCTGTTGCTTTCTTGAAGAGTTTTGTGACAAACAAAAGGAGAACATGTAGTACAAACATTAACAGCCCTTGAACAAGCTCATGAAAATCATTGCTTTTGCTTTGTAGCCAGCTCTCCATCCAAATTATATTTGTTTCCAGTGTCTTTTTATATCAGTTTCTTCTTTTAAAGCCACAGTCTTCTTTTTTTTTTTTTAGACTATTTGGCTTTAGTGACTATTAACACGGCAACAGAACTAAAGTGAGGAGGATGAATAAATTTTTAAAGGTATTTGAGGACAAGGCTCATCTCTCATGCCAGACTTACGTGGTGGCAGCAATGTAACAGCATGACTTTTTACTGAATGCAGAGTTTGCGTCTGAACACAGCATTGATTGGGCCATCTGTTGTCACAGGGTCTCTTTCATCAGAACTTTTGTGGACAGATCAGTGGTTAACCTGCTGCGGACAAACAAATAAAGGTCCAGCGAGGACAGAGCCTCCTCCTCTTAACAGGATCCTGCTTGTTTAGAGAGCGTCGTTTTATGCCACGCTACTGTGTTAGCAAGCAAATCCATCATGAATTACCTCTGTTAGATATAATCACCTGCTGTGTGTGACAGGCTGCTGGTGGACCACTCTGTTTTCTGCTGATGAACTTTAACTCTTAGGAATCATGTAATTCAGGGCCGGATCCAAAGAGCAAAGGCTGGACTTGTTTGCGCTGAAAACGCAAGCTGTTATTGACTTATTTTGACAGGGTGAGTGATTAAAAGCTCACAGGTCTCGGTCCAGTTCAGTTGAGAAACAGCCCGGGCAAAGTTCACGTATCTCTAGAAAAAAAAAATAAAGTGGGGCACAGAGAGAGGAGGTACACAGGGAACCTTTGGACTTGCTTCTGTGTGTGGAAAGTATGCTTTTGCACCAGTTTAGAGCCACTGTAGCCACGTATAAAAGCAGAGCAGATATGCAGTTTCATTCGTTTGCATCCAGTTACATAATAGTCATCATAGCGAGGCACATGAACGCCATCAGCCACTCGCACAAACAACTGTAGTGCTTACCAAAAGTGTATTCCTTAATATTTTATTTGATTCTTTTTTACATCACTTCATAGAAATATGTTCTATAATTCTTTAACAAGTGATCTTGTGGTCTTCTCTTCAAGCATTGTAACTTGATTTAATATTAATACCCTTACAAAGTGAACACTTGAACATCCAAGTATTACAACAACATACTTTAATGTGCTGTCATGGGAACTCGAGCTCTGTTAATTTGGATGCAGTAAATGGCCCTTGCCACAGGTTCTCTGGACTTTGACTGGGCCATTCTAAGATGTTAATATACCCATAAACCCTCTTGCATGCTAAGATAATTGTTCTTATGGAGAGCGTGTTCCTTCACCTCCAGGCTTTTTTATCATCACCCAGGAAACCTCTATCCACCCCCTCAGTACCATACTGCCACCACCATATTCAACTGTAGAAATGGTGTGCTAAAGTGCTGTGTTAGTTTTCCGACTTCATTTGCTTTTAGCATCTAAAAATTTTAGTTGTGATCTCGTCTGGCCAGAGCACCTTGTTCCAGAAATTCCCTGTGGTGACCTGGAAATGGGATTTCTCGCTTTCTTCAGACAACAGCTTTAATCTTGACGCACTTTGATAAAGAGCCCATTGAATCCAGCACTGGACTTTATTCATGGATAACAGAGTATGGGGGCTGAATACAAATGTGCACCACACCTTTCAGATTTGTTCGGGGGAAAGAAAGGCAACAAAGAAAATTCTTCTTTTCTTTCATCCTCACATTTTTCTCCCACTTTGTGATCGTCTTTCAGTTAAAACACACTGAAGTTTGTGGTTGTGCCGCAGCAAACTGAAAAAGCTCAGGAGCTATAAATACTTTTGCAGGGCATTGCAAATGGACCCATTATTGTTATGTTGTCAAAGCTTATCTACTTGTAAAACTCTCCCTTATCTAAACCATCCATTCACTCTGCTATTCAAATTTTAAATATAGCAAAAGTTTATTTTCTTGCTGGTCTTTAAACTGCTTTGGTATAAATTGCGCTTTGTCGGCAGAAGCGGTACCAGACAATCTATTCCGCAAGTTAAGCGTCATTGCATGTCTGGCTGTGCAGACATGCAATGAGTGTTTGTGCCCTGAAACATCGTTGCGCTAAGCCTCCTTTAATGTTTGCCTCAAATCAAGTGCAGCTCTGTAATTGTTCTTTCAACAACTGTTTGCACACATGAACAATGTGTTAGCAATATGTAGAAAAATTAGGTCTGGATTTTCCCGCAGCTACATTTCGCAGGATCTGCTGGTGTTGTGTTCTCACAGCTGGAAACATTTCGGACTGCTGCTTAAGTCGGAACACAGAGAGGCCCAGAATACAAGACTCTGAAACCATCTCTGAGCTGGTATACTCTACACATTTGCATTACAGAGAAAGCGAAAAGCAGCACTTGTAAGTTTCCAGATTTTTGCCAGAGTACATAGTTGTTTTGGTTTGTCTTATAAACTATTTGGGTGGCTGGAAAAAGAGAACTAGATGCTTTTGCAATTACTTTCCTAGAATTTTAACGTGGCTTCTCTTAAATTAAAAGCAATCGCTCATCAGTCTTGCAAAAAGTACGGTCAAGTATGACTTTCCAACAATGGGTTTGTAACCAGAGAGGCAACTCACACCCAAAACCTCCATAAAGACAAAATAAAAATCCTGCTGGATGGAAAATAATACACAAGAGAAGATTTTTTTATGTTATTTCATCCTTCCTATTGCTTACGTCACATAGAAAACCTGTTTTCTTGACCCAGAAAGGATAACTTTTCAGTAAAACATCTTGAATGCATCCATGTGTGGGATTGGTTCGGATCCAATTCTGATCAAGGACACTGTCCTGAATAAAGGCAAAGGTCCTGCCGGAGTAACTTCTTCCAATAATCAGGTCACAAAAAGTGGACAAGTGAAACATTGAGAATTATTGCAATAATTCCTAACAACTAACAACTCTAGCCACAGGTTTGCTCTGGAGGAAAGATTACTGCAAAATCAATGACTCTATGCCTTTGGCTCAGTAAGATAACAGCCCATCAACTGGCATTATATGTTGACGTGAGTATTTTGCATTATCATTTTGATTAGTTTATTTATTTTTTTCTCCATACCGTCATATTGTATGGTTTATTTAACGGGGTATTAGCTGGACCAATGTTTGAAGTCATCATCAGTACAGAACCATCACATAAGCAGGTTTTCTGTGACAAGAAAACCTGCCAGATCTGAATCATCTTGAGAACCTCAGAGACAGAAATCATCAACTTCAGGCCCTAATAAGTCAAGTCAGTCACCATCAGCTTGATTTTGGTCTAGAGGTGTCAGAAACTGACTCCAAATGCCTGTTGCTTTGTGGATTATATGAACTACAAATTCAACAGGAGCTGTGTTTGAATTTCTGTCCACCACAGAGAGTGACAGACATTGCTCTATTTCTCAAATGCACGTGTTGTAAAATGGGATCTAATCTCTATTTTGTCACATTGTTTCGACCCACTGCGTTTGTTACAAAGTACACTTTGGGCTTCCTATTAGAGCCACTTCTTGTAAAAACCTGAAGGCATTTTATACAACAGTTTGAGGACTTTAATCTCAAGAATGAAGGAGTTAAAAGCGACACATTCAAATAAATTATTTTCGAGTGACTAGAAATAATAATAATAATAATAATAATAATGATAAAAGAAGACGCTTTAGTTTGACCCTCATTTTACGACTTAAAAGATCTAAACAATGATGTTTTGATAACTAAACAAGCTAAACCGAGCTCGAAACGTGTCCGCGTGTGTATCACCGTTGCTCTGCTTTTTGAGTTTGTTTCCTGCTTCCGGGTTGTTCCGGAGTCTCTCCGCGTCTGTTTGCGCGCGCTGTCGCTCAGGAGACGTCGGAGGCCTTGCATCATCCTGGGAGGAACAAGGCGACCGGCGACCAGCCCGGGATCAGGGAACACAATCCAACCAACAGCAGAGTATGTAAATTTCCACCAGAAGCGCCTCCTCCCCCGCTTTCTGCGAGCCGAGCGTGTGGAGTTCACCGTGGCCAAGCGGCGTGGGGACTCCGTGGAAGCCGTCAGTCCGCTCCGGTCGTGGGTCAGCAGAGGCAGGACAGCGTCGACCGAGCCGCTTCTGAGGCGTTTCACCTGGAGCGAAGCACCCGGTCCTCAGTGAGAGGATAGATATGAGCTGTGAAGAGCTTTAGCTGGGTTTTTTTTCTTCACCGCAGATAACTTTTGTTTAGCTTTTTCTTTTTCTTTTTACCGTCTTTTAAAAAGTGTCAGTCCAAGTTTAGCACCCAAAGATGTCGTGCCTTTTATTAGGAGTTATACGAAGGTGAGTATTTTACTAGTGCCATTCAATATTTTCTGATGCAGTTCAGTTCATCTGATGTCATGCTTTTTATTATTAATTATTATTATTATTATTATTATTATTTGAGAGGGAAATCTGCCCACTCGGTTTACCTCAGAAACCTAACCTGAACTTGTGACTCCCCACTTTCTCTGTCAGTTGCAGTCAGAAACTTGTCGGACTTGATTTGGCTCCACGTCAACCAAATCTCATGAACGAACATCTCTGTGTCTTTGCTGTGACTTTGTGTTCAGTCTGTGCTCCTTTCACTCATCTTCTTCATTCTCTTTACCCTCTGCGCCCTGGAGGCTTTGTGATGAGGCCGCATCACACAGGGAGCCTGCAGTCCAAGTGAGCAACCGGTTTAAATAGTGTGTGCGTTCATTTCATCTCTAAAGGTGCATGCCGAAGAGACACTGACACTTTTTGTGCAGGGTGTGTGTCTGTGTGTGTGTGTCTGTGTGCACATCAATGGGGCATCCTGTTTGTTTTTCTGCCTGAAGGCCTGTTGCCGAGTGCACTGATCACAGGAAAGCGAGATGTAATTCGGCATGTGTGCATGTTGTCTGCTGTGACGCTGCTGCTTGCCTCAGACTCTGGCCCTTCCACGTCCAGCCAGGATCTGTCAGGCAGGGGGCCGTGAGGTGGGAGAGGAGGTGTGTAGGCCTGCGGTGTGTGTGGATTGGCTTGTCAAATCGGAGGCGTGCGTTTTCGAGGAAAAGTCCTTCGACCGAAAGCAGGATTCCACGTTTTCCTTGCTGAATGGTCTGGTTCACCTCCTGCCAGATTATAGCCTCGTTAAATTTGCAAAACGTGCCGTGAGGCGACGTACTTCAGTGTTCCTCAACATATCTGGTCTGGGATGGGAACTGGGTGGAGAGCTGGAAGCAGACAGAGAAACATGAGGATATGGCTGGTTTTCGGGGGAAAAAAAGTAGTGCAAAGGTCACCAGGCTGAAAAGGACGCAAATTCTCTTAAAAGAAGAACGAACAGAATGACTAATCCAGTCCTACTATACACCATCTGACTCTAATTTTTAACAAGCTTCTTTAGAATAAATTTAAGTCAAAAGTCAAACCCGGTAATTTCCTTCCTCAATCCGAGACACAGTCATGATAATGTTTAGCTATACTTCACCAGTTACAGTAATTGACAGCATGACAGAAATAATGTGCATAATTGATTGCCTGTGTGGTGAAAAGACTGAGTCACTGCAGATCTGACTGAAGAGACTGTTTCATCCAGAATCACTAAAAAAAGACGAACAGAAGGTCTTTATCCTCAGGTTTGCTGGGCAAAGGTCTGTCTGTCTGTCTGTCTGTCTGTCTGTCTGTCTGTCTGTCTGTCCGTCCTGTGGGTTAGAAGACAGTGGCAGGTTTAGTTGTTGAGTTGCCACTTCACTGATCCGTAATTGATCTGCTCAGCTCAATGAATAATTAAATTTGGAGGTCAATATGTGAAATGTCGTCCGGCTCAGGAAACGAGACGGGACAAAACGAGGCGAGGTTAAAGAAGTAGTTTGTGAGAACACGCAGAAAAAAATCACGGACAGCATAAAGATTTTGCTAATCACTGGTTGTGTTCGGCATAGAACTACGGTGGACCAACCAGCACTCACAAGGGTTAACGAGCTCAACTCTGTATGAATAGCTAAAATCTGAGAACCTCTCTAAATAATGTGTAACTATCATTCCAAAACCAAATATACCCAGATATGCGTTAATACATTTATTAAGACACGTTACCTTCGCTGTCTCTGCTCCTGGGGGAAAAGGAAAATCAACAGCAATCCTGGATTGGCTATTTTGTAAACGGCAGCCGATGTCACGTAAAATAGCATCGTAAAAAGGTGATTCAGCTTCCCAAGCTGCAATTTCTTTGAAACATTTCAGATACAGTGGACCACGAATAGCATTCAGTTCATGTTTGATCAGCTTAAGGGATAAAGATAATCAACTGCAGTCTAGGTTCATAAAACAAATTCGAAATACCCCCTTTCGAAACGTTCAGTGTTGTTCTAACCTTACCAGCTAGAGAGTAGCTGTGTTCTTACAGCTTTCAAATCATTTGTGTTCACTCTCCAGCCACTGTTTTTTTTTAATACCGAGTACCCAATTATTTCCCCACACAGATGACTTAATTGTGTTGAAAGTTCGTTTTGTGCTTTTCTAACCAAATGTTGTTGGCCCGACAACAAATCATTAGTGGTTTTTATTTAATTCAGGTCATTAGGCAAGACAATAGACAATATGGGGTTTAAGAGGAGCAATATAAGGCTTAAGTGATATTTTAGGGGAAACTAAAAATACTTTACTGTTTTACTGATTCCACAACTTCAATTAAAAAAAAATAAAAAAAAAAACAGAGCCGTGGGTGTTGTGTGTTTGGAGGAGGATCTTAACAGCTGTCTTGTAGATTTAGTTTATGGCCAAATATCAGCAAACCTGCATGTCTATCAGCCCCACCTATGTAAGGTCCAAAGGTAACCCATCTAGGAACATGCTCACATGTAAAAGTCAAATGCTGAACACGACATTATAAGGTGCATGTGGAACATTCAAAGTCAGCGTTTTTTTGTTGCGAACATTCATTGTTGAACTCCCAGCTGCGTACAGCTATGTAGACTGACGGTCCGGAACCGGTATTCAGAAACCAAAAAAAAAAAAAAAGGCTTCATCTTCTTGCCGGCATCCTCCTGGGCTCCAGCTGCCTGATGTAACTTCCAGTTTATCTCCCAAGATCACAAGGTCAAAGATGGACACTTCCGCTCTGAGTCTTGTGGCACATTTACTTGCACTCTCAGCACAAGCTTGACTGTGTTGATGATTAATTGCTCTCTCGCCAATGGTTAAGCAATTCTCAAAGCACAAGTTCAAAAGCAAGTTTTGCCCTCCGCTCTAATAACTATTTTCTGGTTCTTTGCCCTCACGCTGCGATGACACACGTTCATCAGCATACCTGCTGCACGTACACTTTGTGTGTTCAGACCAGACTTGCGAGTTTATCTGCATGCATTTATTGAGCTGTTGGTGCGGACATGGCGTTCGCTTAATAAACACTCGAAAACGCCGTCTGGGAGCCACATGCCTGTGTTTGACCAAACAGCCCTGAAATGAAAGCTTGTGGGACTTGTGTTGCCTGTTAAACCAGCTAAACTTTTAATTTTGTTGAAATAAATTCCTAATAGCTGCTGAACATACAGAGTCTAAGCAACAACATGGAGTCGGCAGAGCAGATAACGCTGTATGTTCTGTGTTAGTGAACAGGCAGAAGGTACACACACTCAGGTTTGTGTTTTACCGGTAAACATGGCAACCGCCGCTCACTGGCTCGTCTACATGAATATTGTGCTGCTGACAAACAATAGCTTGGCTCCCCCACAGGTCTCTCTTTGTCCACAGATGTCATTATGAGGTTTTCAGCCCAAACTGAAAAAGACCAATCCATCCTTTTTTCCCCATAAAGCTGTTCAAGACGCAGCTATCCCTGCACAGCCACTTGAAAACATTAGGTTACACTTGGCAGCCCTAGAAAAACAAGTACATGGGAAATGTCTGTCTACGCTCAGACAGAAGGACACATCTGTAACTCAGACACAACAAGTTTTGTACCTTACAGGAAGGGGGTCTCTGGATGGTAATGAGCAAACAATCAGGAATAGTTGATCTCTACCTCTTCATGAAAGTTTAGTCGCTTTGAGTCTAAGCACTCTGGGTGCTCTGCTCTTACAGGCAGGGTGGTGTTGGGGCCAGTGTCGGGGTCCGGTCTCTGGCCTCCATCCCTTCTCTACCGCCTGCCGTGGCCGATTTTGTGAAGGGAGCTGTGGACGAGTGCAAGCCCGCCAAAGTCCACGTGGTAACCGGTACTCCTGAGGAAACGGCCAACATCCTGGCCGGCCTGGAAAGGGACGGCGTGGTCAAGAAGCTTCCCAAATATGAGAACTGGTAGGAGTTGCACAAATGGTCAGCTATTCCGCGATAGCTTCTTCTCAAGTATTTGTTCTGCAGCTAAGTTTTCTGTTTGGCAGTTGGTTGGCCCGTACAGACCCAAAGGACGTGGCCCGGGTGGAGAGCAAAACTGTGATCGTAACCAAAAAGCAGAGAGACACCATCCCCATCCCTGCTGCTGGGGTGAAGAGCCAGCTGGGCAGCTGGATGAGCGAGTCAGACTGGCAGAAAGCCAGACAAGACCGTTTCCCAGGGTGCATGGCAGGTAGGTTGAACGATCCCTTTAACCTGATTTCTTTGCCACCTTTAACTTTTGAAATAAATTTTTTTAAAGGATTTTCTTTGGCTTAAGTGGCCTTTACTTCATAGCTAAGTGACAGGAAAGTAATTTGTGAGAGAAGGGAAGACGAGGTAAAAGAGGCGGGACCTGTGACGGCCCCGTAAAGGACTGTGGGCTCTGTGTAAAGGTCATGCTCTGCCGTCTCATAGTTCCCATTTTGAAGGATTGATATTCCACAATAAACAACTAACTATATGGTGTTTAGAAATATAAATCGTCTTTAAAACTCTAAACAACCTTAGTCTTTCACCCTCAGTGTCTCTGTATGTTTGAACAGAGGAGTACTTTGTCCTTCTGGTCTCATCCATCAATATTGCTATTCAGTTTCGTTGCTTCAAAGGGGCTAAAATTGATCCTCCAGGATGTTTAAAATTAATACTAAAGTTTGTCTCGTAAGGCAACATAACCTTACTTTTTACACGTGTGTAGGTTCGATTATTGTCTTTATTTCACTTTCCTTAACTCAGATCTTGGTTTTGTTTTGCACTTCATCTGTGGTCGAGATCCAACAGCTTGGCATCGTTTTAAAAACCGCTTTAAAACTGGTTAGAAAACAGTTTGAAGTTTTTTATTTCATGTGTTTAGATGAAGCAATGTCGCATGATGGTATAGGGACAGGTATGCACATGTGAACTTCTGAAAACTTTACATGATATGGGGCAATATTTAGTCCTTTAACTCCTTTAGTATGCGTATCTATTACTGGTTGCTGTTGTCAGTAAGTCTTCTAGTAAAATAATGTACTTCTAATGGCACAAGAGTCTCTGTACCCTGCGCCAACATTAAAGACACCAGCATCAGTGCTGATATTTATCACAAATAATTTTAAAATCAACAACCCTAATGTGTTTTTTTTTTACCTCTGGATTCCCCTTGTAGGTCGGACCATGTATGTGATTCCCTTCAGCATGGGACCTGTCGGCTCAACACTAAGTAAATATGGCGTCCAGGTATTATCTGTTCTCTAAATGCCTTGTACTCAGCAAAAACGCCTGCAATAAAGCAATAACCCTGCTGGTTGTTTTTCTTTTTTTTGTTTTAATTGTGACTGTAATGTTGGACTTTATTGTTGTGGTTTATATTACAGCCTAATTAGAATGTGTGTAGTTTTATGGTTATTACCCAGGGTTCTCGTCATGAACATGTTGCGGGTCTTTCAGGTGACGGACTCGCCGTACGTCGTAGCCAGCATGGGGATCATGACGCGCATGGGCTCCCCTGTTCTGCAGAAACTGTATGAAGGGGAAGAGTTTGTCCGCTGTCAACACTCGTTAGGACGACCTTTCCCACTCAAAGGTACTCCGACATTCTCACGGACTGAATAAATTCAGGGAGGATGTATTTGTGTTTACATTCACCTTTCTAATTCTCCAGCTCCTCTGGTCAACTCTTGGCCTTGTAACCCAGACAAAGTCCTAATATCTCACCTGCCGGACACCAGGCAGATTCTGTCCTTCGGCAGCGGTTATGGAGGAAACTCTCTCCTTGGGAAGAAGTGCTTTGCCCTCCGCATTGCCTCTCGCATCGCCAAGGATGAGGGCTGGCTGGCTGAGCATATGTTGGTGAGACCAAAAGGAAAAACATTACAATAGTGCTCATGCGCTGTGGAACCTCTTCTATCTTGGTTCACAACGCTTTTCTGTTCCCAGATCCTTGGAATCACCAACCCTCAGGGTGTGAAGCGCTACGTGGCGGCGGCCTTCCCCAGCGCCTGCGGTAAAACCAACCTGGCCATGATGAAGCCTGCTATCCCCGGCTGGAAGGTGGAGTGTGTTGGGGACGACATCGCTTGGATGAAGTTCGACAGTCAAGGTGAGTGTGAGCCTATTAAAATACACACTGACGTCTTCCCTCATGTTCCTGTGTCTGAAATCAAACGTCTCGGGTCGTGGTAGGCAAACTCAGGGCCATCAACCCAGAGAACGGGTTCTTCGGCGTCGCTCCGGGCACTTCGGACAAGACCAACCCTTACGCCATGGCCACCATCTCCAGAAACACGGTGTTTACCAATGTTGGTGAGACGAGCGACGGAGGAGTGTGGTGGGAGGGGCTCGACCCCCCTGCAGCTGGGGTCACGCTCACCGACTGGCACGGCAAAACATGGAAACCAGGTAGAACCGGACTCAGACATTCAAACATTCTAGTTTATAAAAGACCAATAAATTCTCCTAAATCATGCTTTTCTGCACACTTTTATGAATATTACTAGTTCTGCCACAAAGTTGAAATTAGTGAGTAACAGCGAGTACAGCACCCTCTTGTGGTTTACTAAAGTAATATCAGTTCCAATTTTAAAAATGTATAATATAATATAATATAATATAATCCATCCATCCATCCATCCATTTTCCGTCACCCTTCTCCCTAACGGGGTCGGGAGGTGCTGGTGCCTATCTCCAGCTGCGTTCCGGGCGAGAGGCGGGGTACACCCTGGACAGGTCGCCAGTCTGTCGCAGGGCAACACAGAGAGACAAACAGGACAAACAACCATGCACACACACACTCACACCTAGGGAGAATTTGGGAAGGCCAATTAACCTGACAGTCATGTTTTTGGACTGTGGGAGGAAGCCGGAGAACCCGGAGAGAACCCACGCATGCACAGGGAGAACATGCAAACTCCGTGCAGAAAGACCCCGGGCCGGGATTCGAACCCAGGACCTTCTTGCTGCAAGGCAACAGCGCTACCCACTGCGCCACTGTGCAGCCCATAATATAATATAATATAATATAATATAATATAATATAATATAATATAATATAATATAATATAATATAATATAATATAATATACAATGTTCTTGTTTGCACCCAGGGAGCTCCACACCATGTGCCCACCCTAACTCGCGCTTCTGTGCTCCGGCGGGTCAGTGCCCCATCATTGACCCCCAGTGGGAGAGCGAGGAAGGGGTTCCCATCGATGCCATCATCTTTGGAGGCAGAAGGCCTGAAGGTTTGTTCCATTCATATAGAAAACACACTGTATAATTTACAACAATGAAGCATTTATTAAGTAGAAAAGAAAATCTTAGTTCAAGACTTTTTCAGCAGAACTGCTGCTACTTTTGTAGGTAATTATCTATTTATTAGAATAACAGTGTTTTTCAAAAATTTCCTTTTGCATAAGAAAACAATTACAGGCCAAATTTAATCATGTTGTTCTTTGGTACATTTAATAACATTTCAAACCCAGCGCAGCATCGAACATGAAGTAACGCTGATGTTTACAGGAGTCCCTCTGGTCTACGAGTCGTTCAACTGGCAACATGGCGTGTTTGTTGGGGCTGCAATGAGATCAGAGGCCACAGCAGCTGCAGAGCATAAAGGTACATATTTTTACACTATTGCCTGGTAAATTGGGGATTAATAATGCAGCATCCTTAAAAAGTCTGACATTAAAGTATTTAAAATGGCCTTAAAATGTCAGAAATTCATTAAATAATATGTAAGTTGGCTTCACATACATCATGGCTATGCAGCTTTTGTCTTACTGAACTTTTGTGTCAGGGAAAAGTTTGAGACACGTGCAGATGTCGTCACTCACTGCGTTCTGTGTCTTGAGGCAGTCAAGTCTGCGGGTTATAAGCTACTCATGTTAGCTCGTAGGCTGGCTAGCTTTTTTGCCTCTATTATGGGAAAAGTTGGTGTAAATTTATTGGCAGTTGTCTAGACGACGTTCGTCTTCGCCGCTGGCTGACTTCTGTTGTCAACCCGTATAAGAATACATGCATTCTGAGCAGAGATTTCAGCACCAGGGGGACAAGGTTGTAGAGCACGATATGCCATGTGAGAAGCACAAAACCGCCACAAAAAGACTACAAAAATTTTACTGTTTTGATCCCCTGGAAAAAAAACAACACATGCATTTTTATTGTACATTTCTATAGGTCTTAAATTTTATTCATGATTGTCTTAAATTTGAGTTGGTGAAACCTGCAGAAACCCTACGCCGGTACCGGGCGTTTCTTTGATTAACAGTGTTATTTTGCTCTTCCTCCAGGTAAGGTGGTCATGCACGACCCATTCGCCATGCGTCCGTTCTTTGGCTACAACTTCGGCGACTACCTCGCCCATTGGCTGAGCATGCAGACCAGGAAGGCCCCCACCCATCTGCCCAAGATCTTCCACGTCAACTGGTTCAGAAAGGACCCCGCCACCGGCGCCTTCCTCTGGCCCGGGTTCGGAGAAAACGCCCGCGTGCTGGAGTGGATCTTCAAGCGCTGCGGCAGAGAGAGGGAAGAGGAAGCGGCTAAGAAGAGCTACATCGGTTGGTTGCCAGAAGACGGCGCCATCGACACTAAGGGGCTGGGCAGTAAGGTGGATATGGGCGCCCTGTTCGATGTGCCCAAACCTTTCTGGCAGAAGGAGACCAAGGAGCTGAGAGCGTACTTCACTCAGCAGGTCGGAGCTGATCTGCCTGCTCAGGTGGAGACAGAGCTGAAGGCGTTGGAGGACAGAGTCCACGCTTAGACACGTTAGACGAGCCAGGGACAGGAAGCTAATCCAGAAGAAGAGAGGCACTCAGGAAACAGGATTCATCAGGGTCAGTCAGAGCCTCTGACTGGGTTTACAGGCACAGACGAGTTCATGTTAGCTGACAAAACCCCAGGTTTTCCTGTTATAAATGAAGACATAAAGAAGTTTTTAGATCAGATGATTGAACCTTGTCTGTGCCTGTGAACACATTTCGTTCTCAAAAATGCAATAGCTACATTTCAGAAACTATTAACGCTGCAACAGTTGCGTAACCGCGGCTCAGTTCACATCTCAACTTGTAAATACTTTCAAAAGCCACGTTCACACTGTAGATCTTGATGCTCAAATCAAAGTTTTTCCTGGAATCTGATTTTTTTTTTGCTTTGTTTTTGCACAGCCGTTCATTACATTACTCTTAAAATGTTGCCTGTTTTTGACTTCTGTGGTGACTGTTCACGTTTGCAAATCGACCTGCATGTGCAAAACGACGATGGCATCACACGGCAATCTTTGGTGCAGGAAACATGAAAGAAAAGTGTATTTACTTTAATGAGTCAGCGGGCGCTCAGAAGGAATTGCACCAGTGATAAGAGAGTGAAATGTTTGGGGCGACACATCACTGTAAAGAGGCATGGGAGTGACGGGGAGATGCTGGAAAGTGCATTCAAAAAAATGTAATACACTTTCCAGCCCCACACAGATTCAGCACCGCACTCACACTCATTCTACAACGCCTGCCCTGGTAACTTGACATCCCACATGACGCGAAAGAAAATCAGGTTTGAGCCAATTCGCCTGCAGTGTGAACGTAGCTTTAGAGGGAAGCTAACATCACTACCTCCATCCACACACACCTGCTGGCATGTTGCTGACGTCCAGTCAGGGTGACTGGAAAGTGCCTTTGTTGAGTTTACAGACTGAAGACCAAAGAGGTTTTTTTTTAAAGAAGTTTTTACTCATTCAACTTTTTAAAAAAATTTTTTTTTTTTTTTTTTTAAAAACCTAATGTCTGCTAACTCCTCACTACAGTTTTTAAGATTTCTACAAATTATTCTCCCTGCCACTTGTGTAATGATTGTGATTGAACGGTATGATATCAAATCTCAGCTGATGTTTACACTCAGTTTGTGAAAAGTCGGACCATTAAATGCCTCGGAGATTATCAGGTGTTCTCAAGGTTTTTTTTTTTTTTTTAATAAAAGTGCAACGGACAAGAACCTTCACGTGTGGGAACAGTGACTTGTGCATTTTTAGAGTGACTTGAAAAATAAACCGTGCCTTTTGGAAACATTTTAATGTTGTGTTTCGCTTTTTGTCTTGAAAACATCAAATAACAAGCCAGTGGAGCTAAACAGGAGGACGTTGGGTACATAGCAACCATCGGTAACATCATCTACAGGAGTGCAGGCTTACGAACCCAAAATAGAAGCGCTGCAAATATTTCCTGCAAATAACAAGCAAACTACAAAATTTTGCAGAGGAAACACAAAATACAAGCAAATGAAAATAGAACTGACAAATCTAACAATCACAAGGTGAACAATGATACGTTGTTATCTCAACAGGAGCCAACAACAGCAACACTGTGCAGTGTTCCTTCATAACTACATTTTCTGACGGGAAGGTAGGTAACATGATTCAAATACAAGCAGGAAAATCAGGGTTCAATATTCAGAAAATGCCACCAAATGAGATACAAATGGAACATGTCATAAGCACAGCATGAGACAAGGTGCAACAGCGTGTGGCTCTTCCCCTGGGCAGAGCTGTGCTGAGAAAACCCTCGATAAAGTCTGAGGAAGTGACTCTGAGCTCATCATTTCAGATTTAAACATTTTTAAATAAATCATTTCTGCTTGTGATCACTTTAACTTCTGCAAAAATGGGCATGAGTTTAGGTTCAAGCAGAGAAGACATGCAACGCGGTGCTGAAGTTAAAAGCCACTTTATTGGAGGGTTTAAACCAGCAGGAGCGCTGCTGAGGTGAGATGCTCCTCTGCAGATCGAAGTAATCACAAAAGCAGCGACACGCGTTCCAATCGACAAATAATGACTGAAGAAGACGGATTAGACTGATGAAACAGTAAGTCAGCTAACGGGACAAAAGTCTTAGACAAATAAAAGTTTAATAATCTTGAACATTCAACTCATAATAAGTAAAGAAAGAAAAACCATAAGCCGTTGTCAGTTGCAAATATAAATTTCATTAGTTAGGCTACTTCCTGAAAAAAGACAGCTAAAAATGCCAGCTCTTTTATTTTATTAGCTCAGTGTCAAATGAGAGCGTTGAAGTGTGACCTGACTTAACATGAGATTAGACTAAAGTCGCAGCGGCTGCTTCAAAGCTTAAAGAAAGCAATGAAAAGCTCCAGTTTTTCATAATTACACATGGATTTGTTGAAAAGCTTGAATGCAGGAAGCACCAATAGAAAATCACCTTTGTAATATATTAAGGCTTTTAAGTCGGAAAGGGATGACAAAAATACAAAGCAGTTATTAGTTATGATGATAAAATCAGAAGAGATAAATATGTGAGACCTGGAGGACAAAGAGGCTGTAGAGCTTCTTGTCATTAAACTGTGAAATTAAATGAGGAACTCACATATATCTCGAGATAAAGTAATTTCTTTCAAGACGTTATGTTTTCTTTACTTGTGCATAAACGTCCTCTGGCCTGTCAGCAGACACTTTGACCTGAGCGTATTCTGTCTCCTGCTGTCCTCTGTCCTGCACTGAGACACAGGAAGCTTCGTGTCTCCTCTGGAAGAACTCTATCTTCCCATAATGACCTTCTTCCTCTGGTTCTTTGAACTGAACAGCAACCTCCTCATATAGCTGATTCTGTGGGAAAACGACATTGTTCTTGTTTAGCCAGTGTGTCACAGTTGCCTAGTGATGGAAAAATAATAGCGGAGCTGCTAACAAAAGATGAAAAAATCCTCGCCTGAGTCTCTGGAGAAGCTGGACGTTTGGACTTGAAGAACCTGGAAGACATTAGAGATCTGTCTGAATAATTCAACTGATTTTCAGGAGACAAGATTCAGACAGAGAGTCAGGACTGATATGGAACAGACCTGAGAGGATTAAAACATTTATAAAGTCAGAACAAGATTCAGCTGGACACATACTATGGAGAACTAGTTCTGAATAGTATTAGTATAGTATAGTATAGTATAGTATAGTATAGTATCATCTGTGAATCTGTTAATTTAGGTAATTATGATTACGTATAAATGAAGTTGTACTATTTTAATGTTTGACACTTACCAAGCACAAAGAACAAGGCAGATGATCAAAATGACTCCAACTACAATCACCACCAAGTAAGAAAATCTTATTGTTGAATCTTAGAAAAACAAAATGCAAAAGATAGTAAAAACATCAAAATCAAGTCAGTTTAAAAAAAGAATCAAATAAAAATATTCCAGTCACCTTGAAACTCAAGAGCAATGGTCTAACACTTTTAATACCTGTTATTAATTACCTGCATTGGTAGCTAGGATCACAGATGATCTGGTTTGACCCAGATGATTTGCAGCCACACAGTAATACTCTCCTCCCTCAGTAACATTGAAACCATAAATCGGCCCCACAGAAACATTCATGTCTCCATGTTTGCTGATCCAGAACCAGGTGAATGTGGGTGGAGGTTTGGCTCTGCTGGAGCAGTTCAGCTCCACCCAGCTACCTGCTGACACCAAACCTGATGGACTGATGGATGCTGAGGTGTCTTTAGGAGCATCTGAGGAAAATGAGACACATGAACTTTATTGATCAGAAACAGCTGAACCATGACCTGCTGACAGGATCACTTACATGAAACACTGAGAGTCACTTCTGACTCTGCTGTCTTGTTTCCTCCAATCACAGGATGTCTGGCAGAACAGCTGATGTTGTATCCATCATGTGTGTCTGACAGAGTGATGGTCTCCTGGATTTTAGTTGTAAAGGTTCCATCTGTGTTTTTCTCTGTGTGTCTGAGAGAGTCTTGTTGGAGATTCCAGGTGAGTTGAGGAGGTGAGTTTGGACAGGGAGTGAAAGCTGAGCAGGTTACAGTGACAGACTGATTCTCCTTCAGATCTTTCAGATCAGTTTCAATTCTGGGTTCATCTGGAGAATCTGTAATTTCACATTAAAACATATATAAATGAGCATAAATAACAAGTATTATGTTGAATACTTTCCTGATTAAAACTGCAAAGCAACAATTTTTGAATAAAGTAATGAGCATGTGACAAAGATTTATTTTCCTAAGCAAATAAATGTCATGTCATTTTGTGCTTTTATGTGTCTCATCATTATGTGTTAAAATGTTGAAAACAATTTACTAAATAAGACATTTATTAATTTATTTTGTGTGAGTTTATTGCCCAGGAATCACCCTTTTCTGTACAACTCTGGACTTCACATAAACATTTCTAAATAGTCTGGAAGGATTTCCCAAATTTCTCTGACATTTTTCAGTTTACAGCCTCCATGTAATTGTTATTTTCTAGGTTTTCTAAAATTCAGGAGAAACTAAACTACTGACTGGTGATCAATTTCTATATATGTCTTGAGACAAAGCATTGTACACAAGTATTTTATATGTCAATAATTATCGTTAAAGAAATGATAATTTAACATGTAGAGGGGTATGAATACATTTCCAAGCTTCAGTTTAAGCTTTGACTCAGTGGTTTAGATAAATCCAACCAGTTGGGACAAACTAGACATGACTAAAGCAGAAAACTGATCAAATAATCTGCTTCTCTTTCTGTGCAACAAAAATCACAAAGACCATAAATCCTCTATATTGTTCTGAACAGTCTTTAAAGAGTGTGTGCTGATAATAAAGATAATCAATTGAGTATCTATATCGGTTTATATCATACCATGATATTTGTCAGAAAATTATTTAGGTGAAGGAAATAACAACAGACTAACTCACTATGTTTATCTTGTTTGACGTCATTCTAAAGAAGAAATAAGATCTGAATATTAGATCATTGTTCTTTGCCAGCCTGCAGTGACCCTTGCTTGACCTGTGACCCCTGCCCAAATGCTCCTGAGAGAAATCAGCTCACTCACATTTCCTTACTCAGAATCAAACTGTTTTTAAAAGATTTTTTTAAAGTTTAAGAAACTTTAACAAATCTTAAAATACACTGAAAAATATGCCACAAAACTATTGGATGGAAAAACTCGAGTTGAGACCAAAATTTGATTTGTTTTTGTTTTAGTAAAAACAAGCTGAATTCATTAGGGGAAAAAAGCTAGAAAGTTTGGATTCTGCTTTTATTGAAAGCATCTTTTCTAATGTGGTGATGCATTTACTCATGCATTAATATTTACTGTAGATGGAAAATGAATGTGTGAAACACGACTGCAAATTTGCTCTGAAATGATCAGAAGCACCAAAATAACTATTGGGTTTCATATAAATTATATAAAAAACAAAATGCTTCAAGGTCATACTTCAGAAAATGTTGTCTTTCTGAACAGAAGCTAAACATGATTAGATATTGTACCATAAACTATACTGAATTATAGAACATAAAATTAACATAACATATAAACATAAACAAGTGAAAGTTGATTAAATCAAAGTTGGAACCAATTTATGTCTTTAACTTTGTAAGATTTTCAGAATAAAAGTCTTACCTTTAACTGTTATCTGAAGAGGAGTAGAACAAGCTGTTCCCCTGTATGCACTACTCTCTATTCTGAGGAAATATTCAGTTTCTTGTCTTGTCTTTATATCAGAAAACACAGTGGTGCAGTTTTTCTCTTTTATGTTTCCAGTGATATTTATTTGATGGTTATTAACTCCATGACTGACGTTATAAATATCCTTATTACTTGGAATCCAAACTGCAGAGGTTTGTTCTCCTCTGTTGAAATCATTTTCTCCATCTTTAATTGTGAAGCTACATGGAACTTGCAAACACGATGCATTCAGCCCTACAATGGGCTTTGGTGTTGTAATGAGAACGTTAGGTGGATGACCAATACAGCGATCAGCAAAGTCACCTGTAAAAACAGACTATAGATGAACATAAAGGAGCAAAATCTGTCAGCAGAGAAACTTCATGATCAACAAACTGCAGTTCAGCTTCATCAAGTTACACAATGAGCTTTTAAGCAAAATCAGAATCAAATATTTTGACTAAAACTTAAACATGTAATGCCCCAAATCACAAGCAGGTGAAGAAAGAGCTCACCTGGAAGAAAGAAGACACTCAGTAACATGTTGACTGTCAACATGTTCTCAGTCAGACTCTGGTAGAGCTTCATCTCTCAGGCTGGAAACCAAACATTTAGATGATTTATTAAATTAGTTCTGATATTAGAGGATTAACTCACTGCAGAGTAACTCAGAATGCTGTTTGCATGAATTAACACACACCTAGAACTGGTAGATGTAAAAAGACTGCATTAGGAACATATTTGAATTTGCTCTTCAAAAGTATCTAAAACACTCAAATCAAAATCTTCAACCTTCTTTTAACAAAAATGTTTTCAACAATAAGTGTTTTTTACAATATGTAGAGAAGTTGATGAAATATTTGGTTAAATGATCAGAATCAAAGATGTGAACTTACCTGAATTTCTGCAGATAAAACAAAAATATTTAAAGTTTTAAAACCCGTTGATGTGTTAGGATCAGTTGCAGCAGCAGATTGAACATCGAGCTCATCTGTGAACAGACGAGTTAGAATAAGGAGTTCCATCCTTCACGCTCTGAGAAACAGGAAGTCAGCTCTGTCTCCTCAGTTTGGCATCATGAAGTCAACCAATGAAACTCAGAGCTACTGAATATAAGAGATCATTTCTCAACTTTTAATTATCTTTAGCTATGAGTGTTAATGTTGAAGTCAAACAATAAAAATATCAAACATGCTGAGAATATAAATACAGACGTCGATAATCCATGAAGTCATGTTTTATTAAAAGTTTGTCACTGTGAGTCGCTGGCAGAACTGATACACTCACTTCTCGTTTTTACTTCAACTTCTCAGCTTCTTACTGTTTTTTCACTGCAGTCAATACGTTGGTTAGAGTCTCTATGATAAACCAGAAGAAACAACAAACCAACTTACTGTGTTTATTTTAAAGTTTCCTCAAAACACAAAGAAACATGAGGGACGTCTGCAGACTGAAAGCTGCTGATGGAGTTTAGTTTGCAGGCAGAGACTGAAAGTCATCAAAAGAAATGAGTTTCTGAAACAGGAGCAACACCTGATTGGACAGAGTCATGATGTGACAACAGAGGAGAAGCGAAGCCAAATTTAAATTTGAATAAGAACGATAAACAAGGAGAGAGACTCAGTTTCAGTAAACCTGATTTAAAATGTGAGAAACATTGATGAACACTTGAGCTCTGGGAATATTAACATCTGAAAATCAATTTCTTTATATGGAAGATTTTAAAGGATGGAAAAATAAACATAAGTTTTTAGTCAAGACAAAAACACTTAAGTCTAATAACAAGTAAACAATGAACAGAATTTGACAAAGAAAGAATTTTATTCTCCTAATCAATGTTTATTTTTTACTTATTTATAGGAATCATTGAATAAACTGACCAAACTTTTGTGTTTACTTTATAACACATGTACAGCAACAAACCACAGTAAAGAAACAGGAAGTCACTTCCAGGACACAATGGTTGGACCTGAGATGGACTGGTGACCTTTCATGACCTGTCCAGGCTGGATGCTGGTATCCTGATTATGATCAGAACTTCCTCTTTATTTGTTCTTGTCTTTCTATCAGCATCATCGTCTTTAACATGAATTATTTTACGGTTGGTTTATGAGTGACTGCTAATCCAGACTAAAATGTCATTCTTGTTTTTTCCCAGCAGTTTACATAATCCCACCTCAGGTTCTGTAAACTTTCTCATCTACATTTTGCTCCAGCGGTCATTGACTTCATTTTATATTTAACTTCACATTTGCATTAAAAAGATGTGAGACTGTTACAACTGTTTCTTTAAAACCTCAGTTGTGTGTCAAACTTAAACAATGAACAATAAAATGTGAATTCAAAGATCTTTGCATTTTTTTTTACATTTCTTCTTTTTTTATGCAGAAAAAGCAAAATTTACAGCATTGCAGCATTTTTTTCTCAACATTTAGTTGCTTGGATGATTTAGCAAAATAAAACATTACAAATTACTGCAAATAATAACACTTGCAAGGACAGAAAACAGGATGAAGAAATATAAAATCCTCCTTCTCAGAATGAATTTAGCATCTTTGCCTTGTGACTCAAGACGCCTGAACCTCCATTACTCTGTCAGCAACATTTGCTTCTTCTGCGTCCTGTAGAGATCAAGCATAAAAGAAAAATATTATTTCTCTTAATGAACTGTACTACTGATTTTTAATGGGTTTGGAAAACATATTTTAATACTTGATGTTTAGGAGACATGTTTAAAACCTGCTTCAGGGTTGCTATTTTCTAAAAGTACTTGTATTTTGACAAACAAGCCTCATCACAACACAAGCTCTAATTCCAGTTTACCTACAATATTGTGCAAAAGGCCTGACTGTCCACACAACAACCGCAAATTTCAGCAGAAAGTAAAAAGATCCATTTACATGTAAATCTGCCAAAAGTCTGAATATTTCAAGGCTTAACTTCACATTGAGCTCAGTCAGTTTACCTTCATCAGTCTCTTGCAGAATCGAAACCAGCTGCAAATGAATGAGACAAGATTCATATTAGTGAATTATCAATACAACATGTGAGCAACCTCAAAGTATGAACTCATAAAAATCTGCCTCTCACCACTCAAAGATGATGATTGCACCACAGAGCATCACCAGACCCAGGATCTTTATTATAGTGCAGAAACCAAGTCCAGAACCTTGATGAAAACATGAAATATTGAATTAAACGCAGATTAAATGTTGTCAGAGTTTATTTCAAGTACCATATTTTCCGGACTATAAGTCACAATGTTTTGAAATAGTTTGGCCGGGGATGCGATTTATACTCCAGAGCGATTTATGTGTGGAAATGAACACATCATTTCATGTCACATGTTATTTTCACACTAAACCGCAAGAGGGGCGCTCTAGGCCGGTGTTTATTCTACCTTAGGAGTTGGCAGAGTTGTTTACAAGCGACATCGAGGATGAAGATTTCATTGGTTTAGTGATGCTCTGGTCTAACACACGGAGGGTTTGGTAAACTTGTTAGCATGTTACATCAGAGTTATTCAGATAACTGTAGCATAAATGTTACGTTAACATACCGTACAATTTATTCAGCCTGTTGTTGCCTCAATACTATTTTTATTGTCTTGTTGACATGTCTGTTCTTAATGTTGGATTTTATCAAATTAATTTCCCTCAAAAATGCGACTTATACTGTGGAAAATACGGTACCTGAATTACAATCATCCTTGACAGACTTTTTATTGGAAAACCTTTCAGTGACCAGATTAAATACAGTTTCTATAACTTATTGATTGATCATTTGGAGTCTGTAAACCTGCCTCACTGATACATAAGAGGCTCAATGTTTGAAGTGAAGCTGCTGAGGGAACATTTTGCTCTGGAGTAACTCAGTTTACACCAGGTAATATGAAGAAGTAATAATTATATGGACTCAGTTGAAATGCTTTGGTCTAACACTTTTAATACCTGTTATTAATTACCTGCATTGGTAGCTAGGATCACAGATGATCTGGTTTGACCCAGATGATTTGCAGCCACACAGTAATACTCTCCTCCCTCAGTAACACTGAATCTGTAAATCGGCCCCACAGACACATTCATGTCTCCATCTTTGCTGATCCAGAACCAGGTGAATGTGGGTGGAGGTTTGGCTCTGCTGGAGCAGCTCAGCTCCACCCAGCTACCTGCTGACACCAAACCTGATGGACTGATGGATGCTGAGGTGTCTTTAGGAGCATCTGAGGAAAATGAGACACATGAACTTTATTGATCAGAAACAGCTGAACCATGACCTGCTGACAGGATCACTTACATGAAACACTGAGAGTCACTTCTGTCTCTGCTGTCTTGATTCCTCCAATCACAGGATATCTGGCAGAACAGCTGATGTTGTATCCATCATGTGTGTCTGACAGAGTGATGGTCTCCTGGATTTTAGTTGAGGAGGTGAGTTTGGACAGGGAGTGAAAGCTGAGCAGGTTACAGTGACAGACTGATTCTCCTTCAGGTCTTTCAGATCAGTTTCAATTCTGGGTTCATCTGGAGAATCTGTAATTTCACATTAAAACATATATAAATGAGCATAAATAACAAGTATTATGTTGAATACTTTCCTGATTAAAACTGCAAAGCAACAATTTTTGAATAAAGTAATGAGCATGTGACAAAGATTTATTTTCCTAAGCAAATAAATGTCGTGTCATTTTGTGCTTTTATGTGTCTCATCCTTATGTGTTAAAATGCTGAAAACAATTTACTAAATAAGACATTTATTAATTTATGTTGTGTGAGTTTATTGCCCAGGAATCACCCTATTACTGTACAACTCTGGACTTCACATAAACATTTCTAAATAGTCTGGAAGGATTTCCCAAATTTCTCTGACATTTTTCAGTTTACAGGAGCCATATAATTGTTTTTGTTGGTTTGTTTTTTTCTAAGTTACCGAGAACTCAGGAGAAACTAAACTACTGACTGGTGATCAATTTCTATATATGTCTTGAGACAAAGCATTGTACACAAGTGCTTAATATGTCAATAATTATCGTTAAAGAAATGATAATATAACATGTAGAGGGGTATGAATACATTTCCAAGCTTCAGTTTAAGCTTTGACTCAGTGGTTTAGATAAATCCAACCAGTTGGGACAAACTAGACATGACTAAAGCAGAAAACTGATCAATTAATCTGCTTCTATTTCTGTGCAACAAAAATCACAAAGACCATAAATCCTCTATATTGTTCTGAACAGTCTTTAAAGAGTGTACTGATAATAAAGATAATCAATTGAGTATCTATATCGGTTTATATGATACCATGATATTTGTCAGAAAATTATTTAGGTGAAGGAAATAACAACAGACTAACTCACTATGTTTATCGTGTTTGACGTCATTCTAAAGAAGAAATAAGATCTGAATATTAGATCATTGTTCTTTGCCAGCCTGCAGTGACCCTTGCTTGACCTGTGACCCCTGCCCAAATGTTCCTGAGAGAAATCAGCTCACTCACATTTCCTTACTCAGAATCAAACTGTTTTTAAAAGATTTTTTTTAAAGTTTAAGAAACTTTAACAAATCTTAAAATACACTGAAAAATATGCCACAAAACTATTGGATGGAAAAACTCGAGTTGAGACCAAAATTTGATTTGTTTTTGTTTTAGTAAAAACAAGCTGAATTCATTAGGGGAAAAAGCTAGAAAGTTTGGATTCTGCTTTTATTGAAAGCATCTTTTCTAATGTGGTGATGCATTTACTCATGCATTAATATTTACTGTAGATGGAAAATGAATGTGTGAAACACGACGGCAAATTTGCTCTGAAATGATCAGAAGCACCAAAATAACTATTGGGTTTCATATAAATTATATAAAAAACAAAATGCTTCAAGGTCATACTTCAGAAAATGTTGTTTTTATGAACAGAAGCTAAACATGATTAGATATTGTACCATAAACTATGCTGAATTATAGAACATAAAATTAACATATAAACATAAACAAGTGAAAGTTGATTAAATCAAAGTTGGAACCAATTTATGTCTTTAACTTTGTAAGATTTTCAGAATAAAAGTCTTACCTTTAACTGTTATCTGAAGAGGAGTAGAACAAGCTGTTGCCCTGAATTCACTACTCTGTATTCTGAGGAAATATTTAGTTTCTTGTGTTGTCTTTATATCAGAAAACACAGTGGTGCAGTTTTTCTCTTTTATGTTTCCAGTGATATTTATTTGATGGTTATTAACTCCCTGACTGAAGTCAAAAATATTCATATTACTTGGAATCCAAACTGCAGAGGTTTGTTCTCCTCTGTTAAACTTGTCTTCTCCATATTTAATTGTGAAGCTACATGGGACTTGCAAACACGATCCACTCAGCCCTACAACGGGCTTTGGTGTTGTGATGAGAAAGGAAGGTGTGAAACCATAACAGCGATCAGCAAAGACACCTGTAAAAACAGACTATAGATGAACATAAAGGAGCAAAATCTGTCAGCAGAGAAACTTCATGATCAACAAACTGCAGTTCAGCTTCACCAAGTTACACAATGAACATTTAAGCAAAATCAGAATCAAATATTTTGACAAAAACTTAAACAAGTAATGCCCCAAATCACAAGCAGGTGAAGAAAGAGCTCACCTGGAAGAAAGAAGACACTCAGTAACATGTTGACAGTCAGCATGTTCTCAGTCAGACTCTGGTAGAGCTTCATCTCTCAGGCTGGAAACCAAACATTTAGATGATTTATTAAATTAGTTCTGATATTAGAGGTTTAACTCACTGCAGAGTAACTCAGAATGCTGTTTGCATGAATTAACACACATCTAGAACTGGTAGATGCAAAAAGACTGCATTAGGAACATATTTGAATTTGCTCTTCAAAAGTATCTAAAACACTCAAATCAAAATCTTCAACCTTGTTTCAACAAAAATGTTTTCAACAATAAGTGTTTTTCACAATATGTAGAGAAGTTGATGAAATATTTGGTTAAATGATCAGAATCAAAGACGTGAACTTACCTGAATTTCTGCAGATAAAACAAAAATAGTTAAAGTTTTAAAACCAGTTGATGTGTTAGGATCAGTTGCAGCAGCAGATTGAACATCGAGCTCATCTGTGAACAGACGAGTTAGAATAAGGAGTTCCATCCTTCACGCTCTGAGAAACAGGAAGTCAGCTCTGTCTCCTCAGTTTGGCATCATGAAGTCAACCAATGAAACTCAGAGCTACTGAATATAAGAGATCATTTCTCAACTTTTAATTATCTTTAGCTATGAGTGTTAATGTTGAAGCCAAACAATAAAAATATCAATCATGCCGAGAATATAAATACAGACGTCTATAATCCATGAAGTCATGTTTTATTAAAAGTTTGTCACTGTGAGTCGCTGGCAGAACTGATACACTCACTTCTCGTTTTTACTTCAACTTCTCAGCTTCTTTCTGTTTTTTCACTGCAGTCAATGCATTAGTTAGTGTCTCTATGATAAACCAGAAGAAACAACAAAACAACTTACTGTGTTTATTTTAAAGTTTCCTCAAAACACAAAGAAACATGAGGGACGTCTGCAGACTGAAAGCTGCTGATGGAGTTTAGTTTGCAGGCAGAGACTGAAAGTCATCAAAAGAAATGAGTTTCTGAAACAGGAGCAACACCTGATTGGACAGAGTCATGATGTGACAAGAGAGGAGAAGCGAAGCCAAATTTAAATTTGAATAAGAACGATAAACAAGGAGAGAGACTCAGTTTCAGTAAACCTGATTTAAAATGTGAGAAACATTGAGATGTAAAGCGTCATGTTGACCTGATGAACACTTGAGCTCTGGGAATATTAACATCTGAAAATCAATTTCTTTTTATGGAAGATTTTAAAGGATGGAAAAATAAACATGAGTTTTTAGTCAAGACAAAAACACTTAAGTCTAATATCAAGTAAACAATGAACAGAGTTTGACAAAGAAAGAATTTTATTCTCCTAATCAATGTTTATTTTTTACTTATTTATAGGAATCATTGAAAAAACTGACCAAACTTTTGTGTTTACTTTATAACACATGTACAGCAACAGACCACAGTAAAGAAACAGGAAGTCACTTCCAGGACACAATGGTTGGACCTGAGATGGACTGGTGACCTTTCATGACCTGTCCAGGCTGGATGCTGGTATCCTGATTATGATCAGAACTTCCTCTTTATTTGTTCTTGTCTTTCTATCAGCATCATCGTCTTTAACATGAATTATTTTACGGTTGGTTTATGAGTGACTGCTAATCCAGACTAAAATGTCATTCTTGTTTTTTCCCAGCAGTTTACATATTCCCACCTCAGGTTCTGTAAACTTTCTCATCTACATTTTGCTCCAGCGGTCATTGACTTCATTTTATATTTAACTTCACATTTACATTAAAAAGATGTGAGACTGTTACAACTGTTTCTTTAAAACCTCAGTTGTGTGTCAAACTTAAACAATGAACAATAAGATGTGAATTCAAAGATATTTGCAAATTTTTTTTTTTTTTACATTTCTTCTTTTTTATGCAGAAAAAGCAAAATAGACAGGATTGCAAGCATTTTTTTCTCAACATTTAGTTGCTTGGATGATTTAGCAAAATAAAACATTACAAATTACTGCAAATAATAAAACTTGCAAGGACAGAAAACAGGATGAAGAAATATAAAATCCTCCTTCTCAGAATGAATTTAGCATCTTTGCCTTGTGACTCAAGACGCCTGAACCTCCATTACTCTGTCAGCAACATTTGCTTCTTCTGCGTCCTGTAGAGATCAAGCATAAAAGAAAAATATTATTTCTCTTAATGAACTGTACTACTGATTTTTAATGGGTTTGGAAAACATATTTTAATACTGGATGTTTAGGAGACATGTTTAAAACCTGCCTCAGGGTTGCTATTTTCTAAAAGTACTTGTATTTTGACAAACAAGCCTCATCACAACACAAGCTCTAATTCCAGTTTACCTACAATATTGTGCAAAAGGCCTGACTGTCCACACAACAACCGCAAATTTCAGCAGAAAGTAAAAAGATCCATTTACATGTAAATCTGCCAAGAGTCTGAATATTTCAAGGCTTGACTTCACATTGAGCTCAGTCAGTTTACCTTCATCAGTCTCTTGGAGAATCGAAACCAGCTGAAAATGAATGAAACAAGATTCATATTAGTGAATAATCAATACAACAGGTGATCAACCTCAAAGTATGAACTCATAAAAATCTGCCTCTCACCACTCAAAGATGATGATTGCACCACAGAGCATCACCAGACCCAGGATCTTTATTATAGTGCAGAAACCAAGTCCAGAACCTTGATGAAAACATGAAATATTGAATTAAACGCAGATTAAATGTTGTCAGAGTTTATTTCAAGTAAATGAATTACAATCATCCTTGACAGACTTTTTATTGGAAAACCTTTCAGTGACCAGATTAAATACAGTTTCTATAACTTATTGATTGATCATTTGGAGTCTGTAAACCTGCCTCACTGATACATAAGAGGCTCAATGTTTGAAGTAAAGCTGCTGAGGGAACATTTTGCTGTGGAGTAACTCAGTTTACACCAGGTAATATGAAGAAGTAATAATTATATGGACTCAGATGAAATGCTTTGGTCTAACACTTTTAATACCTGTTATTAATTACCTGCATTGGTAGCTTGGATCACAGATGATCTGGTTTGACCCAGATCATTTGCAGCCACACAGTAATACTCTCCTCCCTCAGTGGCATTGAAACCGTAAATCGGCCCCACAGACACATTCATGTCTCCATGTTTGCTGATCCTGAACCAGGTGAATGTGGGTGGAGGTTTGGCTCTGCTGGAGCAGCTCAGCTCCACCCAGCTACCTGCTGACACCAAACCTGATGGACTGATGGATGCTGAGGTGTCTTTAGGAGCATCTGAGGAAAATGAGACACATGAACTTTATTGATCAGAAACAGCTGAACCATGACCTGCTGACAGGATCACTTACATGAAACACTGAGAGTCACTTCTGTCTCTGCTGTCTTGTTTCCTCCAATCACAGGATATCTGGCAGAACATCTGATGTTGTATCCATCATGTGTGTCTGACAGAGTGATGGTCTCCTGGATTTTAGTTGTAAAGGTTCCATCTGTGTTTTTCTCTGTGTGTCTGAGAGAGTCTTGTTGGAGATTCCAGGTGAGTTGAGGAGGTGAGTTTGGACAGGGAGTGAAAGCTGAGCAGGTTACAGTGACAGACTGATTCTCCTTCAGATCTTTCAGATCAGTTTCAATTCTGGGTTCATCTGGAGAATCTGTAATTTCACATTAAAACATATATAAATGAGCATAAATAACAAGTATTATGTTGAATACTTTCCTGATTAAAACTGCAAAGCAACAATTTTTGAATAAAGTAATGAGCATGTGACAAAGATTTATTTTCCTAAGCAAATAAATGTCATGTCATTTTGTGCTTTTATGTGTCTCATCATTATGTGTTAAAATGCTGAAAACAATTTATTAAGTAAGACATTTATTAATATATTTTGTGTGAGTTTATTGCCCAGGAATCACCCTATTACTGTACAACTCTGGACTTCACATAAATATTTCTAAATAGTCTGGAAGGATTTCTCAAATTTCTCTGACATTTTTCAGTTTACAGCCTCCAAATAATTGTTTTTGTTGTTTTTGTTGTTTTTTTCTAGGTTTTCTAAAATTCAGGAGAAACTAAACTACTGACTGGTGATCAATTTCTATATATGTCTTGAGACAAAGCATTGTACACAAGCATTTTATGTCAATAATTATCGTTAAAGAAATGATAATTTAACATGTAGAGGGGTATGAATACATTTCCAAGCTTCAGTTTAAGCTTTGACTCAGTGGTTTAGATAAATCCAACCAGTTGGGACAAACTAGACATGACTAAAGCAGAAAACTGATCAAATAATCTGCTTCTCTTTCTGTGCAACAAAAATCACAAAGACCATAAATCCTCTATATTGTTCTGAACAGTCTTTAAAGAGTGTACTGATAATAAAGACAATCAATTGAATATCTATATCGGTTTATATCATACCATGATATTTGTCAGAAAATTATTTAGGTGAAGGAAATAACAACAGACTAACTCACTATGTTTATCTTGTTTGACGTCATTCTAAAGAAGAAATAAGATCTGAATATTAGATCATTGTTCTTTGCCAGCCTGCAGTGACCCTTGCTTGACCTGTGACCCCCTGCCCAAATGTTTTTGAGAGAAATCAGCTCACTCACATTTCCTTAATCAGAATCAAACTGTTTTTAAAAGATTTTTTTTAAAGTTTAAGAAACTTTAACAAATCTTAAAATACACTGAAAAATATGCCACAAAACTATTGGATGGAAAAACTCGAGTTGAGACCAAAATTTGATTTGTTTTTGTTTTAGTAAAAACAAGCTGAATTCATTAGGGGAAAAAGCTAGAAAGTTTGGATTCTGCTTTTATTGAAAGCATCTTTTCTAATGTGGTGATGCATTTACTCATGCATTAATATTTACTGTAGATGGAAAATTAATGTGTGAAACACGACTGCAAATTTGCTCTGAAATGATCAGAAGCACCAAAATAACTATTGGGTTTCATATAAATTATATAAAAAACAAAATGCTTCAAGGTCATACTTCAGAAAATGTTGTTTTTATGAACAGAAGCTAAACATGATTAGATATTGTACCATTAACTATACTGAATTATAGACCATAAAATTAACATAACATATAAACATAAACAAGTGAAAGTTGATTAAATCAAAGTTGGAACCAATTTATATCTTTAACTTTGTAAGATGTTCAGAATAAAAGTCTTACCTTTAACTGTTATCTGTAGAGGAGTAGAACAAGCTGTTGTTCTGAATGCACTACTCTGTATTCTGAGGAAATATTCAGTTTCTTGTCTTGTCTTTATTTCAGAAAACACAGTGGTGCAGTTTTTCTCTTTTATGTTTCCAGTGATATTTATTTGATGGCTATTAACTCCCTGACTGAAGTCAAAAATATCCTTATTACTTGGAATCCAAACTGCAGAGGTTTGTTCTCCTCTGTTAAACTTGTCTTCTCCATCTTTAATAGTGAAGCTACATGAGACTTGCAAACACGATCCACTCAGCCCTACAATGGGCTTTGGTGTTGTAATGACAAAGTTAGGTTGATGACCAATACAGCGATCAGCAAAGTCACCTGTAAAAAGAGACTATAGATGAACATAAAGGAGCAAAATCTGTCAGCAGAGAAACTTCATGATCAACAAACTGCAGTTCAGCTTCACCAAGTTACAGAATGAGCTTTTAAGCAAAATCAGAATCAAATATTTTGACTAAAACTTAAACAAGTAATGCCCCAAATCACAAGCAGGTGAAGAAAGAGCTCACCTGGAAGAAAGAAGACACTCAGTAACATGTTGACTGTCAACATGTTCTCAGTCAGACTGTGATGGTCCTTCATCTTCTCTCAGACCTGAAACAAGATGGAAACAAGTCAGTCAAACAAAACGATGTTGTTTAGGTTACATATAAATGTTCAAATGTAATTTTAAATGAAGAAGGAAAACTTTATTATACCAGAATGTCAGAGAAATTGAACTATGAAAATGATTAAAGTCATTAAGTCAAAACATTTTCAAATGAAAATTATTTAAGCAAAGAGTACTAACATATTTTCAAAGCAGTAAAACAAAGTAATTTTTTTTTACCTTAAATTTGAAAGTCTTTAGTTAAATCTAGTAAATCTTGAATTCCACTCCTTCAGCAGCAGATCATCAAGCCGTCCACTCTGTTAAAAAGCTACACAATTATGTAAAACCAGCTGCATTTGTCCTTCCCTCTTTTTTGAAAGAGGATGTCAGAACTTCTGCTCATCAAGTGTCAAGACATTTACAGTTCTTCCTTAAACTGTCTGCTCAAAGGTAGCTGGAGTGTTGATGCAATTTGCAGAGCTAGTGTCTAAGATGAAATAATTATATTTAGCGGAGCTTTTCTTTGCACCACAAAAACATATGTTCAATAATAAAGCTGATTGGTATTTATGGGAAATCATCTCATGGGAAGCTGACAATAACTTGCACCTTGTCTTATTTTACATGGAGATGTTGAGTTTCTGCTTTATTTAGTTTTTCCATCATCTGAGAAACATTGCCAAAAAAGATCCATTGTCTCCGAATTTGAGCTGGAAATAATTTCATTTTGGTCGGGTTGGTTCAGTACACTACGCACATCTCAGGAATGCCAACAAAGACTGCAAGTTGTTCAGAACGCCGATGCTGGGAATCTGACTACACAGTTTAACTTTTCACATGTGGCTCCATTCTCGATGCAATGAGGATCTTTCTGACCGAACCAAATAAACCAACTTCCTCTTTTTATTTCAAATGCTCCTCTTTTGAACATTTAACTCAACAGTCTCACTTCACATGAAACCAATATGTGCTATGCTAATTGTGAGTAATCAGATGTAGAAATGTTTAGCTTTGCATCAGCTTACACTTACATTATTTGAACAACACATAAATCTATGAGCTATGAAGATACCTATTTCTATTTTCTGCAAATTAACTGGACTTCCACTAAGTCAGAGCCTCAACGGCATGAAAGAAAACATTCTGCAAAATAAACTGTAGATACGTGAAATAAAGTCACAGAAATCAAAGTGACATTAAAACTGAAATACTAGAGGCTGCTGATGACACTAAAAGAAAACCAAATGATGAAAATAGAACCATGAACATGTGCTTGTAAAGATTAGAGGAAAGTTTTATTTATACATGACAAAAATGTGAATGCAAAAGGAGTCATAACCCTAAACCTGCAGCATTGCTGCTCAAACAGGAAAGTCAAGGACAGAGTTTAGATTAATACACATTAAACACATATTTTAATGACACTTATTATTTGTGATCCATAATACGTACTATTCTCAGCAGAGAAACTTCATGATCAACAAACTGCAGTTCACCTTCACCAAGTTACACAATGAGCATTTAAGCAAAATCAGAACCAAATATTTTGACTAAAACTTAAACAAGTAATGCCCCAAATCACAAGCAGGTGAAGAAAGAGCTCACCTGGAAGAAAGAAGACACTCAGTAACATGTTGACAGTCAGCATGTTCTCAGTCAGACTCTGGTAGAGCTTCATCTCTCAGGCTGGAAACCAAACATTTAGATGATTTATTAAATTAGTTCTGATATTAGAGGTTTAACTCACTGCAGAGTAACTCAGAATGCTGTTTGCATGAATTAACACACATCTAGAACTGGTAGATGTAAAAAGACTGCATTAGGAACATCTTTGAATTTGCTCTTCAAAAGTATCTAAAACACTCAAATCAAAATCTTCAACCTTCTTTCAACAAAAATGTTTTCAACAATAAGTGTTTTTCACAATATGTAGAGAAGTTGATGAAATATTTGGTTAAATGATCAGAATCAAAGATGTGAACTTACCTGAATTTCTGCAGATTAAACAAAAATAGTTAAAGTTTTAAAACGCGTTGATGTGTTAGGATCATTTGCAGCAGCAGATTGAACATCGAGCTCATCTGTGAACAGACGAGTTAGAATAAGGAGTTCCATCCTTCACGCTCTGAGAAACAGGAAGTCAGCTCTGTCTCCTCAGTTTGGCATCATGAAGTCAACCAATGAAACTCAGAGCTACTGAATATAAGAGATCATTTCTCAACTTTTAGTTATCTTTAGCTATGAGTGTTAATGTTGAAGCCAAACAATAAAAATATCAAACATGCTGAGAATATAAATAGAGACGTCTATAATCCATGAAGTTATGTTTTATTAAAAGTTTGTCACTGTGAGTCGCTGGCAGAACTGATACACTCACTTCTCGTTTTTACTTCAACTTCTCAGCTTCTTACTGTTTTCTCACTGCAGTCAATGCATTAGTTAGTGTCTCTATGATAAACCAGAAGAAACAACAAATCAACTTCCTGTGTTTATTTTAAAGTTTCCTCAAAACACAAAGAAACATGAGGGACGTCTGCAGACTGAAAGCTGCTGATGGAGTTTAGTTTGCAGGCAGAGACTGAAAGTCATCAAAAGAAATGAGTTTCTGAAACAGGAGCAACACCTGATTGGACAGAGTCATGATGTGACAAGAGAGGAGAAGCGAAGCCAAATTTAAATTTGAATAAGAACGATAAACAAGGAGAGAGACTCAGTTTCAGTAAACCTGATTTAAAATGTGAGAAACATTGAGATGTAAAGCGTCATGTTGACCTGATGAACACTTGAGCTCTGGGAATATTAACATCTGAAAATCAATTTCTTTTTATGGAAGATTTTAAAGGATGGAAAAATAAACATGAGTTTTTAGTCAAGACAAAAAAACTCAAGTCTAATATCAAGTAAACAATGAACAGAGTTTGACAAAGAAAGAACTTTATTCTCCTAATCAATGTTTATTTTTTACTTATTTACAGGAATCATTGAATGAACTGACTAAACTTTTGTGTTTACTTTATAACACATGTACAGCAACAGACCACAGTAAAGAAACAGGAAGTCACTTCCAGGACACAATGGTTGGACCTGAGATGGACTGGTGACCTTTCATGACCTGTCCAGGCTGGATGCTGGTATCCTGATTATGATCAGAACTTCCTCTTTATTTGTTCTTGTCTTTCTATCAGCATCATCGTCTTTAACATGAATTATTTTACGGTTGGTTTATGAGTGACTGCTAATCCAGACTAAAATGTCATTCTTGTTTTTTCCCAGCAGTTTACATATTCCCACCTCAGGTTCTGTAAACTTTCTCATCTACATTTTGCTCCAGCGGTCATTGACTTCATTTTATATTTAACTTCACATTTGCATTAAAAAGATGTGAGACTGTTACAACTGTTTCTTTAAAACCTCAGTTGTGTGTCAAACTTGAACAATGAACAATAAAATGTGAATTCAAAGATATTTGCATTTTTTTTTTTTTTACATTTCTTCTTTTTTTATGCAGAAAAAGCAAAATTTACAGCATTGCAAGCATTTTTTCTCAACATTTAGTTGCTTGGATGATTTAGCAAGATAAAATATTACAAATTACTGCAAATAATACTTGCAAGGACAGAAAACAGGATGAAGAAATATAAAATCCTCCTTCTCAGAATGAATTTAGCATCTTTGCCTTGTGACTCAAGACGCCTGAACCTCCATTACTCTGTCAGCAACATTTGCTTCTTCTGCGTCCTGTAGAGATCAAGCATAAAAGAAAAATATTATTTCTCTTAATGAACTGTACTACTGATTTTTAATGGGTTTGGAAAACATATTTTAATACTTGATGTTTAGGAGACATGTTTAAAACCTGCTTCAGGGTTGCTATTTTCTAAAAGTACTTGTATTTTGACAAACAAGCCTCATCACAACACAAGCTCTAATTCCAGTTTACCTACAATATTGTGCAAAAGGCCTGACTGTCCACACAACAACCGCAAATTTCAGCAGAAAGTAAAAAGATCCATTTACATGTAAATCTGCCAAAAGTCTGAATATTTCAAGGCTTAACTTCACATTGAGCTCAGTCAGTTTACCTTCATCAGTCTCTTGCAGAATCGAAACCAGCTGCAAATGAATGAGACAAGATTCATATTAGTGAATTATCAATACAACATGTGAGCAACCTCAAAGTATGAACTCATAAAAAATCTGCCTCTCACCACTCAAAGATGATGATTGCACCACAGAGCATCACCAGACCCAGGATCTTTATTATAGTGCAGAAACCAAGTCCAGAACCTTGATGAAAACATGAAATATTGAATTAAACGCAGATTAAATGTTGTCAGAGTTTATTTCAAGTACCATATTTTCCGGACTATAAGTCACAATGTTTTGAAATAGTTTGGCCGGGGATGCGATTTATACTCCAGAGCGATTTATGTGTGGAAATGAACACATCATTTCATGTCACATGTTATTTTCACACTAAACCGCAAGAGGGCGCTCTAGGCCGGTGTTTATTCTACCTTAGGAGTTGGCAGAGTTGTTTACAAGCGACATCGAGGATGAAGATTTCATTGGTTTAGTGATGCTCTGGTCTAACACACGGAGGGTTTGGTAAACTTGTTAGCATGTTACATCAGAGTTATTCAGATAACTGTAGCATAAATGTTACGTTAACATACCGTACAATTTATTCAGCCTGTTGTTGCCTCAATACTATTTTTATTGTCTTGTTGACATGTCTGTTCTTAATGTTGGATTTTATCAAATTAATTTCCCTCAAAAATGCGACTTATACTGTGGAAAATACGGTACCTGAATTACAATCATCCTTGACAGACTTTTTATTGGAAAACCTTTCAGTGACCAGATTAAATACAGTTTCTATAACTTATTGATTGATCATTTGGAGTCTGTAAACCTGCCTCACTGATACATAAGAGGCTCAATGTTTGAAGTGAAGCTGCTGAGGGAACATTTTGCTCTGGAGTAACTCAGTTTACACCAGGTAATATGAAGAAGTAATAATTATATGGACTCAGTTGAAATGCTTTGGTCTAACACTTTTAATACCTGTTATTAATTACCTGCATTGGTAGCTAGGATCACAGATGATCTGGTTTGACCCAGATCATTTGCAGCCACACAGTAATACTCTCCTCCCTCAGTGGCATTGAATCTGTAAATCGGCCCCACAGACACATTCATGACTGCATGTTTGCTGATCCAGAACCAGGTGAATGTGGGTGGAGGTTTGGCTCTGCTGGAGCAGCTCAGCTCCACCCAGCTACCTGCTGACACCAAACCTGATGGACTGATGGATGCTGAGGTGTCTTTAGGAGCATCTGAGGAAAAATGAGACACATGAACTTTATTGATCAGAAACAGCTGAACCATGACCTGCTGACAGGATCACTTACATGAAACACTGAGAGTCACTTCTGTCTCTGCTGTCTTGATTCCTCCAATCACAGGATATCTGGCAGAACAGCTGATGTTGTATCCATCATGTGTGTCTGACAGAGTGATGGTCTCCTGGATTTTAGTTGTAAAGGTTCCATCTGTGTTTTTCTCTGTGTGTCTGAGAGAGTCTTGTTGGAGATTCCAGGTGAGTTGAGGAGGTGAGTTTGGACAGGGAGTGAAAGCTGAGCAGGTTACAGTGACAGACTGATTCTCCTTCAGGTCTTTCAGATCAGTTTCAATTCTGGGTTCATCTGGAGAATCTGTAATTTCACATTAAAACATATATAAATGAGCATAAATAACAAGTATTATGTTGAATACTTTCCTGATTAAAACTGCAAAGCAACAATTTTTGAATAAAGTAATGAGCATGTGACAAAGATTTATTTTCCTAAGCAAATAAATGTCGTGTCATTTTGTGCTTTTATGTGTCTCATCCTTATGTGTTAAAATGCTGAAAACAATTTACTAAATAAGACATTTATTAATTTATGTTGTGTGAGTTTATTGCCCAGGAATCACCCTATTACTGTACAACTCTGGACTTCACATAAACATTTCTAAATAGTCTGGAAGGATTTCCCAAATTTCTCTGACATTTTTCAGTTTACAGGAGCCATATAATTGTTTTTGTTGGTTTGTTTTTTTCTAGGTTTTCTAAAATTCAGGAGAAACTAAACTACTGACTGGTGATCAATTTCTATATATGTCTTGAGACAAAGCATTGTACACAAGTGTTTAATATGTCAATAATTATCGTTAAAGAAATGATAATATAACATGTAGAGGGGTATGAATACATTTCCAAGCTTCAGTTTAAGCTTTGACTCAGTGGTTTAGATAAATCCAACCAGTTGGGACAAACTAGACATGACTAAAGCAGAAAACTGATCAAATTAATCTGCTTCTCTTTCTGTGCAACAAAAATCACAAAGACCATAAATCCTCTATATTGTTCTGAACAGTCTTTAAAGAGTGTACTGATAATAAAGATAATCAATTGAGTATCTATATCGGTTTATATCATACCATGATATTTGTCAGAAAAATTATTTAGGTGAAGGAAATAACAACAGACTAACTCACTATGTTTATCGTGTTTGACGTCATTCTAAAGAAGAAATAAGATCTGAATATTAGATCATTGTTCTTTGTCAGCCTGCAGTGACCCTTGCTTGACCTGTGACCCCCTGCCCAAATGTTTTTTGAGAGAAATCAGCTCACTCACATTTCCTTAATCAGAATCAAACTGTTTTTAAAAGATTTTTTTTAAAGTTTAAGAAACTTTAACAAATCTTAAAATACACTGAAAAAAATATGCCACAAAAACTATTGGATGGAAAAACTCGAGTTGAGACCAAAATTTGATTTGTTTTTGTTTTAGTAAAAAACAAGCTGAATTCATTAGGGGAAAAAAAGCTAGAAAGTTTGGATTCTGCTTTTATTTAAAGCATCTTTTCTAATGTGGTGATGCATTTACTCATGCATTAATATTTACTGTAGATGGAAAATGAATGTGTGAAACACGACTGCAAATTTGCTCTGAAATGATCAGAAGCACCAAAATAACTATTGGGTTTCATATAAATTATATAAAAAAACAAAAATGCTTCAAGGTCATACTTCAGAAAATGTTGTTTTTATGAACAGAAGCTAAACATGATTAGATATTGTACCATAAACTATACTGAATTATAGAACATAAAATTAACATAACATATAAACATAAACAAGTGAAAGTTGATTAAATCAAAGTTGGAACCAATTTATGTCTTTAACTTTGTAAGATTTTCAGAATAAAAGTCTTACCTTTAACTGTTATCTGAAGAGGAGTAGAACAAGCTGTTGCCCTGAATTCACCACTCTGTATTCTGAGGAAATATTTAGTTTCTTGTGTTGTCTTTATATCAGAAAACACAGTGGTGCAGTTTTTCTCTTTTATGTTTCCAGTGATATTTATTTGATGGTTATTAACTCCCTGACTGAAGTCAAAAATATTCATATTACTTGGAATCCAAACTGCAGAGGTTTGTTCTCCTCTGTTAAACTTGTCTTCTCCATATTTAATTGTGAAGCTACATGGGACTTGCAAACACGATCCACTCAGCCCTACAATGGGCTTTGGTGTTGTAATGAGAAAGGAAGGTGTGAAACCATAACAGCGATCAGCAAAGACACCTGTAAAAACAGACTATAGATGAACATAAAGGAGCAAAATCTGTCAGCAGAGAAACTTCATGATCAACAAACTGCAGTTCAGCTTCACCAAGTTACACAATGAACATTTAAGCAAAATCAGAATCAAATATTTTTGACAAAAAACTTAAACAAGTAATGCCCCAAATCACAAGCAGGTGAAGAAAGAGCTCACCTGGAAGAAAGAAGACACTCAGTAACATGTTGA